>CM067340.1:112995000-114195000 GCA_034376525.1 Nicotiana benthamiana
TATGAAGAATATAATATTTAAATAATTTGGAATACTACAATATTCTAATTTGGAATGCATTATTCAAATTATAAAACCAAAATATCTCATTTGGAATATTGTATCCAAACAGAATATCATAATATTCTAATTTGTAAAATGGTATTAAAATATGCTACAATATTCTAATTTCGAATACGCAATATTATATTTTAGAAATAATATATACATGTTAAAATAAATTTATAAAGACACATTATAAAAAAAATATTTTAATTGTATATGGTGTAAATTGATATTTTCACCCTATAAATCAAAATTATTTTTATAGTTACTTTATATATTTTATAAAATATGTATTTATGATATATATTACCTAGATACATGAAATACGCTATTTATGTTTTCCCTCTCTATATCGTTCATTGACATAAAATTTTCGCTCAAAAATTTTCTTCTCTCTCTATAAAAGAAAAATACCTGCTTCTAATCATGAATTCACTGGCCAAATCTTCTAGGGTTGCTGGAATGGAAAATACTTCTAAACTATCGGGAGAAAGAGGGGAAAGATGGAGCTTTTCTTCAAAATAAGGTTCCTCCATAGCAAGGAGGGGCTAGTCGCTCTGAGACAAGGGAGCATAAATAATGACGGAATAATCTGTGTAGAGCATGTGTACTGTAACACGAATGATGGATACTGTATTCTGTATGATCTGACAAACTTTCTTCTCTTCTTGGCTGTAAAACACCATCTCCGACGAGGTTTCTTCTCTTCAATAATCACATACAATGATACAAATACATCGTATTTTTTATAAATTCACTCAAAACACATTATATTTTTATATAAATATATTTTTTAATACAGCCAAATATAAGTGTATTCGCATATTGTACATATAGTATGCCTGAAATATTGAAATACACTGAATACCAATACTGAAACAGAGCATCATATAAATAGTAAATAAATTTAATTTTAAAATATAGCGAAATACAATAAAATACACTAAGTACAAATAGAAATACAGTGAATATAATCAATAAAATATGGGTGATCAAACCCGAACTGAAACAGAAGCTTAATGGCTTATTGCTATTGAGTTAACGATTTAACGGATGGGAAACAGATTGAATTTTTTTATTTAACGTAATTGTGTTTTTGTTTTTTAATAGTTTGTCATCTTCTTAAACAGTACGAAATCTATTCAAATGACATTGTTGATGTATCCTGTTGTGCACTTCTCGATCCCTTACCACCAACTTGCATATAGCATGAGAAGATAAAAGAAGTATTTGATATCCAGTATTTGATTCTAGTAATATGGCCTCATGGTATAATTTAGTTGATATATATGCACGAGAAATATTGAATATATTGTTGTCTCGGGGATGTACTCCCCAACACTGTGGTGAAGTATGTTAAATTTTATTCAATTGGTTAAGTTGTACGATAACCGTTCGATAACCGCTAAATCGATATCAATCCGCCTCATATCTTATTGGGTGGCTAGCAAATTAATACATTTAAAAACCGATAACCGATAAGAAAAATTGTTAAGAGTAAATAACCACCCAATCTGTCCAATAAGTAGCCATACAATGAAATGTATTGAATACAACAGTAATAACATGTATTAGGAATAACTAGAATACAGTTAATACAATACATGTGAATATATTGTTAGTAAACTGTATTTGTGAAACAATTCTGGAAATATAAATTAATATAAACAAAAATTATGCTACACAGAAATGACATAAACAAAAATGATCATAAACAGTTCGAGCCCACTGCATTCGCAGTGTCTCCTTAAAGAATTTTATCCCAAGGTTATGGATTTCGCCAAGGATAGAACGAATTACACACTGGTGTAGTGGTACTCCAAACGCTAGCGTTTCAGCGAACGCAAAGATCAATAGCAAATCACATTTAGTTTTTGCTTTGTTTGTATGCTAAAAGTATGCAGAAGAGCTGAATAGTATTGTATGTATAGACAAAATATGGGCTGAAATCTGAAGAGGTAGAACTCTTTGAATCTGTTTCTGCAAAACTGCCACAACATAAATGTCATTACACAAATGGCTATCTATTCAGCAATAAAGAGGGAACATAAAAAGGAAAAAATGATGGGTAGTTAATTTTCTGTTATAAAAAAAGAAAAATGGATTGGATTTAATATTAATATTCTGTTATTAACAAATATTTAATAACACATTTTTGTTAATATTTTACTATTACCAAATAAATTTGGTCCAAAAAGTTAATCAATCAATCAATCGGTCATTTGACCAAATCTAAATCCAAATTCGAATCCGATGCCGAAACCGAAGCCGAAGCCGAAGCCGAAGCCGAGCCAAGCCGAGCGACGACGACGATGGCGCGAGGCTTGCTTTCTTCTCAACTCTTTAAAAGCTAGAAGAAGAGCTTATAAACCCATAAGTGCGTAGAGAGCTGGCCATACAAAATTCTCCTTGAAGCGGCTAACACTTCACACTTACATAGGCGATTTCTAAATGTGTCATCCTGTAGATATACTATTTGATATACCCCGTATCAAACTTAGAAATCATTAAAAAGCCTTAATGCTTTATCCTTTGAACTGAACATTGTCTCATCACGAGAATGGACCAAAAGTTTAGTTGACAATGTTGAACCGTCATAAATGACTTTTTTTGATCTCCTTGAACCTAGATCTTGGGTTCCCCAGTCTTTAGGTAGAGTTACCGCCACTATGACTTGTTCTCGGCCATAGTCCCATTCCCTCTCTAGTTAGGCCTTTTGTAAGTGGATCCGACACATTATCACTTGACTTTACATAGTCAATCGTGATAATTCCTCTAGAGAGTAATTGTCTAACAGTTTTATGTCTTCGTCGTATATGACGAGATTTACCGTTATACATAATGCTCCCAGCCCTTCCAACTGCCGCTTGACTATCATAATGTATGCATATTGGTTTGGGCCAAAATGGAATATCTTCCAAGAAATTCCGGAGCCATTCAGCTTCTTCGCCGGCTTTATCCAAGGCTATGAACTCAACCTCCATTGTAGAGCGGGTAATACAAGTTTGTTTGGATGACTTCCAAGATACCGCTCCTCCACCAATAGTGATCACATATCCACTTGTGGACTTAGAATCAGTTGATCCGGTTATCCAATTTGCATCACAGTATCCCTCAATGACTGCAGGATATTTACTGTAAAGCAAAGTCCCGAGTATGTACTAAATACCCAAAAACTCGTTTCATGGCCATCCAATGAGATTGACCTGGATTGCTCGTATATCGACTTAATTTACTTATAACACAAGCTATATCTGGTCGTGTACAATTCATGATGTACATTTAGCATCCCAACACACGAGCAGAATCCAATTGTGATATGCTTTGGCCTTTGTTCTTTGCTAATGCAAGATTCATGTCGATTGGAGTCTTTGCAACTTTAAAGCCAAGTGCTTGAATTTTTCAAGTACTGTCTTAATATAATGAGATTGTGAAAATGCCATACTTTGTGAAGTCTTATGGATCTTAATTCCCAGAATTAAATCAGCAACTCCCAAGTCTTTCATATCAAACTTGCTAGTTAGCATACACTTAGTAGCATTTATGTTGGCAATGTCATTATTCATTATGACCATATCATCCACATATAAGCAAACAATGAATATGTGATTTGGACATTTTCAATGTACACACATTTATCACATTCATTTATCTTAAACCCATTTGACAATATTGTTTGGTCAAATTTCGCATGTCATTGTTTGGATGCTTGTTTTAATCCGTAAAGGGACTTAAAAACTCTACAGAGCTTCTTTTCTTTACCTGGAACCACAAACCCTTCAGGTTGTTCCATGTAAATTTCTTCCTCCAACTCTCCATTTAAGAATGTCGTCTTCACATCCATTTGATGAATTTCAAGACCATAAACTGCAGCTAACGCTACCAACGTTCGTATGGATGTAATTCTTGTACTTGGAGTGTATGTATCAAAATAGTCAAGACCTTCTTTTTGTCTATTGACCACAAGTATTGCCTTATATTTGTAAATAGTTCCATCATCTTTCATTTTTCTCTTAAAGATCCATTTAGAACCCAACGGTTTATTTCCAGGAGGAAGATCATCCAATTCCCATGTATGGTTGTTCAGTATGGATTCAATTTCACTATTGACTGCCACTTTCCATAACAATAATTCCGAAGAAGATATAGCTTCTTTAAACGTTTGAGGCTCATTTTCTAATAAAAAAGTCACAAAATCTGGTCCAAATGAAGAAGACATTCTTTGACATTTACTACGTCTTGGATCATCCTAGTTAAGTGTAGTTTCTTTTGTTTCTTCCCGAGGTCGTTTAGATGCTTCACCAATCGACTCACATTCCTTTTTATACGGATATATATTTTCAAAGAATTCAGCACTATCTAATTTTATAACCGTATTATTATAATGTAGGAATTTTCTGATTATGAACCAGAAATCGACATGCTTTACTATTAGTTGCATATCCTATGAAAATACAATCAACAGTTTTCGGTCCTATTTTTACCGTTTTGGGTTTAGGAACTTTCACTTTTATCAAACACCCCCACACTTTAAAATAATTCAAGTTGGGCTTCCTTCCTTTCCATTTTTCATATGGAATTGATTCTGTTTTGCTATGGGGTACTCGATTTGTTGTTCGGCTAACCGTAAGAACAGATCCCCCCCACAAGTTCTATGGAAAACTAGAACTTATCAATAATGCGTTCATCATCTTATTTAATGAACGATTCTTTCTTTCTGCATTCCCATTGGATTGGGGCGTGTAAGGGGCCGTTATTTTGATGAATAATTCCATATTCTAAACATATTTGTTCAAAAGGATATTCATATTCACCACCCTATCACTTCTTATCATTTTGATTTCTTGTTAAGTTGTATTTCAACTTCATTTTTGTATTGCTTGAATGCGTCTATTACTTCATCTTTACTATTAAGGAAGCAAACATAGCAATATCTAGTACTATCGTCAATAAAAGTTATGAAATACTTCTTTCCACCACGAGATGGTATTGACTTCATGTCACAAATATCTGTGTGAATTAAGTCTAAATGATTTGAATTCCTTTCCACTGACTTATAAGGATGTTTAACATAGTTGGATTCCACACATACTTGACATTTTGATTTGTCACATTCAAACTTAGGCAATACTTCCAAATTAATCATTTTCCGTAAGGCTTTATAATTAACATGATCCAAACGTATTTGATTCAAGCAAGCAAGACGAAGCTGAAATTTTATTATTATTCTCCAGAACCATTACATTAAGCGTGAAAAGGCCCTCAGTGAGGTAACCTTTTCCTACAAACATTTCATTGTTACTTATTACAACCTTATCGGAAACAAAAACACACTTAAATCCATTCTTTACAAGAAGTCCAGTAGGACTAAATTTTTCCTAATTTCGGGAACATGAAGGACATTTTTTAAAGTTACCACTTTGCCGGAAGTCATTTTGAGAAAAATTTCCCACATCCTTTAATCTTGGCCTTTGCAGCATTTTCCATGGAAATTGTCTTATTGGGTCCAACGGGAGCATAAGTAGAAAATCTTCCTTGACAGCACACATATGGCAAGTGGCTCCAGAATCAATCCACTACTCTTTAGGATTGCCCACCATGTTGCATTGGCAAGCATGACACATAAGTCATCAACATAATCATGCTTTTCTACCATGTTTGCTTGACCCTTCTTCTTGTCTTTCTTCGGAGCACGGCGCTCCGTAGATTTGTGTCCGATTTTTCCGCAGTTGTAGCAGTTTCCACTAAACCTCTTCTTACTTGGGTTATATTTCGGACCAGAAGCCTTCTTCCTCTTCTTGTTTTTTTTTCAACAATATTTGCTCCCATTATTGTTGAACTTTCACGGTTCTTTTTTCAGCAGCTTTGTTGTCCTCTTCAATTCTCAATCTAACAATGAGATCTTCAAGGGACATCTCCTTGCATTTGTGTTTCAAGTAGTTTTTGAAGTCCTTCCACAAAGGAGGCAACTTCTCAATCATTGCTGCTACTTGGAATGCTTCATTGATAACAAGACCTTCAATGAAATTTTTGTTAATAAGAATACTAAGATTACTACTTTCAACATCAATATTAATTTGATTCATACCTTCAGCTAGGAGATCGTGAATAATCACTTGCAGTTCTTGGACTTGTGTAATAACAAATTTGATATCTACCATTTTGTAATCGAAAAACTTTGCAGCCGCGAACTTTTCAACCCGACATCTTCAGTTTTATACTTCCTTTCAAGCGCAGTCCACAGTTCTTTTGACGTTTCCACGCCACTGTAAATATTATACAAAGCATCCTCCAACCAGCTAAGAATATAATTCTTGTACAGGAAATCTGAATGCTTCCACGCCTCAGTCACGAGCAAGCGTTCATTATTAGGAGTTTCATCGGCCAGCACATGAACATCTTCATTGATGAACTTCTGAAGACTTAAGGTAGTCAAATAGAAGAACGTCTTTTGCTGCGAACGCTTGAAATCAATCCCAGAAAATTTTTTGGGTTTCTCCGCGGGTGCCAATGCTGCCGGTGTTCGGCTCATTGATGCATTTGCTGTCACTATTGGAACAACTTGGTTCTCATTCTCATTAGTCATTTCCGTAAAAGAATGACACCAACGTTAAAATCATGTAGATTTTAATAGAGTACAAAACCACAAAGATTTTACTCTTCAAATAATAATAATACAAATACAAAAATATATTAAATTCCTTAAGCTTGTTAGTAAACTGTATTTGTGAAACAATTCTGGAAATATAAATTAATATAAACAGAAATATGCTAAACAACAATAACATAAATAAAAAATAATCATAAACAATTCGAGCCCACTGAATTCATAGTGTCTCCTTAAGGAATTTAATCTCCTTCTAGCACCCAAGGTTATGGATTATTTACTTCTAGCGTAGAAAGAATTACACATTGGTGTAGTGGTACTCCAAACGCCAGTGTTTCAGCGAACGCAAAGATCAATAGCAAATCACATTTACTTTTGCTTTGTTTGTATGCTAAAAGTATACAGAAGAATGAGAGGAAACTCAGATATTCGTAGTGAAATTCTGAGCAGAATAATGTTCAATTTATAGCTAAAATTTGGGCTGGAATCTGAAGAGGTGCAACTCTTCAGAATGGTTGTTTCTGCAAAACTGCCACAACATAAATGCCATTACATAAATGGCTATTTACTCAACAATAAAGAGGAAAAATTGATGGGTAGTTAATTTTTCGTTACAAAAAAAGAAAAACGAATTGGATTTAATATCAATATTAATATTCTGTTATTAACAAATATTTAATAACACATTTTTGTTAATATTTTACTATTAACAAATAAATTTGGTCCAAAATGTTAATCAATCAATCGATCATTTGACCAAATCCAAATCCGAAGCCGAAGCCGAAGCCAAAGCAAAAGCCGAGCCGAGCCGAGCGACGACGACGACGGCGCGAGGCTTGCTTTCTTCTCAACTCTTTAAGAGCTAGAAGAAGAACAATTGCTTATAAACCCATAAAAAATCTCATCCTATTTTACTATTAACAAATAAATTTGGTCCAAAAAGTTAATCAATCAATTATTTGACCAAATCCGAATCTGAAGCCGAAGCCAAAGCCGCGCCGCGCCGAGCGACAACGACGACGGCGCGAAGCTTGCATTCTACTCAACTCTTTAAGAGCTAGAAGAAGAGCAATTGCTTATAAACACCATAAAAAATCTCTTCCTCTTCTAATATGGAACAATGTCCATATGCCAAGGGGGGAAACTTGAAATTTACTCAAAAAATTTCATTTCCCTCCATTTGCACCCTCTTTTAAGTATTTAATTTATTAATTAAATACATAAACCCAACATATACTTAATACAAAATAGCACAGTAAATACAAACACTGAATCTAATGAATGCAATATGAGTGAAAAACTAATATTGAAACACACTAAATACAAAATTTAAATACAACAGTAATATACAACTGAAAAATCATTCTAATTAATTGGGTTAATAATGAGGCATGTTAGAATTGATTTTATCGAGTTATATTAGGAGTGTATCACGCTAATTGATCCTATTAATATTATTGTTGTTATTGTATTCATGATACATGTCGCAAATACATGTGAATACAATCGTGCACAGTTGTAACCCCTTATTTTTTAGGATTACTACTGTATTCATGAATATAGTAGTATGAATACAACAAATACATCGCCGTAACAACTGAATAGTAACTATAGAAAGTAATTATATATATAGTAACTATAAAAAATTAATCTCCACTAAACAATAGTTATTTCTGAAAATTCCTCTAACAAACTTGATGGTTTGCAGCCAAGGTTAGTGGAATGGCCATAAAATTTCGAAATCCAATCCTACATTTCTTCTTCTATACATAATGAAGTTCTTTAGCTATGTACTCTTGCTATATCATTCCAGAATCAACTTGAAACCACCACAACTTTAATTTTATGTGATTATTTTTAATCTGGAGAATAACTTTTCTTAATCAATATAAGACCCATCTTTATCCCATTAATCATAATAAATAGTTGTCAAACTTGTAAATATCACGAAAGTGCCAAAGCAGTAATGGAAAAATAATTATTATTGGAGCATTAGCTCGAGTTCAGACTGCTAAGCAAATGAAAGATGCATTTAATGTGGCTGTTGCAGACCACATAAATTGGACATTCATATTGAATAATTAACCTTTGAATTATTGAACCACAAAACTTCTTTTAACAAACAAGGAAAAAGAAAAAGGAAATGACAAATCACAAGACGTGTTATTTGGATAGGTTGGTAATGTAAGTGATAATTATATAATATTTTTGATCTCCTGATTCTCATCATGCCCTATATGCTTCAATAATTCAACGCAAAAACAAAGTCTATTTGGCTCAATATGGATACCCTAATCAATATATTTATCCACAAATAGACTACAAAGTCTCCTAGTTTCTGCCCTAAACTTCACCAATTTAGTTTTGTATTGGAAATATAATCATGACATTACCACCTACTTTGCGGAGTATTAATATCAACCATGCACTGTGTATTAGTGTAATACAACTGTGATCATAATTATCTTCCTACTTCGAATTATATATAGGACCACGAGAGCTTAATTAATCAATATAAATTAGAGGAACATCTTTTCTTTTGAATACAGATAGTCTTAATATTACTCCCATACTCCCTTAGTTCATCTGTTAGTTTTTTACTTTGGTTATCTTATTTTTCTTGATGTTATTCTTGGCTTCTCTAGTTCTTTATTTCCTTTTCATGGCTGTTGCGATTATATTTTTCTTAAGTCGACAGTATATCGAAAATTAATAGTATTTCTACCTTTACAAAAGTAGATGTAAGATCTCTACATATTATATATACTACCATTTCTAAATCCTACTCGTAAGATTTTACGGATATGGTGCTGTTGTAAAGGACATCTTTTTCATTTTTATGTTATCTTAATCTTTCTATATTGAATTATGTTAAGGACCATCAGTTTAATTAATCATTATCTGGAATATCTTTCATTTTTCTTATACTTAGTGCACAATAAATCTATTAAAATAGAATATTTTAAAAAAAAAGATAAAGAGAAACAGCTGGAGCCAGTGAAATATTTATTACGACTGTCGCGTATCAATTAAAAGCAGCATGACTAAATTGAGGGAGCAGCGGCTTTCATTAATTTAAAGAGTGGGGCATTGAAATGAAAAAAAATCTAATCCTTTGGGTTTTGGAATGGGACAATCCAATGCTTTTGAATTTGTGCTTTCCTGACACCAATTATTTGACTTACCTAAATCTTTACTGTGGGGACTAAAGTTTTATTTTGACAAAATAGGCCAAGGGGTAGGGGGTGACCAATCAATCAAAGCGGAAGCCAAAACTGTTATCTTCACCTAAGAGCTTCTCATTTGGACCACATTAAAATCATGGTTCAATCTAAAAGGAAACTGAAAATAGCTGATGGGAGTTCAATTTCAGAACAAAACAATAGAAATGGGGACCCTTTGAATTATTTTTAGGGGTTTGATTTGTGGAGATAATTCGAAGTGAAAGAAAGGGGGATATAATTTCTACTTATTTGTTTGAATTGTCCAAGTTTGAAAGGTAAAGAATGCCTTTCTACCGTAAAAGTTGAAAATAGTTTTTGTCTTTTTTCCTTTTTAGTTTGTTCCCATCCAATATCTCATTGCCCACCAAAATTCTTAAATAGCTATTTCATGTTCTAAGTCGGAAATTATTACTCACCTTTAAAAATGATGAAGATTTTTTCATTATTTTTTCGAGTAATTTTCATGAGCGATCATTCTTCATAAAAGTTATTTTTCTTCTTTATTTGCATAAAAATCATTTAACTTTATGTTCATTATTTAAAAATTATCTTTTTTTTCTTTTGTTACACAAAAATTATTTTACTTTGCTTTATTTATCACAAAAATTGCATTAGCCAGATTTTTTAATACTTTTAGTTGAAAACTCTACAATGCCCTTGATATTATAAATCCTCTCATGTAACTGTAACAACCCAACCGGTCGTTTTGAGCTCTAGCGCGTCGTTCATCGGTTTGAAGTCATGAACAACTTCATTTCAGGTGTAACGACTTGTAGGCGTGGTCGGAGTTGAATTCTGGAAAGTTCAGAGTCAAATTGAAAAGAAAATTCTTATCTAATAAGCCTTAAGTTGGAAGAATCGACTGAGATTGAATTTCAGAGTAAATAAACTCGGAATCGCGATCTGAAGGTTCCAGTAGTTTGTATGGTGATTTAGGACTTGGGCGTATGTCCGGATCGGATTTTGGAAAACCCGAGAATGTTTTGGCGCCTATTGCGGAAGTTAGCATGTTTGAGGAATAAGTCTAGGTTGAAGTGCATTTCAGTGATATTAATGTTCGTTTAGGATTGGGAGTCTGGAAAAAGCTCCGTATGGTGATTCTCGAGTTCGGAGCACGATCAAAAATGAATTCGGAGGTCCATAGGTCATTTTGAAGTCATTTGGCTAAAGATAAAAATTAAAGGTTTTGAGAAGTGTGACAGCGAGGTTGACTTTCGATATTGGATTCGGATTCTAATTTCGAAAGTTAGAGAAGCTATGTCATATCGAATATGACTTGTGTGCAAAATTAGAAGTCAATCAGACGTGATTTGATGGGTTTCGGCAACAAATGTAGAAGTTTGAAATATCAGAGTTCATAAAGTTTGGATTGGAGTACAGTTCATGATTTCGACGTTGTTTGATGTGATTTTGAGGCCTCGAGCGAGTTCATATCATATTTTGTACATGATGGTATAATTGATTAAGTTTCCGAGTGCCTTGGGTGGATTTCGGAAGGTTAATATAATGAATTTCGGATCAAAGAGTTGCTGAAATTTTCTGCTGAAAGCTGTTTTGGCAGCAACTAGTGCAATCGTGGAGCTGGTGAAATCTATAAGGAATTTGATAATTTGCAAAAAATAAAAGTTTTTATTCTTGCATTCTAGTTTCCAGAAAGTTAAGCCATTCATGATTTGGACATTCTATCAGAAAGTTATTATCGATTGAAGATGGATGGTGGAGCAGTTTTGACATAATTTTCTGATGCATGGAGCCGACTTTAGAAGCTCATATCTAGGACTATATAAAGAGTTATATCAGTGTAAAACCTACCAAATGAAAGATCTTCGAGTCTAGTTTCTAAATCTTCAAACCGTTTGTCAGTTGGATATTGTCACAAGGAGTTATGGGCGTTTCAGCAGAAGGTGTACAACTAGGAAAAACTATGATAGGATGTACAACCTTCACATCGGAAGGTATGAAGCCTGGGTAGAATGTTTTTAAAAGGTTTTTCAACGACTTTGAACCTAACTTTCATCGTTTTTGAATCACAAAAGAGCTTTGTGGCGATTTTGAAGAGAGCAAATCAATGTTCTTTGTTGAGATAAGGATTTGGGACCCTAAAACTCGATTATTTGTAATTAAGGAACAAAATATCAGTGTTTAGTTCAAGAAAATTAGTAGAAAAAGTGGAGTTAGGGCTTGGGATTATGAGACCTTTGTGACGGCCCGACCTGTCGCCTCATATGTTTCCGTCCTGTTTTTCCATTTTATGCTTCTACATATTTCATTATATGTGTTTGGTGAATTTGAAGTAATTCGGATAGAGTTTGGTTGGAATTGACACAATTAGTCGCCTTAGGGAAAGTTTGGTTTGGAATAGTCAACCGGATATTGACTTGTTAGTTAGAGGGATCGGAATGGCTTTTCGATGGTTCGTTTAGTTTTGAGGGATGATTTAAGGCTAAGGCGAGCAATCAGAATTGAATTTGGAGGTTCGGTGTAGAAGTTAGCCTAATTTGGCGAAGTTAGGATTTTGGCAAAATCCGGTTGATATGCGAAATCTTGATCCGAGGGTCGAAATAAAATTCTGAGAGTAACTTCTTCAGGTGATTTTGGATGTGTGAGCAAAACTTTAGTTGATTCGGAGGTGGTTAGGTCGGTTTTTGATCGACTGCGAGTTTTGGAGTTTAAATTAGGCTTGAATAAGCTGTGATTTGATGATTTTTGTGTTGTTGGATGTTTTTTAAGATTAAAACAAGTTTGAATGAGGTTTTAGGACGTGTTGGTGCTTTTGGTTGAGGTCCCGGGTGCCTCGGGGTGATTTCGGGTGGTTAAACAAACCAAATTTGGCCTTAGAAGATAGGAGATTTTCAGCTATTGGTGTTGCAGAGGAATGCCCTTCGCGTTCGCATGGGTAATGTTGCGAACACGTTGAGGAAATGTGAGGGCGGGCAAAGTTGGCCTTCGTGTTCGCATTTAGTGGATCGCGTTCGTGGAAGGTCGCCTGGCGGTGCTTCGCGTTCGCGTAGGTAAAGATGCATTCGTGTAGGGTCTGAGGTCTGAAGCTTTGCGTTCACGGTTGTGCAGATGCGTTCGCGAATGGGAAATTTTGGTCAAGTGGAATTTGGTCATTGCGTACGCAAGAGGACCCTCGCATTCGCATAGAAGGAATTACACCTGGACAGAAGGCTTTTTAATGAAATTTCATCCGCGAGCCTATTCATTTTCCTCTATTTTTTAGCACCTTGGGAGCTTATTGGTAGATATTGAAGGGGGTTTCAACGATAATTGATTGGAGGTGAGTCTCGTGACTTAGAAAGAATCAACCTTAAATTCTTGGAAATTTAGGTAAATATTGGAAGAACTAGGGCTTCGTTTTTGAAATGAAAATTTGGGCTTTGTTGGCCCATTTGAGCTCTGATTTTGATGAATTTTATATGTATAGACTCGTGGAGAGATGAGGAACATTTTGGTGTAAAATTTTCTGGATTTCGAAAAGCGGGCTTGGGGCTCAAGTTTTGCTAAATTTGCGATTTTTGATATTTTTCGAATCTTTTCAATTGGGTTATATTCCCTTGTCCTATTGTAATGTATTCGTTATGGTTTTGGCCAGATTCGGCGTGCGAGGAGGTCGATTTGAGAGGAAAGGGCATTGCGGGCTAGTCTTCCACCAAGTAGAGGTGAGCAATGCTTGTAAATGCTATTCTGAGGGTTTGAAACCCCAGACCTTTACATCATAATGCTGTATTGAGGCATGACATGCACTCCATGACGAGTTCGGGGTCGGTTACTATTGGGGATTGTGAATTGGTCCATCTCGAGTGAGATTACACTATATTGGTGATTGATATACAATACTGTACTGATATTATTTGGGCTTGTTGCCATGTTAGGGGCCTCGTGCCGACTTATAGAATCCTTGAGGGATTGTTATTGTTGTTTCCGCATACGTCTGCATATCATTTGGCTCAGTCCACTGCCTTTAATCACTGTTTTGCAAACTCAGTCATATTTTTCTAAGTTTTAAAACTCAAATGATATTTTAATGATATTCTGGGCTGAGAACTACTGTTTTATAAATGCCATGGGGCTTATGATGATTTTTGGACTGTGCAGAGATCGCGCTGCATGCAGTAGTAGTATTATACCGAGATGAGCATGGATCGGGTTGCGCGTCGCAGCAGTGTGTATATATATATATATATATATATATATATATATATATATATATATATATATTGGATCGGACTGCACACCGCAGTAACATTGTGCTTGGGCTGTAGGAGCCCCTCCTGAGTGTGTACACACCCATAGTAAGCGCCGTCGACGATAAATAAATGGATCGGGGTGCACGCCGCAGTTGATACTTTATTGTACCATTATACGCATTGTATTGCATTCATACATTTGCACCTTTACTAGTTGTTCAGCTGTTAAGTTTCACATGTCACTGTATTATGGATTTTAGCTTATCTTGTATATTTATGTGTTTTCCTATCTTCAGACTATATTTACTTTTATTACTAATTTTACTGCCTGCACCTTGTGTATAGATCCAGAGCAGTCTTAGGCTGAGTAAATCCAGCAGTTCAGTAGATACATTTTTCTGGGAGTGTCAAGGTAGTTGCACGACATTCGCAGCCATTCACTTCCTCCCTTCCATCCCCATCTCTTATTTTTTGCACTTTCAGCTTAAACAGACTTTGTATTGGTATGACATTATGTATTTTAGAGGCTCATATTTGTGACACCAGGTCTTAGTGGGATATTTCATGTATTTTCTTATTTTCTCACTTTTCAGTAAATTCAGACTACTCTTATATTGTGTTATTGCTTCTGAAATCTATCTAAGGTTGTGGGAACTAAGGTAACAAGGTCGGGCTTGCCTAGCAGTGTGATGGGCGCCATCACAACCGGGTTGGGGTCGTGACAAGTTGGTATCAGAGCCTCAGTTACCTGGTCTCACGAGTCATAAGCCATTTTAGTAGAGTCTCGCGGATCGGTACGTAGACGTCCGTACCTATCCTCGGGAGGCTGCAGAACCTTAGGAAAAACTGCACATTCTTGAAATTCTTATGGTGCGACCTTGATGATCCGAGAACTAAATTTTATTATTCTATTCTTTCGCATATGGAAAGAACACGTGCTACCGGAGGAGACGGATGACCATGAGTACCACCCGCTTCGGGCATTAGAGGCCATGGGCGCAGTCGTGGTGGGGGTTGTGGTCGAGGCAAAGCTGCAAGGGCAGCACCTGTTGATCCACCAGTTGCCCTGACTCAGGATCAGGACCTGGCTGGAGAGACTCCAGCAGCACCTTCTCAGGCACCAGCTGGGACTATTGTGGTTCCGGGTCTTCAGGAGGCCCTAGCTTAGATTCTATCAGTTTGCACTAGCCTAGCTCAGGCAGTCTCAAATACTAGTGCATCAGCTACTTCACAGGCTGGGGGGGGGGGCAATCAGACCCCCGCTGCTCGCACACCTGAGCAGGGAGTGCAGGGTTTGCAGACACCCCAGGCACCACCAGTTCAGCAGGTTGCCCCAGTTTAACCGGTTACCCCGGTTCAGGATTTTGTGGTTCCAGTTATGCCAGACGATGAGCAACGTCATCTTGAGAGGTTCAGCAGGCTTTCACCTCCTACTTTCAATGGTGCTTAGGGCGAGGATACCCAGGGTTTTCTCGACAGGTGTCGATGTGTGCTTCAGACATCGGGAATCTTGGAGTGGAGCATGGTATCATTTACTACTTTTCAGTTTTCTGGAGCAGTCGTTACTTGGTGTGAGGCATGTGAGCGGTGTAGGCGGTGGGTGCATCGCCTTTAGCATGGAAGGAGTTATCCACTCTCTTCCTGGAGAAGTGGGTATTGCGGTCTCAGATGGAGGAACTGCGTAGACAGTTTGAGTACCTTCGTCAGGGAGATATGACCGTGTCACAGTATGAGGTGGGATTTCAAAGGTTGCTCGATATGCTCCATGGATGGTCCCGACTGATTCAGAGAGGATTCGGAGGTTTGTGGATGGACTCATCTATCTCATATGTATTCTGATGACACGATAGAGGGTTCTGAGTCATACCTTTGAAGATGTAGTGGATATTGCTCGTGATATTTAGATGGCTCGCCGTCAGGAGAGAGAGGAGAGAGAGGCAAAGGGACCTCGAGGCTCGGGTAGCTTCAGTAGTGCTTCGTCTAGGGGCCAGATTCAGCAGAGTAGAGGTAGTTCTTTTAGGCCTCGTCAGTCGGCTCGTCTCGAGTATCATGGGGCGTTTTCAGGCCGTGGTCATCAGGGGTCCCAATAGGGCAAGTCTTTACTGAGTGCCCTCCCATCACCGAGTTCATCATATGCTTCTTCAGCTTAGGGTTATTCTACGCCGAGTGTATCAGCTGGTCATTCTGGTGCGAGAGGTTCCCTTTAGTCCCCTTCTCCAGCACCTGGTAGTTGCTACGAGTGTGGAGAGTTTGGTCACGTGAGGAGGAAGTGTCCTCGGCATAGTGGTAGTCAGTCTTAGCAGAGGGATCAGCCCTCATCTTTCGCTCCTGTCTCCTCATCACCCACTCGGTCATCTAGGGATGGAGGCCAGGTAGCCAGAGGCCTCCCCAGGGGTGGGGGTCGGACTGGCCGTGGTCAGGCTCGGTTCTATGCTCTTCCAGACATGAGGGACGCTATTGCTTCAGATGCTGTCATCACAAGTATTATTTCAGTCTTCCACAGAGATGCCTCTATCTTATTTGATCTCGGTCCTACCCATTCTTATGTGTCATCATATTTTGCTCATCATTTGGGTAAGACCCGAGGGTGTCTTACTTTACTTATGCACGTATCTACCCTAGTGGGAAATAGTATTGTTGTGGACCATGTGTATAGGTCCTATGTTGTTACTATTGGGGGTCTTGAGACCCGAGTTGATTTATTATTTTTTAGCATGGTAGACTTTTATGTTATTCTAGGATGGAATGGTTATCTCTGTGTCATGCTATTCTGGACTGTGCAAAGACAGTCACTTTGGCTATGCCGGGTGTTCCGAGGATCGAGTGACGTGGTATGATTGATTACGTCCCTAGCAGGATTATATCTTTCTTGAAGCCTAGCGCATGGTTGGGAATAGTTGTCTATCATATTTGGCCTTCGTGCTTGACGTTGGAGCTGAGGCTCCCAGTATCGATTCTGCTTCCGTTGTGAGGGATTTCCATGATGTATTTCCTGCAGACCTGCCGGGTATGCCCCTGGACAGGGACATTGATTTTGGTATTGACATGGTGCCGGTACTAAGGCCATTTTTATTCCGCCGTATCGTATGGAAGGCAAAGTTAAAATAATTGAAAGATCAGCTTTAGGAACTCCTAGAAAAGGGATATTTTCGGCCTAGTGTGTCACCGTGGGGTGCACCTGTGTTATTTTTGAAGAAGAAAGATGGAACAATAAGAATGTGCATTGATTACATGCAGTTGAACAATGTAACAGTGAAGAACAAGTATCCCCTGCCTCGCATCGATGATTTATTGACCAGCTTCATGGAGCGAGGTTATTTTCTAAGATTCATCTCCGTTTGGTCTATCACCAGTTGCAGATAAAGGAGTCGGATATTCTTAAGACTGCCTTCAGGACTAGGTATGGTCACTATGAGTTTTTGGTTATGTCTTTCGGGCTGACCAATGCCCCAACATCGTTTATGAATCTGATGAACAATGTATTTTGACCGTATCTGGATTCATTTGTTATTGTATTCATTGATGATATTCTGGTATACTCGCGTCTCCGGGAGGAGCACGCAGAGCATTTGCGAGTGTATTATAGATATTGAGGGAGGAGAAGTTGTATGCCAAGTTCTCCAAGTGTGAGTTCTAGATCAATTCTGTGGCCTTCTTGGAACACGTTGTATCCAGTGATGGTATTCAGGTTGATCCAAAGAAGATTGAGGCGGTTCAGAGTTGGTCTAAGCCGTCCTCGTCCACAGAGATTTGTAGCTTCCTCGGTTTGGCGAGTTATTATCGTCGGTTCGTTGAGGGTTTCTCATCTATTGCCTCACCCCTGACCAAGTTGACGCGGAAGGGCATTTGTATGGTTCGATGAGTGCAAGGAGAGCTTTCAGAAGCTCAAGACAGCTTTGACCACAGCTCCAGTGTTAGTCTTGCTGTCAGCTTCAGGTTCTTACACCGTTAATTGTGATGCTTTGAGAGTCAGGATTGACTACGTATTTGATGCAGGAAGGTAGAGTGATTGCATATGCTTCTCGACCGTTGAAACCCCATGAGAAGAACTACCCTGTTCATGACTTAGAGTTGGCTGCCATAGTTCATGCCTTGAAGATTTGGAGGCACTATTTATGTGGAGTATCTTGTGAGCTATTCACTGATCATCGCAGTCTTCAGCATTTGCTCAAATAGATGGATCTAAATTTGAGGCAGTAGAGATGGCTTGAGTTGCTTAAGGACTATGATATTGCCATTTTGTATCATCCGGGAAAGGCCAATGTATTGGCCGATGCTTTGAGGCAAAAGGCGGTTAGTATGGGGAGTTTGGCATATATCCTAGTTGGGGAGAGACCCTTTGCAATTGATATTCAGCTTTGGCCAATCGGTTGGTTCGGTTATATATTTCAAAGGCAAGTCGGGTATTGGCTTGCGTGATTTCTAGGTCTTCTTTATATGATCGCATCAGAGAGCGCCAGTATAATGATCCATATTTGCTTGTCCTCAAGGATAGAGTTCAGCACTGAGAAGCTAAAGATGTGACTATAGGTGATGATGGTGTGTTGAGGATGATGCATGGCCGGATTTTTGTGCCCAATGTGGATGGGCTTAAAGATTTGATACTTGTGAAGGCCCATAGCTCGCGGTGTTCCATCCATCCAGGTGCCACGAATATGTATTAGGACTTGAGACGGAATTACTCGTAGAGGAGAATGAAGAAAGACATTGTGGGATTTGTGGCTCGCTGTCTCAATTGTCAGAAGGTGAAATTTGAGCATCAGAGACTGGCCGGTTTGCTTCAGCATATGGTTATTCCTGAGTAGAAATGGGAGAAAGTTGCTATGGATTTTGTGAGTGGTCTTCCTCGGACTTTGAAGAAGTTTGATTCAATCTGGGTCATTGTGGATCAGCTGACCAAGTACGCGCATTTCATTCCAGTGTGTACCACATATTCTTCGTAGCGGCTGGCGGGGATCTTCATTCGAGAGATCTTTCGATTACATGGTGTTCTGGTTTCATTGTATCAGATAGAGGCACTGAGTTCACTTCTCAGTTTTGGAGGACTTTCCAGCAAGAGTTAGGTACTCAGGTGGAGATGAGTTCATCATTTCATCCTCAGACGGACGGACAGTCCGAGCGTACTATTTTGATGCCGGAGGATATGTTACGTGCTTGTGTGATTGATTTCGAAGGTTCTTGGGATGAGTTTCTATCTCTTATAAAGTTTCCTACAACAAAAACTACCAGTCTAGTATTTAGATGGCACCGTATGGGGTCTTATATGGTAGGCGGTGTGGATCTCCAGTCGGTTGGTTCGAGCCCGGCGAAGCTAGATTGTTGGGGACACATTTGGTCTAGGATTCCTAAGAGAAGGTGAAGGTGATTCAGGAGAAAGTTCGTACAGATCAGTCACATCAGAAGATTCATGCGGACCGGAAGGTGCGAGATGTATCTTACTCAGTGGGTGAGAAGGTCTTGCTGAAGGTTCACCCATGAAGGGTATGATGAGGTTTGGAAAGAAAGGGAAGCTAAGTCCGCGGTTCCTCGGACCTTTTGAGGTGCTTAGGTGGATATGGGAGGTGGCCTATATGCTTGCTTTGCCACCCAGCTTGTCGGGCATTCAACTGGTATTCCATGATTCCATGCTCCGGAAGTATGTTAGGGACCCGTCTCATGTTTTGGATTTTAGCACGGTTCAGCTGGATGATGATTTGATTAATGGTGTGGAGCCAATGGCTATTTTTGGACGTCAGGTTCAGAAATAAAGGTCAAAGGATATAGCTTCGATGAAGGTACAATAGAGAGGCCGGCTCATGGAGGAGGCTACCTGGGAGGCCGAGCAGGAGATGCGGAGCAGATACCCTCATCTATTTGAGACTATATGTATGTTTCTTGATTCGCTCGAGGACGAGCATTTGTTTTAGGTGGGGGAGGATGTGATGACCCGACCCGTCGTCTCATGTGTTTCCATTTCGTTTTCCCTTTTTTTATACTACTACATGTTCCATTATATTTGTTTGGTGAATATGAAGTAATTCGGATAGAATTTGATTGGAATTGTGACAATTAGTCTCCTTAGGGAAAGTCTGGTTTGGAATAGTCAAACGGATGTTGACTTGTTAGTTAGAGGGATCGTAATGGATTTTCAATGGTTCTTTTAGTTTCGGGGGATGATTTACGGCTTAGGCGAGCAATTGCAAGTGGATTTGGAGGTCCGTTGTAGAAGTTAGCCTATTTTGGCGAAGTTAGGATTTTCGCAAAATCCAGTTGATATGCAAAATTTTGATCCTAAAGTTTTAGTTTAACTTATGCTTAAATCCATTGAGATTTGATGATTTTTGTGTTGTTGGATGTGTTTTTAGGATTGGAACATGTTTGAATGACGTTTTTGGACGTATTGGTGCTTTTGGTTGAGGTCTCGGGGGCCTTGGGGTGATTTCGGGTTGTTAAATGGACCAAATTTGGTCTTAGAAGATAGTAGATTTTCAACGGTCAGTCCTACCATTACGGGAATGCTCCCCGAATATCGTTTGATTTTCTATTTCATAACCCGAGTCCTCAAGCCTCGCAAACATAACCATACCACTCTCTCCCAAGAGGACGCAAAGCTCATGCATGCCATTATAAGTGGAGCTCACATCAATTGGTGTAAGTTCGTCAAAATTCACATGCTTGATGCCATCGGGGACGATAGACCACTTCCCTATGCCCTCCTTATTATGAATTTTCTTGAAGCCTCCGGGTTCAACACCTCTATCGGTCCGCTCAAAAAGAGCACCAAGAAATGGGAAATTTCCGAATCCTCCTTTCCCCATGACGGCGAACATGCAGCCCCTGCTCCTCCTCCAACTCGTCAAACGCGTCAGCCTCAAACTCCTACACTCCAAACTATTTCCGACCAACTTGCTTCTTTGTCCACCTCCGTAAATAGATTGACTTATGAGATCCATGGATATTTTGATCATATTCACTATCCATATGCTGGACTTGTTCCCTATGAAGCAGTGCCGGATGACGAGGCGGGAAATGATGATGAATAATTTCTTTATTTAGCTTATTGTTCTATGTTTTATTGTCTTTCTTTTGTATTCGTATTTTTGATTAATAAATAAACAAGTTATTTACTTATGGCATTTTTTTTGCTAATTGCAAAAAGGGGGAAGAATAAGGGGCTATGCACTAATTTTTTATTGGCATAAATTGAGGGGGAATTCATATGTTGAAGGGGAACCAATTGCACATCTATATACTTGTTGAATATCTATACTTGTCTTGGATCGTCATTATGAATTATCTAATATGCATATCCCGCTTAAGGTTTGCCATTATCAAAAAGGGGGAAATTGTTGAAACACGTTCTCAAGGCACTATACTAAACGTGTGTTCATACTTGTAGGTTTTGATGAATGACAAACTATGCGGACATATGACGAGGTCCAAGCACAAGCGCGCAATTGATATATAACAAGATTCAAGCACAAGTCAAAGATCAAGCAAAGATATAAAGTTATACATGAGTCGTTCTTTAATTGTGATCTTGATCCGATAACTTGACTCAAGACTTGGCTTCTCTCGTAAAAACATTTTTATCAAATCATGCATATTTAAATTTAAAGAAAAATGATTTTAAATCATGCATATCTACTTTAGTCAAAATGATTTTTAAACATGCCTCTAAAATCTGGACTAAGATAATCGATTATGTACTTATGATAATCGATTATGTTAAGTCAGCTGCCTGACAATCGATTGTGAACTTATGACAATCGATTGTGTTAAGGAAGTATGCATCAGATTTTTCAAATCTGCATGACAATCGATTGTGAACCTTATGACTTTCGATTGTGTTGAGGCAGTGTACATCAAAGTTTTTCAAAGCTACAAAATAATCGATTGTGAACTTATGACAATCGATTGGCAGTGTACATCAAAGTTTTTCAAAGCTACAAAATAATCGATTGTGAACTTATGACAATCGATTGTGTTGAGGCAGTGTCTATCAGACATTTTCAAAGTCATAAAATAATCGATTGTGTACCTTTTACAATCGAGTGCATTAAGGCAGTGTCTAATTGATTTTTCAAAGACTAATATATAATCGATTGTTCTCATAGCATAATCGATTGTGTAATTGACCGTTGCCAAAATATTTTCAAACACCGTCAGGTAATCGATTATAGATTTCTAATAATCGATTGTTCTTAAATAAAATCTGAAAAAGATTTTTTGAACGTTGCCAAGTAATCGATTGTAGATTTCTGACAATCGATTGTTTTAAGTAAAATCTGGAAATGATTTTTTGAACGTTGCCAAGTAATCGATTGTAGATTTCTGACAATCGATTGTTTTAAGTAAAATCTGGAAATGATTTTTTGAACGTTGCCAGTAATCGATTATTGATCTTAGATAATCGATTGTTAAGCGTAAAATCTGAGAATGGTTTTTGGAACGATTGGCAAACAATCGATTGTGGCATTTTGACAATCGATTGTCACTGAGTAAAATTAGCAACTCTTAATTGGCAATTAGGCAACGGTAATGCATGGTTTTGCAACTATAAATACAGCTTCAAATCAGTCTTCAAAATACAACAACTGATCATATTATTGCTATAGCTTGCATACTCTATTGTTCATCACTTTCTATTCATTACATAAGTTTTGAGAGCCAAAATTCTTGACGAAAGTTGTTGCGTTCTTGAGCGTATCTGTTTACTCATATCTACTCTATTAAGAGAGTCTTGTTTAAGTGAGTGCTAAGTGTTATATACACTTGAAGGGAAGTGTTAGTCCCTTGTATTGTAAAAAGGAACTTGTGTTTCCTTTGGTTGAAGTCTTGGAGTGTTGTATCTTCGAGCAAAGGTTGTTGAGGCTTGTGTCCTCAGTTTGTAAAGGTTTGTTGAGCACCCGTAAGCTTAACAGTGTTAGTGGAAGTCTCGAGAGAGTCTCTCGGGGACTGGACTAGCCACGGGTTGTGGTGAACCAGGATACATCGGTGCGTTCGTTCTTATTTATTTACTTATCGCACTTATTTCTTTCCTTCAAATTTTAAATTCCGCAAGTTTACGCTAATTTTTATTACAACGCTATTCACCCCCCCCTCTAGCGTTAAGCGTATTTTCTAACAATTGGTATCAGAGCCCAACTCTCTGAAGACTTAACCGTTTGAGAGAAACAATCCATGGCTTCTACTCGTGGTTCTTTTGCAGGAACAGGTGAAGGACAATGCTCCACCCGACCACCACTATTCGACGGTACAAACTATACGTACTGGAAGGAGAGGATGAGAATATTTGTTCAATCAAATTGTTTTCATCTTTGGAAGGTTATAATGAAGGGAGAACAAATTCCAACCAAAAAGGTTGAAAATAAAGATGTTCCAAAGTCCGAAGATGAATACGATGCGGATGATATCCGAAAGGTGCAAAACAACGCTAAAGCCATTAATTTATTATATTGTGCTGTAAATGCTGATGATTACAGGAAAATATCATGTTGCACAACGGGGAAGCAAATGTGGGACAAGCTGGAAATTACGTACGAAGGTACGGACCAGGTAAGGGAAGCTAAAGTTGATTTCCTAACCCATGCATATGAATTTTTTCACATGAAGGAAGGCGAAAAGGTCGATGAGATGTTCGAACGATTTTCAAAAATAGTTAATGATTTACATGCTCTTAAGAAGACCTTCACGGATAAGGAGCTTGTCCGAAAAATTCTCCGAAGTCTCACTCCGGCATGGCGATCCAAGGCCGACGCGATTCAAGAATCTATTGGCGTTTCAAATGTCACCATCTATGGATTAAGAGGTAATCTTAAAACTTATGAATCTACTATACTTAACCCTCTTGTTGATGATCAAAGGAAACAAAAGATCGCTCTCAAGGCAAGCACAAGCCAACCTCAAAATGATGAGGACGGAGACAACGAGTTTGGACTCGTTATTAAGAGATTTCAAAAGTTCATGCGAAAAGAGTATGAACGAAAGGGCAAAAAGCAAGGAGATCAAATAAAGTGCTATGAGTGCGGAGAAACCGGGCAGATTAGATCAAATTGCCCAAATGCCAAAAAAGAGAAGAAATCCTTCAAGAAACAACGAGCATATATATCTTGGGGAGGCGACTCCGGTGACGAGTCGAGTGAGGAAGAAGAAGACGAAGCCGCAAATCTTTGTCTCATGGCTCACGAAAACAATCAAGAAGAGGTATGTCAAAATTCTTCCAAAAATTTCTATTCTCTTGAGGAAATGCAAAATGCTTTTGATGAGTTGTATAGTGAATTTATTAAAGCTTCCAAAACTATCAAAAGCATAAAAGAAAATGCTTCTTTAAAAGAAAAAGATTTTGAAAAACAACTCTCTTTGAAAGAAAAGGATTTGGAAAAACTGATTTTGGAAAATGAGAAGTTGAAAGAAGAAAACAAATTTTCGGCAAGAGAAGCGCCGACAAACCTGAGAGCTCTAGTAAAAATTGTACTTCTTGCATGCATCTCAAAAATGAGGTAGAAAGACTTAAGGGCACCCTAGATAAGTTTAATTCTTCTCATAAAAATTTGAATGAAGTTCTTGTTAATTTGAAGTCGACCAAGCATGGCATAAGCTTTGAGAATGAGCCTAAAGAAAAGGTTGAAGCCAACCCCCAACAACCTAAGGCTCAACCTAGGATAAATAAAACAAACGCTCATCCTAGATATAACAAACCTAGAAATGGCTTTCAACAATCGCAACCTAGAAATAATCATTCTAGAAATAATGCATATTCTAGGCCAAACACTAGAAGGAATTTTGAACCTTTTAGAACACCTAGAAATGGCTTTCAACCTAGAAATAACTATTCTAGAAATGCTGTATATCCTAGAACAAATAGTAGGAGAAATGATTTTCATGAATTGTGCAATAGTCATATTGTCAAGAATAGAGTAAATGAATTTCGTCCGTCCAATTACTATCAACCTAGACGAATGCATAATCCTAACGTTGTTTGTCATTATTGTAGACGAATTGGACATATTGCTCCTGCTTGTTTTACACGACATAGACATAACACTCAATCACATCACTATGATTTGCCTAACCCCCAAGGACCCAAAATGGCATGGGTACCTAAAACTCATTAATCTGTTTTGTAGGTGTGTTTGAAGGGGTCAAATGTACTTTGGTACCTTGATAGTGGATGCTCCAAGCACATGACTGGAGACGAATCCAAGTTCCCTCAACTAGAACACAAGGAAGGAGGAAGCGTTATTTTTGGTGATAACAACAAAGGAAAAATTATCGGCATTGGATCGGTCGGTAAGGATGACTCCTCATCCATTAAGCATATATTGCTAGTTAAGGGTCTAAAACATAATCTCTTGAGCATAAGTCAATTATGTGACAAGGGAAATCTTGTTTTATTTGATTCAAATGAATGCTTAGTTTTTCGCCGTAGCGATTTTAAAATTATTCTTCGTGGATTTAGAATGGATAATATCTATATGGTTGATCTCGAAAATTCTTCATCTGAATATGTAGATTGTCTTATGAGCAAAGAAGATGATACGTGGTTATGGCACCGTAGAGTAGCTCACATCAACATGCATCTTTTGAACAAATTGGTTTCACAAAATTTAGTTATTGGTCTTCCAAACTTGAAATTTGAAAAAGACTCTATTTGTGATTCTTGTCAAAAAGGGAAGCAAACAAAAGCATCTTTTAAATCGAAAAATATTGTTTCAACTACTAGACCTTTGCAATTACTTCACATGGACTTATTTGGACCATCTCGCATTGAAAGTCTTGGTAGAAATCGTTATGCTTTTGTTATTGTTGATGATTATTCTAGATTTACATGGACTCTATTTCTTGCTCATAAAAGTGAAGCTTTTCATAATTTCAGATATTTTCTTAAACGTGTTCAAACGAAAAGGACACAACCGTCACTTCAATAAGAAGTGATCATGGGGGAGAGTTTGATCACAATCTCTTTGCGGACTTTTGTGACGAACTCGGTATCGAGCACACCTTCTCCGCTCCACGAACACCACAACAAAATGGGGTGGTGGAAAGGAAAAATAGGTGTCTCGAGGAGATGGCTAGAACCATGCTCGATGAGGCTAAGATTCCCAAACAATTTTTGGCGGATGCCGTAAGTACCTCATGCTACGTTTTGAATAAAGTAGTCATAAGGCCAATACTCATGAAAACCCCTTATGAACTCTACAAGGGAAGAAAACCAAATATCTCCCATTTTAGAGTATTCGGTTGCAAATGCTTTATTCATAACAATGGAAAAGATCAATTGGGAAAATTTGATGCCAAATCCGATGAAGGAATTTTTATTGGTTATTCTTCACGTAGCAAAGCATATAGAGTATTCAATAATAGAACCGGAACTGTGGAGGAATCCCCTCATATTGTGTTTTCCGAAAATAATGCTCGCTTGGCGAGAAAGGATTCTGGTTTTGATCTTGCAGGTATTTTATACTCACTAAGCCCTCAAGACAAAGTACAAGAGGAAACTCCAAAGGAAACTCAAGATGAAATCTTGGATCAATTATCGGAGGAAGCGCCACAATTGGAGAAAGAAACGAAAATGCCTAACGAATGGAGGACAATCAAAGATCACCCTCTCGAACAGGTAATTGGCGACGTTGGAGAAAAGGTAAGTACCCGAAACACTCTTAAGAACACCTTAGGACACACTTCTTAAGAGATCACGTTCTCACTTGGCCACATTGATCTAAGTCATTATTTCTTTACAAATTACTAACTTGAGCGTCGGAGACGTCTAATTTTCTTTTGCAGGTATCGCCCTAAAGGTAGGGGGAATTATAAAGCAATGGCATAGAACAATCGATTGTTACAGCAAATAATCGATTATTTTTTCTTATGTCTCATGTTTACTGTGCGGACAATCGATTAGCAAGTATCACTAATCGACTATTTACATTTTATGCTTATTATGCAGTTTTTTTTATATAATCAATTTTTTTTACTGTATAATCGATTACCGTCTAGGCCATTCAGTACTGCTTTCCTAAAACAATCGATTGTTTCAAAAATATAATCGATTATTTTCCGAGTCAGAAAATCACTGTGCACACTGTGTCACAACAATCGATTACCATAATTCAACAATCGATTATTTTTTGTCAGTAATTCAAATATTTGTTACCGTTTGGGCCCTGCCAGATTCCCCCAATCGATTTTTGTCAGTTCCGAGTTCAAGTCAAAACTCCATAACAATCGATTGTTTCAACTCCACAATCGATTGTGTAACGGTCAGTGAAAATTTTTCTTACCGTTTCTGACCGTTTTAGCTCATAAATTTCTGCAGATTTTCACCATAAATGAAATGCCATCTTCCTCATTATAAATAGGTACCATATGCCTTCAATTTCTTCACTCAAGCATCAATCTTAGCTCCTAAAATTTCAAAAATCTTTCAAGCTTCTTACAAAGGCCATTTATACTTATTCAAAATGTCGGGCAGGCACACTAAACGTTCCCGTTCAGGTAGACATGGTGCATCTTCTTCAGCTGCTCCTCCTCCTCCAAATTTCCCTTATCAAGATGGGTCTATTTTACAATTCAATTCTGAAACCGAGTTAACTAGATTCTTAACAAAATTCGAAAAGCGTGACATCCTTCCTCCTCGCTTTTCCACAAGTAAATATCTTGAATCATGCGCCCCCGCTGCAAACATACTTAAGGAATGTCAACTTCTTGACTTCTTATATCTTACCTATCCTTATATTAATCCTCCATTAATTCAAGCGTTCTACTCAAATCTTCATGAGGACGACGATGGTGAGCTTGTGTCAAACATTAATGGCGTTCAAATTCTTTTATCCAATGAAAACTTACATTCTATTGCTCATCTTCCTCGAAGTGGGGAAACATTTCTCGCTACATTAGAGAAGCCGACGCCTTATTTGATGAGAAAATTCTCCTAAACCAAATAGGACTTGGAGCTTATGATCCTAATCTATCTACTCGACGTCCTACCATTACGGGAATGCTCCCCGAATATCGTTTGATTTTCTATTTCATAACCCGAGTCCTCAAGCCTCGCAAACATAACCATACCACTCTCTCCCTAGAGGACGCTAAGCTCATGCATGCCATTATAACCGGAGCTCACATCAATTGGTGTAAGTTCGTCAAAATTCACATGCTTGATGCCATCGGGGACGATAGACCACTTCCCTATGCCCTCCTTATTATGAATTTTCTTGAAGCCTCCGGGTTCAACACCTCTATCGGTCCGCTCAAAAAGAGCACCAAGAAATGGGAATTTTCTGAATCCTCCTTTCCCCATGACGGCGAACATGCAGCCCCTGCTCCTCCTCCAACTCGTCAAACGCGTCAGACTCAAACTCCTACACTCCAAACTATTTCCGACCAACTTGCTTCTTTGTCCACCTCCGTCAATAGATTGATTTATGATATCCATGGATATTTTGATCATATTCACTATCCATATGCTGGACTTGTTCCCTATGAAGCAGTGCCAGATGACGAGGCGGGAAATGATGATGAATAATATCTTTATTTAGCTTATTGTTCTATGTTTTATTGTCTTTCTTTTGTATTTGTATTTTTTATTAATAAATAAACAAGTTATTTACTTATGGCATTTTTTTGCTAATGGCAAAAGGGGGAAGAATAAGGGGCTATGCACTAATTTTTTATTGGCATAAATTGAGGGGGAATTCATATGTTGAGGGGGAACAGATTGCATATCTATATACTTATTGAATATCTATACTTGTCTTGGATCGTCATTATGAATTATCTAATATGCATATCCCGCTTAAGGTTTGCCATTATCAAAAAGGGGGAAATTGTTGAAACACGTTCTCAAGGCACTATACTAAACGTGTGTTCATACTTGTAGGTTTTGATGAATGACAAACTATGCGCAATGGACATATGACGAGGTCCAAGCACAAGCGCGCAATTGATATATAATGAGATTCAAGCACAAGACCAAGATCAAGCAAAGATATAAAGTTATACATGAGTCGTTCTTTAATTGTGATCTTGATCCGATAACTTGACTCAAGACTTGGCTTCTCTCGTAAAAATATTTTTATCAAATCATGCATATTTAAATTTAAAGCAAAATGATTTTAATCCATGCATATCTACTTTAGTCAAAATGATTTTTAAACATGCCTCTAAAATCTGGACTAAGATAATCGATTATGTACTTATGATAATCGATTATGTTAAGTCAGCTGCATGACAATCGATTGTGAACTTATGACAATCGATTGTGTTAAGGCAGTATGCATCAGATTTTTCAAATCTGCATGACAATCGATTGTGAACCTTATGACAATCGATTGTGTTGAGGCAGTGTACATCAAAGTTTTTCAAAGCTACAAAATAATCGATTGTGAACTTATGACAATCGATTGTGTTGACGTACATCAAAGCTTTTCAAAGCTACAAAATAATCGATTGTGAACTTATGACAATCGATTGTGTTGAGGCAGTGTCTATCAGGCATTTTCAAAGTCATAAAATAATCGATTGTGTACCTTTGACAATCGAGTGCATTAAGGCAGTGTCTAATTGATTTTTCAAAGTCTGATATATAATCGATTGTTCTCATAGCATAATCGATTGTGTAATTGACCGTTGCCAAAATATTTTCAAACACCGTCAGGTAATCGATTGTTTTTAAATAAAATCTGAAAAAGAATTTTTGAACGTTGCCAAGTAATCGATTGTAGATTTCTGACAATCGATTGTTTTAAGTAAAATTTGGAAATGATTTTTTGAACGTTGCCAAGTAATCGATTGTAGATTTCTGACAATCGATTGTTTTAAGTAAAATATCGAAATGAGTTTTTGAACGTTGCCAGTAATCGATTATTGATCTTAGATAATCGATTGTTAAGCGTAAAATCTGAGAATGGTTTTTGGAACGATTGGGAAACAATCGATTGTGGCATTTTGACAATCGATTGTCACTGAGTAAAATCAGCAACTCTTAATTGGCAATTAGGCAACGGTAATGCATGGTTTTGCAACTATAAATACAACTTCAAATCAGTCTTCAAAATACAACAACTGATCATATTATTGCTATAGCTTGCATACTCTATTGTTCATCACTTTCTATTCATTACATAAGTTTTGAGAGCCAAAATTCTTGACGATAGTTGTTGCGTTCTTGAGCGTATCTGTTTACTCATATCTACTCAATTAAGAGAGTCTTGTTTAAGTGAGTGCTAAGTGATTTATACACTTGAAGGGAAGTGTTAGTCCCTTGTATTGTAAGAAGGAACTTGTGTTTCCTTTGGTTGAAGTCTTGGAGTGTTGTATCTTCGAGCAAAGGTTGTTGAGGCTTGTGTCCTCAGTTTGTAAAGGTTTGTTGAGCACCCGTAAGCTTAACAGTGTTAGTGGAAATCTCGAGAGAGTCTCTCGGGGACTGGACTAGCCACGGGTTGTGGTGAACCAGGATACATCGGCGCGTTCGTTCTTATTTATTTACTTATCGCACTTATTTCTTTCCTGCAGTTTTTAAATTCCGCAAGTTTACGCTAATTTTTATTATAACGCTATTCACCCCCCCTCTAGCGTTAAGCGTATTTTCTAACAACTGTATCATTTAGCTTGTCTTGTGTATTTATGTGTTTTTCTATCTTCAGACTGTATTTACTTTTATTACTCACTGGGTCGGAGTACTCACTTTTACTCCCTGCACCTTTTGTGCAGATCCAGAGCAGTCTCAGGTTGAGTAGATCCAGAGCAGTCTCAGGTTGAGTAGATCCAGCAATTCAGCAGATACAGTTTTCCGGGAGTGTCAAGGTAGCTGTACGGCGTTTGCAGCCATTGACTTTCTCCCTTCCATCCCTATCTCTTATATTTCACACTCTCAGCTTAAACACACTTTGTATTGGTACGACATTATGTATTCTAGAGGTTCAGATATGTAACACCGGGTCCTAGTGGGACTATTTAAGTTTTTTGTTATTTCTGCACTTTTCAGTAAATTCAAACTCCTATTATATTGTGTTATTGCTTTTGAAATCTATCTAAGTTTGTGGGAATTGTGGCAACAACGTTGGGCCTTCCTAGTAGTGTCCTGGGCGCCACATGACCGGATTGGGGTCGTGATAATCTTCTAGGGATGATGTGAGGGGTCAAATGAGCTCCGATTTTTGAGTTCATTATATGTACCGACTCGTGAAATGATGAAGAATATTTTGGTATAAAGTTTGTCCATTTCTGGGATGCAGGACCGAGGGTTGGGTGTTGTCTGATTTAAGATTTTCTGCTTAAAATCGATATTTTTTAATTTGAATTCATTCGTTTTGATGATAAAAATCTGAGCTTGGTAGATTTTTAGCACTCAGAAGTTGGTTCGAGAGGCAAAGGTGTTGCCGAGTAGCATTTCGTGCTAGTTTAATATGAGTAGTGATTTTAAATGCTGTTTTGAGAGTATCAATCCCCGGATTACACAACGTTTGGCTGTGTTGAGGTGACGCACATGCTAGATGACGAGCGAGGGTCGTGCACCATTGGATATTGTGACTTAGTCCATCCCGAATGACTATTTTTCTGTATATTTGGTAGCTAATTGTTTGATATTATTATACTTTTGGTTAATTGGCATATTTGGGCTTCGTGCCAACATTTGAACCCTTAGGGGATCGTTAATGATATTTTCCTCACTATTTGATTTCATACTTGTGCTTAGTCATGCTAGATCTTTCAATGCTTTCAAAATCCAGTTATGCTAATTTGTTTTAGTAACCGTAAATGATATTCTAAAGATACTTTGCGCTGAGTTGCATATTTTTTTCTATTGACCGAAGGGCTTATGAGATTCTGATTGAGTAAGGCAGATGGCCTGTATTGTGAGGATACTTTTGGGTTGGGCTGCACGCCACAACAATGATACATTAATAATGATAATGAGGTTGATGGCCTGAGATTGTACACCACGAGTGGCTTGATATTGATATGAGGCCGAGATCCTGTTTATGATGTCACGATATGGCTTGATATTGCGGTTGGGCCGTAAGGTGCCCCTCCAAGAGTTGCAAACCCCCAGTTGCGATGACCAGCCACGTCTCATGATTTATCGCTCTGTTTACCCCATTTCTGCTTCATTATGTTTCGTTATCTGTGTTTTATGGTATCCGGTTGGTCGGATTGAGTCTAGAAGGAGTTTAGTGAAGTTTGAGACACTTAGTCTGTTATAAGAAGGTTTAAGTTGAAAAAGTCAACCGTATGTTGATTTATGTGTTAGAGGGATAAGACATGAGTTTCGATGGTTCAGTTAGCTTCATATGACTTAGGAGTGTGACTGGAATTGGTTTGGAGGTCCGGAGTGGAATTAGGCTTGAGTTGGCGAAGTTGAGATTTTGACAATTCTCGGTGGATAGATGAGATTTTGATATAAGGGTCAGAATGGAATTCTGAGAGTTGCAATAGCTTCTTTATGTCATTTCGGATGTGTGTGCAAATTTTCAAGTCATTCGGGCGTGATTTGGTTGGGTTTTTTTTTTTTATCAAAAGCGTATTTCGGAAGATTTTAGAAAACTTAGGCTTGAATTCAATGTGAATTGGTGGAATTGATGTTGTTTGAGGTGTTCTGATGATTGGAACAAGTTTGAATAAGCGTTTAGAATGTGTTGGTGCTTTTGGTTGAGGTTCCGGGGGACTCATGTGAGTTTCGTGTGGTCAATCGAATAATTTTTGGAGTTTTAAAGTTGTAGAGTTTTAGTTCATCTATTAAAGAGATTTAAGCCTTCGCGATCGCGTAGAAGGATATGCGAAAGTGTAGATTTAGACCTTCGCATTTGCGTGAGAGGCTTCATGATCGCGGAAGGCTGGGGCTCAGTGCATCGCGTTTGCGAGAGGACACTCGCGATCGCGTAGAGTAATTCAGTCTGAGGGGCCCAGGGCCTTTTGTTCTTCGCATTCGTTCGCATGGGTGAGTTCGTGTTCGCATAGGTGTGGAAAGCGGAAGCATCGCATTTGCATGGGCTTATTCGCGTTCGCGTAGTGTATTTTTTGGGGTCATGAGGATTTGTTCTTCTCAATCGCGAGGCTAGTGTCGCGATCGCGATGAAGGAAATGGCAGGAATGGGCAAAACGTTTGAAGTCATTTCATCAGCAATTTTTGGTGTATTTTCTTCCATAGTTGAGCATTTTGAGAGCTTTTTGAAGGATATTAAAGAGGGATTCAAGGGAAATTATTAGAGGTAAGAATTTCGGACCAAAAACTCGATTCTGTTGTGAAATCTACCTAGAAATTCATGAAAACTTAAGTTAAAAAAGGGAGAGCTAGGGCTTGGGACTTTGAACTTTTGATTTGGGTTTTGAAGGACCATTTCGGGTCGGATTTGAGAACTTTTGATATGTACAGACTCGTGGGGAGATAAGGAATCTAATGATGTGAAAATTTCTGAGTTTCGAGAGGTGGGGCCGGGGCTTGGATTTTGCTAATTTCGGGATTCTTGGTATTTTTCGATTGTTTTTGCTTGTGATTTGTTCCCCTAGCATATTGTGACATATTCATTCTGATTTTGGATAGATTCGATGCGCATGGAGGCCGATTTTAGGGGCAACGGCATCGCGGGCCAGAGATCTAGCTGGTTCAAGGTGAGTAATGATGGTAAATGATGTGCTAATGGGCTTAAAACCCCGGATTGCACATTGTAGTACTATATTGAGGTGAGACACGAGTTTGATGACGAGACTATTGAGGATTGTGACTTGGTCCATCCCAAATTACTGATTTTTCCACGTATTTGATTGAAACTTATTTGTTATCATGATAATTTGGGTTGATTGCCATATCTGGACTTCGTGCCAACTATTTGAACCATTCGGGGTTTTATATCACTATTTCCTCAATGTTTTGAGTTATTACATGAACTCAGTCATGATATTTTGTTGTTGTTTTATACTGGGCCATTTACTCAATTTTATAAATGATATTTTGGGCTGAGAACTACTGTTTTACTAATGACTGAGGAAATTGTGATGATTTTGGAATTGAGTACGGTCGAGTTCCAGATGTGAGGATCCACTGATACTGATATGAGGCCGAGGGCATGGAATACATATATACACCACTTGGTGGCTTGATTGACATGAGGTTGAGGGCCTAGATTTAATGCCACGAGATGGCTTGATATTTTGTTTGGGTCGTAAAGGTTCCCTCCAGAGTCTGCACACCCCCAGTATGCGCGGGTACCCGTTGTGATGAGAGATTGAACCTGAGGGGCGGAAATTGTTGATACTGTGCCCGAGGGGAGAACTTCTATGTATTTACGTTATCTTAACTGCCTGTCAATTACCTGCTTATTTGTTGTAGAAGTATCTTATTATGATTTTTATTGGTTCACTGCTTACAAATTATTTATTTAACTGCTTAATTATGGCATACCCTGTGTATGAATGTTTTCTTACTCTCAGTCATTATTTATGTTTATTACTCACTGGGTCAGAGTACTCACATTACTCCTTTCACCTTACGTGCAGATCCAGGTGCTCTAGAGGTTGAATGAGACCTTTCCAGCCGTTCAACATTTGTCGGGGATATCGAGGTAGTTGCATGACGTTTGCAACCCCGATTTCTCTCTTCTATCTTATTGTTTTCCGCATTTCCTAGACTGTCTATGTAGTAGGTTCCTCGAACTTGTATTAGAGGCTCTAGATTGGTGTCAGCTCTAGACTTGTGACACCAGATCAGTGTGGGCTATGTAGTTGTTATATTTGATTGACTTCCGCATATCTAGCTTGCTGTTTTAAACATTTATTATGTTAAATTGGTAATTAAACTGTGTTAGCTAATTATTTATTTAAAAAGAAAATGAGTTAAGGTTGATAGTTGGTCCGGCTTGCCTAGTAATTTGGTGTCGTGACAAGTGAGTGCCGGTACCCATTAGACATGAGATAAAGCCCGAGAGGCTGGTATTGTTCAGTGATATTACCCGAGAGACTGATTTGATTTTATTGTGCCCGAGGGGAATTTCTTATATGTTTGCCGTTCCTGGTTGTTTTTGCTATCTATTGTTGACTGCTTAGAAAGTTGTTTTTATGAGATTTTATTGTTAAATTGTGTTATTGATATTGTTATGCCTCTAATAGCTATATGTTGTGTTTAATGTGATTTTATATTGTTCAGTCTTCATTTATTCTTATTACTCACTGAGTTGGAAATACTCACTTTACTCCCCGCACCTCTGTTTGCAGATAGAGGCGCTACAGGTCCTGCTACTGAGAGTTTACAGTTCCAGCAGATCTTCGGAGGTTTACTAGGTAGCTGTTTGGCGATTTCCAGCCCAGTGCAACCTCCCTCTATCTTATTTCTTTAGTGATTCAGTTATTTAGTGGTGGAGTAGACTTTCAGACTGGTAGTATTGGTTTAGATGCTCATGACTGGTGACACCCCGATGTCGGGTTGGATTGGCTTTTATTCTGTAAATTATACTGTTACATGCTTATTTTGGGATTTTATTTTTGATTAAAGACTTAGTAGTTATTATTTTAATTTCTTAAATGAATAAAGAAGTGAGTCGACATGCCTTGTCTTCACGAGGGGCATCTTTCATGCCCCGAAAATCGAAGATCGCGATCGGCGCTCAATCAAGGAAACCCGACTGAGCAAACCTGCTAGGTTTCATTCTACCCAAACTAATTAACGAACAAGTAGGAGATGAACTCCATTAATTATACTTTATAAGTAATTCATTAACAACTTATATTTTATTTCCATTAGCAGCTTAAATTATAATTATTAAAATATTACAAATTTTACAAATCTTTGCCAAACATCAACATTTCTACTTTAATTCCAATAACCGGTACTACACACAACCTGTCTACGGAGCCTCTAAATACAACTGAAGATGTAATGTGGAAATGACGGTAACAAGGCTCCAACTATACCTTAAATACAAAATACTTCATGAACAGATGAAACTGGAACCTGAAACAAAGTGAGGCTCACCAAGTCGGTTGAAAGGATGATGCGGCATTAGTTGCAACCAACACGGCCTACTATGGAAACACCTACATCCATTTAAAGATGTAGTGACTCTGGCAAGAGGGATGTTAGTGCCATTGAATATTACTGATATGTATAACTAAACTCATCTAGTTAGAAAGAACTTTCATACGAGAATAAAGAGGAAATCATAAAGATAACAAAGTTTCAAATAAGCACCATGTAAACAATATAAGGAGGTTCACATGGTTTTCACATAGTTCTTGAAATTTTAAATTGGATCATCCCAAACTGTTGCATCATTATCCATATTACTACCGCTTCTGTGAGCGGAGTCCGATCACGGCCCGATCGGTTAAGCCGTCTCCCCGAAACATTACTATTATTTCATTCACACTTTTCAGTTTCAATCATCAATATATATATATATATATATATATATATATATATATATATATATATATATATATATATATATATCATGGCATCCGATCACGACCCGATTGGCTAAACCGTCTCCCCGAGATGTTACCATTTTCCATCAGTAATCTCAAATCGATCCTTGTTTAACATATATCATTTCATAGGCACTCGGGGACACACCTATCATGTCATATATTTGGCACTAGGCTACCTTTCACATCAATTCCCAATTTAAATGTTAGATTTGTAATTTAAAATGATATGTATACACAAGAGGAAGTGAAATTGTAAGCATAGATGAGACTTCACATAGAGGATACAACATATGCAACTTCAATCTTAATTTAAGGTCTAAGCATTTCAATACAAGATTCATATTCTAAAATTCACATTTCACATTGTTCCCATTTTCAACATTTGCTTTGCCGCTTAAGATCATAGGTGCATACAAAGGCAATTTAAATCATAAGCATAGAGAGGAATTTGTCAAGTTTTACATATTAGTCCCAAAGTAACCTTGGCATGACATTTAGGCATTTAGCACATAGATCATGTTCTCCACACATCCTCCATTTACAAAGAATAACATATTAAACACATGAAGGAGTACCTACCACATAGCAAGTACTATATCAATCACGTTTCGAACTTACAACATTTACACGGGCACCATGGAAGCTCAATTTCTAAGAGACGGGATTTTAGCTATACATAATTTAATGGAGCTTTTTTTAATTCTCTACAATACACCAACACGTCTAGCAATAACAATTTATAAGGAGATAGCGGGAATCAATTAATAATTAGGACGATTATCCATGGTGTAACTCTCTTAGAAATTTCATCAAACACCTAACATGTGAAGTGGACTACAAGGTTTAGAAATGGCAATTTCTTCCTCCCTCAACCAGTTTTAACATGAACTACCCATATTAGTTTTTTTTAATCATAACATACTACAACTTAGTCCCACATGTATGGCCTATTTCTAACCCCCACAACATGTTTGAATCTTTAACCTATTGCATGACATTTTGGAAGTACGACTTACCCTGGTGGAGGACAATCTATGGTTATTTTCCTTGATTCTTGAAGATTTGAGCAAGATTTGGATGATTATGAAGCGAGGACCCTCCTTTCTCTCTCTATATATGCTCTCATCTCTCTCCAAAATTAGTAGAGAAATGACCCCAAAATGAACCCCAAAGACTATATATTAAAATGGGATCGGGTTATAAAAATAAAGAAAAATAACCCCCGAAACCGGGTTGCAATCGCAAGATGGACCGCAAAATAAGAATGTGTGCCGCAAAATGCACTGCAAAATAGGTGCGCAAAAACTGGGCAACACTGGCCCAATTTGCGAAAGATCTACGATCGCAAAGTCAAAAATGCGACAGATTTGCGATCGCAGATTCAACACATAAATATTTTTATGTGTCGCATTTTTTACTTTGCGGGCATAAAACGTAGTGTCCCCAGGCAAAAGAGACGTTAGTACAAATAATGTACCGAGTATGTAAGCACATAAAAATCAGTAAACAATAGACATGAGAGAGACATAAAGTAAAAGACTCAACATGTACATTTGAATAGCTTTGTGAATCATTTAATATTATACTGTCATGCATATGCGTATAAATGTCGTACCATACATGGGTATATGCGCTCATAACATTATCAAGCCTTTGAGGGCATCCCATCATATCATCTCGATCACTGTGGGCAAATTATCAACGTATACCAGCTGATCAGGTGGTGGTACGTATATAATGCCGTAGCCTTTTCCATATTCTAAATACACATAATATACATATATACGCGCATATAACGCCATTTGGTCATGTGTCAATGTACATGTATAAATGAATGCAATGCATGAGAAGTTAGTCAATAAAATCTTTCGGAGTGTTGTAAGACCATTATGCCTTTGATTAATATCATGAAGTAAACCTTTTCAACTTACGTATTTTTCTGAGACTCATGAACATACGATAGAATAATAAGACATATGGGGAATCAAGAACATAGGAACCTCTAGTATTTTTATGAATAGAGTCATTTATGAAAGTTGTGCATTTTCTCGTTTTGTTTGTATGATATGGATCATACCGAAAAGAAAGAAAGGATAACCTTAACATACCTGAACCGACTTTCTTGACAATCCCTCCAACACTTGTCTTTGTTGAAGAAAAGGACGGATCGATGAAGGAGAAAATCCCTGTAATATTTTTGAAAAAAATTATACTGGATTCATTTAAAATTGCAAATTCCGATACTATGAACATCGTATAATACCGCATGAATTCCTTGTTGAAGATCGTTACTTGGTAGATGTAGAACAACTTCATTTGGTGAATTTGCTCATACTCTTGTATGATTCTCCTTGCCGAAGCAATAATGTCTCAATTCCCTATCTTTATGAATTTGAGACTCTTTTATGTATTAGCCAAGAGTCCCTCTAAGGGTGGCACAAAATAATGTAAGTGAAGAGTCACTTAATTTAACCCTTGATTAACTTTTTAATTACTAATTTAATAATTAACCAATTACCTACATAATTAAAAATTATTTTAATTTACTTAAAATACTACTTACTTTTAACATACTTTATAGACTTTACTATCATGGTTATGTGATATCTTGTATGGCATTAGTCCATAAATACGGGGTATAGTTTGGACCATATTTTATTCCAAAATGTCAAACTTCGAAGAAACTCATTTTCTTCGATTCGCACCTTCACGAATTTACTTGTCACTTGTTTGTTAAATAATCTCATTCCCGAGTTTACGTTAATTAACTTACGACGAAACTATAATATACAAAAAGGCAGGATATAATATCTCATTTCCAAACATTCATCAATTTATTTAGGCGTACTTTCACGTACGAAAATATGAGGTGTAACATTTTTTTAAAATTATGGAATTTAACATTAACAGTTATTCGCCATTTTTTTTTAATTTTTATGACCAACTTAATGTAATACTTACTTGAAGTTCAAATGAAATAATTAATTAAAATTAGTCTCTTTTTTTATTTTATTCACTGCAAAAGTTTAGCCTTAGGAAGTGAAGAAATGTAATTCGAGAAATGTCGCTGAATTCAGTTCTAGAAATCTGGGCTTGGAGTAAAAGACCATAAGCCCACAAGAAGGCCTGGAAATTCCATGCTGGAATGGGCTTCTTATACGCCCGAGTTATTCCATTCTCACTCTCGATCGAGAGACAAATCCACAAAGAAAACTGAGTAATATGGGCCTTTTTCTTGTATTGGGTATTTGTTCAAATTCAAAATAATAGACAATCTCTCCCTTTGGGTCATTTGTATCTATATTCAGTTTTAGGATCATTATTGATTTTATACTCATTTTGTACAAAACATTAGAAGTCTACTCACTTTTCGGATTAATTCAGATATATGGGCTTGAAGTAAGAAAAAATTATGTCTGAAGGCCTTATGAAAAAAAAAAAAACTACAAATATTTCTCCCCCTAAGTTTATCCTGACTTGCAAAGGCAATCAGACAAACTTCAATTCATGGTGCAAACTTCAGACTAATTAGCAAAGCGCTCACGTCAATTCTCAAAGAGGCCGAACCATTGGAAGCTTATTTAATAAAAACAAGTCTGAAGTTTGAAATTTACAATATTTTGCATGAAGTGTGGCCATATCAAAGCAAAACGTTAAATAATTTCACCTGAAGTTTGGCATGACTTGCAAGAACAATTGGGAAAACTTCAGTCATAGTGCAAACTTTAGATAAATTAATCTGTAGTTCTTTAGTTTCAGAAAAATTAGCTTCATATATTTGACCTTCAGATATTATTTTTCTAAAGTCTGGCTTGATAGTTGCAAACTTCAGACAAAGTTTAACGCAGTAATATCTGAAGTTTGGCCCTATAGTCCCAAACTTCAGATGCATATCTTTAAAGAAATTCAATATTTGAGTCCCGAATGCTTCTTCGAGTTTCATGCTCCGGAACAATTTTAATTATGTTTCCAACAAGGAATGTATGTCCAAGTATTTCAGTTAAATAATTTTGCAGTAACAAAATCTTCGAAAATTTAAACTCGAGACTCAAATAGTTTTGGAGTTTCCTGCTTTTTGCTTCCAGTTCAAATCTTCAAATCAATATTGGTATACACTCTTTCAACTCCATATTTAAATACCTAGATGATTTCAAGATTAGATCTTCGAACATCTCAATTACTAATTTGAGTTTTCAAGTTACTTTAATGGTGATTTTAACTCAAAACTCATACCCTTATGCTAAATCACTGTTTGCTTCATGTTCAATCAATAGTACTTGCATAGAGTTTCATGTGTTGGAGAGAGAAAAGAAGAAAAAGAGGAATAGAAGAGGAGGAGGAAAGGGGCCCATAGGTAGTAGGAGGAAGAACATGAGGCGATGACTGATGTGAAGTTGTCAAAATTAGGGTATAGATTAAATAATTTTAAAAATATGAGTATAGATTAAATGGTGGCGATCAAATAGGACGTCCCGTATAATTTTTACCTCCCTTTGCAAACACAAACGGGCTTGGTTAATTAGAACCGGAAGAAGAGACTAAACCCATGTCCAAAAGAGTAAATTAAGCTAAGTAGCCTCCCATTCACTATTTAAATAAAAGAAAACCAGCAGATAAGTGTATTTTGTGGTCAAAAATTAAAAATTTTATTTCATATATAAATCTGTATAATCGTATATAATCAACGTATTTCTTTCTGGTAAAAAATTAAAATTTTATGTCGACCTAGTGTATCTATGTACATCTGCTAGCTTCATCTGGACTCTAAGGCTAGCTCTCATGTTGATCCTGTCCCTATCTATTCAATTGGCTCAATTGATTATACTGTAAAAGGAATCTATGTCTGGGAAAAATAAATGTTTAAGCTGGGTAAAACCTTTTTCCATTTGCATAGCTTCTCCCCTCTGCCCTACGATATGCAACTATATGATATATGTAAAATAGCCTGCAAAAGTAAATAGCTAATTCGTCTGACTATTTAGGTAAATATCTCTTTTCAAATGTGGTAGTTCTACGCGGAAAGGAAACCTCCTCTCCAGTCTCTTAGTAAAGATTTTTTAGAAATAATAAGAAAAATAATGAAAAATACAAGATTTATGGTGCAAACCAATCAACTATTTTCGGTGGATTGGGCCGGTAAAATCGAGAAAAGGATTGGCTCTAAGAGCTGAGCATACGGATCTAGTTTCATGCCCATTAGCTGTTGAGGACTGCTCAAGCTTCTCTTGCAAGAATGTCGAATCCGAATGTTTTATGAAGATAATCATTTGAGGACAAATTTTGACATTGCAACCTCAAAATTCTTGAGCGCAAGCTATTTTTCAGGAAAATAAAAAATAGCCTTATTCAATATAAAGTCTTTTATTTGGAAGATTTTTTATAATAATGAAAAAGATTTGATTTACAAATGGTAATTGAAAATAACCTCAATTTCAGAATTTAATCTTTTTTTATGCAGAGATAAAATTTGAACAAAAATATTCTTAAAATTCAGAAATATTCCAACATAATATGCTGGAGCTTGAATTTGTTACATATGAGCTTCTAATATAATATGCTGGAGTTCCAATATAATATGTGAAAAATTTATGTAGAAGAGAAATTTAGTATATTATACTGAAACTTTTCGTGTGATCGAGTTCCAATATAATAACCCATTCAAATACAAACCCAATAGTCTACAACACTCTTTGAAAGGTAGATACACTATATTCCTTCCACCCTTCTGCAACAATTAAAGGTGTATCTTCGCCACCACCCACATTATTCCCGCCATACCCACAGGCAGCAGCGCCACTACAGCAACAAGGTTCACATCAACCACTACACCTTGCCACCACCACTTCGTCTCCAACAATTTTCTCCATCACCACCACCACCAATGCATCACCCACTACACACCTTTCCACGACCCTACAACCACCATCATACACCATCCAGATTCATTCCACCACCACGCCTAACATTACCTCCACCACTACCAGATATCCCATTGATTCAACAATAAGCAGTGGTTCTACTGGACAACACGAAGGCACTCACCACCATTATTCAACAGGGCATCTACATGCCCGTGCATCATGAAGCTGCAATACTACACGAACAGGAGATTACCACTCTGGAGCTTCAAACATAACAACTCAACATTCACTAATGGAATACACATCTCCATCAATGTTATCAGATTTAGAATACACCTCACCCCATAATTACTTGCCATGGTTTGCGCCTCAGTAATAGTAATTGGAGGAAAATCTACTTCCACTTCAAGAAGCTCAAGAGCAGATGAAAATGTATCCACCAACACAGATGGGAATGTAACCACCAACACCACCACCATTACCATCGATGGAAGAATATCAACAACAACAACCGGTTGAAGAATAGGTAGATACTTCAAAGACATTCACGGAGTCCTTGACACTAAATGACTCTCTCACGATCTCCACGACCGAAATATCGAAAGAAAGTTCTTAATTTCATTCCACCACACTTGGAGATGACATTATTGAATGTCTGCCTCGACCCTTACTCCTTGGAGGAATAATATGTTATTCTCCAAGCCTACCTCTAACTTTAAGTTTAAAAAATGTGGCCAAGTCACCTAGAGTTTCTTCATATTGTCTCCTCTTATTAGCACTCTAGCCCGTTATACTAAAAACCTGAAGATTAAGCTAAAGAACATGGAGAATATAGTGAGAGAAATAAGAGAGAGGAAGGAGCAGTTGAGAGAACTCTCCAGAAGAGAGAGAATTTTATTAAGCAAAATGAAGGCAAAATGAAATCCGTATTTTACAAAATATCTGCCCCTCCACTATATACATATTTCACTATTGGGTCGGATCGGGTGAGCCGGCCCAAAACTAAATAACTGTGGGCTCAGATACACAGTCCAGCAGCAGCAATCATCATAGCCCATTACAAGGTATATCATGAGTATACAGTAAATAAACAATGAGTATACAATGAATATACAAGTCTATGTCACTTATGCTTTGGCTTGGAAGCCATATAATCTCTCATCTCAACACCCCCCTCAAGTTAGTGGGGGAGACCACCTGTAACTTGAGCAACAAGGGATGAAGCACAGTGCCAGGCAAAGGCTTTGTTAGAAGGTCAGCCAGCTGACGAGTAGTAGGGACATGAAATAGGTGAATGAGGCCATTCTGGAGCTGATCGCGCACAAAGTGACAATCCACTTCAATGTGTTCAGTTCTTTCAGAAAAACAGCATTCTTAGCTATGTGAATAGCAGCCTGGCTGTCACAATACACAGAAAAAGGAAGAGAAACAGAAACTCCAAGATCAAGAAATAAACGAGACAACCAAGACAATTCTGCAACAACCTTACTGAGGGCCCTGTATTCAGCCTCAGCAGAAGATAAAGAAACCACTGGTTGCTTCTTAGACTTCCAACTAATCAGGCAACCACCCAGAATAATACAAAACCCAGTAAAGATCTTCTTGTATCAGGGCATGCAGCCCAGTCACTATCAGAATAACCAACAACAGAGAAATCATTGCAGTCAGAATAAAAGAGACCCATAGAAGGGGTACCTTTAAGATATCTCAAAACATGAAGGGCAGCAGTCATATGTGGAAGTCTGGGGCATTTGAGAAACTGACTCAGATGTTGCACAGCAAAACAGATGTCAGGCCTAGTATGAGTCAGAAATAAGAGTTTACCAACAAGACTCCTATACTGATCAGGATAAGGCAAAAGGTCACCAGAATCAGCATGTAATTTTGCATTAATGTCCAAAGGACAAACAACAGAAGAGACATTGACACAGTCAAACTATTGCAGCAGGTCAGAAATATATTTATGCTGATTAAGGATCATCCCACCAGGAACAGCTGACATCTCTATGCCTAAAAAGTAATGTAAGGATCCTAGGTCCTTAATTCTGAACTGATCATCCAGAAACAGTTTCAGGGTACCAATTTCATCTCAGTTATCCCCAGTAAGAATAATATCATCCACATAGACAGCTACAATCACAAGGGACCCTGGTGTACCTTTGATGAATAGGGAATAATCATTCAAAGAATGTCTATAGCCTCTGGAATATAGGGCAGAAGACAACTTGGCATACCATTGTCTGGATGCCTGTCTGAGCCTATACAGGGATTTGTTTAATTTGCAAACAAGGGGAGTAGAGGCAGAGGAGGCAGAAACAGAGTCAGGAGCAGAAACAGTCAAACCTGGAGGGAGCTTCATATAGACCTCCTCATCCAAATCACCATGTAAGAAAGCATTGTTAACATCTAGTTGAAATAAATTCCAATGCTTTTTCACAGCCACAGCAATAAGACACTTAACAGTGCACATTTTAACCACAGGAGAAAAGGTGTCAGTGAAATCAATACCTTCAACCTGAGTATCCCCTCTACTAACAAGCCTAGCTTTATACCTCTCAACACAGCCATCAACCTTGTATTTGATTTTATAAACCCATTTACAACCAATGGGTTTCTTACCACGAGGAAGAGGGAAAACATCCCAAGTATGGTTTGTGTCCAAAGCATCAAACTCTTTTCTCATGGCATCCTGCCATGCTGGAACAGATGCAGCCTGAGAGTAATATAGAGGTTCAGATTTCAAAGAAGAGGAAGATGAACCAGAGAAGGCAGGAAGTTGACAGACATAATCCTTAAGGTAAGAGGGAGGATTATGCTGTCTTTGAGATTTTCTGGGAGCAGGAATAGAAGGGGAGGAAGCCAAAACAGGAGGGGAGATATCAGGATTGAAAGAAGGAGGTGTGGCAGATTCAAGATTCAAAGAAGAAGGTGTAGCAGATTCAGTATGATGAGGTATTCGGACAGATGTAGGAGGAAGAGGAGAGGAGAGGTGAATAGAAGAATCTGGATCATCAGAAAGTTCTACAGGGGGAACCGAAGGAAAGGAAAAAACAGAAGGATGAGCAGAAGAGGATGCAGTTTTAAAGGAAAACAGGTTTCATGGAATATAACATCCCTGGAAATCAAACATTTCTTGGAAGCCATATCATACAATCTATAACCCTTATTGGCAAAAGGATAACCCAGGAAAACACAAGAAATGGCTCTTGGTCTTAATTTGTCCCTTTGAGGGATTGGGACAGTAGCATAGGCAAGGCACCCAAATGCTCTCAAATGAGAGTAGGTTGAGGCTATTCCATACAGAATTTCATTAGGAGACTTATTGTGAAGTAATCTGGATGGTATTCTGTTAAGGAGGTAAGTGACAGTCAACAAACAGTCCCCCTAGAAGGACACAGGCAACCCAGATTGAAAAAGTAAAGCTCTACATGTTTCAAGGAGGGTTCTATGTTTTCTCTCAACAATACCACCCTGTTGAGGGGAATGAGAGCAGGTGGTTTGATGAATGATCCCCTGACTAGTAAAGAAAGATCTACCCTCAATGCTAGAACCCAATTCTAAAGCATTGTCACTTCTAACAGTTTGAACCACAACATCAAATTGGGTTTTAACCATAGAAAGGAATGACCTAAGTAGAGAAAAAGCATTGCTTTTGGAACCCATTAAGTGTGTCCAAGTTGCCCTAGAGAAATCATCAACTATTGTAAGAAAATATCTACAACCAGAAGAAGTTGGAGTATGATAAGGCCCCCAAGTATCCACATGAATTAATTGAAAGGGTCTAGAGGTATTAATAGAACTATCAGGAAAGGGGAGTCTAGTCTGTTTTGCCATAGGACAGACAGAACAAGGGAAAGGTTGTTTGGAAGCAAAAGGAAAAGACAAACCAGAAATATGTTTCATATTTGCAAATGAAGTATGGTCAAGTCTTAAGTGCCAAATGTAATTCATGTCAGTTGTAACAACATTATTACAGATAGAACTATGTATATGTGAGGGCAAGAGAACAGCCTTGTTATCAAACAAAATGTCATCATTACAAGAAGTAGGCACAGAATAAGCAGAAGTAGAGGAACAATTAATAGAGGAAGAAGGGGAAGGAGGAACCCAGGCCAGTTTATATAGGCCAGCAGCTTCTCTACCAAGATCCAGAGGCCTCCTCAGAGAAGGGTCCTGTATCATGTGGAGGAAGCATGAATTTTCATTGAATAAAACTACACAATGTAACTGCTTCACTAACTTGTGGACAGAAATCAAGTTGTGTTCAAAAGAAGGGACAAGCAACACATTATGAATAGTGATGAATTGATTTAGTGCAAAAGATCCTGTGCATGCTACTTTCACTTTATAGCCATTAGGAAGAGTGACAAGATAGGGCGCAGTTAAAGGTGTTATGTTAGAAAGTAACTGTTTATCATGTGTCATATGATTAGATGCACCTGAATCTATGATCCAGGTGACAGAATTAATATGGGTATGCATGCAGAGTTTGGAATCAGAAATAGGGCTCTCAGTTAGCATATTACCAGCAAAGTTAGCAGCATACATGGGAGGAGGAGTCAGAGGAGTGGAGTCCCTAACGGGGTCTGTTGTAATAAGTTCATCAATTGATCATAATGTTGTCTGCTCAACCCTGGTATCACAGAACTCTGGCCATCTATTCTTGGAACAAATTGATGACTCTCAGGAGGATTCCCTTGGGGAACAAACATATGTGCTTCAGAATGAGGCAAATCCACACCAGAAGTAAGATGAGCAGCAGCAGGTCTCCTCCCCTTGTTAAAATTTGTATTTTGTGGATACCCATGGATCTTGAAACACTTATCAATTAAGTGTCCAGATTTTTTACAGTATCTGCAGAATAAAGGCCCTCTGGTTTGATCAAAATTGACTCTTTGTCTGAAAGGAGAAGAAGGATTAAGCACTGTGGCCTTATTAAATCCAACTGAATGCCTATTAGCATGGGCATTAAAAGACACAGAGTCTGGATTAAAGTGAGAAGGAGACTGCACTTGTCTTTGCTTCTCATCATTGAGGACCAAATTATAGACACTGTCAAGGGTTGGAGGTGGCTGCATCATCAAAAGGTTACTCCTTTCCCCCATGTATGCTTCATTAAGGCCCATTAGAAACTGAAATACCTTATTGTCATCATTTTCCTGTATTATACAATCTTTAGCAGCACAAACACATCTTTGGCCATGATTGACACACATTGATTCTAGTTCATCCCAGAGACCTTTGAGTTTATTAAAGTATGAAGCTACATCTAGGGACCCTTGAGAGGTTTGAGAAAGCTCTCTTTTTAATTCAAAAATTTTGGTCCTATTTGCAGTGCCATATCTGGCCTGAAGTTGGGACCATATACTTTGTGCAGTATCAGAATACTGCACAGTTTCAGCAATTTGAGGGGAGAGGGAGGCAGCTAACCATGAAATCACCATATTATTGCACCTGTCCCATAAGCTTTGTTGATCCACATTAGTGGCTGGCCGAGAACACGTGCCATCAACAAAACTAATTTTGTTTTTAGCAGATAAGGCAACAATCATCTTTCTCCTCCAACCCCCATAACCACTGCCCGAGAAGGGAGTGGGGACAAGAGAGACGCCAGGGACATCAGAGGAGTAGACAAAAAGGGGGCTGGTAGAGTCTACCGAGGAGGTACCAACAGTCGTATTAGAGGCCATGATTAATGAATCAGCTTGAGAAAAAAAAACAGTTTCGACGAGCAAAGTATAACGATACCAGATACTCACATACAAAGCATACAATATTCAAAATAAGGACAGGATTATCCTCCTCCTTCACGACCGGAGAAGACCGGCCTTCAATCAACAGAGAAAACCATAGGTCCAACACCGAAACTCTAGGTTCTGAAACTCACCGGAATAAAGTCAGAGACGCCGGAAAATCACCCAAAGCGTCCATCAAGCGAAGATAAAGTCATCGGATAACACCAAAGCACTAGGTCCGAAAGTCGAAAAACCCTAGAATTTGAAGAACTCGTCGGAATAAACCTAGGGATGCCGAAAAATTACCCAAAACACCCGCTGATACAAGATCAGAACCTCGAATGACAGGAAAACTTCGATTATCCGCTCAACAATCATTGAAAAATCTCCAAACAGTATCTCTCACTGATGACAATAGGAAAAGCTTCAGCAAAAGCTTCGAACAGGAACGATAACACGCAACCGAGAACGATCCGAAGATCATCCGGCTCTGATACCATGAAAAGCTGAAGATTAAGCTAAAGAACATGGAGAATATAGTGAGAGAAATAAGAGAGAGGAAGGAGCAGTTGAGAGAACTCTCCAGAAGAGAGAGAATTTTATTAAGCAAAATGAAGGCAAAATGAAATCCGTATCTACAAAATATCTGCCCCTCCACTATATACGCATTTCACTATTGGGTCGGGTCGGGTGAGCCGGCCCAAAACTAAATAACTGTGGGATCATACACAGTCCAGCAACATCAATCATCATAGCCCATTACAAGGTATACCATGAGTATACAGTAAATATACAATGAGTATACAATGAATATACAAGTCTATGTCACTTATGCTTTGGCTTGGAAGCCATATAATCTCTCATCTCAACATATACTTTGATTCTCTTAATAAATTTACTACTCATCTTAAAGATTTGAACCTTAATACCTTTGGTAATATTTTTTACAAGGAAAGAATTTTGCTCTCCAACATAGCTGGCATTCAACGAATGAATCCACACCAAAAAATAATTCACTACTATTTAAAAAATCGACTCCAGACTAATTTAAAAGTACTCCTCCAAGATGAGGAATATTTTTGGAATTAAAATCTTTGATTCAATGGCTAGACGAAAGAGACGCTAATACCAATTTTTTTGCCTTACAACTATTCATTGGCGTAGACGCAGTCGTATAATTGGGCTTGTTGATAGTGTAGGTAATTGGAAATTTTATCCTAATACCATATTTAACACAATTACTAACCACTTTCAACTTTTATACAGAACCCAATTCACATATAATCCAAAATTATATTCCAATTATTCCTATAATATGCTCTCCAATGCTACACATCAAATGCTAACACAATCACTAATATATAATGAAATTTATGGAGCAATATCATCCTTTCAACCTTTTAAGGCATTCGGGCCAGATGACCTATACCCATTTTTCTTCCAAAAATTCTAAAAAGATAAAAAAAAATTAGCTACAGTTACCATCTGTACAGTTGCTTTTATCAGCTACCATCCCAGATGAAATCAATAAAACATTTCCCACATTGATTCCCAAAGTTCAAAACACTGAAAAATATTTCTCAATACCGACCAATAGGATTCTGTAATACAATCTATAAAATCATTACGAAGATTATTAATAACCATATTAGACCATATTTTTCCACAATTATTAGCCCCACGCAGAGTAGTTTCATACCAGGTAGACGTGCCATTGATAATGCTATCATAGTTCAGGAAGCAATACACTCTTTTAAAAGACAGAAAGGTAAGTTTGGTAACATATTATTAAAAATTGACCTCGAAAAGTCTTTCTACTAATTAGAATGGTCTTTTATCTATTATTCACTACACCAATTAACTTTTCCTCCACATTTAATCAAATTAATAATGTTATGTGTCTCAGCCTCCTTTATTTTTATACTAGTCAATGACAAATCTACACAATTCTTTCTACCCACACGGGGCATTAAACAGGGCGACCCGTTAAGCCCTTATATTTTTTTCATCTGCATGAAATTGCTCTCACGTCTGATTGACCATGCTGTAGACCTCTTACAATGAACGCCTGTTAAAATATCTCATAAATCAACCCCACTTTTTCACTTACTTTTTGCCGATGACTAGTCTTGTTTACAAGATCTACTAAGAAGAATGTGCACATAATTATCTACATCTCCAACCAACTACATAGCCAATCAGGCTAATGCATTAACTTTTTATAAATAATTTTTTTCTGTACTAATGTACCTATTGACATTCAAAATAAAATTTCATCATTCCTAACATAGCACCCACAACTAATTTTGGCAGGTACCTGGGCCTGCATATAGCCAACACCACACTTACTTTCATTGATTATCAATACCTCATCGATCAGCTAACTCGAAAACTGGCTGGTTGAAAACAAACTTTCTTAACATTTGCTGGCAAAATGACCCTTATCAAGTCAGTTTTAAATACTATTCCCATGTATGCCATGCAAGTTAATGTAACGACCCCACCCGTCGTCTCGGGTATCTCTGCTCCGTTTTTCCGTTTAATGCTTCTATATATTTCATTATATGTGTTTGGAGAGTTTGAAGTAACTCGGATGAATTTTGGATAGAAATGATACAATTAGTCTCTTTATGAGAAGGTTAGTTTGGAAAAGTCAACCGAACATTGACTTACGGTTAGAGGGATCAGAATGAATTTTTTATGATTCGACTAGTTTCGAATGGTGACTTGTGACTCAGGAGCGAAATCAAAACTGAATTTGGAGGTCCGGTGTGGTCTTGAATTGGCTAAGTTAGAATTTTGACGAAGTCCGGTTGATCGATGAGATTTTTATCCGAGGGTCAAAATGTAATTTCGACAGTTGCAGTAGCTCCGTTAGGTGATTTTGGATATGTGTGCAAATTTTCAGATCATTTGGAGGTGTTTAGGTCGGGTTTTGGATCAAATGCAAGTTTCGGAGTTTTAGTTTAACTTAGGCTTGAATCCGTAGAAATTGGATGATTTTGATGTTTATGATAGTGTTTTTACATTGAAAGAAAGTTTGAATGAAGTAATAAAACATATCTGTGCTTTTGGTTAAGGTCCCGAGGGACTCAGGGTGATTTCAAATGGCTAACGGAAATATTTGAAGTTAAAAAGTGCAACAGAAACTTTGCAGCAGACTTTTGTTCTATGCGATCGCATGAGCATCATTGCAATCGCATAGAGGGAAGAAAGGGGGCTCAGAATTTGGTCTATGCGATCGCGTAAGGGGTGATGCGATGGCATAGGTATGGGACTGTGTGCAGTGCGGTCGCGTAGAGGTCAATGCGATCGCGTAGTTGTGGAGCTCAGTGGTATGCGATCGCAGTAGTTATGCTATCGCATATGAGGAAATTGGAGGGCCAGATTTTTGTCTATGCGATCGCAGGAGTAGGGATGCGATTGCATAGAGTAAATCACTGGGCGGACAGAATGTTTTAAGGGTTATTTCACCCGCGACTTAAACATATTTTCCTCCATTGTTAAGTAACCAAAGGAGCTACTTGAGCGACTTGAAGGGTGTTTTCAACGGGTATTGATTGGAGGTAAGTCCCTTGGCTTAAAAACACTATTTTTAGGAAGAATCAACCCTCAATTCCATGAAATTGTGTAGAAATTATGAAGAACTAGGGCTTAGTTTTTAGAAACGAATATTGGGGATTTGAAGGGTCAAAAAGACTCCGTATTTGGTGAACTTTATTTTTACGGACTCTTGGTGAGACGAGGAATACAAAGATATGACTTTCATAATTTTTCGAGAAATGGGCCCGGGGCTCGGGTATTACCAACTTCGTGATTTTTAGCATTTTTCAAATAATTTCAATTGGGTCATGTTTATTTAGCCTATAATAATGTATTTGTTGTGGCTTTGAATAGATTCGATGCTCGTAGAGGGATATTCGAAGGGAAAAGGCATTGCAGACAGTCTACGGCCGATTAGAGGTGAGTAATTTGTATAGATGATGGCCTGAGGGTTTGAAACCCCTATTTATCACATCGTGACGCTATGTTAGGACGTGACTCGCACCCCATGGCAGGTGCAGGATGGTATATGGTTGGGGATTGTGACTTGGTCCATCCCGAGAGCTCGATATAAATAACTGGCGGCTGAAACGCATATTGTGTTGTTGATAATTGGGGTTAATGCCATGTTTGGGGCCTTGTGCCGACCTGTAGTACCCGACTAGGGTAAATATCTGTGTGATGACATGATTTGCATAATCATTGATCTCAGTCCTATGCTTAATCACTGTATTAAATGCTAAGTCACCTTATTTATGAAATTGACTAATTAAATTATATTCACCTTAATAATTGGAAACTGGCAAATAATCAGATTGAATCTGTTATGTGACTTACATGCATACTGTGGACTGAGGATGGCTCGGGCTGCACGCCGCAACAATTATATATTGTTATTGCGGTTGGGCTGAAGAAGCCCCTCCGGAGTCTGTACACATCCCCAGTGAGCGTCGTCATGATAAATAAATATGGATGGCTCGGGCTGCACGTCGCAGTGTATTCATATGCATTGCATTGCATCATTATCTGATACTTGACTGTTATATTTGATATTGTTTTGTTGTTAGTTCGTAGCTAAGGAATATGACTATTAGATTTAGCTTTGCTTTGTGGCATTTCGTGGATTTCTTACTTTCAGACATTTTTCTATGCTTATTATTCGCTGAGTCGGTAGTACTCACCCCTACTCCCTGCACCTTGTGAGCAGATTTAGGTACGTCGGAGGCTTATCAGACACTCGTAGTCTCTAGAGATATTTCTAGAGTCGTTGAGGTAGCTGCATGGCATCCGCATGACCTGGCTGCTCTTCATTTTTTCCAGTTTATTATTATTACATACATTCCAGATTTTATTATTTCTATCCAGATATTGTTATCCAGTTTGGTTTAGAGGCTCTAGACTCGTGACCCCAGATCTAATGAGTTATCGGTTTTTCGTATTTATCTATATTACTCTATTGATATTCTTGGATTATTATTCTTAAATTATCGGTTTTGACACTTAGTATTAAATTGAAAGCGATTGTTGGTCAGGCTTACTTAGCCTTAGGGTTAGGTGCCATCACGACCGGGTTTTGGTTGTGACAAGTTGGTATCAGAGCCTAGGTTACTAGGCCTCACGAGTCTTGAGCCGGTTTAGTAGTGTCTTGTTTATGGGTGTGTCGTCCACCACACTTATAAGCATGAGGCTACAGAAGCTTTAGGAAACACTCCACTTTCTTGAAATCTTATCGTGCTTCCTTGATTCAACTTGAAAGAAAACTCTTGAAATTCCTTCCACGCGATGGTATGGCATGCAAGCGCTCAGTACGAGATGTGCCTTGATGGCTTGTGGTTCCCCGATCGAGGGGCGATATGTAACTTCTATGATTGATGTTGGCAAGTCTGGAGGACTTGAGGCCAGATCTTGAATAGGGCTTGAGCAGTGAGGTGCTAATGGTATGAGCAAGTGTTTCGAACGTATATGTTCGACATTGTCTCTATTAGCCGGAATGATAGTTTGGTATTCGTGTAATGGTATTCTAGTACTTCGAGATGCAATTATATTACCTGGTAGTGACGAAGGAGTCTGCTAGATAATGGATGAACTGTCAAGTGATTTGTTTCCTATGGTGGTCCGATGAGTAGCTCGGGTTGTGGGTGCATGAAGAATATTTTCGAGTCTCCTAGTGGGAGTGAAGTAAATTGCACGATACGATATGAGTTCAGACTCATGAAGACTAAGTAGTAGTGTAATGTGTATGACGGTGGAAGGCATACAGAAATGTTATACTGAGGCGAAGTAGGTGGGTTATAACCTGCAGGGTGATCTGAAGTGATGCGATTCTTATATGTGTAACTGAAGGTATGTTCTATGTTTTATGTTCGAATAGGTGCAACGCATGTCCATGTATTAATTTTGATAAAAGAATACATGTAGTATTGAAATTAATGTTGTTGATATACATTGTGATGCATTTTCAAGTTGTGGACATGTTATTAGGATGGTTTTGGTAATTCTATGACAGGTGGATAGGCTCAATTACAAAGGAAACTCTGCCGAAAGTTTTGAAAAAATTTGGGACTTAGTAACATTTGGTCGCCTACAGAGTGAGCTTAACTGTTGCGTGAATGAATGCATGAATGGCAGAAGAGTTAAAAATTTCTGATGATTCGTGTTTCCACAAGCTTATGAAAGAGTGAGTTTAATCTCACCATGATATTATGACATCAATAGAGTATATGTGTTGTGGTATATATGGCTTCGAGCTAAGTTAGGGAGGTTGTGGTTGTTTAGCTGATTGTACGATTATGTACTATGTTAGTTTCGATTTGATGCATGCGGGTGAATCAGTTCTGGTTGCAGAAATTGAGCCGAGGATGGCACGAGTGAAGCAAAATTTTTACAAAGGTTATATGATGCTTCGTAGATGTGAGGAAATAGTAGGATGTCTTGAGTTGTGGGTAAGAATTGCTTAGTGTAATGAGAAGGAAGTTTGGTTGTATCGGCATGAGATCATGTCCTGCGGTGTCAGAGTGCTGATAAGGCACGAGTGGTTCGATTCCTTAAGTCAAGTAATTTGCAGTGGGTATAAGAGTGGATGACTCTTGATAATGGTTGATGTGTTCAAGATTCTATGTGTAGCACTCAAGTGTTTTAAGGTTAAGTAGGAGACCAAGTCAGTGTTTTCTTTATAACAAATCAAGACTTGTGGTATTTTATGATCATTACAGGATTCTATGTATCAGTATCAGGGAAGCAAAGGTAGAGGACTTGAATTCGCATGAAGTTCTTCAAAGTAGGGCATTTTAGAATGTGGTATTTTTTGGGTACATTTGAGAGAGTATATAGTGGCCTATTGGTTTTAGACTGGTGTGGATAGAAGGATTTAGTCCTGGAAGTTTAGCTTGTGGTTAGGAAAAAGAAGATGGAGTTCTCAGGTAGTCCTAGTATAGTATGGTATGTGTGGTCTATTGTGGAGGATTAGGATTTATGTGTGTAAGGCTCGGTTCAGTTCGGAATGGAAAGCCATTAAATTCTTAAGCATCACAGGTAGCAACAAGTGATAAAAAAATGAATTTGACCTTCAAATGGTTAGGGTGAATGATCCTCATATGATCAAGGAAATGGTGTTTCTAATCACAGTGATTTGACGAGGGTATATGTTCCAGAAAAAGGGAAATGTGATTAAGTTGTTAATACTTCGGTGGGATTGCAACATTATCTTGATTGGATCGACTGTGATGTTTGAGTTTGTTGATGGTACAAGGAAATTTTAGAATAACTTTTGTGGAATGAATGTGTACTTGATGTGTAATATGTATTCATACGGCGGAACGTGGGATCATGTATAGTGATTTGTATGTTATATGAAGTTGGAGACTGGGAATTCTCCAGTGTAGTCGATGTAGTGGTTGTGGATCGTGTGTATTGGAACCGTAAGCGGCTATTGGGATTGGGAAGCCCTAGTGGATCTTTAATTGTTGATATGTTGGATTTTGGACATGATGTTGGGGGGAGACTGATTGTCTCAGTGTTGGGTTATTCTAGACTATTGTGCTATGGGCTAGGTCGAAAAATGCCACAGGTTTTGTAGCGAGGTGCATCGAACTATGTTCCAGCGGAATGGTTGTGTTCCAAGGACCAACAGGAAACTGGTAAGAGTTGCTTTCCTTAATATTGGCCTTTGAGGTGGGAGGCAGTGTAGAGGTTTCTACCAGTGATTCAGTTCCGACATTAAGGGACTTTTCGGATGCGTGTTCCATTCTGAGTCGACTCGGTTGGCTCTGAATTGTATTGTCGACGGATAAGTTGACTCGACCATTGCTGAGCTTATCAGCGATCTAGAGAGATCTATGAGTTGTTTTCTACGTTGCGAGACGTTATGATTTACAGACTATGAGCACATATGGTGCGCGCTATGAGATTCATAGTGGAAGTTGTGTTTTCTATCTTACACTGCCATAAGTACATATGATTAAGCATTCAGTATGCTTGCGACCGATACTCGGAACTCTCTAATTATTAGCAATTTCGGCTCGATGGGCATATCCCTATGTGAGATAGTTGAGTGGATGGGGTGGCACGCCGCCACAGGGTATGTTATCTGGATTGGGTTGCACGCCGCAACAGTGTGATGTTGAGGATAGTTTTCCATATGTTTCTTCGTATGCCTTGTTTCCTGGTTTCTAAGGAAAATCCTCATTGGGAGTTGCTCAGCGAATAGCGCATCAGTTGTGTCCTTTCAGGATTGAATGGTGTATACTACTTGCTTCACCGAGGGTGTGATGGATTGCTTGGTTTCAGACATCAATCTATGCGTGGTGGTCAAGTTCGAGTATAGCGACTTGAGGCACTTCATGTGAAATGGTATTTGGATGAGATCGCGTATTATAGCGAGGCTACGTGGAGATTAGACCCTTCGGGAAAGAATTCAGGTATTCTATTTCTATGATGTAGGATGGGGTCCCAACCTTGTGTTGTAATGGTATTGATGAGCTTAAAGTACAGCTCTTTCGTTTGAGTCATTTTCATGACTTGAGTATGTTCAGACCGTCTCTTATTGGCATGGGTGTTATGTAAGTTGTGGCTTAGGCCGTATTGATGTGTCATGTCACCAGGATGGTGTGTTTGGTCAGAAGAGGCCTTTGGGGTCATTAATGGGTACAAACAGAATTGGTTTCAGCTTGTCGGAAGGTTAATATCGAGTTTCTGCTCGGAGATCAGTTGTGGTATTAGTCAAAAGGGAAGAAACGTCTTCGTGAATGGTTGATCTAAAAAAATGGTTATGGGCTGCTGTGTGTTCATTATCATTGATAGAGTATATCAGTGTTGGAATAAGACTCCAGCTAATAAGGGGTTTCTATTCGGTACATGGTTGTTGTGGACATCTACTGTGGATATAAATTATCGTTTCGAGTGTTAGGATTATGCGGTATATCATGTGAGTGCACTTAGAGGTTGTAGGTATAGGTTATTACAGCCGGTTCAGGCTTATTCAGAGTATAAATGGGAGGTTCTGATGTTGTGCATGGTTTCAGAAGTGCAATGTGACTCTACGGTTATGGTCTAGACGGCCTGTGAAACTTTACTTGTGTGATGTTATCGAGCCTATGTGAATTAGGGCGACGTAGTATCACCCCGGTTATATGCTTGGTAAGGTCATTCAGAAATTGGTAGGCTCCTAGTACAACTCTGGGCACGCTCGAGGACGAGAATTTGTTTAAGTTGGGGAGGATGTAACGACCCGACCTGTCGTCTCAAGTATCTCCACCCCGTTTTCCCCGTTTTATGCTTCTATATATTCCATTTTATGTGTTTGGAGCGTTTGAAGTAATTCGGATGTAGCTTAGATAGAAATAAGACAACTAGTCTCTTTATGAGAAGGTTAATGTAGAAAAGTCAACTGAACGTTGACTTACGAGTTAGAGGGCTCGGAATGGATTTTCGTTGATTCAACTAGTTCCAGATGGTGATTTGTGACTAAGGAGCGAAATCAGAACTGAATTTGGAGGTCTGGTGTAGAATTAGGCTTGAATTGGCTAAATTAGAATTTTGCCGAAGCCGGTTGATAGGTGATATTTTGATCCGAGGGTCGGGATGAAATTATGACAGTTGTAGTAGCTCCGTTAGGTGATTTTGGATAGGTGTGCAAAGTCTTAGATCATTTAGAGGTGTTTAGGTCGGGTTTTGGATCAAATGCAAGTTTCATAAGTTTTAGTTTATCTTAGGCTTGAATCCGTGGAAATTGGACGATTTTAATGTATATGATTGTGTTTTTATGTTGCAAGCAAGTTTGAATGAAGTAATAGAACATATGTGTACTTTTGGTTGAGGTCCCGAGGGCCTCGGGGTAATTTTGGATGGCTAACGGGAATATTTGAAGTTAAAAAGTGCAACACAAAATTTGCAGCAGACTTTTGTTCTATGCGATCGCATGAGCATCATTGCGGCCGCATAGAGGGAAGAAAGGGGGCTCAGAATTTGGTCTATGCGATCTCGTAAGGGGTGATGCAATCGCATAGGTATGGGAATGTGTGCAGTGCGGTCGTGTAGAGGTCAATGCGATCGCGTAGTTGTGGGGCTCAGTGATATGCGATCGCATGGGTAGTTATAGATCGCATAAGAGGAAATTGGAGGGCCGGATTTTTGGTCTATGCGATCGCAGGAGTAAGGATGCGATCGCGGCGGGCAGAATATTTTAAGAGTTATTTCACCCATGACTTAAGCATATTTTCCTCCATTGCTAAGCAACCAAAGGAGCTACTTGAGCGATTTGAAGCGCGTTTTCAACAGGTATTGATTGGAGGTAAGTCCCTTGGCTTATGAACACTATTTTTTAGGAAAAATCAACCCTCAATTCCATAAAATTGTGTAGAAATAGTGAAGAACTAGGGCTTAGTTTTTATAAATGAATTTTGGGGATTTGAAGGGTCAAACGAACTCCGTTTTTCGTAAACTTTATATACACGAACTCGTGGTGATACGAAAAATCCAAAGATATGAATTTCAAAATTTTTCAAAAAGTGGGCCCGGGGTTCGGGTTTTACCAACTTCGTAATTTTTAGCATTTTTCGAATAATTTCAATTGGGTTATGCTTATTTAGCCCATAATAACGTATTTGTTTTGGTTTTGAATAAATTCGACGCTCGTAGAGGGAGATTCGAAGGGATAAAGGCATTGTAGATCAGTCTACGACCGGTTATAGGTGAGTAGTTTGTATAGATGATGGCCTGAGAATTTGAAATCTCGATTTTTCACATCGTGACGCTATGTTAAGGTGTGACTCGACCCCATGGCAGGTGCGTGATGGTATATGGGTTGGGATTGTGACTTGGTCCATCCCGAGAGCTGAATATAAGTTATTGGCGGCTGAAACGCATATTGTGTTGTTGATAATTAGGCTTAGTGCCATGGTTGGGGACTTATGCCGACCTGTAGTACCCGACTAGGGTAAATATCTGTGTGATGACATGAATTGCATAATCATTGATGTCAGTCCCGTGCTTAATCACTGTATTAAATTCTAAGTCACCTTATTTATGAAATTAACTAATTAAATTATATTCACCTTAATAATTGGAAACTAGCAAAGAATCAGATTGAATCTGTTATGTGACTTACATGCATACTGTGGACTAAGGTTGGCTCGGGCTGCACGTCCCAGCGGTTATATATTGATATTGCGCTTGGGCTGAAGAAGCCCCTTCGGAGTCTGTACATACGCCCAGTGAGCACCGTCGACGATAAATAAATATGGATGGCTCGGGCTGCACGCCACATTGTATTAATGTGCATTACGTTGCATCATTATCTAAAACTTGACTATTGTATTTGATATTATTTTGCTGTTAGTTCGTAGCTGAGGAATAGCATTGTTAGATTTAGCTTTGCTTTGTGGCATTTCGTGGATTTTTTACTTTCAGACATATTTCTATGCTTATTATTCACTGAGTCGGTAGTACTCACCCCTACTCCTTGCACCTTGTGTGCAGATTCAGGTACTCCGGAGGCTTAACGGACACTCGTAGTCTCCAGAAATATCTACAGAGTCGTTGAGGTAGCTGCATGACGTTCGCAGGACCTGACTGCTCTTCATTTTTCCAGTTTATTATTATTACATAAATTCCAGATATTATTATTTCCACCCAGATATATTATCCAGTTTGGTTTAGAGGCTCTGGACTCGTGACCCCAGATCTTATGGATGTGTTATCGGTTTTTCGTATTTATCTATATTACTCTATTGATATTCTTGAATCATTATTCTTAAATTGTCGGTTTTGAGACTTAGTATTAAATTTAAAGCGATTGTTGGTCAGGTTTACCTAGCCTTAGGATTAGGTGCCATCACGACCAGGTTTGGGTTTTAATCTCCTTCCAATTAAGATACTTAAACATATAGATTGGGGCTCTTCCCCAAACAAAAGGAAGTTATATTTTATTAATTGGCACAAAATTACTACGCCCAAAGTTATGAGGTTTAGGAATTCATAAACTCTATTCAAAATATATTTCTTTAATTACGATCCTCCTTTCGCGCTACTACAACAATACTAACACTCCTTGGGCAACTACTCTTCACCTTATATATCAATCTCATCTATGACAATCAAATCCTAAATACCACCACCCAAACACTAACTATATTTCCTATATTTGGAAAAGCATGGAAAAAAAATACCATTTTTTCAAATAGGGACTAGGTTGGAATACAACCAATGATAATCAAATACAACTCTGACATGACTACTGGCTACCTACGCATCACATTTTATGCGAGCTTATTCATGGTCTACTCAAGCAAAATGAAGATAACCTTCCACTCAGCTCTTTCATAATGGATCATGGAACCTCACACCACTTTCTTTTGACATCCTACATTCCCTCGTTCTTCTCATGACTATACTTTGTTAAGATTTACAATTAGTTTTAATGACCATTTTTTTTTGGCATCTCTCATCAACAGGGGGCTTTCTATACCTCCACTGCCTAAACCCTAATAACGTTCTTTCCACACACACAACAATCCTATTCTCAGCTTTCTTGGGTGTGAAAGATATATTCTACCAATAAAATTAAATACTTTTTATGGCTCATGTTGCAAGCCAAACTACCAACCCTTTCATTTCTATCTAATCGCAATATTTTCAGTGATCCCACCTGTCCATTGTGCTTTGTTTTATTGTACCACTATCTCTCATATATGTAAACATTTTAATATCCCACTTTCACCGCACTTCACTCCATATTGGGTCAAAGCGTTATGTCTTTCTCGCACCTCTCCTCCCAGTACTGTCCCATTACATATAATAGTTCCAATCATTTTCTAGCATATTTGGATTAACCGTAATCATAATATCATCAACCACACCCATGCTCTGATTAATTTCCATACCAAATATAACCAGGCATTTTACTACCAAGCTAACACATACAATCATCAACACACACTAAATACTTGCATTCCAATTAAATGGCACCCCGATGCTATAAGTTAAATATCGATGGAGCCTTTGATAATCGTTCCCACAAAGGTGGGGCAGCTGCACTTCTAGCTTTATGTCATAGTCTTCTACTAGCGAATGCTCGCTATTTCAGACCATTACAAGTAGAAATAAACTCTAAGGTAATGCTACACATCTTGATCGCACCACTAAAACACTCAGATATAATTTTTGAATACAGGTCGATGCCCAAGGAACTCCAGGTGGTCACGATCCAACACACATTCAGGGAGGGTAATGGTGTAGCGATGTATTAGCCAAGTATAGGAAGACAAGCATGGATCTACAACCTAATAATGTTCTACTTTTTGAAAATTCCTCTATTTTTACCTTATCGCATTTAGCTTCCGATGTAACTAGAACTGTAACATGCCTTTCAGTTCCAACTTCTGTAATGCACTAGTTATGTTTTAATAAAAGCCTTATTAGCACAAAAAAAGGAGTTCTATAATCCTGCATATTATGCCGGAATTTTTCGTGTTTAGGCAAAATATGAATTATTTTTTAATAACTTTATAAATATTAATTATTTTATAATTATCAGTCCGAAAACTAATTAGCCCATGCTATTTTCACCTATTTTTCTACACCATTTGTGCATATCACCCTTATATAACATTTCTAAGAGACAAAGAGTGGTTGGAAAAAGTTCGAGTTGGGAGATCTCGAGAGAACAGAACGCCGAAAAAGATTTGGTCACTACCGACTAGTTGACCCTATATTTAGTATATTTCTTATTTTTATTACAAGGTACAAGTATTTTTTTCTGTAAAATTAGGTAGCCCGTAATAGAAGAGAGGAAACTGGTAAGGATAAAAAAAGAGAGGACAATGAAACACCAAAATTTAAATAGTGCAAAGTCAAAGTACAAGTGTGTGAAGCATAATTATGTAATCCAGTTGGGTTTCATCATCATCTTTATTTTCCTCATTATTTTCTAAGATAGTTTCATTAGGATAAAGAGCATTCATAATTTTGTCATTTAATATTTGACCTGGTGCAACATTATGGCAAAATTCACTATCGGTAAATTGAAAACAAGGGTGATCACTATCAAGAATTACGGGAGGAGGAGGACGGGTAACATGTCTGGGTCGGGGAGCCGGGGGAAGGGTAGTAGGTTGGCGACTACTTTCACCAGTTTGAGATTTTCCCTTACCATCAAACATTTTTTCAAAGAAAATGCTATATTAATTACAATTGTGCAAACTAAAAAAACACAAAAATATATTCTTAAAACTTAAGAGTTGGAACGAGTTTACCGAATTGCCGAACAACTTCTTGAAAATTGAAAATCGTTGAAGACTTGAATACTTCAATTCACCAACTTCACAATTTTCGACGAAATTTCAATAATAAAATAAGCAATTATAGAACAGAGATTGAGAGAGACTGATGAATTAGCGAGTAAAAATGAAAGAATGAGGAGGTATTTATAGTTGAGAATTGGAAAAAGTATAATTATATAAAGGTTGGGGCCAAATAACTATTTTTTAAAGTTCCCAACGGCCAAAATGGCAGCCCAACGGCTATATTTTAAATTTTTGACTGTTCCTCTTTTTAAAAGAATTTTTTTATAAAAAATAATCATTAGGCCCGGCCCTGGCCCGCCAGTCGGTTCCGGAATCGTGGGCTTCAATACACACCCGATCTGCCCTGGGGCCGGTAGAACCACGGGCCCGATCGAGGCCCGCCCCACAGTACAGCACTACTTTTGCGTGCCTGTAATTTTGTTTCACGTATAGGGTTAGGAAACAGGGGCCTATTTGAGCGTACACGTTATGGACCCCCAAAATTCTACAGAAAATAAATATAGCACAGACCACAGGTCTACAAGTAGATAGGTGAACGAGCACCAAACAAAAGAGGAAATTAAACAAACGTTTTATCCCAGCTAATTGACAGATTACTGCACTTCCAAACTATTGGTACTTATTCTTCCGACTTCAATTTGGAATTTCCCTACACGCTTTCTTCTAATGAATTAAAAATTTAATGTTTGAGCTCACTAGACCAAGAATCGTCCATGTCTAATAATGACGATATAGATTGTTTCACATGTTCCATAAATATATCATATTGTAGAAGCGTAGGTGATTGCTGCATCACAAATTAGATAACTGAGGAGGTTCCCACCATTCTTAGGACTAATCCATATCACAAGCCTAAACCATTATCTTAGACTGTATTATTGGTTGCTAATAATTTCGTCTTGTCCCCTTGAACCCAACCGTGGTATTTTCGTGGTTACAGCAATCTCACCTACTTCCTTTTGTTTTAATTAATTAATTTATTTTTATTTCTCTACTCTCATTTTCATGTTTTAAATTATGTCAAACATGCATTGCGATAACTAATGAAACTATTTGAATCACTAAAATGACAGTATGTTTCATGGGATTTGTTTTTTCAATTTTGTCAGGTCCCACATTATTGTGTATCAATTAACAAGATTAACCCATGTTTAATATTTTTGTTACTACCCCCATTGTCACTACCAGCGGTGGCATATACTAGTCTCGACTATGACATAGAATGCCATATATTTCCTTGAGCCAGCCAGCCGTGCAATAGCCTAATTAATTGGACTTTTTAATTTCTACCAGCATTTGCTCACAATTACAAAAATTTCCCTACAGAATGACTAGTGGAACTTAGAAGTTCTCAAGCAAAGTTGGACACAGCAGGGAGTCCTTTCTAAAAATTTTCAACACGGTTCAAGTATAAAAGACTAGGAATCAATCAAGAGAGTTTTATGTTTTATTAGTTGGTTAGTGTAACACAACAAGTTAAATGTCAAATGCATGTAGTCGCCCATATTGACAATAAATTGATAATTATTATGCAAAAAACGCGAGTTATTAACTTGTTGGGTTATATGACATGATAATTTCTAAAGAAAGATTGCAGGATTCATTACCACCATTTGGAAACAAATTCATCAAATTATAATAATGATTTATATTATATACACACCGTATGAAAATATTTTCCAATATTAGACATAATTTTACTTATAATTATGTTATATATAATTTAAAACTTAAAATCTCTTAAGTTGACATTTAACTTACCCCTCTCTCTGTGCTCCCCTCCCGCCTGTCACAACCGAGCCCCAACCCTAGCCTAACCGTCACAAGCAGTCGGCGACCACTCCCACTAGCAGGTAAGCCCTCCCTCATCTCTCTCTCGCCTGTACTACCTCATCTCTGCCGCCCCCATCCCCCTTCGCCCTCTCTCTATGCTATCTCTCTCCCAGACCTCCCCCATGCCAGCGACCACCCCTACCCCTACCCAATAGGTTAGCCCCTCTCTCCCTCATCTCTCTCGCCTTCCCATTTCCTCTTCTTTCTTCTTTTCCTCTTCCCCACTCCCAAGCCTTACCGGGGCAGCAATACTGCCGGCGACTGTTGGTTTGTTGGACAGCAACATCGGCCCCTTTTTCCCTCCTTTTCATTTTTAATTCTTAGTTGCGTGTAAGTCCTCTCCCCTATTGTTTTATCTTCTCCTTTCTTCTTCATTTTTTTTCTTTGTGCTTCTTTGCTATGGCTGGGGCTTCACCATTGGTAGCGGTGACAACCTCTCTCCCTTTTTGTTTGGCTCCGTGGAGCTTTGTGTGTATTTCAGGTAGGGTCGATGGCTATTGACGGCGAGCGGGATGTACGTGTGCAAACAATGAAGAGCAACCCGGGTAAGTATCATAAGGGGCGGCGGGAGTTGGACATGAACGTGCCAAGTGGCCGCAACACTGTCGTGTATGCCAAGACAATTCCCAGGTTCTACTCGCAAGGGTTGGTACTTCCCATTTTCCCGTTTCCCTTTGTTGTGTTAGTAAATTGTTGTCATCTTAGTTCATATTAGTTTTATCATCATATTAGCATGCACGTAATTGCAACTTGTCTTCTTCTAGTTTGTTTTGTTGCCTAGTATGTGTTAACGATTTTCCTTAGTCTATCATAGGCATAGTGGATGTGGTCTAGGATGGTCAAGTAAAGTCATATCCTCGGGGGGAGTGGGGGGTGGGAGGTGGGGTCAGGGTTAGGGGTGGTCTTGAGGCAAGGGAGGTAAAGGGAACAAGGGTGCCTATAGGTTGTGAATTGGGTCATGGAACGTATGTACATTGACGGGTAAGTCTATAGAGTTGGCAAAGATTTGCTGGAAAAGTAGGGTCAATATAACATGTGTCTAGGAGACTAGGTGGGTAGGGTCGAGGGCGAGGGTTGCAGACATGTATAAGCTTTGGTACTCCGGAGTCTAGAAGGGTAAGAATGGAGTGAGTATCCTGGTGGATAGGAAACTTAGAGAGTCTGTCGTTGAGGTTAGACGGGTGAATGATAGATTGATGACTATTAAATAAGTGGTCGGAGAGTGCACCCTAAACGTCGTTAGCGCTTACGCGCCGCATACGAACTTGGATGAGGAGGTTAAACGACACTTCTGGGAAGGGTTAGATGAGATTATGCGTCAGGTTTTGCCTTCGTAGAGGCTATTCATAGAGGGGATTTCAATGGTCATATTGGGTCAACTGCAAGTGGATATGGCGAGGTAGGCTTCGGTTTTTGGGAGAGGAACAGATGGGGTACTTCACTGTTGGACTTCACTAAGGCTTTTGGGATGGTGATTGCGAACTCTAGCATTCCGAAGAGGGAGGAACATTTAATTACTTTTCAAAATGCGATAACGAAGACTCAGATTGACTATCTCCTCTTTAAGAAGTGTGATAGAGGGTTGTGCACGAATTGCAAGATTATTCTAGGTGAGATACTCATGACGCAACATAGGCTCTTGGTGATGGACGTTGGTATTATTTTAAATTGGAAAAATGGTATGCTTGAGGACGACCGGGAATTAAGTGGGGAGCTTTGACTAAGGATGAAGCCCAGGATATGGAGGGGCGGTTGTCAGATTGGAGGCTGGATGAGCAGTGTGATGGGAACATTATATGGTCAATGACAACAGACTATATAAAGGAGGCTGCGAAAGAGGTGTTAGGGCTCTCGACGGGTGTCTCTAGCAGGCACAAAAGAGACTAGTGGTGGAATTAAATGGTCCAAGGTAAAGTGGAAGCGAAGAAGGAAGCATATCTAAAGTTAGTAAGGAGAACATGTGAGAAGGAAGGGCGAGCGTGCATAAAGTGGTATAAGGTAGCTAGGAAGGAAGCTAAGCTGGCGGTCACCGAGGCTAAGACTGCGGCTTATGGTCGTATGTACGAGGAACTGGGGGAAAAGATAAGTTTTATAAAACGATGGTTAGACCAGACATGATGTATGGGGCTGAGTAGCAGCCGGTTAAGAACTTACATAGCCAGAAGATAAAGATAGCATAAATGAGGATGTTAAGATGGACGTGAGATCACACTAGGATGGATAAGATTAAGAATGATGATTATTTGGGAGAAGGTGGGCGTGGCTTTCATTGATGAAAAGATGCGAGAAGTGGGACTCAGAGGGTTCGGACACGTATATAGGAGAAGCCCAGATGCTCTGGTTAGGAGGTGTGAGCAGCTGACTTTGAAGGGCAAGAGAAGAGGTAGAGGGCGGCCTAAGAAGTATTTGGAAGATGAGAGTTCTTCACCGGCCAGCACTCCGCCCCATACAACATGGAAGGTCTAACCACAGCTCTATAAAATTTCCCCTTGAGTTTCTGTGGCACATTCTTGTCACACAGGACTCCTAATGCAAGCCTCCACTTCGACCATCCCGCTCCTATACGATGAGTGACATCCCCGTCAATCTCTCCGTCCCCCTGAATCACCGATCCAAGATATCTGAAACTGTCCGTCTTGGCGATGACCTGAGATCCAATCTTCACGTCTCTGCCTACTTCATTCGACTCGGCGCTAAACTTGCACTCCAGGTATTTAGTCTTAGATTTGCTTATTTTGATACCCTTGACTCGAGAGTCTGTCTCCATACCTCTAGCCTTTCATTCACACCGACCCTCATCTCGTCTATCAATGTAATGTTATCAGCAAATAGCATACACCAAGGCACATCCCCTTGAATATGTCGGGTTAGAGCATCCATCACCAAGGCAAACAAGAGAGGGCTAAGCGCCGATCCTTGATGGAGCCCCATAACCACCGGAAAATGGTCTGAGTCACCACCTACCGTCCTAACCCTAGTCTTAGCTCCATCGTACATGTCCTTGATTATTCTGATGTAGACTTCCGGCACGCTCTTCGCCTCCAGGCACCTCCATAATACCTCCCTTGGGACCTTGTCATACGCCTTCTCCGTTAAACTAAATGGTAAAAGCAAATCGTGATAACGAGCGAACGAACAATAAAGACCCTAACGAGTTGATATCTCAATTTTTAATATCTTTTGCAGGATCATAATAAGATTAATCATTATAATATAAGCTACTGGGGGTAAAAAAAATTGAAGACAAATATTTACTCTCTCACCAAAAAAAAAATGTTTTTAACATTTGTTAACTATAAAAATTTCAAGATGTTTAAATTAATCTTTTCCCTCCTAAATATAGAAACGGATCATAATTTATCAATCGAACTTTGAAAACAAGATCGCATAAAATGAAACAAAGAATTTTTTAAAAAAAATATTAAGCTATTAGAATTTCTCTCTTCCATGTCAAATCCAGTATACTACTTTAATTTGACCAGCAATTTTCTGCTAGATTTTATTTTTCATAGATACTGTAGAATTTAAAATAACTACTGTCAATTTTAAGTAAAACTAATGAAACGATAATAAACAGAAAAAAAAGGAAGAAGAAAAAAAAACAAAAAAAAAAACAAACATAAAATGAAAAGCAACGTTGATTGCGGAAACTAAGGGAATTTTTGGACTAATGTGATAGTACGTATTTGGCCACTTAACCGTTCACCCATTAATAGCTCGAGCGAATGAGAGATGAGGTATTCGAAATGGTCATATTTAGGGTGTGTTTGGTATAACTGACTCATGTTTTGATATTTAATATGTAAATTAAGAAAAATAATTTTTCAAGAGTACTTGTAAATAATTTAGATACAATAAACATGAATCCATAAACTTTCGAACCCATAAATTTCATAAAATTCTGAACCGCTAAACTTTTGAATCCGTAACTTTATAATGTCTAAACCTGTAAACTTCCAAATACATAAATCTCCGAACTCATAATTTAGGAATTTTAAATTTTTTAAACTGAAAAATGGAAAAAAACTAGAAATGAAAATATATATATATAAAAATATTTTTTTATTGCGGGTAGGGGTGTTCATGGTTCGATTTGGACCGATTTTTTTCTAAAAAGAAATCAAACCAAGTAAGTCTATTTTTTAAATATTAGAACCAAACTAAACCAATTAAATCGATCTTTCCTTGATTCGGATTATGTCAGATTTTTTGTTTTTTTGGTTATTTGTCGCTCTTTTCTTAAATATAAGACCTACACTACCAATCACATATTCCAGCGATCACATTTTCAACGCAACACTATCAAATCAATTGCCCTTTGAGAAATCTATTATTTACCAAGATATATTGATGATAATTTAATCAAATAGTGATGAATAATTTAAGAACTCAATTAAAAAAAATATTATTTTTAACATGAGATGCATTCTCACACTTATCAAAAGAAAACTACCCATCAAACTAGAATATAAATGTAAAGAACCATACTAAAAGTGCAAGCTATTAACATTTACCATAATTTTTTTGAAACATTGTATAAAAATATACATATATACATATATATATATATATATATATATATATATATATATATATATATATGTATATATATACATATATACATATATATATATATATATATGTATATATGTACATATATATATATATATACATATATACATATATATATATATATATACATATATACATATATATATACATATATATATATATACATATATATATATATATATATGTAATAATAAATTTGAAATATCAAATCCTATAGTCGGTTTGGTTCGATTTTTGTTATTTTTTTAATTTAAAAAAATAAAACCAAATCAAACCAAATTTGATCGGTTTTTAAAATTGAAGACCAAAATCAAACCAAACCAAACCAAAAAGTATCGATTTTTTGGTCGGTTTTTTTGGTTCGATTTTTCGGGTGTTTATGAACACCTCTAATTGCGGGGGTGCGGAGTGCAGAAAAATGAAATAATAAAAATTTAAAATTACAAAAAAAAGTAATTTTTTTTTTGCACGGGGGAAGGGGGGAGGGGGTGGCAGAGGGAGGCAGGGGCATCGGGGAAAAAATATTTTTGGAGAGAGGGGATGGGAGAGGTGGGGTAGGGAAGAGAAGGGGGCGAGGGTTGGGGTTAGATGTGAGGGTAAGTGGTGTTTTTGGAAAATATTTTCCTAACTTTTTCTAGGAAAGTCATTTTACTCCAATTTCAGGAAAATGTGATATTAGGAAAACATTTTCCAAACTATTTTGTACAACCAAACAGTAGAAAATGAAAAAATATTTTCCGACATACCAACATCCTTAGTGGTGGCATAATAATAACAAACAACAACAACAACAACTACCCAGTATACTCCCACCAGGTGGGGTCTGGGGAGGGTAATATGTAGACAAGCCTTACCCCTACCCGAAAGGGCAGAGAGGTTGTTTCCAATCGACCCCCGGCTCATAGGATAAAAGGAAAAACAGCAGTGAAACAAAAACAAAGACAAAAACAAAAACAAAAACAAAAACAATAGAGCATTAGTAACTCCAACAGAAATAGCGTAAATAATTATCTAAACATACGAAACATAAATACAATCGCATGCAATAATATCATACAGTAACTACCATAGCTAACAGCCATAGGGGGGGACATAAGCTAAAACACAAACCATCTATGGGTAACCCTGCTGACCCACACCCAACCCCGGATGAGACGTACAAAAAACTCTAGGAGCCCCTATCCTACAACCCTGATTCTAGACCTCCAGACTTTCCTATCAAGGGTCATATCCTCGGAAACCCGCATTCTAGTCATGTCCTGCCTAATCACCTCTCCCCAATACTTCCTAGGCCTCCCTCTGCCTCGCCGACCGCCAACAAACTCCAACCGCTCGCAGCTCCTCACTGGGGCATCGGGACTTCTCCTCCGCACATGCCCAAACCACCTCAGCCTCGCTTCTCGCATCTTCTCATCCACCGGGGCCACCCCCACCTTCTCTCGAATAACTTCATTCTTAATCTTATCTAGCCTGGTGTGACCGCACATCCACCTAAGCATCCTCATCTCCGCAACCTTCATTCTCTGAACATGAGAGTTTTTCACGGGCCAGCACTCCGCCCATACAACATCGCATGTCTAACCACGCCTCCATAGAATTTCCCCTTGAGTTTGTGTGAAACTTTCTTGTCACACAGGACTCCTGATACAAGCCTCCATTTTGACCACCCCGCTCCTATACGATGAGTGACGTTCCCGTCAATCTCTCCGTCCCCCTGAATCACAGAGCTAAGATATTGGACACTGTCCCTCTTGGCGATGGCCTGAGAACCAATCATCACGTCCCTGCCTACTTCGCTCGGCTCGGCGCTAAACTTGCACTCCAGGTACTCTGTCTTAGATCTGCTTATTTTGAAACCTTCAGACTCGAGAGTCTGTCTCCATACCTCTAACCTTTCAATAACACCGACCCTCGTCTCATCTATCAATACTATGTCATCAGCAAATAGCATACACCAAGGCACATCCCCTTGAATATGTCGGGTTAAAGCATCTATCACTAAGGCAAACAAGAGGGGGCTCAGCGCCGATCCTTGATAGAGCCCCATAACTACTGGAAAATGGTCTGATTCGCCGCCCACCGTCCTAACCCTAGTCTTAGCTCCATTGTACATGTCCTTGATTACTCTGATGTAGGCTTCCGGCACGCTCTTCACCTCCAAGCACCTCCATAGCACCTCCCTTGGGACCTTGTCATACGCCTTCTCCAAGTCGATAAGCACCATGTGTAGGTCCTTCTTCTTATCCCTAAATTGCTCCGCCAGCCGCTGGATAGCCTCTGTAGTGGAGCGGCCCGGCATGAAACCGAACTGGTTTCCAGATATAGATGTCACCTCCCTCACCTGCACCTCAATCACCCTCTCCCAAACCTTCATCGTGTGACTTATTAATTTGATTCCCCTATAGTTGTTGCAGCACTGGATGTCCCCTTTGTTCTTGTACAAGGGCACCACTGTACTCCACCTCCACTCATCCGGCATCCTTTTGGTCCTGAAGATCGCATTGAACAATGTGGAGAGCCACTCCCCTCCTGACTTACCCATGCACTTCCAGAACTCCACCGGGATCTCGTCAGGCCCGGTCGCTCGACCCCTACTCATCCTACGCAAAGCCCTCATGACCTCCTCCACCCTAATGCGCCTGCAGTACCCAAGGTCTCTATGTTGCTCTGAATGCCCCAGCTCCCCTAGCTAACCGGAATAACTTCTTATCCCCGCCTCTCTCCCCTAGTTCCTCGTACATGCGACCGAACGCTGCGTTTTTAGCTTCCGTGACTGCCATCTTTGCTTCTTTCCTCGCCACCTTGTAGATCACCATGTTCTCTCTCCGTTCTTCCTCGCTTGTGCTCCCTGCCAACCTAGCGAACGCCGCCTTCTTCACCTCCACTTTTCCTTTGACTATATCGTTCCACCACCAATCACTTCCCTAACCAAGTTCACCATCACTGTCCACATAGCGTCCGCTTCCCCAGAACTTCTCCAAGCTCCGCCCTCAACTAACCTCCTTCTCAACTCCTGTGCTTTCTCCTTAGTCAGAGCACCCCATCTAATCCGCGGTTAGATAATGAACTTTTTAAAATTAATCAATTATGGATAAGATCCATATTAGTATTTATTTAAAAAAAAATGGATAACTAAGGTTTAATTTTTAACTTCGGAAAAACTTAAATTCTTTTTGAAAGACATGTGAATTTTTCCAAAAGTGATCATTTTCACGAACCTATTTTTTATGTGTATCAAATATGAATCGGATCGGATAATCTACCCTTTTTGCATTACCCATTTTCAACCCGACTAAATATGACCCGATCCGATAGTTTGCCGCCCGAGTCATATTCAAGTAGAGGGACTGAGGGAGGTCTCGTTATTTGCTCGGAGGGAAAATCCGTCAAGTTTCTTGATATCTAGAGGTTGGAGCAGCTGTTCCTATTTCTTTTTCTTTGGAAAATGAAATAACGAAAATGCTGCGGTTCAGAAGTATACTATCAGTCAGCCAATAAAAGATAATGAAGTGCACTATCCATTACTATAATATTCTTTCTCAGATTTTTCATCTGTGTCAAACACAAAAGCACAGCGCACACAGAAGAAAGAGAGGAGGAGGAGAAGATTCGGTTGTAACTAAAACTGTAACTATGGCTAGTTCTGGTTGTCAAGGCCTGTTCTTTGTAGTTCTCTCAATAATTCTTGCTTTTACACCAGTTACCACCAGCATGCATTCAAGAACATCAACAAAAAGCTCAAATCCATCTCATCAATTCACCACACACGCCCTTACAATGAACGCTTCTAAATCTCTTCGAAATCAAGGTTTCAACATCTTAGCTACACTCCTTCAAATCTCTCCCGAAATCTTCCTCTCCACTCCTCAATCCACCATTTTTGCCGTCCAAAATACCGCCATTTCCAAGCTCTCTATCCCTTCTTGGGCAATGAAACAGCTCCTCCAGTACCACACTTCCCCTTCAAGAACTGTTGAAAAAGTCGCAAGGAAGTTGCTTAACAACTCTTTTATCTCAAAAAAGCATTACTATCACAAAAACTGATTATAAACACAAGTCTGTTGAGATAAACAGTGTGTCAGTTTCTCATCCTGATTTGTTTCTTGAAGAAAGTCTATCAATATATGGAGTTACTGGAACTTTTTCCGAGTTGAATTTTCATGGAATGGACGAACACAGTGACATTATTCAATCACCTATTTGTGAAAACTAGATATCAAATGCAAGTAAAGCTGATCTCAAGAACTTGGTTGATTGGCCAAGAATCATTAAATTACACAGCTCCAAAGGATATGTTTCTTTTGCAATTGAATTGCATTCGGTTCTTGATGGCGTTTTCCAAGATTCTGCGAATTTGAGGTCTGTAACTATCTTTGCTCCACCAAATTTGGGATTTTTATCATCCCCTTCACCATTGCTAGAAAGAATTGTAGGGCTTCATATATTGCCTCAGAGATACACTTACATGGAATTGGCTTTGTTGCCTGACAATTCATCCCTCAAGACATTGGTTCCAGGCCTAAATGTTACTATTTCTAAGTGCAATTTTTCGCGTATCTTGACCATTGATAGAGTGGAGATTACAACACCAGATGTTTTCGTGTCCAAGACGTTCATCATCCATGGAATTTATCGGGCTTTTGAGTTGGAGGAACAATCCATTTCATTCTGATAATAAGCTTTCTTACTTGTGGACGTAAAGCATTGTTAGCAGGTTCTGTTAGATGTATGTATTCATTTGAAACAAGAATTAAGATAGGAGTAGTAGATACGGAAGATATAGATGAGAAATAGTGCTTGTTGGAATGAATCCAAATAAAACACTTTAGCCTTCATATCGAATTACTTGGAACAACAACATAAGCGGAAGCGTACCTGAATCCATAAGTGGAAGCTCCTTAATCCTTCTTGAAGATTGTTCAAGGTTTGCCTTTGGAAGCTCCTTGATCCTTCTTGAAGATTGTTCAAGGTTTGCCTTTGGAAGCTCCTGATCCTTCTTGAAGATTGTCTTGAAGTTTTGGCTTTCACTTGATATCCAAGACAAATGTGAGGATTGGTTTTCCACTTGATATGCAAGAACAAGTTTGTGCTCTCTCTCTCAATGGGAGGAAGAAGAAGAGAATGTCTTGCATTCTTGTGGGAACCATAACCCCCCTTATTATAACATGTGAGTTATGAAACTCAAAGGTCACAAGAATGTAACCTTGGTTACATGTATGTAACCTTAGTTAGCCCATCATTAACTAAGGTTACTCTTTTGGGTATCTACACATTAGTCCTACACTTTATATGACAATGTATTAACCCCCTTAACAATAATGTCCATAAGACCACTAATATATGCCAAACCAAAAGATAGCACATAACATATAATTAATCCATATATTGTCCATATGTATGTAGTATAAGTCCAAATGTCTAACAATCTCCCACTTGGAGTATACATTCATGAATATGTACAAACCTTAGCATTATATGTTACATTATAACTTTATGAGCTCAGAATTGCTATCATAATAAAATTTTCAAGAACAATCCGGTCCATCAATCATACCAACATAGGATCTAAGAGATCTTAGTTACTCTTGCGTAACTAGACCCAACATAGATCACGTATATCAATATAACCAACGACATTGATCAAGTATAGGTGTGTAGCATGGAAATAACATAAAGTGTGGTCTGAAATAGAATGTCTATTTCCAACTGGTTCTCTTTATTGAGATCAATCATAAACCTTAAGAGTACATAAAACTTTAAAACTGAATATCTGAAGATATAACCTTAAAACGGAATTACTGAATGTAATGGACAATACATAATTGTATAATACAAACTCCCAATAAAATTCATAATCCTTAACCGATTTGACACCCATGCAAGCAATATGCTCATGAAATACTTTGGGTGGCAATCTCTTAGTGAGCGGATCCGCAATTATGGAGTTTGTACTGATGTGCTTTATGCACAATTGTCCATTCTGTACTCTTTCTTTAACAACCCGAAATTTGACGTCCATATGTTTTGCCTTCGTCAAACTACTGTTATTGTTAACATAAAGGACTGCTGATCTGTTGTCGCATAATAGCCTAAGTGGCTTTTCAATGTTGTCTACTATGCGCAGTCCACTAACAAAATTTCGCAGCCATAATGCCTCATTGGATGCTTCATAACATGCCATGAATTCCGCTTCCATAGTGGAAGTGGCCGTAAGAGTTTGCTTGATGCTTCTCCAAGAGATAGCACCGCCAGCAAGCATGTAAATATAGCCTGATTTAGATTTCAGACTATCCTGACATCCAGCAAAATCGGAGTCGGTGTACCCGATGATCTCAAGCTGGTCCGATCTCCGGTATGTAAGCATGTAATCCTTTGTTCTCTGTAAGTACCTCATGACCCTTTTGGCTGCCTTCCAATGGTCCATTCCCGGATTGCTTAGATATCTGCCTAGCATCCCAACAGTGTATGCTATATCAGGTCGTGTACATACCTGAGCATACATCAGACTACCTACAGCCGAAGCATAAGGTGTCTTTTCCATTTCCGTAGTTTCAAAATTATTATTTGGGCACTGTTTGAGACTAAACTTGTCTCCCTTAGCAACAGGGGTGTTGCCTGGTTTACAATCCTGCATGCCAAATCTTTTAAGAACCTTATCGATATAGCCCTTTTGTGACAGACCGAGAACACCTTTGGAGCGATCTCGTAGTATCTGAATTCCTAATACAAAAGAGGCATCACCAAGATCTTTCATTTCAAATTTTTTTGAAAGAAATTTCTTAGTTTCATGCAATAATGCTATATCGTTACAGGCAAGCAGTATGTCATCGACATATAAAACCAGAAAAATATATTTACTCCCACTGAACTTATGGTATATACAGTCATCAGCAATATTCGGTTCAAAACCAAAAGATGTAATGACTTCATGAAACTTATAATACCATTGACGGGAAGCTTGCTTGAGCCCATAGATGGATTTCTTTAATTTGCAAACCCTTTTCTTTGAGTCTCCCGAAACAAAGTTTTCAGGTTGCACCATATAAATTGTTTCCTCAATGTCACCATTGAGAAACGCTGTCTTAACATCCATCTGATGAAGTTCAAGATCAAAATGTGCTACTAGTGCCATTATAGTCCTGAAAGAGTCTTTCGATGAAACTGGGGAGAAAGTCTCTTTATAATCAATGCCTTCCTTTTGAGTGTAGCCTTTTGCGACAAGACGAGCTTTATACTTAATGATATTGCCCCCTGAATCCCTCTTGGTTTTAAATATCCATTTACAACCAATTGGTTTAATACCTTCGGGCAATGTAACAAGCTCCCAAACGCCGTTATCGCTCATAGACTTCATCTCATCATTCATGGCATCAATCCACTTTCGAGAGTTAGAACCTTTAATGACTTGACGGAAGTTGATTGGATCATCTTTCTCAAGTCCAATGTCACTTTCTTGTTCTTGGAGAAATACAACATAATCATCCGGAATTGCATTTCTCCTCTCTCTAGTGGATCTCCTTAATGGCACTTCAGTTTCTTGAGGTTGTTACGTTTGATTTTCATTAGTAATATCAGGAACTTGATTAGGGAGATTTTCGAGATTGTCTTGAATATCCGTGTCAGGAATGAGAACACCCTGACCAAGATGAACAACTTGAGAGAAAGACACATGTTCTTCCTCAAAGACAAAATCTCTAACAACTTTATCTCCCCACCCCCCAAACTCAATATCCTCAAAGAATCGAGCATTACCCGTCTCAAAAATAGTTCTAGAAGCGGGATCATAAAACTTATACCCCCTGGATCTTTCAAAGTATCCAACAAAATAGCTACTAACTGTTTTAGCATCCAGTTTCTTTTCATTCGGCCGATAAGGCCTTGCCTCAGCTGGACAACCCTAAATGTGTAAGTGCTTAATACTGGGTTTATTTCCAGTCCAAAGTTCATATGGGGTTTTGATTGTAGCTTTAGTTGGAACTCTATTAAGAATATTAGCTGCGGTTTTCAATGCTTCTCCCCAGAGTGAGTCTGGCAAAGTAGTACGACAAATCATACTTCTTACCATGTCCTTAAGGGTCCGATTTCGTCTCTCAGCTACACCATTCATAGTAGGACTGCCTGGCATAGTATACTGAGGAACGATCCCACACTCATCTAGGAATTTAGCAAATGGCCCTGGACGTTGTTCACCTGAACCATCATATCTACCATAGTATTCACCACCACGGTCAGATCTAACGGTTTTAATCCTTTTGCTTAGTTGATTTTCAACTTCGGCCTTATATGATTTGAACACGTCTATAGATTGGGACTTTTCATGAATGAGATATAGGTACCCATAACGAGAGTAATCGTCTATGAATGTGATAAAGTATTGTTGACCATTTCTACAAGGTGTAGTGAATGGCCCACAAATATCCGTATGTATCAATTCTAAGACATCCGAAGCTCTCACAGCACCTAATCTCGTCTTGTTTGTTTGTTTACCCTTGATACACTCAATGTAAATATCCGAATTTGAGGAATGAAGAGAATCAAGAATTCCATCTGACACAAGTTTCTGAATTCTTTGTTTAGATATGTGACCCAAACGTTTGTGCCAGAGTGATAAAGAATTCTCATTAGTTAATTTTCTTTTGGTACCACTTGAACTTGTATGCAAAGTTACATTATGTGAGGTTATTATGTCAACTAAATATAGGCTATCATATGTTGATAAAAGACCATCACCGATAAGATTTGAACCTTGAAAGAGACTAACTTTATTGTCACCAAATGAACATGAATAACCGGATATGTCCAATTTGGGAACAGAAATTAAATTCCGTCTAAAAGACGGTACAAAAAAAGTCTCATTCAAATCTAAATAAAAACCAGTCTTAGACAACAGCCTAAATTTTCCAATAGCCTCAACTTGAACCCTTTTGCCGTCACCCACATAGATGTATCTTTCACCATCATTTGGTTTTCGGCAGTTCAGGCAACCCTGCATAGATATACTTATGTGAGTAGTAGCAGCAGAATCTACCCACCAAGTATCCTTAGGTACCGAAATTAAATTAACTTCAGAACAAACAAGAGAAAGAGATATACCCTTTTTTGCACGCCAAGCGTGCTATTTGGTACAATCTTTCTTCATGTGATTAGTCCCCTTACAGAAAAAGCAACCTGATTCTGTAGTTCCAACCTTAGGTTCCTTATGTTGCTTCTTCTAGGGCCTTGCAACCGCAACTTCCTTATTTTTCCTCTTCTTATTATCTTTAGAAGAGGATGCCAAATGAGCACTTTCTGTCTTATCTTGCTTTATTCTCTCTTCCTCTTGCACAGAATGTGAAATGAGCTCATTAAGAGTCCATTTCTCCTTCAGGCAGTTGTAGCTGACCTTAAACTGATTAAAGTGTGCAGGAAGAGAGATCAAAACTAAGTACACAAGCAGTTCCTCAGGTAATTCTAACTTGAGTGACTTTAGTTCCGAAGCGAGATGAGACATTTCCAAAATGTACTACCTTATGTTTCCCTTGCCTTTATACCTCATGGAAACAAGTTTACTCAAAAGAGTACTTGTTTCCGCCTTTTCGTTTTGTGCAAAATGCTTTTCAAGGTTTTCAAGGAAAACTTTGGCATTATTTTCATCATTCATAGTGCCCCTAAAAGATTCTGGAATTGCACGTTTCATGATCATTAGACTCATGCGATTTGAGCGTTCCTACTTCTCCATCTCCTTCTTTTCATCAGAAGAATATGTATCCTCATGAGAAGCAGGTTTCTCAATCCGAAGTGCAAGGTATCCATGCAACCAGAACTATCATAATGTTCTCTTTTCATTCCTTAAAGTTTGTACCGTTAAGCACATGGATGCTGTTAATGTTTGCAGATATTGTAGCAGCTGAAGAATTCACTGAAAATAGAACAAGGACAACTTAATACATGCTTACAATTACTCGAATTTTAAACTGGAGTTTACATATTCAAAATAGGCAAATCCCATTACAAGATACCTAGCACAACATTGATTTTAGTCTTTGGATAGAAAATCAACTTGTAAGTGGTACTCTTGGTGTAGTAATCAAATATTGACAATAAACTCCTGTCAAATATCAAGCCTTCCTTTGGGCTGACTTAATATTCACATGCAAAACTTAATAATTGTCACATATTTATCACCACAAGCATGTTCGAATTCCTGCCAAATAACAACCTTCCTTTGGGCCGGTGTTAAACGCATGGAATACTAACATACACAGTCATCTTATACTTCAAAATCAATCAATCTACACAAAAGAGGTTACTTTGGTAACATAATGTTTCAATGGACTAATTTAAAATATTAGATGCAAAACTAAATAGTTCTTTAAGCCATATATTGAACCTTAACTGGAAAAGTTACATGTTTGTCATGTAAAAACTGAACATTAAAAACTTAATCTTAATTGTACAAAACAAAAGCTGAAGCATAATGGACAAAAAAAATAATTAATCTTAAAACTGAATATTAATGTACAAAACATTAATAATTAAAAAACTGAATATTAATTGACATATTATTAATGTACAATTAAAATCTGAAAACTTAAAAAACGTTTCAATTAATAATGAAAAACGTTTCTTTAATTAATTGAAAAAACGTTTCTTTAATAATGCAAGATTAATGTTTTAATATTAATCTTGCATTATGACTCCATTATTATCTTAATTAAATAAAAATAAACGTTTCAATAATAATGAAAAAAGTTTCTATTAATTAATTTTGCATCATGGTTTCATTAATGTCACCAGAAAAATATTTTTTAATAAAAAAACGTTATCTTTATTAAAAAAACGTTTCTGTCCAGGACCTTTGCGGCGACGAATGCTGCCACTAAACCTATAGAAGTCGCCGCTAAATGTATTAGTGGCGACTATGGATTGAAACTGGAGTTGCCGTCACTGAATGTTATTTGTGGCAACATTGCGACGAACGCTGCCATTAAACCCATAGAAGTCGCCGCTAAATGTATTAGTGGCGACTATGTATTGAAACTGGAGTTGCCGTCACTCAACGATAATAAACTTAATGGGGCTTTCAACAAAAGGCTTAAACAAGGAATCATGTTGTTCAACAACCAAAATTATGCAAATTTCAATATTTCAATTCATCTAGAGATAACATGGTATCTAAATACTAAAGTTCATCATCAACATATCATTCATGAAAGCATGCTATATTATGGTACTAGAATTTCATAATCAAAATTCTATCTTAAGTTAATCATGAAGCTTTATAACATGGATTTCATGAACTTCCAAATGATCCAATACGAAGGAGGCTCTGATACCAATTGTTGGAATGAATCCAAATAAAACACTTTAGCCTTCATATCGAATTACTTGGAACAACAACATAAGCGGAAGATACCTGAATCCATAAGTGGAAGCTCCTTAATCCTTCTTGAAGATTGTTCAAGGTTTGCCTTTGGAAGCTCCTTGATCCTTCTTGAAGATTGTTCAAGGTTTGCCTTTGTAAGCTCCTTGATCCTTCTTGAAGATTGTCTTGAAGTTTTGGCTTTCACTTGATATCCAAGACAAATGTGAGGATTGGTTTTCCACTTGATATGCAAGAACAAGTTTGTGCTCTCTCTCTCAATGGGAGGAAGAAGAAGAGAATGTCTTGCATTCTTGTGGGAACCATAACCCCCCTTATTATAACATATGAGTTATGAAACTCAAAGGTCACAAGAATGTAACCTTGGTTACATGTATGTAACCTTAGTTAGCCCATCATTAACTAAGGTTACTCTTTTGGGTATCTACATATTAGTCCTACACTTTATATGACAATGTATTGGCCCCCTTAACAATAATGTCCATAAGACCACTAATATAGGCCAAACCAAAAGATAGCACATAACATATAATTAATCCATATATTATCCATATGTATGTAGTATAAGTCCAAATATCTAACAATGCTCAGATAACTTCAACAAGTAGTGTTTCTTATGTTTAGTTTTGTAGCTCCAAAATTGTTACTGGATGTAGTATAGCTAAGCATAGTTGATAAACACCCTTTTACTATTTTGTTAATTCTATCAAAAATGTACTCCGATACTTTTACATAATTTCAGTGCATATCAAATTCTCCTTCATTGCCTTCTCCTTGTGGCACGAGATCACGTCTTGTTCTTTCTTGTTTTCCTTTTCATCTGGCTTTGTCCAAAATCCAAAACCTTCAATTTTAGGAATGATTCCAGTGAATTGCAGTGGCCGACTTCCAAGTATTTGAGGGCTGGCATTGCACTTTGGAATGTTTCCGTCAGTCTTGGCAAAGACTTCAAGCACAGTCCTTCGATATTCCAGTTACACTCATTACCTCCCCAAAAAGTTCCACTCATCCGTCTAAGCACTATTCAATCTTCCGATGCAAAGGTACTGCAATTGTGGAAGTGAAATGGGATTTATCCATGCTGCCGTGGTTCACCAAGGAAGTGCCTTAGCATAAAATTCTTCGATACGTGTTGGTGGTGACAAGTTGTCCATCTTCCTTATGATGTCCTCCTCTTCACAGTCACATGCATTGACTGATAGCACCCTTGATAGTTGAAGTTGTTTTAATGCAGCTAATTCCTCGTCCTCTATCATACTTTCCTCTGCGCCACGACCTCACTCAGGCAACAAGCTTCTGTTGTTGCTGATTCGGTATCTTGAATGAATGATTGCGTATGGGTGTTCGTAACACGCAGCGGAAGACAATAACAATCCTAGGTAGATTTTTTCATGTTTAAGATTTATTTACGTGTCAAAGATCGGCTTTAAGACGTACATGGTGAAGAGAGTCTCGTATAAAAATTCTTCGATAGTGCGAAGACTCTATGCGTATCCACACTGAGACCGATCCTTGCTATCAACTTGTTGATCAATGAAACCCGCGAACAAATTGAACGAATAATATTGTGTTGAAATTTTTCTCAAAAATCTCAACTCAAATTAGAAGAACAAGAAACACTTTTCTTGTAATTGTATTTTCTCTCTTGGCTTTGTATTGCACTATCACTTTCACAAAGTAGGTTTTCTTCTCAAGAAAAATTAAAAACTAAAAAACTTTGCAAATTTTCTCCATCACCCTTTATATAGCATCACCTACAAAACCTTTTCCTATTTGGTTGAGGTAATAATTTACTTAGGGTAAAAGCTTTTTTCCAAAAATAAACTTATGAAAATTTTTTATATGAAATTCCAAATTTTCTTTCTTTGGAAACTTTCGTAAGGAAATTTCGAAATTTCCTTTTCTTTTGTTGCCGAAATTTTCCATTAGAATTTGTATATCCAATTCTCAATTGGATTCAAATTCATAAACCTTTTTTTTAATTAATATAATATTTTTATTTTTCTATTGAAAATATTAATCCCATTCCAAATAAGATAAACCTTCAATTACATTAATAATCCAATTCAAATTGGATTTATTAGCAAGCCTTTATTAATATTATATTTATATACATCTAATATATAAAATAATATTAATTATATATATCACATATATTTCAACCAAGAGATATTATTTAATTTCTATTTCGAATAGAAATTTCAATTTATTCACAATATTAATTTTAATCTTTGTGCTAACAAAGAATATAATAATATTTCATTTAGACTAATAACTAAATATATTTGACTAATTAAATTCTTTAATTTAATTATTAAATAATAAGTTAATTAATCCTTTAGCAAAGATCAGAACACTCGTTAGTGCGCGTCCCCATAGGTTCAATACTAAACCGGTAGTAAATTGATCATATCAATATACTAATCAAGGGTGGCCTCTAGCAACACTCCAACGACCGGATAGCATGAAGTATACAATTTACTCTCAAGAACCAGTAGAAGAATAATGTAGTAATTCCTTCTGTCCTTATAGATCTGGATCACCCTGGGATATGGTTCAACTGTCAAATCCTAATAGGCGATCAACTATGTGTTCACGTCAAATATAATCGACAATTGAATGACCTAAGAAACTCATTTCTTCTTTCATTCAATTGCCCTGGCCAAGGTCTTAGTTTGGTCGTTTATAATTCATGACAACATGAAGCTTAAACTCGTTACCAAGAGTTGACAGATTCCGTCTTGATCAGTCACTAATTCTACAAGTATTTAATCATACCCAATATCCTTTTAACTATCGCCATAGGGCCATATGTTTCTAGTATCAAAGCACAATAAATAACTTGTCAATTACTATGACGACTCAAGTCAAAGGAAACAGTTACATCACATTCATCAAGGAAATATCCAATTGACAGTTTATGGTAATTCTAACCATTAGGAATTATCCAATGAGTCGGTTCAATAATCATATCTCTATATGCATCATCTATATATGTGATTTGGTCAATGAGATCAACTAATCTTTATCCGATAAAGACGATCACATAAATATTGATCTAACCGGATTACTAATGTCCAAATTAATAATCCTACGATCAAGAACAAATTTAGATTAAATTGTAAAAGACTTTGCTCTCATTATCACGATCTCTGTCACGATGACAAATCTCAAAATTTAATCAAGGACCTTATAAAAATAATCAAACAATTGATAACAAAAAGAATATCAGACGCCATATATTTTATATCAAATGACATTCGCAAAAATATATTCAAGTTATCAAATATGATATTGGATCTAGGGCATATCTACTATATCCTTAACAATCTCCCACTTGCACTAGAGCCAATCGCTCTTGTACTTCATCCACAATTTTCACTTGTGCTTGTCAAACTCCTTTATGCCAAGCGCTTTAGTGAATGGGTCTGCAGCATTTTCCTTTGCATCAACCTTTTGAATCTCGACGTCTCCACGTTCAATGATCTCTCTTATCAAGTGATACCTTCGCAGAACGTGTTTGGACTTTTGGTGTGATCTTGGTTCTTTTGCTTGAGCAATGGCTCTAGTATTGTCACACAACAATGGAACCGCACCTTCTATTGAAGGAACCACACCAAGTTCAGTTAAGAACTTTTCCATCCATACAGCTTCCTTAGCATCTTCACTAGCTGCTATATATTCTGCTTCAGTCACTGAATCAGCTATTGTAGCTTGTTGGAACTTTTCCAACTCACTGCACCACTATTTAAGATGAATACATAACCAGAAATAGATTCACTATCATCCCTACCAGAAGAGAAAATTGCATCAGTATAACCTTCAAGTTTCAACTCAGAATCACCATAGATGATGAATCGGTATTTAGTCCTTCTTAAGTACTTAAGAATGGTCTTCACCACCTTCCAATGTTCCTCACCAGGATTTCCTTGATATCGGCTAGTCAGTCCAAGTGAATAAGCCACATCAGGACGTGTACATGTCATGGTGTACATGATAGCTCCCACTGCACTAGAGTTATGGGATCCTACTCATGCGTTCTATCTCTTCAGGACAATCCTCCCTACTGGGAGAAATTCTAGTGCCTATCGGTAGATAGCCTCTTTTGGAATTATCCATGTTATACCTCTTTAAGATAGTATCAATGTACAAAGACTGGAAAAGTCCTAGAAGCTTCCTAGATCTATCCTATAGATCTTTCTTCCTAATATATAAGCTGCTTCTCCCAAGTCTTTCATGGAAAACTGTTCAGATAACCAAATCTTAGTATTTTGCAATGCCGGTACGTCATTTCCTATTAGTAATATATCATCAACATACAACACTAAAAATATAATTGTGCTCCCACTAACCTTTTGTACACACAAGGTTCTTCTTCGCATCTAACAAAATTGAACTCTTCAATTGTTTTGTTAAATCGAATATTCCAACTTCGAGAAGCTTGCTTTAATCCATAAATAGATCATTGTAGCTTACGAATTTTACTATGATCAGACGAAGATGTGAAACCTTCAGGTTGTGTCATGTACACATCCTCTTCTAGCTCACCATTAAGGAAAGTATTTTTCACATCCATTTGCCATATTTCATACTCATAGTATGCTGCTATAGCAAGCAAAATCCGAATAGATTTGAGCATTGCCACGGGAGAGAAAGTCTCGTCATAGTCGACTCCTTTTTCTGACGATATCCCTTGGCAACAACTCGACCTTTCCGTTAGCTTCAATCTTTTCTTAAAAACCCATTTACAACCTATAAGTTTTATATCCTTTGAAGGTTTAACTAAAGTCCATACTTTATTTTCCTTCATGGATTCCATTTCGGACTCCATGGCGTTTTGCCACTTCTCATATTCAGAACTTTGTATAGCCTCTTCATAGGTCTTAGGGTCATCATCATTATGATCAACCTATTTGATAAATCATCTTGTACCAATTAATTTAATCTAGTTGGTACATGACGTTCTCGTGTAGACCTTCGAAAAGGTACTTGTACAACCTGTTCACCTTGTGTTGGATTTCGTTGTTGCTCAATATAGTTTGGAACTGGTTCATTAACCTATTCTTGAAGTTCATTTTGTTCTTGAACTTCAACCGTTGAAGATGGCAATTTCCTTGGCAACTTCAAAACATCCAATAAGGGTTCTTCAACTTGGGTCTCTTGATCTTCATATTGTGTTGATTCATAAGTTTCTTGATCTTCATCAAGTTCTATTTCTCCATTATAATTTCCTTCCAAAAGAAATTCCCTTTCCAAAAAGGTTGCTCCTCTAGCCACAAATGCTTTATGGTCAGAAGGGTGATAGAAATAATATCCCCTTGTTTCCTTGAGATACCCAATGAACCTACACTTATCAGATCTTGAGTCAAGTTTATCAGACTGTAGTCTCTTAACATAAGCTGGACAACCCCAAACTTTAATATGTTTAAGGTTAGGCTTACATCATTTCCATATCTCATATGGCGTTTTAGAGACTGACTTAGTGGGAACTTTATTAAGTAAGTATGTTGCTGCTTCCAAAGCATATCCCTATAAATTTATTGGAAGATCAGCGAACCCCATCATAGATCTCACCATATCTAATAAGGTTCTATTTCTCCTTTCAGACACACCATTGTGTTGTGGTGTTCCGGAGATGTCCACTGTGAGAGAGTCCCATTCTCTTTGAGATATCTTGTAAAATCTTCACTAAGATATTCTCCACCTCTATCAGACCTAAGTACTTTGATACTTTTACCAGTCTGCTTCTCAACTTCACTACGGAATCTTTTGAACATTTCAAAAGATTCAGACTTGTGTTTCATAAGATATACAAATCCATATCTTGACATATCATCAGTGAAGGTAATGAAGTAAGAATATCCACCTCTAGCTTGAATTTTCATGGGCCCACAAACATCTGTATGAATTAGTGCCAATAATTTAGAAGCTCTTTCTCCACTTCCATTAAATGGAGATTTGGTCATTTTTCCTTTGAGACAAGATTCACAAGTTGGATATGATTCAAAATCATACTCGTTAAGGTACCCTTCCTTGTACAACTTGTTGATTCTTTTCTCTCCAATATGACCAAGCCTACAATGCCAAAGGTATGTTTGATTTACATGATCATCTCTTTTCCTCTTAAGACTTGAAACATGCATAATCGAATTAGCATTCACACTAGGTAAGACATAAACATCATGTTGGAGATAGCCATTCACATATAAATTATCACTATAATAAATAGAGCAAATACCATTTCCTATATTAATGTGAAAATCACGTTTGTCTAACATAGAAGCTGAAATTATGTTTGAAACAAATTTAGGAACATAATAACAATCATCCAACATAAGTACTTTTCCCGTAGGCATTATTAAAGAAGTTGATCCTATAGCTACGGCCGCAACTTTTGCACCATTTCTAACTTGTAGATTAATTTCTCCTTTCTTTAGCCTCCTACTTATCTTGAACCCTTGCAACATATTGCAGATGTTATAACCACTGCCAGTATCTAATACCCACACTGAAGAGTTAGTGGTAGCTGAAGAAACCTTGAAAATATTTTTCATTAATATCTCACCTTGTTTCTTGTCCTTTAGAGTTACAAGATACTCCTTGCAGTTTTTCTTCCAATTATTTATGATAAACCATGTTGCCTTGAACATCATTCTCTGGAGGGATTATCTTTGCAGGCTTATCGATCACATCCATAAGCTTTTCATGCATGAGAATAATTCTCAAATTTTCATATCAGTCATCAAAGTTTGGTCCTACCAATTTGTTGGTCTCAAGTATTTCACACACTGAATAACAGACATATTGAGAAATATAAAATATAGAAAAGAAAAAGCAGTAATATAAGAACATATTTGCATATATCATAAAGACATGGACTTTTATCTAAATGATATTTCCACTAATTATTATAAACTATTTACCCTCATTATAGTTTACGAAATCTTTATTTCTTTTAGTGGAGTAAAGGAATCCTTTAACAATATGTATGAGCCCCTTGGAAATCAAGTCGTTTCTCACATATATTTTAAAGGTAGGTACTCTTACCAATTATATCCCCATACAATTTCCTTAAATAGCTCTATGTCAAATAGTCCCCTGGTAGTCAGGTCGATCCTATTGGCATAGTTGAGTTCAACCATCATGATAGCAAAGAACTTATTTCATTTTATACTCCCCCGGGTGGTCCAGTCGTGTAATGTAAAATTGAATAATTCTTTCAATGCATACATCTAATGCAATAAATAATTTTAACATATTCTCGAACTATAAGTCTCTTGGTAGTCATGCCGCTCCTTATAAACAAGAAATAAGTAAAATTAATTATCTTGATGGATAGCTCTATAATAAAATATCTTATATTTTATTATTTAAGAACTCAAATTTTAGTAAGAGGGAATTGTTACAAAAATAATTTTTTTTAATAACATGAAGATCAAATCTTTTATGGCGTGTGAATTTAGTTCAAGTTGTCTACATGCTTAGTCCTAAATTAATTTACATCATATGTATTAAATAATTCTACATTATGTAATGGACAAGCACATGTCATAAAACACAATTGAACATCCTCTAACATATTTATCTTATATATCACATAAAAAGAATTCATGCTAGAATATTATTATTAATTAACATCTCATGAACTAATAACAATTAAAATAACAATATAATCATGTAACCTATTATAGATTCCCGTTGTATCTAATACAAAATTTCAAATTCAAGTTATGAACGATCTCAATAGTTACATGAATGTATATTTTATCCACAATAAAATAATATCAACATTCAAACGATTTGACTATTGCACAAGGTACATCTATTATAGTTTGAACTCTTCAAATATAAAATTAAAATATTTTGTAAATAAATTTTAGACACAATAAACCACGGCTCTTATAGCACTGAATGATCGCGTATGGGTGTTCGTAACACGCAGCGGAAGACAATAACAATCCTAGGAAGATTTTTTCATGTTTAAGATTTATTTACGTGTCAAAGATCGGATCTAAGACGTACCTGGTGAAGAGAGTCTCGTTTCAAAATTCTTCGATAGTGCGAAGACTCTATGCATATCCACACCGAGACGATCCTTGCTATCAACTTGTTGATCAATGAAACCCGCGAACAAATTAAACGAATAATATTGTGTTGAAATTTTTCTCAAAAATCTCAACTCAAATTAGAAGAACAAGAAACACTTTCTTGTAATTGTATTTTCTCTCTTGGCTTTGTATTGCACTATCACTTTCACAAAGTAGGTTTTCTTCTCAAGAAAAATTAAAAACTAAAAAACTTTGTAAATTTTCTCCATCACCCTATATATAGCATCACCTACAAACCTTTTCCTATTTGGTTGAGGTAACAATTTACTTAGGATAAAAGTTTTTTCCAAAAATAAACTTATGAAAATTTTTTGTATGAAATTCCAAATTTTCTTTCTTTGGAAACTTTTGTAAGGAAATTTCAAAATTTCCTTTTCTTTTGTTGCCGAAATTTTCCATTAGAATTTGTATATTCAATTCTCAATTGGATTCAAATTCATAAACCTTTTTTTTAATTAATATAATATTTTCCTTTTTCTATTGAAAATATTAATCCCATTCCAAATAGGATGAACTTTCAATTACATTAATAATCCAATTCAAATTTGATTTATTAGCAAACCTTTTTTAATATTATATTTTATATACATCTAATATATAAAATAATATTAATGATATATATCACATATATTTCAACCAAGAGATATTATTTAATTTCTATTCCGAATAGAAACTTCAATTTATTCACAATATTAATTATAATCTTTGTGCTAGCAAAGAATATAATAATATTTCATTTAGACTAATAACTAAATATATTTGACTAATTAAATTTTTTAATTTAATTATCAAATAATAAGTTAATTAATCCTTTAGCAAAGATCAGAACACTCAAGAGTGTGCGACCCCATAGGTTCAATACTAAACCGATAGTAAATTGGTCATACCAATATACTAATCAAGGGTGGCGTCTAGCAACACTCCTTAACGACCGGATAGCATGAAGTATACAATTTACTCTCAAGAACCAGTAGAAGAATAATGTAGTAATTCCTTCTGTCCTTATAGCTCTCGATCACCCTAGGATATGGTTCAACTGTCAAATCCTAATAGGCGATCAACTATGTGTTCACTTCAAATATAATTGACCATTGAATGACCTAAGAAACTCATTTATTCTTTCATTCAATTGCCCTGGCCAAGGCCTTAGTTTGGTCGTTTATAATTCATGACAACATGGAGCTTAAACTCATTACCAAGAGTTGACAAATTCCGTCTTGATCAGTCACTAATTCTACAAGTATTTAATCGTACCCAATATCCTTTCAACTATCGCCCTAGGGCCATAAGTGTCTAGTATCAAAGCACAATAAATAACTTGTCAATTACTATGACGATCTCAAGTCAAAGGAAACAGTTACATCACATTCATCAAGGAAATATCCAATTGACAGTTTATGGTAATTCTAACCATTAGGAATTATCCAATAAGTCGGTTCAATAATCATATCTTTATATGCATCATCTATCTATGTGATTTAGTTAATGAGATTAACTAATCTTTATCCGATAAAGACGATCACTTAAATATTGATATAACCGGATTACTAATGTCCAAATTAATAATCCTACGATCAAGAACAAATTTAGATTAAATTGTAAAAGACTTTGCTCTCATTATCATGATCTCTATCACGATGACAAATCTCAAAATTTAATCAAGGACATTATAAAAATAATCAAACAATTGATAATAATAATAAAAGAATATCAAATGCCATATATTTTATATCAAATGACATTCACAAAAATATGTTCAAGTTATCAAATATAATATTGGATCTAGGGCATATCTACTATATCCCTAACATTGAATCCATACAACTATTCAAGATTGGAAAGCCTAGAGAGAGCTTGTGGTAACTTCCATATTCCAACATCCAGAACTGTCAGTCTTGGAAGTGTTGGTAGCCTTTTAAGTTCTCTAAGAACCAGTATTTGTGGCCCCCGTAACTTCCTAACCAAATCTGGAACTTCATCCAACTTTGAAACATCTTTAAGATTCAAATGCACAGCTTTAGGTAATCAGGTAGCTCTTCATAACGTAGCTGCAAATAAGACAATACAGAGATATTGCTTTCACTATCCCATACCAATTTCTCTCCAAAATTTTCAAATATCTGCCTCCACTCCTCGAGTGAATGTGGTTTTGATGGCTAGAGGAAGACCACAACACTTTCCGACAATCTCTCTTCCACCTTCTTCCAATTGAGTGTTACACTTTCCTTTAGTTGACATAGATGCAAATTTGCAGAATAATGACCAACTCTCATCATCATCATTCATCCAGCAATCTTGGGCAATGAATTCTTGATTCTCTTAACAACATCCTCATTTCTTGATGTGATTATAATGCAACGATTATGCTCTATTGAGTCTGACCACAGTTTCATTATAGAGACTTTGTCATTTGCTGCCATCTGATTTGCTAATGTTAGAAGAGGATTATGGTTGTCTTGTTATGGATCCCAAATTGCATGGCCTTACATCTTAATTGTCCTGTATTCACCACTCAAGATTTTCCTTGTCAAGATACAGGATTTTTTTTATAGAAAAATTGTTCCAAAGTGAGAAGGAAAAGTATTCCACAGCCCAGGCTAATTTAAACCTTTAAAATTATAATGTAACAATGCTTTTCAAATCCTCCTATCTAGCTATTACATTGCTTTTCCATGTTGTGGCATATTCACGGATCTCCTGGATTCTAACCAACTGTTTGACCTGGTGCAAATAAAATTTAGCTCTCCAGGTTCATTTACCAGCCTGATTAGCTGAGTTCTGCCAGATTCTGCCAAACTATTTTTTTTGTCACCTCCCAAGTTTTGCAAAGTATTGGATTGATGGAAATGTCCAAGTCTAAGAAGGTAAGGTATTCACATATGAGTTCTATAAAATTTGACAATCTAAAGAAGCTATTCTGAAGCTTCTAGCAAATCATATGAAATGATAAGAGCAACTATAATACAATCTGCATTAACTGTATTTGTTTGTGCAACGACTACAACTAAGACGAAGTACATAAAGATAAGGGTGTATACAAGGATGCATACAACAAAAATACAGGGGTATATATTGTTATGTAGAGGAAGAGGCAAACTCGAAAATAAAGAAGATAAAGAACACCAAATTTTAACGTGGAAAACCCTTCAAATCGAAGGTAAAAACCACGGGATCACAAAGATCCAAAAACTCCACTATAACAATAAGAGGGTTACAAAAGTTCTCCAAATTGGCAACACAACAAGTGCCAAACACAGGAGCAACAATAATAACAAGAACACCAACTAATCAATTGAAGAAAGAGTATAATCCACAAAAATAAAGCTACAGTTGAAGGTACAAAATCAGATTTTACGAGCCTCCAAATCCGCTCTTAACCGTTCAAATCCAAGATCAAGATGTTACGAATACTCAGTCAAAATTTCAGCCTAATCCAACGATAAACGAATTGGAACGTAATTTGAATATTGGCTGATCGGAAAAAAAAATCTGCAGCAAAACTAATATTTTTGTTCTCTCTTCTCTCTTGACGAAAGCTCTCTAAAAAATCACTCTGCTTAAGTATTTCAAATACTTGTATCAACGAGCATGGACTAATTCTCCAAAGTTGTCCTATTTATAGATCATGAGTGGTGCTTTCTCTTAAAGCCAAAACCAACACAAAATAGGAATAAACCGAATCCAATTTCAAATAGGATTGGAAACGAAAAGAGAAGGATTAGGCTATTGGGCCTTTGGCCAGACAACATGGGGGCATGATCCCAACAAACTCCCCCTCCAGCCAAGGGGCCAAATGTATCTTTAAGAAGAGGAACTATTGACAGGCTTCATGCCTACCAATTTTCTACATAATTCATGTTTATCTGCAACCACTGCCTTTGTCAGCATATCAGAAGGATTTTCATCAGTGTGTATCTTCTCAACCTCAAATAGTTTTCTTCCACGGCCATTCTTACCCAATGATAGTTTCTATTTATATGTTGGTATTAGAATGAAAAGTGGAGTGCTTGGTGAGTAAGATGTACCTTGGCTGCTCAAAGCCAAGATCATTAATAAATTCCTTTATCCATTATAGTTCTTTGGCACCATCTGTGATAGCAATATATTCGGCTTCTGTGGTGGATAGAGCTATGCACTTCTGTAGTCTAGATTGCCAAGAAACAGCTCCCCCTGCAAAAGTGATCAAATAACCGGAAGTGGATCTTGAATTATCAAGATTACCTCCTAAATCAGTGTCTGTGTAACAAACAAGTTCAGACTTGTCATTTCCAAAGCACAATTTCAAATCTGCAGTGCCTTTCAAATACCTTAATATCCATTTTACTGCATCCCAATGTTTTTTTCCAGGATTAGAAAGGAATCTACTAACAGTACCAACGGTATGTGCAATATCTGGTCTAGTGCAAACCATAGCATACATCAAACTACCAACGACAGAAGAGTAAGGAATACGAGACATCTCCTTTTCTCTTCATCAGTAGATGGACTCTGATTAATACTCAATTTGAAGTATTTAGCAAGAAGAGTACTAACCACTTTTGTATCTGTCATATTGATCCTCTTGAGTACCTTCTCAATATATTGCTTTTGGGAAAGAAATAACTCCTTTCTATCTATGTGTCGGTGGATTTGAATGCCCAAGATTTTCTTTGCTTGCCCTAAGTCTTTCATCGCAAACGATTTGCTCAACTGCTTCTTAAGGACTGCAATTCTAGATTTATTCTTGCCAACAATAAGCATATCATCCAGATAAAGTAATAAAATAATAAAATCATCATCAGAGAACTTCTGGAAGAATACACAATGGTCTGAAGAAGTTTTCTTGTACCCTTGTTCTTCTATGACAGTTTCAAACTTCAAACACCATTGTCTTGGAGCTTGTTTCAATCCATATAGGCTCTTTTTCAATTTGCATACATAATTTTTTGTTCCCTTAATTACAAAACCCTTAGGTTGCTCCATATAAATCTCCTCATCTAAATCACCATGAAGAAAATCAGTCTTGACATCCATCTTCCCAACCTCTAAATGTAGACTTGCAGCTAAGCCTAGAACCACACGAATATAAGAATGTTCACAACAGGGGAGAAAATTTTATCAAAGTCAACTCCCTTCTTCTGGCCAAAACCTTTAACAACTAACCTCGCCTTGTATCTAGGCGCAGAGTTATGGTTATCTTGCTTTTTTCTGAATATCCATTTGTTAGATAAAGCTCTCTTACCTTTCGGCAGTTTCATTAACTCATATGTGCCATTCTCATGGAGCGACTTCATCTCATCTTCCATCGCTTCAATCCACATATATTTGTGAGTATCATGCATGGCTTCATCATAATTCTCACGTTCTCCCATGTCAGTCAAAAGCACATACTCGTCAGGAGGATAGCGCATGAATTTTTGCTTCTCCCTTGTAGATCTTCTAAGAGAGGTTTTAGGAGCATTCAAAGTAGTTACCTGTGCAGGAGTTGGTTGTTGATCAACCACAACTTCATCATCTGGAGCATCCATAACATCTACACCATGATGATCATTTTGATCTTGATCACTATCTCCATCATTGTTTTGGGTACCTTCATGTGCAATATGTGCCTTAACAATTGAAACTGGATCAATATCAACTAAGCTCTCATTAATCTGAGAATCTATCTTCTCAGCTTTGTCAATATCTTCAATATTTTGGTCTTCAAGGAATATTTCATCCCGACTTCTACTAAGTTTATTGTCATCTGGATCATAAAAACGATACCCAAACTCATCTTGACCATAACCGATAAAGATGCATTGCTTAGTTTTGACATCTAATTTCGATCTCTCATCATTAGGAAGATGGACACAAGCTTTACACCCAAAAACTCTGAAGTGATCATAAGAAACATCTTTAGCAAACCAAACTCTATCTGGGACATCACCATCCAAAGCAACTGCATGAGACAAATTGATAACATAGGCAATTGTGTTAAGTGCTTCCGCCTAAAATGTATTTGGAAGTTTAGCCTCTGAAAGTAAGCATCTAACTCTCTCAACTAGAGTTCTATTCATCCTCTCTACCAAACCATTCAATTGAGGTGTCTTGGGCGGAGTTTTCTGATGACGAATTCCTTTTTTCTTGCAACAGTTATCAAAGGGACCACAATATTCACCTCCATTGTCAGTGCGAATACATTTTAATTTCTTCCCCGTTTGTCTCTCAGCTAAGGCTTGAAATTCCTTGAACACGCTAAGTGCTTGATCTTTAGATTTCAAAGGATACACTTAGAGCTTGCGAGAATGATCATAAATAAAGGTCACAAAGTAAAGTGCACCACCTTTTGACTTTACTTTAAAAGGACCACATAAATCAGAGTGTACTAGCTCCAATAAATCGGGTTTTCTTGAGGGAGGATGGCTATGAAAGGAAACCCTTTTCTGTTTGTCAGCTAAACAATGTATGAACCTTTTCACCTTTGCTTGTTTCACTCCAGAAAGCAAATATTTCTTAGCCAAACACATAATCCCCCTCTCACTCGTATGACTCAATCTTCGATGCTACAATTCTGAAAAAGTAACACTTTCCACCAGATTTATTGAGTCATTAAGAATAGAGCCCTTTATCACATATAAATGACCAGATTTTCCTCCTCGAGTCACTACTAACGAGCCCTTAGTGTGCTTTCATTGGCCATTAAAGAGGGATTTATGGTAGCCTTCATTGTCTACACTTCCTGCGGAGATCAAATTAAAAGGAAAGTCTGGAGCATGCTTGACATCTTGAAGAACTAAAGTTGAACCATTATTAGTTTTCAAACAAACTTTGCCAACACCAAACACCTTAACTTCACTTGTATTGCCCATTTTTATCACTCCAGAATCAACAGGAGTATAAGATGTGAAAAAGTCTTTTTGTTGATGTGACATGTGAGGTAGCTCCAGAATCTACTATCCAGCTCGTCTCATGGGATACAAATTGATGACATTTTCATCATAAGCAAAAAGAAGGTTTTCTCGAACAATAGCAGTAACATTGTTCTCATTATTTTCAGCTTTCTTTCCTTCTCTATTGTCCTGATTCAACTTGCGGCAAAACCGTTTGATGTGTCCTTTCTTATCACAATGGTTTCATATAATATTATAGTATTTGGACCTTGACTTACTTCGACTTTTACCTCTAGTCCTTGAGCCTCTTGTTCTATCTCTCCTCCGGTCTTCAGTAACCAAGATATCTGCTTGTGAGGACGGACCTTGAGATTTTCTCCTTACTTCCTCATTTAACACACCACTTTTGGAATATTTCATGGTCACCTTACATCCAGGAGCTGAATTTGTCAAAGAAACACAAAGAGTTTCCCAAGAGTTTGGTAAAGTATTAAGAATCCAGACTCCTTGTATCTCATCATCAAAATTAACTTCCATTCCAGATAGTTGATCAAGGATGCCCTGAAAATCATTTATGTGATAAAGGATAGGGTTGCCTTCCCTATATTTAAAGGTTATCAGTTGCTTTAGCAGAAATAATTTGTTGTTCCCGGTTTTTGAAGCATAAAGAGTCTCTAGATTTTTCCACAATGATCTCGCATGTGTCTCGTTCACAATATGGTTGAGAACATTACCTTCAACCCATTGTCGTATATATCCACATACTTGTTGGTGATCGAAATCCCAATCTTCATCGGATATGCTTTCGAGTTTATGAGCTGAAAAAACGGGTACATGCATCTTCTTCACGAACAATAAGTCTTTCATCTTGCTTCTCAAAACATTATAATTTCTCCCATTTAAACATGCCATCTTGCTCATATTCGCCTCCATTCCATAACAACGCGGACAAATAACAAGCTTCTGATACCATTGTTATGTAGAGGAAGAGCCAAACCCGAAAATAAGAAGATAAAGAACACCAAATTAAACGTGGAAACCCCTTCAAATCGAAGGTAAAAATCACGGGATCACAAAGATCCTAAAAACTCCACTATAACAACAAGAGGGTTACAAAAGTTCTCCAAATTGGCAACACAGCAAGTGCCAAATACAGAGCAACAATAACAACAAGAGCACCAACTAATCAATTGAAGAAAGAGTATAATCCACAAAAATAAAGCTGCTGTTCAAGGCACGAAATCAGATGCTACGAGCCTCCAAATCTGATCTCCACCATTCAAATCCAATACCAAGATGTTACAAATACTGAGTAAAACGTTCCGCCCGATCCAACGGTTAACAAATTTGAAAACATGATTTTAATATTAGCTGATCGAAATAAAAATCTGCAGCAAAACTAATATTTTTGTTCTCTCTTCTCTCTTGACGAAAGCTCTCTCAAAAACCACTCTTATGTGCTTAAGTCTTTCAAAGACTTGTATCAACGAGCATGGAATAATTCTCCAAGGTTGTCCTATTTATAGATCATGAGTGGTGCTTTCTCTTAAAGCCAAAACCCACTAAAAATAGGAATAAACCGAATCCAATTCTGAATAGGATTGGAAACCAAAAGAGAATAGTATTAGGCAATTGAGCCTTTGGCTGGAAAACATGGTCATGAGCCCAACATATACTGGGATATGCCAGAAAATTCCCCCCTCGGAATATAGAGATATAGGTGGATTTACTATAAAATTCAAAGACAGCCAAGAAGGAAAAGTTTTCTAAAAATGTATCTACGAATGATAAATACAATGTATAAGTAGCTAAATATCCCAAATTAGTTTGAACTTACCAACTTCTAGCTATTAACAATAGTCTTACAACCTAGCCAAGCACATATAAATTAAAAACCTAAATACATATGGCTCTTTCTCTTCGAGAATCACATGCAAAAGGTCTCCTTCCTTATTTTAAGCATGGCCAGCACCGCTAGATGCAAGACGGAGAGTAAATTCATGTATGAGGTAGCATATATATATATATATATATATATAATTCCAATAATCTAAGTAAAGAGAAAATTTTTCAATGGGTATGGTTGAATATATTTGAAACATATAGATGTCAATATATAAAATTTGAGAAAGATTGGAGTTGATTTGGTATATATATTTTTAGTTAAAATCTAGTCAAAAAAAACTTCTACGATATATGTATCAAACATGTATGACGTATGTGTCACACACATATGTATATAAGGATATATATATATATATATATGATACATGTTTGATACAAATATGATACATATGAGATACACCAATGATACACAGTGTGCTACATATATTATTTTTTTCATGTTCATCTTCTACTTGAAATTTTGAATTCAATCTACCTCGAAACTCCTCAACATCCCAAAATTGGGATTCAAACTCCTTAATATGTACACAATCTATTCTAATAACACTCACTCAAAAATAAATTTGACTTTTTTTGGCTGCAAATAGCTAATTGGCTAATATTAATAATATTTTATGAATTGACTAATTTTTATAATAAGCTACTTATATATTGACATAGGTGGTGGTTTGCCATAACGAATTTTACTTTCCTATGCAATATTTAAAAATTATTTACCAAAATTATCCTAATTTTGCATATTATCCGTCCTAAAATAAGGATTACTTACAATTACATACAATCCATTATTACTGACTTAAATTAGGGAATTTAATTATATCGTTTTCGTATTTTCTCTTCATTCCTCTTTTAGTAAGATTCCTTCCAGGTGTATTATCTATTTTAAGCCATATAGAAATGAAATTCTAGAGGCTGATTGGCCAACCTTAGGTCTGGCCAATTACGAAATTTTATCAGCCAACAACTTCTAACGAGTTTAAAATAATCTCCAGCGTTGAGCGAGCCACTTCAAATAATATACTGAATTTCATTGCCTTATGTTGGGTACGAGTTTCTCCCCTAATATTTTTGAAAGAGTAAAAGACACGAAGATAAAGAATCTAGAAGATTGCAGTTGATAAGCTAGCCAAATTGTGCAAAAATTTGATACAATAAGAGCATGCACTGATTGTTGACCATTGCCATCCACTTAAAACCTTTGAAGCTTTGAAATTGTATTTTAATTTTCAAAGATCATTTATTTGTTTGGATTATGTGTTATTGCAAACAATTAGGAATATTATTTGGAATTTATATCTCAATTTTGAGGATATTTGGTGAAAATTAGATTTGATTTTGGCTGAATTTCAGATTGGAACTCGTTGGAGAAAAAAAAGATCACATGACATACCATATATTTATGAAATTGTAGTAAAGTTGTAGTATAATTGTACATAAATTTGTATTTTGTTGTATGCGTATATATAATAATAATAAAATTAATAATATATGAATCCCTGTATAAAATTTGTATTTAAGTTATAAATACTATCTTTTTACATAAAGTTGTCGATATGTATTAGAATTTGTTCAAAGATTTAATGAGGTTAATAATTATTATGCGAGCCTAATAAAGTATTCTGCTTCACTTGATTGGTTAACTTACCCAATACTCTAACCTAACACAAATTAACGAAACTTATTTAAATCAGCACTAAAATGGATACATCCTACTTACGGTTAATATTATACAATTTGATAGTACAACAACATACAAATTTTAAAATAAATTCGTACAAATTTAATAAAAATTGATATATCTATAACATTATGCATACTAAAGAGTAAATTCATGCAACTAATTATATAGTACCCTTATTTATAACATATCCACAACTTTCACATATTATTTTTACCCAGTTAAAATAATCTACAACATCATACAACTTAAATACATTTTTCATACAAATTTTATACAATATATCTTTTGTATATTGTGACGACCCAAAGGGTCATCACCATAATTCTCCATTTTTCCATCCTTTCGAGGCCTTGAAATCTCGTTTTAGTTACCTCGATTTGCGTGTGCAGTTCTGACGCGAAGCCAGAAATTTTCTATGTTTAAATATGTGAATTCTATGGGAAGTTTGAAGACTTTTGATATTAATACTGTTATAGTTGACTTTGGTCAATATTTTAGGTAAACGTAACCGGACCCATGATATGATGGTGCCGGGAGGTCTGTAGGAAAATATGGGACTCGAGAGTATTTTCGGAATCGAAATCCGAGGTCCCTAGCCCGAGTATGGAATTTTTGAAATAAATTATTTTTCTGAATTTGTTAAGGAAAATGGAAATGAAAATTGATTAAAATACTATGGTATCGGGACCGTATTTTAGTTCCGACATCCGGAACAAGTCCCATATATTGTTTAAGTGCTTCCTATGAAGTTTGGTTGAAAACGAACGTCGTATGACTTGTTTCAAACTATGAGTTCCAAATTTGAAAGTTAATGAAACTTAGAAGAAAAATCATGAGTTTGAGGCTCGATTCATAGATATTGATGTTATTTTGGTGATTTGATCGCGCTAGTAAGTTCGTGGGATGTTTTTGAGGTTGTGTACGTATGTTTAGTTTGGAGCCCCGAGGGCTCGAGAGAGTATTTGATAGGCCGAGAGTTCATTTTTGCATGTTGGGAATTGCTAGTGTGCCTGACTTGCAGGCTTCGCAAATGTGAAGCCAGCCTCGCAATTGCGAGAACCTCACCCGGGCTGCTAACTTCACAAATGCGAAGAAAAACATCGCAATTTCGATGCCCTCCCTTTAGCCAGTCTTCGCAAATGCAAAGACCCCTTTGCCAGCCCAGAGATCGCAAATGCGAACTCCCTTTCGCAAATGCAAAGTACGCATTCTTCTTTTTTGAAATGCGAACATTTATCTCACAATTCCCAAGTCTACTGTGTTCGCAATTGCGAACCCAGTTTCGCAATGGCGATACCTGCATCAGCATATGTGTTACTTAGACGTTTTTAAAGCTCATTTCTCATATTTTCAAAATCCAAACACCCATTGGTGATTCCTCACGAACTCCCTCTTCTCCAAACCATTTGTAAGCCAACTTTTATGCAATGTCTTCAATCTTTAACATCATTTATCATGATTTTATCTTAAAATCAAGGTTTTCCATGGGCGAGAATGGGGATTGTGGGTAGAACTTAGGTTTTTACTAAATTTGGGATTTGGACTTCAATTTGAGGTCCGATTCAAAATAAATTATAGGTATGAACTCGTAGGGGGGGATAGGTAACCGTTTTTTATTTGAACCACGAGTTTGGACCACATGAGCCTGGGGGAATTTTGGAAATTGTTGGGCAAAACTTTGGGAAATTCATTCTTATGCATTCAAATTGGATTAACTAGCATTTGTTGATACATTTGAGTAATTTGTGACTAGATTCGAAAGGTTTTGAGGCGAATTCGAAGTGTAAATCTATTCTAGAGGCGTGAGTTGAGTTTGGAGCTTTCGAGATAAGTATTTTTTCTAACTTTGGCTTGAGGGATTAGGATTAGGATATTATTTACTGCGTGCTAATTGTGGAGTACAATGTATAGGCATGGTGACGGTTATCTATGCCTCAGAGTCTAGCATGACCGTGAGTCGTAATTGCTTTTAATTCGAAAGATGTGATACAATGGTGTTGTTTAATTGATAATTTCTTATGAAGTGGTAGTTGAGAAGGAAACGAGTTAAAGGAAGAAGTGTAGTATTATTCCCTTGACGGGACTTATTTGTTAATTTGTTCTCCCTTGCCGGGATGTTTAATATTGTTGTTTATCCCCTCCCCCAATTGGTTGTGATTGTTGATTGGGTGGGGAAGAGCGATTATGCACGAAGGGTCATTCCATGCCACGTGTTGATAATTATGGACGAAGGGTCATTCCATTCCATGCTTTGATGATTATGCACGAAGTTTTATTCCGTGCCTCGATATGAGAGTTATGTGAGAAAAAGCACGAAGGGTGATGCCGTGTACTTATTTGACTGTTTTGGTGAGAATGAGAGTAAAAGCATGAAGGTTGGTGCCGTGCAGTTGTTGATTTACTTGTTCTTTTTAATTGATGTTATTGTCCCATTCCACCTCTTTGTTCATTGAACTTATATTTGAATTGCTACATATCACAACATGCCCCCTTTCCATTATAGTTTAAATTATGTACATATTCCTGTTATTGCACATATATCTGTACAGGTTATTTGTGGTAGGTCCTATCTAGCCTCGTCACTACCTCGCCGGGGTTAGGCCAGACACTTACCAGCACATGGGGTCAGTTCTGCTGATGCTAAACTTCTGTGCTTTTGCACAAATTACGGTGCCAGAGCAGCTTTTGGACCGTTGAGGTAGTCTATTCGATCGGGAGCTGACTTCAGTCCAGGGATTTCGAGGTAGCCTAGCTGGCGTTCGCAGGCCGGAGTCCTTTTCTATATTTAGTTTGTTTTCTTTGTTCCGAGATAGACATTTTGTATTTCTATTCAGACTTGTTTGTAGCACTCTTTAGTAGTCCGTGAGCTAGTGACATCCAGATTTTTGGTAGAGATATGTTTTAAACTTCTGCAATGTGATTTTGTTTTTATTTAAAGTCTTCCGCTTGATTTTAAGTTATTGTTTCCATTTATTGTAATTATTAAATAAATCAGCAGATTTATTGTGATGTTTGGCTTGCCTAGCTCCGACAGTAGGCGCCATCACGACTCCTGATAGTGGAAAATCCAGGTCGTTACAAGTTGGTATCCGAGTACTAGGTTACATAGGTCTCACAACTCATGGAAAAACTCGGTAGAGTCTGAAGGATCAGTAGGAAGACGTTTCTATTTATCCCCCAGGGGCTACAAAGTTTGGAAAAATTTCACTTTGTTCATTCTTGTCGTGCGAACTCTGTTTCTCAAATACTGATTGTCATTCTACTATGTTCTTTCATAGATGGGGAGAACGCATGCTTCTTCTTCTACCATGCAGCAGCCCGAGCCTCCAACAGCAGCTCCTGTCAGTGGCAGAGGGCGAGGTTGAGTGCGTTCAAAAGGGAGAGGTCGAGGTCATGCCAGAGGCCGAGGCCGAGGCAGAGCTTAGCCCCGAGTAGCAGTCCCAGAGGTGGAGCCTTGTGTTGACTATGATGAGGAGGTTCCAGCTCCACCAGCTCCGATGGACTAAACTCAAGTCCTAGAGGGTTTCACAGCCACTCCAGTACTCCAGGACACATTAGTACGACTATTAGACTTTGTGGAGAGCGTCTGTAGAGCGGGTTTACTTCCCATAGCACCAGCCACATCTCAAACTAGGAGAGAAGTTCAGACTCCCGCTACGCGTTCTCCAGAGCAAACAACTCTTCAGCCTCAAGCTCCAGCAGTTCAGCCAGTTGTGGCAGCTCAGCCAAGTATTCTATCTCAAACTGGCGATGGTACGACGATGTCCGCGGATGCTTTGTGGAGGCTTGATAGGTTCGCCAAGCTCTTAACCACCATCTTCAGCGGTGCTTCTGCAGAGGACCCCTAGGACTTCTTATTCAGCTGCCATGAGGTTCTAAGGACTATGGGTATTGTGGAGACCAATGGGGTTGATTTCATCACTTTTCGGCTTGTAGGATCCGCCAAGACTTGGTGGAGGGACTATTGTTTATCTAGGCCAGCAGGGTCGCCATTATTGACTTGGGATTTGTTTGCAGAGTTATTCTTGGAGAAGTTTCTTCCGGTGACTGAGGGAGATGCTCTACGCAGGTAGTTTGAGTGTCTTCATCAGGGTACTATGACAGTCACGCAGTACGACACTCGTTTTATTGATTTGGCACGCCGTGCTATTGTTATACTCCCCCACTAAGAGGGAGAGGGTACGGAGATTTATTGATGGATTGATTCAGCCGATCCGGCTTCAGATGGCTTTGAGAGTTGGTAGTATATGTCTTTTTAGGAGGCGGCCAATGCGGCCCGCCGGATAGAGATGGAACTTGCACGAAGAGGTGGTCGGGGGTCGGATAAGAGGCCATATCTTTTGGGTAGGTTCAGTGGTACCTCATCTGGAGGTAGGGATTCATATGGTAGAGGACACCCATAGAGGCCCTTTCAGTCAACACTTCAGGTTTCTTATGGTACTCCAGGCGGTGGTAGTTCTAGTAGTATTATTCGGATCAACAGTCTTTCAGCGCACCACCGGCCCCTATCAGTACACCACCACTTCAGAGCTTCAGGGGAGGACATACAGGCCGATAGGGCCAACAGTCACAGTAGCCGAAGGCATGTTATGGTTGTGGTGACCTGAGTCACATTGTTAGGTTTTGCCCTCGAGCCTCGAGTAGTTCTAAGCAGCATGGTCCTCGCCCCATGATTCAGGCACCAGGTGATCCACAGCGTACCCAGCCACCTAGAGGCAGGGGTAGGGATCACAGAGGTGGAGGGAGAGACCGTAGAGGTGGAGCTCGGACCGCCAGAGGCAGGGTTAAAAGAGTAGTCGATCGTCCCGAAGACACAGTTCAGGGTGGTGGGCCCAAACCCCGTTGTTATGCTTTGCTAGCCAGGCCAGAGGCCAAGTCATCAGATGCCATGATTATAGGTACTATTCTGGTCTGTGATAGGGATGATTCTGTGTTATTTGATCCAGATCTACGTATTCATATGTGTCGTCCTATTTTGTACCCTATTTGGTTGTGCCAGTGAGGCCTTGGGTATTCATATATATATATGTGTCTACACCGGTGGGCGATTCTATAGTGGTCGATCGAGTGCATCGTTCATGTGTAATAGTACTTGAGGGTATTAAGACCCGTGTTGACTTATTGCTCTTAGATATGGTGCACTTTGACGTTATTTTAGGGATGAATTGGTTGTTCCCGTATCATGTTATTTTGTATTGTCACGCCAAGACCGTGACCTTGGCTTTTCCAGACTTTCCCAAACTTGAGTGGAGAGGGACCCCAGGTTATGCCACCCGTAGTGTTATTTCCTATGTCAAGGCTTGACGCACGGTTGAGAAACGGTTTCTAGCATATCTGGAGTATGTTCGTGACTCCAGCACATGGGTTCCATCTATTGACTCAGTTCCTATTGTGCGGGAGTTCCCCGAGGTTTTCCCTTCAGACCTGTCGGGCATGCCGCCCGATCGGGATATTGATTTCTGTATTGACTTGGCTCCGGGCACTCAGCCTATTTCCATTCTGCCGTATCACATGGCCCCACTATAGTTGAAAGAGTTGAAGGAGCAGCTTCAGGACTTGCTTGATAAGGGTTTCATTAGACCTAGTGTATCGCCTTGGGGTGCGCCAGTGTTATTCATGAAGAAAAAGGATGAGTCGATGAGAATGTGCATTGACTACCGGTAGTTGAACAAGGTGACGATAAAGAACAAGTATCCATTGCCGAGGATTGACGATTTATTCAACCAGCTTCAGGGTGCTAGGGTGTTCTCAAAGATAGATTTGAGACTTGATTATCATCAGTTGAGGATTAGGACGTCAGATGTCCCTAAGACATCAATTCGCACTCGGTATGGGCGTTATGAGTTTTTGGTCATGTCATTTGGGTTGACCAATGCCCCAGTGGCATTTATAGTTGATGAACCGAGTGTTCATGCCCTATTTGGATTTGTTCGTGATTGTATTTATTAACGACACTATGATATATTCCCACAGTCAGGAGGAGCTTGAGCAGCACCTCAAAGTGGTTCTTCAGTCTCTGAAGGATAGTCAGTTGTACGTCAAGTTCTCGAAGTGCGAGTTTCGGTTAAGTTCTGTTGCATTCCTTGGTCACGTGGTTTCAACAGAGGGTATTCAGGTGGACTCGAAGAAAATTGAGGCAGTCAAGAAATGGCCTCGACCATCGTCACCTACAGAGATTCGGAGTTTCTTGGGGTTAGAAGGTTACTACCGACGGTTCGTGGAGGGGTTTTCATCCATTACAGCCCCGATGACGAGATTAACCCAGAAGGGTACCCAGTTCAGGTGGTTAGATGAGTGCGAGGCAAGCTTCCAGAAGCTCAAGACAGCTCTGACTACGGCACTTGTATTTGTTTTGCCCACGGGATCAGGGCCTTACGCTGTTTATTGTGATGCTTCCCGTATCGGGCTTGGCGCAGTGTTGAAGTTGAATGGCATAGTCATAGCATATGCTTCAATGCAGTTGAAGATCCACGAGAAGAATTATCCAGTTCATGACCTAGAATAGGCAGCCATCGTTCATGCTTTCATGATTTGGAGGCATTATCTATATGGTGTGACGTGTAAGGAGCACACGATCAAGAGAGCCTTCGGTACTTGTTCAAATAGAAGGAGTTGAATTTGAGGAAGAAGAGGTGGTTGGGGATATTGAAAGACTACGATATTTCTATCTTATACCACCCGGGGAAGGCCAATGTGGTGGCCAATGCATTGAGTAGGAAGTCCGCCAGCATGGGTAGTCTTGCTTATATCCGGTCAGCCAGAGACCGCTTGCTTTGGATGTTCAGGACTTGGCTAATCGATTTGTGAGGTTAGATATTTTTTATTCTAGCAAGGTGTTACCTTGCAGAGTTTCTCGTTCGTCGTTGATTGAGCATATCTGTGAGCGGTTGTTTATGATCCCATTTGTGTGTCCTGAGAGACATGGTGCAGCGGTGAGGTGCCAATAAAATGACCTTGGGAGATGATGGTGTGTTGAGAATGCATGGGTGAGTTTGTGTGCCCAATGTTGATGGTATTCGAGAGTTGATCGTAGCAGAGGCCCATAGTTCCCGGTATACTATTCATCCGGGCACCGCGAAGATGTATCGGGATTTGAAGCAACATTATTGGTGGCATAGAATGAAGAAAGACATTGTTGCATATGTGGTTCTTTGTCTGACCTGTCAGCAAGTTAAGTACGAGCATCAGAGGCTCAGTGGATTATTTCAGAGGATTGAGCTTCCCGAGTGGAAGCGAGAGAAGATTACCATGGATTTCGTTTGTAGCCTTCTGATGACTCGGAAGAAGTTTGAAGCTATATGGGTGATTGTTGATAGGCTGACCAAGAAACACATTTTATTCCATTTTTGCATTACTTATTTGTCCGTTAGATTTGCTGAGATTTATATCAGGGTGATCGTTCGCCTTCATGGGGTGCCTATATCCATCATTTCGGTACGGGGCCTGCAGTTTACCTTGCATTTCTGGAGAGTGGTACAGCGGGAGTTGGGCACCCGGGTTCAGTTAAGAAAAGAATTTCATCCCCAGACGGACTGTCAGTCTGAGAGGACTATTAAGATTCTTGAAGATATGCTCCAAGCCTGCGTTATTGATTTTGGAGACACGTGGGATCAGTTCATGCCTTTAGCAGAGTTTGCCTACAACAAGAGCTACCGGTCCATCATTCAAATGGCTCCGTATGAGGCATTGTATGGTAGGCGGTTTCGGTCCCCAGTCAGATGGTTTGAGCCGGGATAGGCTCGGTTATTTGGTACCGATCTAGTTCAGGAGGCCTTAGATAAGGTCAACATCATTCAGGACAGACTTCGATCAGCTCAGTCTAGGTAGAAGAGTTATGTAAATCGTAAGGTTAGGGATGTCACTTTAGTGGTTGGTGAGAGAGTATTGCTTCGTGTAGCGACTATGAAGGGCGTGATGATATTCAGGAAGAAGGGCAAGCTTAGCCCTAGGTTTATTGGCCCATTTGTGATTCTTGATCGCGTGGGAGAGGTGGCTTATAGATTTTCCTTTCCGCCTAGCCTGTCAGCCGTGCATCCATTATTTTATGTATCCATGCTTTGGAGGTATCACGACGATCCAGACCATGTGTTAGATTTCAACGCTGTCCAATTGGACAAGGATTTGTTATATGAGGAGGAGCCGGTGACTATTTTAGACCGGCAAGTTCGGCGGTTTATATCAAAGAGTTTTCCTTCAGTGTGTGTTTAGTGGAGAGGTTAGCCTCATAAGGCATCGACTTGGGAGTTTGAGTATGATATGCGGAGCCGTTATCCCCATCTACTCCCTAACTCATGTACTTCTTTCTTTTGTACGTTCGAGGACGAACGGTGTTTTTAGAGGTGGAAGATGTGACGATCCAAAGGGTCATCACCATAATTCTCCCTTTTTTCGTTCTTCCGAGGTCTTGAAAACCTCGATTTTAGTTTTCTCAATTTGCATGCACAGTCCAGCGCGAAGCCGAAAAATTTCTATGTTAAAATATGTGAATTTTGTGGAAATTTGAAGAATTCTGATATTAATATTGATATACTTGACTTTGGTCAGTATTTTGGTTAAACGTACTCGGACTCATGATGTGACTGTCCCGGAAGGTCTGAAGGAAAATATGGGACACGGGCGTACTCCCGAAATCAAAATTCGAGGTCCCTAGCCTGAGTATGGAATTTTTGAAAGAAATTGTTTTTCTAAATTTGTTAAGGAAAATGGAAACAAAAATTGATTAAAAGACTATGGTGTCAGGCTCATATTTTTGCTCCAATGCCCGATCCAAGTCTCATATATTCTCTAAGCGTTTCCTGTGAAGTTTGGTTGAAAATGGACGTCGTATGATGTGTTTCGGACTATAAGTTCCAATTTCAAAATTTATGAAACTTAGAAGAAAAATCATAAGTTTGAGGCTTGATACATAGGTCTTGAGGTTATTTTGGCGATTTTATCGTGCGAGTAAGTCCGTGGGGATGTTTTTGAGGTTGTGTGTATGATTATTTTCGAGCCCCAAGGGCTCTGGAGAGTTTTGGATAGGTCGCGAGTTCATTTTTGCATGTTGGGAATTGCTGGAATGCCTGCCCTGGAAGCTTCGCAAATGCGAAGCCAACCTTTCAATTGCGAGAACCTCGCCTGGGCTGCTAACTTCTCAAATGCGAAGAAAAACATCGCAATTGCGATGCCCTCCCTTTAGCACAGTCTTCGCAAATGCGAAGACTTCATCGCAATGCGAAGACCCCTTTGCTAGCCCAGAGTTCGAAAATGTGAATTCCCTTTCGCAAATGCAAAGTCCGCATTCTTCTTCTCAGTTCGCAAATGCGAACATTTATCTCGCTATTCCGAAGTCTGCTGGGTTCGCAATTGCGAACCCAGTTTCGCAATACTTAGATGGTTTTATAGCTCATTTCTCATATTTTCAAAACCCAAACACCAATTGGCGATTCCTCACGAACTCCCTCTTCTCCAAACTATTTGTATGTCAACCTTTACTCAATTTCTTCAATCTGCAACATCTGTTATCAGGATTTCATCTTAAAATCAAGGTTTTCCATGGGTGAGAATCGGAATTTTGGGTAGAACATAGATTTTTACTGAATTGGTGATTTGGACCTTAATTTGAGGTCCGATTTCAAAAAAAATAATAGGTATGAACTCATGGGGGATGGGTAACCAGGTTTTGGTTCAAACCCCGAGTTTGGACCGCGTGGGCTTAGGGGCATTTTGGAAAATTTGGAAAAAACTTTGGAAAATTCATTCTTATGCATTCAAATTGGATTAACTAGCATTTGTTGATACATTAGAGTAATTTGTGACTAGATTCAAACGTTTTTAGGCGAATTCGAAGGAAAAAGCTATTCTATAGGCGTGAGTTGAGTTTGGAGCTTTCGAGGTAAGTGTTTATTCTAACTTTGGCTTGAGGGATTAGGATTAGGATATTATTTGCTACGTGCTAATTGTGGAGTACGGTATATAGGCATGGCGACGGTTATCTATGCATCAAAATCTAGCATGATTGTGAGTCATAATTGATTTTAATTCGAAAGATGTGATACTATGATGTTGTTTAATTGATAATTTCTTATGATGTGGTAGTTGAGATGGAAACGAGTTAAAGGAAGAAGTGTAGTATTATTCCCTTGCCAGGACTTATTTGTTGATTTGTTCTCCCTTGCCAAGATGTTTAATATTGTTGTTTATCCCCTCCCCCAATTGGTTGTGATTGTTGATTAGGTGAGGAAGAGCGATTATGCACGAAGGGTCATTCCTTGGCATGTGTTGATAATTATGCACGAAGGGTCATTCTGTGCCATGCTTTGATGATTATGCACGAAGTGTCATTCCGTGCCATGTTTGAATAATTGAGCACGAAGGGTCATTCCGTGCCTTGATATGAGAGTTATGTGAGAAAAAACACGAAGGGTGATGCCATACACTTATTTGACTGTTTTTGGGAGAATGAAAGTAAAATCACGAAGGTTGGTGCCGTGCAATTGTTGATTTACCCGTTCTCTTTAAATGATGTTATTGTCCATTTCAGTATCTTTGTTCGTTGAACCTATATTTGAATTTCTACTTCCCACAATATGCCCCTCACCCTTAGTTGTTTAAATTATGTACATATTCCTGTTATTGCACATATATGTACATGTTATTTGTGGTAGGCCCTTTTTAGCCTTATCATTACCTCGCCGGGGTTATGCTAGGAACTTACACGTACATGGGGTCGGTTGTACTAATGCTACACTTCTGTACTTTTGCACAGATTACGGTGCCAGAACAGCTTTTGGACTGCAGCAGTAGTCTATTAGATCGGGAGCTGACTTTAGTCCAGGGACTTTGAGGTAGCCTAGCTGGCGTTCGCAGGCCAGAGTCCTTTTTTATGTTTAGTTTGTTTTCTTAGTTCCGAGATAGATGTTTCGTATTTCTATTCATACTTGTTTGGAGCACTCTTTAGTAGTCCGTGAGCTAGTGACACCGGCTTTTGGGTAGAGATATGTTTAAACTTCCGCATTGTGATTTCTTTTTTATTACAAGTCTTCCGCTTAATTTTAAATTATTGTTTCAGTTTATTATAATTGTTAAATAAATTGCAGTATCATTGTAATGTTTAGCTTGCCTAGCTCCGACAGTAGGCGCTATCACGACTACCAATGGTGAAAAATCCGGGTCGTGACATATATTCTGTATCTGATTTGTATATATTTTTTCTGTGGTGTGTGTTTCTTCCTTTCTAAAATTTCGACAAGACTTTAACTTTATGTAAAAATATTGTATTGATAACTTAAATATAAATTTTATACAACGAGTCATACATTATACAACTATTGTTTAACTTTCATACAATATTTAAATAAAAAAAATATACAACTACAACAGAATACAATTTACATACAACTTTACTACAATTTCGTAAGTATACTAATGTCATGTGTTATTCTTCTTTAAATTTCAATCTGAAATTCAGCAAAAATTAACTCTAATCTTCACCAAAACATCCTCAAAATGGAGATATATACTCCAAATAATATTATCAATTGTTTGCAACAACATCCAATCCAAAAAACTAATAGTTTTTGAAAACTCAAATTTGATTTCAAAGATTCAGAGCTTTTTAATGGATGTCAAGTGGAGAGTCAAACATCTTCAAAATTTATTGATTGACAATTTTAACTTGAACACCAATTGTGCAACATGAAAGGAAATTTCTAAGCTAAAATGATTGAAATCCATTGATGAATTCCATTAAAACTCTATTCAACAAGAAAACATAAAAAATCAGAGAACATTAAATGAAGAAAAATTGGGGAAAACAGAGAAGGAGAGTAGAGAGACGAAGAGAGAGAGAGACGGGGAGTGAGAGGGGGAAAGTAACTGATATTCCTTATTCAATTCCTAATATAAAGAGATACTCATTGAAATCTTATTTGTATATAATTAGTAAATTGTATATGATCATATAATTAAGTAAAAACTTAAGTAGGGAGAGTAATTAGGTTTCAAATACTGTAAAGGAAGATAAAAATCCCTTCCCATAAATTGAGATTTTTTGTTGCGGTTTTGTTGACTCTGCCTTTTATTTCAGAAATTTAAAAATAGCCAGATTTACAGCTGGTCATTCAAAAATAGTCCAGTTTTAAAAGTAATCGAAGTTTAACCACTTTTTATGTAAAGATAAATTTGTGCGAAAATACTGTTCAAAATCCAGTATATTATACTGGAGTTTCAGCATAAGTATGCTTGAAGTCCCGCATATTATACAGGAGTTCCAGGATAATTATGCTGGAACTCTAGTATAATATGTTGGAGTTCCAGCATAAGCACACTAGAACTCTAGCATAACATACTGGAGTTTCACTAAGTATAAATATCCAGTATAATATACTGGAGTTTGGAGCACATGTGCTCCAGTCTCACGTATATTATACGGGAGTCAGCAAAGTATATCGGTCCAGCATAATATGCTGGAGTTCGTACACAGATACAACGAACTCCCATATATTATGCGGGACCGGTCTCTATTATAGCAAAATAATGGCTATTTTTCATTGATTTCGTAAATGTGGCTATTTTTTATTGACCAATTCAAAAACTGGCTATACCGTGCTATTTTAACTTTTATTTCTAAAAGAGGTGTTAGTTACAGAAGCCTGAGAGGCAGCCCCTCTTGGACTCCAACCCAAAATGTACTTCCACAGATATTTTTAGCTAGTTCATCGAAATTAACACCAAGAAATAATAGAGGGAACTTCATTTCTATCCCATCGTAAAAAAAAATTCATGTGGTATCCCACAAATTGATCCACACAGATCATAGCCTAAAAATAAAACAAATGCTATCCGAAAACCTTACTAATTCCCTCGCCGGAAATTTAGCCAGCCAATTATGACCATGACTGCTCCTCTTTCTCAATCATCAAACAATAATTTTCCCACTAAAATTTTCCAATTACAATCTCAAAGTTCTTTCTATGAGTAAGTACCATTTATTTCCTTTTCCTTTATCTTTTCTAGTTGTGATTTGCCTTTTTCTTTTGCTCCACGAGTTACTATTTTTTCTTGTTGCAGAAAGAAAAAACCTCCTCTTTTGGTTCGTGTTTTTTATTGGGTTAATATCTCAATTTTCAATATATATATATATATATATATATATATATATATATATATATATATATATATATATATATATATATGCTTCTGCTTCTTTACTTAGAGTAAGTGTAACGACCTGACCGGTTGTTTTGAGATCCGGCACGTCTTTTAGCAGTTTGAGGCCATGAACAGCTTCATCTCAAGCATATTGACTTGTGTGTATGGTCAGAATTAAAATTCAGGAAGTTTGGAGTCAAACTTAAATGGAAATTCTCATTTTGAAAGCTTAAAATTGAAGAAATGAACTAGGATTGGAATTTTGAGTAAAAGACCTCAAAATTGGGATCTGAAGGTTCCGGTAGGTTACTATGGAGCGTTTTGGCGCCTATTGTGGAAGATAGCATTTTAGAAGAAATTGCATCAGTTTGGCTTAAAATGCATGTTATTGATATCCGTTTGGAATTTCGAGATTGGGAGTAGCTTTGCATGTTAATTTTGGATTTGGGAGTGCGATCGGAAGTGAATTCGGAGGTCCGTAGGTAATTTTGGAACCGTTTGGCTGAATATAGAAGTTTGAAGGTGTTTGAGAAAATTCGATCAGAAGTGGAAATTTTTATATCGGGGTTGGAATGCGATTCCGAAAGTTAGGGAAAGTCTGATTCCAAAAGTTGGCACAAGTCCGTAATGTTGAATGTGACTTGTCTGCAAAATTTGAGGTCATTTGGACTAGTTTTGACGTGTTTCAGCATCGGATGTGGAAGTTAGAAGTTTTAAAGTTCATAGGCTTGAATCAAATGCGAATTTGGTGTTGTGATGTTGTTTTGAGCGTTCCGAAGGTTGGAACAAGTTTGAATGATGTAATAGAATATGTTAGCATGTTTGGTTGGGCTCCCAGTGGCCTCAAGTGAGTTTTAGGCGGTTAAACGGACTATTTCATATTTAAAAAAAATACATTATTCCTTTTGCTTCAGCTGTGCACCAGATTTCTGGTGCTAGAAGTCCCATTTGGAAGCTCATATATTGTAATCTATAAGAAACCAGAAAAAGTGCAAAAAACGAAAGTTGGAGCCATTACATTCTTGTTTTCCGAAAATTAAACCATTTTTAATTTGGATATTATCTCAGAAAGTTATGATGGATCTAAAATGGTTGCTGAAGCGATTTCGACAGAATTTACCGATGCACTTTAGAAGCTTATATCACCGGATATATAAAGCGTTATATGGTGTACAACCTATCAAATTAAAGATCTTTGAGTATAGTTTCTAAATCTTCAAAGCGTTTTTCATTTGGATATTTATAAAAGACGTTATAGGTGTTTAAACAGAAGGTGTCCGACTAGGAACAATTTTAATAGGATGTACAACTTGTATAGGACTAGTGCAAGGTACAACTCGACGAAGCACGAGCAAATTCTTTTATACACGGATTTGACTTATTTATTTCATTTCTTTCATTTGGTTTGGATGATTTTGGATAGAATTTCATCAAACATCAAAGGTGAGTTATTTCTACTTATTTTTAAGTTAAATACATAGATTAGAGCTGAAAACTCAAGTAACTTATGGACAAAAATGGTGGTTTAGGGCTTGAAACTTAAGAGAATGAAATGGTGATTTGAGGGGTCAAATAATCTCCGATTTTTGAGAATTTTGTATGTATAGACTTGTGGCAAGATAAGGGTCGTATTGATGTAAAAATTTGTAAATTTCAAGACGTGGGACCGGGGCTCGGGTTTTGCCAACTTCGTGATTTTTAGTGTTTTTGGAGTATATTCGATTGGGTTATGTTCCTTTAGCGCATTGTAATATATTCATTGTGGTTTGGGCCAGATTCAACACAAGAGGAGGCCGATACGAGAGGAAAGGGTATCGCAGAATAGTAATTGGCAGGCTAGAGGTGAGTAATAGATGTAAATGTTGTTATGAGGGTTTGAAACCATGGATTTTCACATCGTAGCGCTATATTGAGGCGTGACACACTCCATGGTGAGTGTAGGGTCGGATACTATTGTGGATTGTAACTTGGTCTATCCCGTGTGATGTTTATACTATACTGGTGATTGATACACATACTTTATTTATATTATTGGGGTTGATGCCATGTTTGGGGCCTTGTGCCGACTTGTAAAATCCTTCGAGGATTGATATTACTGCTTAGCATGATCTGCATATCATTTAATTTCAGTCAAATGTTTTAAATGCTGTTTTATAAAGTCAGCCATAATTCTAAGCGTTGAAAACTTAAATGACATTTTAAATGTAGTTTGGGCTGGAAACTTCTATTTTGTAAAAGCCCAAGGAGCTTACTATATTATTTTCTCGACTGATTATAAAGTGACTTGAAACAGTGGTAACAATGACACTGTAATATATACTTGGAACAGTGGTAACAATGGCACTGTGTGATATAAATTGGTCAGGTAACAATGGATGACTGGTAAGGTAACAATGATTGACCAAGATATTGCGCTTGCGCGGAAAGAGCCCCCCCAAAGTCTGTACAAACCCCCAGTGAGCATCGTCGATGATAAATAAATAAATGGATGGCTCGGGCTGCGCACCACAGTGGGTACTGGAATGTACCATCATATGCATTGCATTGTATTCATGTATTTGTATCGATATTGTTGCTTAGCTGCTCAGTTCCATATGTTGCAGTATATTAGATTTTAGCTTACCTTGTGTATTTGCTGTGATTTTTTATCTTCATACTGCATTTTATTATACTCCTCACTGGGTCAGAGTACTTACTTTATTCCCTGCACCTTGTGTGCAAATCCAAGGAAGTCTCAGGCACAGTAGATCCAGTTGATCAGCGGATCCAGCATTTCGAGAGTATCAAAGTAGTTGCACGGGGTTCGCAACATTGATTTCTTCCCTCATAGCCTATCTTTTTTATTTCCGCATTTTTAGACTTTGGATACACTATGTATCAGGGTGATATTCTGTATTTTACAGGCTCATATTCGTGACACTGGGTCCTAGTGAGATGATATTGTGTATTTTGTTAAATTCTTCAGTAGTTTAATCTTGACTTAATTGATATTTCTTTATGCTATTTTTGATAAATTGGGTTAAGCGTTGAATAATGGTTGGTCTTACCTAGTAGAATGCTGGGCGCCATCACGACCGAGATTTGGGTCATGACAAGTTGGTATTAAAGCCTAGGTTACTTGGTCTCGCGAGTCACTAGCTAGTTTAATAGAGTCTCACGGATCGGTGCGGAGACGTTTGTACTTATCCTCGGGAGACTGCAGAACCTTAAGGAAAACTTCACATTCTTGAAATCTTATCGTGCGTCCTTGATTCAGCTTGAAAAAGTAACTTTTACAGTTCCTTCCACATATTCGTATGCGCGAACGAATGCTCAGTATTAGATGTGCCTTGATGGCTTGTAATTCCCCGATCGAGGGGCGAGGTGTAATCTCTGTGAGTTTGATGTTAGGCCAGTCTGGAGCACTTGAGGTCGGATCTTTGCCTATGGCTTGAGCACTGAGGTGCTGATTATGTCAGCAAGTGTTTTGAACTTATATGTTCGGTGTTGTCCCTATTAGTGGGAATGATGGATGGATAGTTATGTGATGAGTATGTTACATCTACGAGATGTATCTATACGACTTAGAAGTGATGATGGAGACCTGCTGGATGATAGGTGGACTATTGAGTGTTTGATTTTCATTGTGATGCTTTATCAAGTTGTGGATGTGTTGTTTGGATAGTTTTGGCAATTTTGTAGCAAGTTCATAAGCCCAATCACAAAGGAAACTCTGCCGAAATTTTTGAAAAATTTGGGACTTAGTCAAACGTTTGTCGCCTAAAGAGTGGGCTTAACTGTGGGGTTACTTAATGCAAAAAAAATTGCAGAAGAGTTAAATTTCTGATGATTTGTATTTCCATATGCTTATGAAGGAATGGGTTTAATCTCACCAAGGTATTACATCAGCATTAGAGTATATGTGTTTTGACCTATGGCTTCGAGCCAAGTTGGGGAGTTAACTATTGATTAGATAATGGTACGATCATGTGCTATGTTGGTTCGGGTTCGAGGCATGTTGACGAATCAGCTTTGGTTGTGGAAATTGATCCGAAGATGGCATGGGTGAAGGAGAACTTTGACAAAGGATACATGGTGCTTCATAGATGTGTGAGAATCACAGTATGTCTGAAGCTCTCGTTGGTAAAGAATGCTCGGTGCATGGAGCGGGAAGATATTTGGTTTTATTGGAATGAGGTCATACCCTGCGGTTTCGGAGTGCTAGTGAGGCATGGGTGGTTATGTTCGTTGGATTATGTGAATTATAGTATGAATAAGAGTACTTGAGAGAATGGTTCTAATGTGTTCGAGAGTCGTGTAATAGTGGCTATGAGCTAATTGGGAGAGTCCCATATTACGATTGGGTTGCATGGTTAATTACCTGCATGAATTCTGGTTATTAGAGTATTGATGGGTTATTGCAACTACGGAAAAGGATCATGAGTGATAATTTGAGTATTTGAATTGTTGAATGCATGCTATGGTTAGCCTTATTGGTTATATTCAGACTTGAGGGAAGATTCATGATTTATGCCTCGTATAGGTGCAGGCTTCGAGGGAAGTGATCCCTCTGGGTGCTTTATCGAGAGGGTATTCATATGTTATAAAATTCAGTAGAGTTGGTTGCATTCAGGGCCAAATCAGAGCCGGGTGGCTCTCAATAGCTGTCCTAGTGAATACAAGAGGTAAATTGTGGTACCTAATGATTCTGAGTCTATAAGTACAGTTAAGAGTTAAGCTTTTGAAGCAGCTTATGAAGAAAGACACAGAATGTTCTATGATGTTTTGACTTGCAGTGTAGAATTTGAGAGACATGAAATGGTCATGGTTTTTGAGACAACATGGTCTCATGATTTAAGGTCACTCGGGGTGAGTGCGGTTGGAATACGTTAGGTGTTGAAGAGAGATATTATTATTATTTCTATGGAAATCAAGGGTAAACTCGAAGGAAGTAGATTGATTAGCCATAGGAGTTGGCATAATGGTGTCAGTGATCGGTTCGTTCAGCGTGATCGAGTTATGCATGTGATTTGTGGCAATGCATGTGAGGCTTGTCAACCGTTTGATGTTATTCTGAATCATTCTTCTGTCAGGGCCTGTATGAGTAGGCGGATCCCAGACAGGGTTATGGTGGCTTGGACCACTCTATGTTGCTATAGTTCTCCTGAAGTGAGTTAAATGGAAAGTCTTATGTAATGAAGTATTAGCCTATCATCGGTTCCAGAGTTGTGATGGAGATCGTGTCTATCGTATATCGACACGTGAGGTGCAATGAGTGGTATGGATTTGAAGTAAGGACCAAGGTCACAATTTTGTCAATGAATGTGATGTCAAGAGCTCTGATCAGCGGTAAAGCAGTTTCAGTATTTTGAGTAAGATAAGTATTGGGGTCAGTATCAACTAAGATGGTGTTCTGTGAGAAAGGCCTTGCATCCTGGTTAAGGATTCCTGATCGCTTTTCAGCATTAGTGCAGCCGATGGTTTGAATGTGCATGCCCATTAATTATTTCAGAAGATGGTCGACGCTTTTCCCACAGGAAGATCGTATAAGTGTGACATGTAGTCACTTGCTTAATTAGAAATTTAAACCAAGTATGAGGATTTTGGTAATAACATCCATTTGAGAATTTATGCATGGAGAGCAATCTGTTTATTGGGTTATGGAACTGTGAAAGATTATTGGCCTAGCTTGGCACGATTAGGACCGACTTGAGGTCGGTGAATAGATTTAATTGTGGAAGTGAGCCTTACGTCAAGCCAATTATTTTTGTTTCAGCAATGCGCTCTTTTTGGAAGGAAAGTCGCGATCTTATTTCATGGTCAGTTAATTCATGTAAAGATATATTGCACCATATGAGTTGTGAGACGGCTTGGTAAATTCCTTATTTATTAAGGTTCCGCTCAGCGGTGATGTTATATGAGTAGCATGGCTCTTGAGACTTAGATCATATATCACACCTCAGTTGTGCTTGAGTTTGTAGCCTATAGCGCTATATGTTTCCTTGGGCATGATATTATTCACTTTAGTGTGTTTATGACTCATATTTGGTATTTTGATGTGATGAGCTATTCCGCTCGACGTATATCTCCTTATGTGGGTTCTATATGTTGATCGGGTGACATACCGCCATAGGTATGTTGTTTGGATCGGGTTGCGCAACGCAACACTGTGATGTTCAGTTCGGTGCCCATATTTGCTTTTGTGTGTTCTGTTTCCCTATTTTCTGAGGAAGTCTATGTTAGTGTGCGAGTTGAGTATTTCCTTTTAGAGTTCCCCTTCCTTTTGTATTGCGTTCGAATTGATAACATACTGGCACATTATGGCGTCTTGTGGGATTTTTTATTATGTCCGAGGTGCTTTATAGCCTGAGCAGTTCGTACTAGGTGAGACGAGGTTACTAAATTTGGGGTCAGTTCAAACTGATTATATGAAGTATATTGTAGAGCAAAGATCATTCTTTGGTTTGGGACAATGTAATGGAACTTGTCAAGAGTGTAGATCCAATGAATTGTTGATTCTGTAGTTGGTTGTGAATTTCGGCACATCTATTCAGTCGTATCGGTGTTGAAAAAAAAACTAGAGCAAGACCTGTGTAGGTCATGAGATGCAATGGGAGCATCAGATTTGTGGAATTTTGACTATTATGTTTAAATAATGTTATTGTGGTCCTATGAGTAAAGTGATGCAAAGTGTGAATTCATCAAAGTTATGCAGTCATGTTTGGGTACAACATGTGGAGATTGATATGGTGGTCGTATCATGGAAACATGATTGGCAGGAAATTCAGGATGTTGGAATTGGGACTAATGGCTTATTTGCTTGAATAAATAAGTATGTACAGAATTATCAAGCTAATATGCTCAACCGAGTAGTGGTAGCATGGGAAGGTGCATGATGTGTTCAATAAGTGATTTCAGACTACTTTAGTGTAGTTCTCAGCACGTTCGAGGACGAACGTATGTTTAAGTGGGGGAGATTGTAATGACTCGACCTATCGTTTTGAGCTCCGACGCGTCATTCAGTAGTTTGAGGCAAGGAGCACCTTTATCTCAGGTATATTGACTTGTGTGTATGGTCAGAATTAAAATTCAGGAAGTTTGGAGACAAATCTAAATGGAAATTCTCATTTTGAAAGCATAAAATTGAAGAAATGAACTAGGATTGAAGTTTTGAGTAAACAACCTCGGAATTGGGAAGGTTCCAGCAGGTTCGTATGATGATTTCGGACATATGCGTATGCGCTATTGGGTTTTGGATAACCCAAGAGCATTTTGGCACATATTGTGGAAGATAGCATTTTAGAAGAAATTGTATTGGTTTGGCTTAAAATGCATTTCAGTGTTATTGATGTCTGTTTGTAATTTCGAGACTAGGAGTAGCTCCGTATGGTGGTTATGGATGTGGGAGCGCGATCAAAAGTGAATTCGTAGGTCCGTAGGTCATTTTGGAGCCGTTTGGCTAAATAGAGAAATTTGAAAGTTTTTGAGAAAATTTGATCGGAAGTGGAAATTTTGATATCAGGGTTGGAATGCGATTCCGAAAGTTGGGGCAAGCCCGTAATGTCGAATGTGACTTGTCTGCAAAATTTGAGGTCATTCGGACTCATTTTGACATGTTTCGGCATCAGATGTGGAAGTTAGAAGTTTCAAAGTTCATAGGCTTGAATCGGATGCGAATTTGCTGTTGTGATGTTGTTTTGAGCGTTATGAAGGTTGGAACAAGTTTGAATGATATTATGGAATATGTTGGCATGTTTGGTTGAGGTTCCCGTGGCCACGGGTTAGTATTGGGCGGCTAAACAAAATACTTCATATTAAATAAAATGCAGATTTTTCCTTTTGCTTCAGCTGTGCACCAGATTCCTGGTGTGAGAAGTCCAATTCGGAAGCTCATATCTTGTAATCTATAAGAAATCAGAAAAAGTGCAAAACATGAAAGTTGTCGTCCATATATTCTAGTTTTGAGAAAACAATTCGTGATTTGGATATTATCTCAGAAAGTTATGATGGATCTAAAATGGTTGTTGACGCAATTTCGACAGAATTTACCGATGCATTTTAGAAGCTCATATCTCGGGATATATAAGGATTTATATGGTCTACAACCTATCAAATTAAAGATATTTGAGTCTAGTTTCTAAATCTTTTTTCCGTTTGTGATTTGGATATTTATATAAGACGTTATGGGTTTTTACACAGAAGGTGTCTGACAAGGAATAATTTTAATAGAATGTACAACTTGTATAGAATAAGTGCAAGGTCAGCGCGACGAAGCACAAGCAGATATTTTTATACACGGATTTGGCTTATTTATTTCATTTCTTTCATTTGGTTTGGATGGTTTTGGCAAGAATTTCAAGGGGGATTTCATAAAGCATCAAAGGTGAGTTGTTTCTACTTATTTCCAAGTTAAATACATGGATTAGAGCTGAAAACTCAGGTAATTTATGGACAAAAATGGTGGTTTAGGGCTTGAAAATTAAGAAAATAAAATGGTGATTTGAGGGGTCAAATGAACTCCGATTTTTGTGAATTTGGTATGTATAGACTAGTGGCGAGATAAGGGTCGTATTGATTTAAACATTTCTAAATTTCGAAACCGGGCCCGGGGCTCGAGTTTTGCCAACTTCATGATTTTTAGTATTTTTGGAGTATATTTTATTTGGGTATGTTCCTTTAGCACATTGTAATGTATTCTTTGTGGTTTGGGACAGATTCGACGCAATAGGAGGCCGATACGAAAGGAAAGGGCATCATGGAATAGTAATTGGCAGGCTAGAGGTGAGTAATAGATGTAAATCTTGTTCTGAGGGTTTAAAACCTTGGATTTTCACATCGTAACGCTATATTGAGGCGTGAGACGCACTCCATGGTGAGTGCGGGGTCGGATACTATAGGGGATTGTGACTTGTTCCATCCCGTGTGATGTTTATACTATACTGGTGATTGGTACACATACTTTATTGATATTACTGGGTTTGATGCCATGTTTGGGGCCTTGTGCCGACTTGTAAAACCCTTCGAGGATTTATATTACTGCTTAGCATGATTTTCATATCATTTAATTTCACTCCAAGGTTTCAAATGCTATTTTGCAAACTCAGCCATAATTCTAAGCGTTGGAAACTTAAATGACATTTTAACTGCATTTCGGGCAGGAAACTTCTATTTTCTAAAAGCCCAAGGAGCATACTATATTATTTTCTAGACTGATTATAAAGTGACTTGAAACAGTGGTAAAAATGACACTGTATGTTATACTTAAAACAGTGGTAACAATGACACTGTAATATATACTTGGAACAGTGGTAACAATGCCATTGTGTGATATAAATTGGTCACGTAACAATGGTTGGCCGGTTAGGTAACAATGACTAAAGATATTGCGCTTGGGCTGTAGGAGCCCTTCCAGAGTCTGTACACACCCCCAGTGAGCGCCGTCAATGACAAATAAATATATGGATGGCTTGGGCTGCACGACGTAATGGGTACTGGAATGTACCATCATATGCATTGCATTGCATTCGTGTATTTGTATCTATTCTGTTGTTTAGCTGCTCAATTCCATATGTTGCAGTATATCGGATTTTATCTTACCTTGTGTATTTACTGTGATTTCTTATCTTCGGACTGCATTTTATTGTATTACTCACTAAGTTGTATTATTCACTTTACTCCCTGCACCTAGTGTGCATATCCAGGGCAGTCTCAGGCACAGTAGATCCAGTAGATTAGCGGATCCAGCATTTCAGGAGTATCAAGGTAGATGCACGACGTTCGCAGTATTGAATTCTTCCCTCCTATCCTATCATTTTTATTTTCGCATTTTTAGAGTTTGGATACACTATGTATCAGGGTGATATTCTGTATTCTAGAGGCTCATATTCATGACACCGGGTCCTAGTGAGATGATATTGTGTATTTTGTTAAATTCTTCAGTACTTTAATCTTGACTCAATTGATATTTCTTTCCGCTATTTTTGATAAATTAGTTTAAGTGTTGAATAATGACCGGACTTGCCCAGTAGTGTGCTGGGCGCCATCACAATCGGGATTTGGGTCGTGACAGTAAGCTTTTAATTCATTTTGATTTCTCCTTATTATTTTTTTTTTTTTGCGGAATCAATGACGCCTATAAGAGCAGTAATGGAATTTCTGTTTTAGTAGTCTGATCTTGAGTTTTGTGGCGATGGGTAAAAGTCCAGATCTTCTTATTTTGGCTGTGGTGTAGCATAACGCTCGACCTTGTCTTATTCTATGATTTTCTCTTATTGTTTCTGTGAATATATAGATAATATTTTTAAGATCTTTGGCTAAAAGTTTAAAACTCTGGCGATCTTGTTACCATTTCCGGTGACTGTGAGGCCTTGGACGTTGGTGGCTGGTTTCTCAATGAGAGGAAGAACAGAGTATATGATTATGCATAAAGTTGAAATATCTACAGAACATACTGTTAATATACAAAAATTATACAAAATATAATATTACTATACAATTTATATACAAAATAGACTCTCACTATATAATTTATATACAAAATAAAGTGTCACTATACAAAATATATACAAAAAAGAATGTCATTATACAAAAACTATACTAAATAGATTGTCATTATACAAACGGAAAAGGGTTAGACCTGCCCCTAACGTATCAACTCCAGTCTAAAATTTCCTCCGTTAACCTATTTTGCAAATAATGACCCTACCTTTAAAAATCTGGCATACTTGTGCCCTTATTCTAACGGATGAGTTGTAATATATTTAAACATATTAATGATTCCACATGACCGTATCTGATTGGTTATTCACTAAACCATGCCCCAAACCTGATTTACCCACTCATAACCCCAATGTACGTCCCAACCCCACCCAACAAACCATGTTTTACCCCCCCCTTCCCCCCCCCCCCCCCCAAATCACATGACCTCAAGTCAATTTCACCCACTTCATCTTCAAAATTTTAGCAGCTTCTCTCTGTAAATTACAGACCTAATTATGAATAGTGAGGACAGGGAAGATAGAAGAGGAAAATGAATTTGATGAAATTCAAATCTTACAACTAAATAATGCAAGCCTTGTATGTATATTCTAATGTGCAGAATTTCAGTTATCTTAATTGGTACAAACAGATGAATCCAAATATTGTACTATTTTGCTGAACTCGAAAATTACCTTTTGTTCAGAATAGTGAAAATTAATAATTTAAAAAATTGAATTTTAGTGTGATTTAGTGTTGAAAGGAAATGTAGGAGCATGACAAAAATATTAATCAATTTGATATAAACTATTGTGTAATAGCAAACAAGTGGGTACCATGAGAAGTGCAACTGTAAAAACAGAGGCTTAAGCAGTATAAAATTTTAAGTATTACAGCTGCCAAATTCCCTTTAGAGTAGGAGACAAATTGGAGGTTCAGTTTTCAAGATTCGTAGATGAGTAGGAAGAGGTTGAACTTTACACTCCAAAAGAATTGGCTTTTAGCTCGTGCCTCCTTGCCAAATATACATAGAGAACCTGCTGAAAATTTGGAGATGAAGTGGGTGAAAATGAGTGTGATTTGGAGGGGTGGGGGGGCAGGGGGTAAAACATGATATGTTGGGTCGGATCGGTACATTTGGGTTATGGTCTGGATAAAAATCAGGTTTGAGGCATGGTTTAATGAATAACCAATCAGATATGACTGCGTGAAATTATTAATTTGTTTAAATATATTATATCGTTAGAATTAAGGGCACAAATATGCTAGATTTTAACAGCAGGGTCATTATTTGTAAAATAGGTTAATATACATTTTTAGACTGGAGTTGATACGTTAGGGGCAGGTTTGACCCTGTTCCGTTATACAAAATATGTACATAATAGACTATCACTGTATAAAAATATACTAAATAGACTGTCACTATACAATTTATACATAATTAGCTCTCACTATACAAAATATATACAAAATAGACTGTCACTATATAAAATAGTCTTTACAATATAAAAATATACAAAGTAATCTGTCACTATACAAATAGGTTGTTACTATGCAAAAAATATACAAAATAGACGGTCACTATGCAAATTATACAAACAAATAGTTTGTTATTATATAAAAAATATACAAAAAAGCTTATAAGATCTAGAATTACATTTAGAAAGGCAAAAAAGGGTTGCTCTATCGTGCCAGGAGAGGGTCGAACCTGCGACCTTCAGCTTAAGAAACAAGCGCTCAAACCACTAAACTACAAGCGCTTATGTTGTTGTATTTATTCCTTTCGGCTACTATATGTAATACGTTTGGGCCGAAGGACCATTTTTTGTAAGTAGGAGAAAATATGGACTATTACGATTTTAAGGGGCCATCGAGGATAGTTTTCTCAAAATATTATTCATGGTTGATATTTTTTAAAATAGTTTAGTAAAAGCATACCTAGAATATTGGAAGAAGAATTAGAGAGGATACCAAAAAATTAAAGAAATACATAATGAAAAACAATTAACATCAACTTCAACAATAATAATATTAGAAGTTTATAATAAAAAATTTCCAATCATCTATAGTTATATATCCATCACGTTATCTTTATAGAGAAAGATATAACATAAATGAAAGAGGGACAATTTGGTAATTTCACATAGGTCAGTTTGTTAGTTAATAACTACCAATATTAGAGTTAGTTAACTCACTAATAACAACTTAGTTATAATTAAGCTTATTTAGTTACAATCAATATATATATATATCCCCACTACTCAATGTAAAAAACAGAAGTTTGATAATTTATATCTCTCTATCTTAGCTTGTTAGGTACTTCTCCTCTTTGCTTCTTCTCTCTTCTTCTACTTTCTTCTTCTTATTACATCTCAATATCAATTGTACAATTATAATTTTATGGTATCAGAGCAATCAACTTAATTCAATAAGCTTGAATCTCGATTCAACATCTAATTCCGCAAAAATTCAAAGAAGTTCTGAGTTCAGATCCTGCTTCTTTCAAATCTTGAAGATCGATAACTATGGAGGTTAATGAACAACCAACTAGTGTTTCTCCAGTAATTCCTACTACAACTTTGAATCAAGGAGGGTTGCATGCAATTGATTACAATCATCCGATGTTCCTAAGCCCCTCAGATGTAAGTGGAATTTAAATTATATCTTTTCTATTAACTGGGATTACAAATTATTCACTGTGGTTTCAATCTATGAGGATGACATTATTAGGAAGAAGTAAGTTGGGATTAGTGGATGGTACATGCACAAAAGAAAAATTTCTAGAAAATTTGTGGAATCATTGGGAAATAGTAAATGCAATTTGTGCTTTTTTGGATGATGAACTCTATGAGTAATGACTTACTTGGTGGAATAGTGTGTACCTCTAGTGCAAAACCTGTGTGGGATGATTTGCATGAAAGGTTTGTTAAAGTGGATGGTTCAAGATCATACAATTTACATAAAGAAATTGCTACACTTAATCAAGGAAACAACTTCTGTTTCCACCTACTTCTCAAAATTGAAAGATTTATGGGAGGAATTTGAAGCACTTGTTCCTACGCCTGGGGGTGACGGCCCAAGATAAAGGGAATTTGTGGTGCATCTACAAAAATTAAAGTGATTTCAGTTCTTGATAGGCTGAATGAGTCATACAGCCAAGCTAGAAGTCATATTCTACTTATGAGTCTAATGTCCATAGTTAATCAGACATATGCCATGGTAATCAATGATGAGAGTCAGAAATCAGTAGCAGAAAGTGTCACACCTCCTTTTTACGCGCCTACCATGGAGGGTAAACGCATAAGGGAGTTTTTTCATTTAAAGTGATATTATTCGAAATGGGGATATTTATTTATTTAGAGTCCCCACTTGGGATAGGTTTGGCTTTTGGTGTCCCAAGTCACCGGTTTATCTTGAATCCCAATCCGGGGAAAATATTCGACTTTCCAAATGAAGTCTGCGAGCCGGAAATTCTAAGTAAGGAATTTTGTTAACCCAAGGGAAGGTATTGGGCACCCACGGATCTTGTGGTTCTAGCACGATCGCTTAATTTTTTGTTATGGCTAAATATCTGATTTTAATACATGTTCAAACCTATAGTGAAATTTTAATTATTTACCGCTTTTATTATTACATCTTAATGGAATTGCAACGTCGTGAAAACGTGTTTTGAAACACGTTGCAATCAATGCACCCATGGTTGTTAACACATTTCGACTTCATGGGATTTGTATTTGGGTCACATAAATGTACACCCGAGTTTAAGAAGTAAGATTATCTAACGTACGCGCATAAAGAGACTAACTCGTTGTTACTTTGGTAAAAGGCCGTGAAATTCACTAAGAAGCCGATGACGAGTTCTAAGTAATTGATATGTACACTTGTGAGGGCCCCACAATCTATGCCTTTTATTTGGCGAGGCACACCTCATTTATTTTTAGAGGATAATCCTACAGTGACCACATTTTTCTATTAAATTCGTCTCTAAAATAAAAGAGAAAAATCCTAATTATTACATGCTTGAAGAATGCCGTAACATATTAGTTGCTAGATTAAGACAAATATTAACGAAAAGAAATATTACTAAAATTGAAATTATAAATAAAATACGAAATTCGATAAATAATTTATATCAAAAGAAATTAATTATCCTATAACAGTTTAAACTCACATTGTTAGTTGACTTGAACCGTTGGAATTAAGATTTACAACTATTTGAAACTAGAATTAACATTAATCACATATGCTTGTTCGAAGGATGGTTATACTATCTCAAATTGGCCGAGTACTTCTTATGAGCCTAAACAATTAATTAGCTGAACATGCTACAATTGAAATGCTACGTGAGTGCATATGTAATTAAAAGTTCTTCCTTTTCAGTTTGAGTAATGGGAAATTTGTATCAACTTAAAGAAAATAATAGTTATACCATATACCTTACTTTACTAGTAACACACAAACTAAACAATATCAAAACTTTTAAATTTCCAGGTATCAACTATTGAACGACAATCACGAGTCCTAATCAATATTATTTCCTGTTTTAGCTCACTTCCGACTTTGAAATTATACTACACAATACTAGACTAAAGTGATAGGACCAATGATTTGTTATTCTACCAGTTCATTCAATTTATTAAAGGCCAATAGTCCTGATTATACAAAAGAAATAAGAGAAAACTTAAGTGACACATGCTTTTATACATTAGAAGTTGAACAGAAAATAAATGCAGAATCCGACTCCAAACAGCATCGCTTCATCAATACATTTTAACGAAAAAACTGAGATTTAAATACTATGGACTAAACTAATGACATTCACATAAAATCTGCATTTATTTCTTCACTTCATAGCTTCGACACACATTGTTAGAATGTGAAACAGATATTGAAAATTAAAAGCGAGAAGAGGGGTGATCAGTGCATAAGAGCAATAGCACACACAACAACAACAAAAAGTCAGCAACAAACAACAAAGAAACCAGTAACAAATAGTAGCAGAAAACTAGGAATCAGATTCAAAAAACCAAACGGAATCTCAACACATTCGATGAAACAACAACAATATACCAAGCAGTAAACCGAGTCAGAATCAGAAAGCAAACAGAAGCAGAGAAAAGCAGCAGCATTCTGATTTTTTAAACATTCAAAGAAAAGAGGCTTCAAGCTTCAAGGAAATAATAGCACATTAGTGCTGATTTTCAACACTTAAAGAAAGTAACTTTCTTCAGTTTTTAACTCTCAAACACTCAAATTCTGATGTTAAAATTCAGTCCCTTTTCAACTCAAACTTCTGAAAATTTTTTGTGATCAAAGTTTTCAGCCCCATTTCACTCTAAAACTCTGGACTTTTTTGTTCAAAATCCCCCCCCCCCCCTCCCAATGACTCTTATCTTTATCTTTAAACCCAAAACCCTTTTATCCTTTTCAGCCCTTCTTTTTTCTTTCACGGTTGTCAAAGAAAATCTTTTATTACTCATACTCCTTTTATTTTCCAGCTTTTAAAATATTCTTCTACTATGTGGACAATTTTAACTCCCCCCCCCCCCCCCCCATTCCTTTTACTTTTCAAACCCCTTTTTTTCCTTTACATCATTATATTTTGTTCCCCACTATATTAAACAAATATATTAGTTTCCACTATATATGTCTTGTCCCCTACTATGTATTGAACAAATACAATAGTTTAATGGTCCATTTGTACCTTACTGACAGCCATTCAAACTAAAGCATTTTTTATCAGCTATACCAATTCACCTATAGGTTAATTCCGAATTAATCACTATGATAACCAAGGCTTATTTAAAACTAAGTCTAATTCATATCAGACCATAAACTGAACTGAAGAAACAATAAGATTCAAACCACCAAACTCAATATCAGTTGAACTTCAAATTAAATCTAACATCATTACAACCAAGATGAAAGATTCAATGATTTAGAAACAGTTGGAGTGATCTATTAAAGTAAAGTTTTTAATCACGATTGACACAACTCAATACATGAACTAACACAATTATGACTTAAACAAATATGAATGAATAGTGTAATATACTAAATCCATATGCAACAAATGATAGACAACGAAGAGAAGAGAAATAACTGAACACATCTAAATATAATTCTACAAACTGTACCATAAGTTTCTTGTGTAACCGATGTTTGATCCGACCTTCTTAAAAATGAATAAAGATAGCAGCGGGAATAATGAATCTCAAATAGGAATCACAACTGGCGAAAGCTTGACCGAACCTCGACGGAAAACTTCTACCTCGACCAGTCACACCAAACCAACGAAACAACAATAACACTCAAACAAAACTCCATGACCGGACTTGAGTCTATTTTGTATTAAAATCATAAGAAATGAAACTTATGAAGTTTACATGAAGTCCATAACAAATCTGAACTCAATTTCTATGTGCAGGATTTATGGAGGTGAACGGAGTGGTCGACGACGGACTGAAGAAGACGAAAGGGGGCAGGTGGTCGACTGGCGGCTGGTCGACGTTCCTGGCGAGGAACGGCTGGGCTCCGGGGTTGCTGGACGTGGCTGTTGGTTCGCTAGAGATACGAACCAGGAAGTTGACGACATGGGGGATGTTTGGCGCTGGAGATGGCTGGAAATGGTGGGGTTCATTTTGGACGTGAAGGCTGGTCGTTCATGGCTCGTTGGAGACGGGAGGTGACTGTTTTGGTCGACGGGGATGAAGACTGTGGCGAAGAGGGACTGGGCTGTTTTTGGCGTGGGTTAAAGGTGGTGGTTTGTACGGAGAAGAAGAACGGACGGTGAGGAGGGGTCTCAAGGTGTGGCGGCTGAAATGTTTTAGGGTCTCTTAGGTTTTTGCTAGGGAAGTGAAAGAATGAAAAATCTAAAAAAATCAAAACGGGGGAAGGGGTTGAAATGGACCGGATCAGGGGGTTTTAGGTTGGGTAGGGGATGTATTGGGCCTAGGTTTAAAATTGAAGAAGGGGCCTAATTCCGATTTTAAACTCTTTTTCTCTTTGTTTCTTTTCTATTTATTCAACTTCCTAATTGATAAAACTAAAAATGCTAAGATTAAATTATAAAAACCGAAATTATCTTAAATACTAATTAACTCCTAATAACAATTATTACATATAATTAAATACCAGTAAAATCACACAACTTGGACACTAACTGCTAAAAATGCAAACGATGTAAAACAAACTTAATTACTCCTAATTGGAAACTTAAATCCTAAATGAAAATGCCACATATTTTTGTATTTTTACTAATTTAACAAATAAACATGCACAGAAAAATATAAACAATACAAGAAAAATAACACAAAATTCACAACAATTGCAAATAAACAAAAATTGTTTTATTTTGAATTGTTTGGAGTAATTCACATATAGCGCCACACATGCTCACAGCAAGTGCTAGAGTACAATAAGCAAATCCAACTTTTGGAACCAATCAATTTGATATGGCAATATATACAAAAACTGGAGGAAATTATCAGAAAAACATGAAAAACTTCAATCTATTACGTGATTTGTGCAAAATGAAAGGACACTCTAAAGAAAATTTCTATAAGGTTATTAGATATCCTCCAGAATATAGACCAAGAAAAATGAACACAAATACTCATAGTGCGTATAATGTGCTATCTGATATGGATCTACAGGAAAATCAGCCATTTAGAGGAAATTGGAATGAGAATTCTCTACAAAATTCTCAATTAACAAACAATGTTATGAGTGCTAACAATTCTCAAAATTGTGGACAAATGGCAAAGACACCGTGGATGGGAAATTGCACACTCACAAAAGAAATATAAATATATTGTGCAACTGCTGGAAAAGACAATTCAAATTCAGCATCTACAACAACAACACCATCAGCTAATGCTGTAGGTATTCCTTGTGCCCTTCTAGCCTCTAAAAGCTTACATGAGTGGATAATAGTCACAGGAGCCACAAACCATATGATAGTGTATATTGACCTATTAAATAGAGTGTCTTTAATGCAAACAAATTTGGCTAAGAAAATACATTTACCTATTGGAGAAACTACTCAAGTCACTCATATTGGAACTAGTACAGTAAATGGCCAAGATACAATAACTAATGTATTTTACATCCTTCAGTTCAAATATAACCTTTTATCTGTATCAAAAATAACTAAGGAATTGAATTTCTCAATTGCTTTCCTCCCTGATTTTTGTATATTTAAGGAACTCTTCAGTGGGAGGGTGAAAACGATTGGTAAAGAATACTTGGTGAAACAGAACCTTTGCTTCAAAGGTTTCCTACATATCCTGGGCTAAACATGAATCAGGTCAATGTAGTTCGTGAAAATTTGGTAGCTGGAACTACCATGAAGATGTGGTTTTACTGTTACTCCTGTTGTTGCTGCTGTTTCTGCTTGCTGAGCTCTTTATTAAACCAAAATGAAAAAATAATAATAAAAAACTAATCTAGCTAACATATTAACTATGAGTTACAACATTTCTATCTATAATTCTTTCTAAACTTGATCTTGGGTCTTAGCTGATCTTGCTTGTAGACTTTGATCTGAATCTTGATGCTCGCAAGTTGTAGGTGCTTGTTCATTTTTGCAGTATTAAGCAAAATGGGATTGGCGGAGCTCGTGACTTCAATCCGTTTTCACGCTATCCGCACCTTTGTTTTGCTCTAGTATTTGAGACCATCTTCTTTTTTGTTCTTTTGTTCTTTTTTTATTCTTGATTGAGAATCATTCATTGGTCATCGTGTCCCATGTTTTTTGAGGTCAACCTGCTTAATACATCAAAGAACAAACAAACAAACGAAATTTTCTACCCTAGTTTTCACTAGGAAAATTCTGTGAGTTAGTTGTGGCTCATATCTAAGCGAGAAAATCAAGATTGTGTATCCTTGGGAAATGAAGCCATATTATGCTAGGAATAGTCGGGTTATGCCGTAAAAGAGAGAGGGGTCTTCCGGTTATGCCAAGAGATCATCGGCTTATGCCGGAAAAGGTCCATGGATTATGTCGGAAAAATCATCGGGTTATGCTGGAAAGGGTCCACAGGTTATGCCGGAAGAGTCACCGGGTTATGCTGGAAAGGTCCACGGGTTATGCCGGAAATATTCCACGGGTTATGTCAAAAAATTCATCGGGATATGCCGGAAAGGTCCACGGGTTATGCCGGGAAATATCATCGGGATATGCCGGAAAAGTCCACGGATTATGCCGAGAAAGTCATCGGGTTACGCTGGAAAAGTCTACAGGTTTTGCCTGGAAAGTCATCGGGTTATACTGGAAAAGTCCACGGGTTATGCCGGGGAAGTCATCGGGTTATGCCAAAAAAGTCCATGAGTTATGTCGGGAGAGTCATTGGGTTATACCGGAAAAGGTCCATGGGTTATGCCAGGAAAGTTATCGGGTTATGCCGGAAAGGTCCACGCATTATGTCGAGAAAATCATCAGGTTATGATGAAAAAGTCCACGGGTTAAGCCGGGAAAGTCATCCGGTTATACCGGAAAAGTCCACGGGTTATGCCGGGAAAGTCATCGGGTTATGCTGAAAAAGTCCACGGGTTATGCCGGGAGAGTCATCGGGTTATGCCGGAAATGGTCCACGGGTTATGCCGGGAAAGTCATCGGGTTATGCCGAAAATATCCACGGGTAATGCCGGGAAAGTCATCGGGTTATGCCGGAAAGGTCCACGGGTTATGCCGGGATTTGGAAAAAAGGCTCCTTGGGTTATGCAAGGGAGGTCCGTGGGTTATGACAGGATTGGAAATAAAAGTCCTTGGGCTATGCTAGGGAGTTCCGTCGGTTATGTCGGGATATCTAGGGAATGGAGTCCCTATGTCTAAAAAGGCTCAACTCAGGGATTGGAGCCCTAATGTTGGCTAAAGGAAAAACGCCTAACTCAAGGATTGGAGCCCTAATGTTGGCTAAAGGTAAAAATGCTCAACTCACGGATTGAAGCCCTAATGTTGAATAAGGAAAAAAATGCTCAACTCAGGGATTGGAGCCCTAACGTTGGCTAAAGGGAAAAATGCTGAACGTAGGGATTGGAGCCCTAATGTTGGCTAAAGGAAAACTGCTCAACTTAGGGATTTGAGCCCCAATGTCGGCTAGGGAAACGCTCAGCTCAGGGATTAGAGCCCTAATGTCGGCTAAAGAAATGCTCAACTCAGGATTGGAGCCCTAATGTCAGCTAAGGAAACACTCAACTCAAGGATTGGAGCCCTAGTGTTGGCTAAAAGGAAAAACTCTCAACTTAGGGATTGGATCCCTAATGTCGGCTAAGGAAACGCTCAACTTAGGGATTAGAGCCCTAATGTCGGCTAAGGAAACACTAAACTCAGGGATTGGAGCCCTAATGTCGGCTAAGGAAACTCTTAACTCAGGGGTTGGAGCCCTAATGTCCGCTAAGGAAACACTCAACTTAGGGATTGGAGCCCTAATGTCGGCTAAAGAAATGCTCAACTCAGGGATTGGAGCCCTAATGTCGGCTAGGATGATTAGGGAATGGAGGCCCTATATCTAAAAAGACAAAACTCAAGGATTTGAGCCCTAATGTTGGCAAAAGACGACTAGGGAATGGAGGCCCTATGTCTAAAAGGGCAACTCAGGGATTGGAGCCCTAATGTTATCAAAGTCGACTAGGGAATGGAGGCCCTATGTCTAAAAGTTCAACTTAGAGATTGGAGTCCTAATATTGGTAAAGGCGACTAGGGAATGGAGGCCCTATGTCTAAAAAATATCAACTTAGGGATTGGAGTCCTAATATTGGTAAAGGCGACTAGGGAATGGAGGCCGTATGTCTAAAAATCTCAACTTAGGGATTGGAGCCCTAATGTTGGCAATGGTTTATATTGGAGATTCTAAACTAACTTTTTTTTTTTGAATATTTCTTCTTATTTGAATTCTTGTTTTTTTCCATTTGTTTATTAGTAAAATGCAGGAAAGAATTTGGAGGAAACTTCCTTTGATTCCTTGCTGCAAAGTTGTTTCCTGCACTTCTGCATTTCTTTCCTTTTTGGTTGCACCTACTTCTTGCACGGTTGCTTGGATTGCACATGTTTCAATTTTTTCAAACAAAAAAAAACTATTAGTTTGAAACAGTGGTTGGTTTTGTGGTCTTGATTGGTTTCGATCACTCGATCCACGCCCAACTTCTTTTATGAAGATCTCAACTGCAACTATTTGCTCACTGAGTATAGATTAATTTCAGGCCCTGAAGAACCTCCGATTATTCCAGACTTTGCCATGATGGTTTGTTGATGGAACTCAAATTCCAACTTTATTTCATCTTTGTAGGCCTTTCCTCCCGACTTCATTTTTTTGAGCATTGGGAAACCTTTGACTCCTCAAACTTTGCTACAACGGCTAGTCGCGTGGGACTTTACCTCTTCCAACTTTATTTCGCCTTTATAAGCACTTCGATTTGATTTTCTCCTTTCAAGAGTTTTCAATTTTGGAGAAGCGGCCCACATTGCCAAAATCGAGGTCGACTTGATGCACCTACTGAGGCCGGGTATCTTTTGCACATCAGCCCGCACCAAATAAGAACCCTGTATATTAGTCTTGTCATCCTTTCTTTGTCTCAGTTTCGAAAGAGTGTTAAACTGAAAGGGATTCAAAGAAAAAAATGGAATGGAGAATGATTTTAAAACAAAAAGTGCCCCTTCTGGGGAAAGGAAAGAAGGACTTATTTGGAGTGCATGCGGACTTCAATGAACATGACATGCCTTTTGGACTGGATACCTGATCTTTGTAAACCGTCAGAGTCTTTGATATTCCTCACAACTTTGCCTGGAAACCGAGGAACCTTGCCAGGACTCTGTTGATGCCGATGGCTATGAGGATTTTCTTTTTCAATCAGGGGCACCCTTCGCGGGTTTTCACGCGCCAAGCTCTCTCATTTCTCTTCTCACCATCACCTTATCGTGCTCTTTGCGAGTTTTCACTAAAAACTCTCTCATTTTCCATTTCTCTGCTCACCATCACCTTATGGTCCCGTGTGGGTTTTCACAAATAAGACTCTCTCATTTTATTTCTCTCATTTTGTTGCGTCAGATCCAAGTAGTTGTATTCCCTGATCCTTGAACATTCTCACCGATTGATCAGAAGGACTTGAAAGGATTAGGGTAAAAATAATTTGGATCGAATTACAACTTTGGAACCAATCAGGCGGGATCATCGTCGAACCATTATAACACTTCCCCAGTTTCACTTTCGGGGGACTCTGAATTTTTATTTTGGTGTGACTGAACCCCAGAGAGAGGCTGCCTACGTATCCTTTCAGAATCAAGTCAAACGTAGTTCAGGAAACTTTTGCTTTTGGATTTTCTTTTGTTTTACCTTCTGTTTTTATTTTCTCTTTCTTTTTATTTTTCCTTTCATTTTTTTCATTTTTTTTCACTTATTTTTCTTTTCTTCAATTCTTTTTTTTGGCATCTTTCTTTTTTTTATCTTTCTTTTCTTTTAATTCAATCAAACCTTTTTTAGTAACACTTTCAAGTTCCAAAGAGGATAATCAAAGAAGAGTAACCGGCTCAAAGGGTTTGCAAATGGTTGGTAATGTTTGGGTAGCGAGAATAGAAGCCTTCTTCATCTCAACCGGAGAATATTAGAATTGTTTTGAGGATCTAACATAGTACCTTTTGACTGCATTTGCATTGACAATTATTTCAGGGACATTTTCTTTGATGTGTCCCAAGTTCAACACATGTTTTTGCTAGTACTCATGTTGTAATGCATCGACCTTTCCAATTTGGGCCAATTTTTTTCAAGATTTTTCAACTCTTTGTTTTATTTTCTTAAACGTATCTTTATTGCAATCTAATCCTTTATTCATTATTTCGAGGTCAGACAGCTTTCAAGATCCGGGCATGAAGTCCGCAAGCATGTCATGTTATTAAAATCTGCATTTAACAGAACTAAAAAGAGAATGAGAAAATTGACAAGATTAAGAAAGTGATTTTCCTAGAAAATGAAATATTAATTTCATTTGACTTTTTGATTTTTTTTTTCCAACTTTTAAAGATAGAAGGATTTACATCGGAAAGTAAGACAATAAAGTAAAATATCCGGATCACACCCTGAGATAATCCGGATGCAGAAAGGATGACAAGAATGGCTACCGAGACTCCCATCTGACGGGGAACTTTCAGGCTTGGCGATCATTTTTAGATTTTATTCTATTTCGGCAATGGCTGCAATGGCCTTTAGTGCCGGATCAAATTTCTTACTTCACAAATCATTCCGAATATTGGCTTGTTGTTATGGGCAGGCAACAGATTATTCATCACATCAGGAGCTTCTTCATCCCGAAAAACGATTCTTTCAGCATCAATCAAATCTTCAACTGCCCTTTTGAGGGTCCAACAGTCCTCTGTATTGTGTCCCACTGCTCCAGAATGGTATTCACATCTAGCATCAGCTCGGTATGAAGAGGACTCCGGATTCTCGGTTCATGGGAATTGCTGCAATAGATCTACCTTGATTAGCTTTCGGAATAAGCTTGAATAGGATTCACTAATATGGGTGAACTGATTCTTTCTGAAAGGCTTTCTTGGGCGGAGATTGTATTGGGGATCATTTGGTTGGGGATCATATGGAGCTTGGCAATGATGAGTATTTTTGGGAGGCAGAGTTCGTTTAGTGTATACTGTTGTGGTTGCGTGCTAGGTTGCGTGTTCATCATCGCATATCAACAAAACCAACCACCTGAACAGAACTTGACTAGTTTGCTCTCACACACAACCTTGTTAGTTTTGAGGCATTTAACATATAGGAAATCACACATTGGGATGCAATGCACCTAAACAGTTAAACGCTTCTACCATGTGTTTGAACGGGTTGCATGTTTCATCCTGGCCTTAACTAGACCTTTTCATTTTGTACCTCTTTTCTTCATTTCTGCCTCTCTTTAACCACTCTTGATCTTGTTTTTGTCACTTTTTTTATTTTTTTGCACTCCGTTTTTCTCTCCTTTTTTTTCACTCTTTTATTTTTTATCACTCCTTTTTCCCATTTTTTTACTCTTTCTTTCTTTTTATTTTCACTCTGTTAATAGTATGTCTATTATCGAATCCGATGGAGATTGCCTACGTATCATGACCCCCCATGAATCAAATCTTGTGTAGTTCGGGAGATTGGGAATAAAGTAAGTAAACTAACTCTTTTATTTTTGAATTGTTATTAAAAAAATGCTTTGAAAGAATACAGGAATTTGTTTTTGATTTTTTTGTTTTATTTGTCACTTTTTTGGGTTTTTCTAAAAAAATGCTTTAAAAGAAGAACGGTTTTTTTTTGGATGTTTGAACTTGACTCTATTTTTATTTTTGAAAGGAAGACTTCTAAAAATTTCAGAAACCTTGGGAATTTTAGAAGTAAAAAAAAATGTTTTTTTTTGAATTTTTATTTGTTTTATTCTTTCTAAGGAGGAAAGAAAATATTTTTGAATTTTAGATGTTACCTCTTAATTTCGAAAGAGGGACTTTTTTTAGAAAATATTTTGAATTTATAAGTTTTTATTTATTTAGAAAAGTATTTCATAAAGAAAAGCACAAATATTTTTAGACTTTTCAAATTTTTTTTGGACATTTACAAAAGAAAGACTTCTAAAGAAAAAAAAAGTATTTTTGGATTTTATTTTTCTAATTTTTATGGATTTTATTTTTTTTGGAAAAATACTTCAATATGACGGAGCCCATAGTTTCGATTTTGGTTTTATTTTTCCTTATCTTTCTGACTTTTAGAAACCTTTTTTTAAATTTTTTCTAAGGAAAGATTTCTAAGAAGGAATTAATGGAAAGTATTTTTTTGATTTTTTGAAAATTGGAGTCGGAACCGATGAGGTTTGCCTACGTATCTCACGTCCGGTGAGAATCAGACCCGCTTAGTTCGGTCTGATAAAACTAACCGTTTCGAAAACAAGACTATTTTATTGACAAACACCATTTTTGGAAATACTCTTTTCGTATTTTCTTTTTCAACAAACTATTTCAAAAATGAAACTTTTCTCTTTTTTTTATTTTTGTTTATTTTCTTCATTTTCTTCACCAATAAACAAACCATTTTTTTAACAAATTCTCTTCATTTTTTCTAAAGTTCGGCAGAGTCTCGACACTATTTTGACATTGGTTATTTTTTCTAATACAAATAATCAACTCTCAGCACTATATTTCCCCCCGTTTTTTTATAATTTTTCAAATACTCCAAAGCCGGCCAACATGCAAGTCCGAAACAAATAAATGCACGGAAAACAAGTATGATGCATCTGGATGGTCTTTTTAATTTTAGGCTGGTAGTCCTAGAAGGACCCAATCCCTGTGTTAAGTCCCATAAGTCAAATGCAACATGATACAAATAGGCGTTCCTAGTAGGGATTCAGCATGAAGTCAAGTTATTATATGTTCAAAACCTGGGTATATGTTCTAGACAACGTACCCGAGCGGAAAACTCGAGTTGAGGAAGGAGTTCCTTTCCGTGAACCAAAAGGCCAGCCGACTTATAAACTTTTCGAGCCTCTTTCTTAATTTATGGTACGACACTACAGAACAGGGAGTTTCGACCAGCGAGCACATCCCTAAAGATAAGATGCGAAGGGTTTCGACACAGTTTATATGTACAATTCAGACAATATCAAAGCGGTAAACATTTAGCACATTAAGCATGAAACATCTAGGAAAATCAGATAAAGCCAAATATAACAGTTATTCAAATCTAGAATTCTTGAACGTTAATCAAAGTTCTGGGTTCGTGTCCCCACCAGAGTCGCCAGAGCTATCACACCTCCTTTTTACGTGCCTACTCCGGAGGTAAACGCATAAGGGAGTTTTTCCATTTAAAGTGACACTATTCGAAATGGGGTTATTTATTTATTTAGAGTCGCCACTTGGGATAGGTTTGGCTTTTGGTGTCCCAAGTCACCAGTTTATGTTGAACCCCAATTCGAGGAAAATATTTGACTTTCCAAATAAAATGTGCGAACCAGAAATTCTAAGTAAGGAATTTTGTTGACCCGAGGGAAGGTGTTAGGCACCCATGGATCCTGTGGTTCTAGCATGGTCGCTTAAATTGTTGTAATGGCTAAATATTTGATTTTAATACATGTTCAAACCGATAGTGTAATTTTAATTATTTACCGCTTTTATTATTTTCTTAATGGAATTACAACATCGTGAACACGTGTTTCGAAACACGCCGCAATCAATGCACTCGTGGTTGTTAACACATTTCAACTTCACTGGAATTTTTATTTGGGTCATATAAATGTACACCCGAGTTTAAGAAGGTAAGATTATTTAACGTACGCGCCTAAAAAGACTAACACGTTGTTCCTTTGGAAAAAACCTGTGAAATTCACAAAGCGGTCGATGTCGAGTTCTAAGTAATTGATATATACACTTGTGAGGGCCCCAAAATCTATGCGTTTTATTTGGCGAGACACTCCTAGAGTGACTATTTTTTTCTATTAAATTCGTCGCTAAAATAAAAGAGAAAATCCTAATTAATTACATGCTTGAAGATTGCGGTAACATATTAGTTACTAGATTAAGATAAATGTTGACGGAAAGGAATATTACTAAAATAGAAATTATAAATAAAATACGGAATTCGAAAAATAATATATATCAAAAGAAACTACTTATCATATAACTAGTTTAAACTCACATTGTTAGTTGACTTGAACCGGTTGAATTAATGATTTACAACTATTTGAAATTAGAATTAACATTAATCACATATGCTTGTTCGAAGGATGATTAGACTATCTCAAGTTGGCCGAGTACTTCTTATGATCCTAACCAATTAATTAGCTGAACTTGCTACAATTGAAATGCTACGTGAGTGCATATGTAATTAGACGTTCTTCTTTTTCAGTTGGAATAATGGGCAATTTGTATCATCTTTAAAAATATAATTGTTATTCCATATACCTTACTTTATTAGTAACACACAAACTAAACCATATTATTAAAACTTTTGAATTTCCATGTATCAACTATTAAACGACAATCACGAGTCCTAAACAAAATTAATTCATGTTCTAGCTCACTTCAGACTTTGAAATTATACTACACGATACTAGACTAAATTGATAGGGGTAATGATTTATTATTCTACCAGTTCATTCAGTTTATTAAAGGCTAATTGTCCTGATTATACAATTGACATAAGAGAAAACTTAAGCGACACCTGTTTTTATACATTAGAAGTTGAACAGAAAATAAATGTAGAACCCGACTCCAAACAACATCGCTTCATCAATACATTTTAACAAAAGAAAAATGAGATTTAAATACTATGGACTAAACTAACAACATTCACTTAAAATATTCATTTATTACTTTACTTCATAACTTCGACGCACATAATCAGAATGTGTACCTGATATTGAAAATCAAAAGAGAGAAGAAGGGTGATCGGTGCAGAACACAGTAACATACACAACAACAACAAAAAAACTGCAACAAACAACAAAGAAACCAGTAACAAACAATAACAGAAAACTAGGAAGCAGATTCAAAAAATCAAACGGAATCTCAACACGTTCGATGAAATAACAACAATATACCAAGCAGTAAACCGAGGCAGAATCCGAAAGAAAGCAGAAGTAGAGGAAATCAACAACTTTCTGATGTGTTAAACACCCAAAGAAAAGAGGCTTCAAGCCTCAAGGAAACAATAGCACACTAGTGCTGATTTTCAACAGTTAAAGAAAGCAACTTTCTTTAGTTTTAACTCTCAAACACTCAAATTCTAATGTTAAAATTCAGTCCATTTTCAACTCAAAATTCTGAAAATATATTCAAAGTTTTCAGCCCCAATTCACTCGTAAACTCTAGACTTTTTTGTTCAAACCCCCTTAATGACTCTTAATCTCTATCATTAAACCCAAAATCCTTTTTCCTTTTCAGCCCTCCTTTTTTCTTTCACAGTTGTCATACAAAATTTTTTATCATTACCCCTACTCCTTTTACTTTTAAGCTTTTAAATATTCTTCTACTATGTGAACACTTTTAACTTTTTCATTATTACCCTCATTTCTTTTTCTTTTCAAACCCCTTTTTTCTTTACATCATTATATTTTGTTTCGCACTATATTAAACGAATATATTTATTCTCAACTATGTATTAAATAAATCAATAGTTTAATGGTCCATTAGTACCTTACTGATAACCATTCAAACTAAAGCATTTTTCATCAGCTATACAAATTCACCTAATAAGAGAAACTAGGTTAATTCCTAATTAATCACTAGGATAACTAAGGCTCAACTGCAAACTAATTCTAATTCATATCAGACCCTAAACTTAATTGAACAAACAATAAGATTCAAACCACTAAACACAATATAAGTTGAACGTCAAATTAAATCAAACATCATTACAATCAAGATGAAAGATTCAATGATTCAGAAATAGTTGGAGTGAACTATTAAGGTAAAGTTTTGAATCACGATTGACACAACTCAATGCATGGGCTAACACACTTATGACTTAAACAAACATGAATGAACACTATAATATACTAAACTCATATGCAACAAATGATAGACAACGAAGAGAAGAGAAATAACATAACACATCTGAATAATAATTCTACAAACTGTACCACAAGTTCCTTGTGTAACCGATGTTTGATCCGAGCTTCTTAAAAATGAACAAAGATAGCATCGGGAATAATGAATCTCAAACAGGAATCACGACTGGCGAATGCTTGAATGAACCTCGACGGAAAACTGCTACCTCGACTAGTCACACCAAACCAACGAAACAACAATAAAACTCGAACAAAACTCCATGACCGGACTTGAGTCTATTTATATTAAAATCAGAAGAAATGAAACTTATGAAGTTTACATGAAGTCCATAACAAATCCAAACTCAGTTTCTATGTGCAGGCTGTCTAGAAGTGAACGGAGCGGTCGACAATGGACTGAAGAAGACAATAGAAGGCTGGTGGTGGACTGGCGGCTGGTCGACGTTCCTGGCGAAGAACGGATGGACTCCGACGTTGCTGGACATGACTATTGGTTCGCTGGAGATGTGAACCTGGAAGTTGAGGAAATAGGGGTTGTTTGGAGCTGGAGATGGCTGGAAATTGTGGGGTTCATTTTGGACGTGAAGGCTGGTCGTTGATGGCTCGTTGGAGATGGGAGGCGACTGTTTTGGTCAACGGGGACGACGACAGTGACGAAGGGGGGGGGGTGGGTTGTTTCCGATGTGGGGTGAAGGTGGTGGTTTGGACGGAGAAGAAGAACGGACGGGGAGGGGCGGTCTCAAGGTGTGGCGGCTGAAATGTTTTAGGGTCTTTTAGGTTTTGTTTTTTGTATTTGTTAGGGAAGTCAAAGAACGAAAAATCTGAAAAATCAAAAGGGAGAGTGGAAATGGACCGGGTCAGTGGGTTTTAGGTTGGGTAGGGGATATTTTGGTTCTAGGTTTAAAATTGAAGAAGGAGCCCAATTCCGATTTTCAACTCTTTTTCTCTTTGTTTCTTTTCTATTTATTCAACTTCCTAATTAATAAAACTAAAAATGCTAAGATTAAATTATAAAAATTAGAATTATCTTAAAGTACTAATTAAATCCTATAATAATTGTCACACACAATTAAATACCAATAAAATTACACAGCTTTGATATTAAATGCTAAAAATGCAAATGATGCATATTTTTGTAATTTTCATTCTTGTAAATCGAACTTAACTACTCCTAATTATAAAATTAAATTTCAAATGCAAATGCGTATATTTTTGTATTTTTACTAATTTAACAGATAAACATGCAAAGATAAATAGAAACAATACAAAAAAATAACATAAATATTACGACAATTGCAAACAACAAAATTTATTTTATTTTGAATTTTTTGGGAGTAATTCACATATAGGGAAAAATTACATGCTCACAGCAAATGCTGGAGTACTAGGAGCAAATCCAACTTCTGGAACCGATTAATTGATATGGCAATATATACCAAAATTGGAGGAAATTATCAGATAAAAAAGGAAAAACTTCAATCTATTATATGATGTGTGCAAAATGAAAGGACACTCTAAAGAAAATTGATGTAAGATTATAGGATATCTTCCGGAATATAGACCAAGAAAAATGATCACAAATACTCATTGTGCGTATAATGTGCTATCTGATATGGATCTACAGTGAAATCAGCCATCTAGAGAAAATTGGAATGAGAATTCTCTACAGAATTCTCAATTAACAAACAATGTTGTGAGTGCTAACAGTTCTCAAAATTATGGACAAATGGCAAATACACCGTGGATGGAAAACTGCACCTTCACAAAAGAAATATGAATTTATTGTGCAGCTGCTGAACAAAGACAATTCAAATGCAGCATCTACTACAATATCACCATCAGCTAATATTGTAGGTATTCCTTGTGCCCTTCTAGCCTCTAAAAGCGTACAGCAATGGATAATAGACACAGGAGCCACATACCATATGATAGCATATATCGACCTATTAAATAGAGTGTCTTTACTTCAAACAAATTAAGCTAAGAAAGTACATATGCCTAATGGAGAAACTACTCAAGTCATTCATATTAGAACTAGTACAGTAATTGGCCAAGATACAATAACTAATGTATTTTACATCCTTCAGTTCAAATATAACCTCTTATCTGTCTCAAAATTAACTAAGTAATTGAAATGCTTAGTTACTTTCTTTCATGATTTTTGTATATTTCATAAACTCTTCAGTGGGAGGGTGAAAGCGATTGGTAAAGAAAGTAGTGGTCTATACATTCTTAGCAGACAAAAATTATCAAAAAATAATGCAATTAGACTAAACACTTAGGAGATAGAAATCAGTAAAGAGTTTAATGCAAATGATGTTGAACTATGGCATAGAAGACTTAGACATGTATCTGCTAATATTTTCAAGAAGTTGTTCTCTACTAATGGACAAGATATATCTGCTTGATTAGATCTCTGTACTACATGTCCTTGTACAAAACAAACTAGGCAATGTTATAAAAACTGTTGCTGGCTTTGAATTAGTTCACATGGATGTATGAGGTCTTTACAAAGTTCCTGGATGGAAATAAGTTCTCTTTGACTGTAGTAGATGATTTCTCTAGAATGACATGAATTTGTTTTGCTAAAATTGAAGTCTGATGTTTGTGTGATTGATTATACATCAGTCCTTTACTTTTGTTAAAACTAATTTTGGAATCAAAAATAAAACAGTAAGAATAAATAATAAGACAGGATTTATTAACTCAGCCTGTAAGAATTTTTTCAAGAATGTATGAGTAATTCATCAAAAAACATGTCCCTATACTCCTCAGCAAAATGGAGTAGCTGAGAGGACGCATAGACATATTTTAGAAGTTACTAGGGCTATAAGGTTCCAAGCTAACATACCTATAAAATTTTGGGGATATTGTGTTTTTGCTGCTGTTTACATTATTAATAAACTGCCTAGTTCTGCTATTGGAAATAAAAGCCCATATTAAAGAATGTACAATAAGAAACCTATATTGCAACATCTGAAAGTTATAGGCTACCTATGCTATGCAAAAATTGTTAATCAAACTGACAAACTAATGCCTAGAGCAAAACGTGCTATACATATGGGATATACTACAACTCAAAAGGGATAGTATTATATCATCTAATACATAAAATCTTCCTTTTAAGCAGGGATGTTCAGCTTAGAGAAGACATATTTCCCTTCAAAACCAAACAAGACAGTAATAAATCTTTGTTTGTCTATCAAAACACAACAGACTTACTCTTACAAATAGTTCAAGTCAGAACTCCAGAAAATAATATGTATCCATATGAACAATAAAATAATAACATATCAGAAGGGATACAAGAAAACACACAACAATATGAAAATACATTAATAGAATCAAATTAGAATAACTGTCAACAAGGTTCAATTATACAACAAAATGATCAAAGTTCAACACCAATAAATGTAAGAAGATCAAAAAGAGGAAAGAAATCACCTATATGGATGAAAGACTTTATGTCATTAACTGTTCACCAAAATGAACTCTATGCTATATAAAAAGTCATAACATATGATCATTTAACCCCTAAAGATAAAGCATACTTAATAACAACTTCAAATATAACTGAAATAACTCTATACTCTGAAGCAATAAAGGACCCTAAGTGGATTGAAGCAATGAAAGAAAAAAATGAGGCTTTGCAGAATAATCATACATGGGCATAGTTACTTTGCCTACTAGAAAAATTCATCTTAGGTGTAAGTGGATATACAAAATTAAATACAAAGCTTCTGGGGAAATAGAAAGATTTAAGGCTAGATTAATAGCCAAAGGTTTAAGTAAAAAAGAAGGATATTATTAAGAAACTTTCTCTCTTGTTATAAAAATAAAGACTGTAAGAACTATCTTACCTATAGCTGCTGCCAAACACTGACATATACATCAAATGGATGTATACAATGCCTTTTTACAGGAAGATTCACTAGATGATATTATATGCAACTACCATGGGGATTTACAAGTCAGGGGGAGAATAAGGTATTTAGACTTGTTAAATCTTTATATGGCTTGAAACAAGCCCCTAGAAAATGGAATGCTAAAATGACAGAATCATTAATGAAGATTCAATTTCAACAAAGCCAACGTGATTAGTCTTTATTCTTCAAGAAAAATGTAGAAGTCATTACGATGGTCTTAATCTTTGTAGATGATATGCTTGTAAGTGGTGATTCTTTGAAACTAATAGAGGAAACTAAAAATCATTTACAACAGTCTTTCAAAATGAAAGATCTGGGTGAAGTGAAATATTTTCTAGGCATAGAATTTGCAAGATCAGAATAAGGGATTCTTATGCATTAGAGAAAGTATGCGCTGGAATTGATTTCTGAAACAGGTCTAGTAGCTGCCAAACCTTCTATAACACCTATTGATACAAATATGAAGCTAACAACAACAGAGTATGATGATCATCTAAAGAGAACCAACTCAACTGCTCAAATGAATGAAGAACTAGCATATTTAAACTCCTATCAAAGATTAATAGGCAAACTCCTTTACTGTACAATGACCAGGCCAGGTATCTCATTTAGTGTCCAAACACTAGTCAATTTCTCCAAAAGCCAAAGAAGTCTTATGGAAGCAGCCCTAAGAGTAGTCAGATATTTCCAAAACTGCCCAGGGCAGGGTATTCAATTGTCAAGAAAATCTGTATCAGGCTACCTAGTCAAGCTTGTAACTCACTAATATCATGGAAGTCCAAGAATCAAACTATTGTTTCTAGAAGCTCTGCAGAAGCTGGATACAGAAGTCTGGCTACGACTGTTGCAAAAATTACTTAGCTGATTGATCTGTTAAAGGAATTAAGAGTTGAAGTAAAATTACCAATTGATGTATTTAGGGCCAACAAACCTGTAATACCGATTGCAGCAAATCCTGCTTATCATTAAAGAACAAAACATATTGAAATCGGCTGTCATTTCAACAGAGAAAAAATCATGCAAGGACTCATCAAAACAACATACGTATCTACTAAGGAGCAGCCAGCAGATATATTAACCAAAGGTCTCAACAACGCTCAACATGGATATCTTTCTTCCAAGCTAGGTGTTCTTAATGTATTTTCAGTAACTAGCTTAAGGGGGAGTGTAGAGAAAGATATAACATAAAGGAAATAGAGACAATTTGGTAATTTTACATAAGTCAGTTTGTTAGTTAGTAGCTACCAATCCTAGAGTTAGTTCACTAATAACAACTTAGTTATAATTAAGCTTAGTTAGTTGCAATCAATATATATATATATATATATATATATATATATATATATATATCCCCACAATTCAACGTAAAATACAGAAGTTTGATATAATTTTTATCTCTCTATCTTAGCTCGTTGGGTTCTTCTTCTCTCTGGTTCTTCTCTCTTCTTCTACTTTCTTCTTCTTCTTACATCTCAATATCAATTGTACAATTACTATTTCAATCTTCTTAGAAAGCAAAAATAAGTTAAAAGGATGATTAACTCAATTATTCCACAATTATTGTCCAATTGACAAGTGCTGAAACAAAAGTCATTTAAATTTACAGGTGGTTGTCTGACTGCTGGTATACGTAGTGACTCGCACATTATTGAGACAAGTATAGCCATAGTGTGCAAATGGTAGAGGTTAAGAATATGTTGATCGCTAGCTATATATAAATGAAGATGTTACGTTCATATGCTTCATTATCCATAATATTATGCAACCTTTTTAGGGTACAAATGGACTCCAAGCTAAAAGATATCATAATCATCTCCCTTTCAGTGTCTTTTGCTTTTGGATCGGACAGGTTTCGTTCCACTTTTTCTATTCACAAATTTCCAACAAATATGTCTTCTCATAAATTTCGAAAGACGTTTAGATGAAGTGCATTGGTTCCATTTTTGAAATTAATTTCAAGACAATTTTGGTAAACTTTGGTCCCATTTGTAAGCCAATGCAACTGCACGAATGATATTGCTTAAAAGTATACACTGTTGCACTACAGATTTAGAATTGACCAAGACTTGTCAATAAATGTGGAGTACTCAAATGGCCTCATTATACATGCATCTAAAGTGCAATTCAGATTCTATGGTTCACGTTTTGCAATTTGGCGATATTACGAACATAGTCTTTTGCGATATGATATCAGAACTGGTCAACTTGCTTAATCTTTTCTATGATCCGTCATGTCAAGTAGACTGCAATTAAAAGAGTCCAGATGACAGTTTGTGGGGTGTTATTATTTTTAGCCCACGTCAGAAGTTATTTATATTTTGTATTGTATAATTTTTGTAAATAACATACAAAATGACAAAAAATATACAAATCTTATATAGTTTTTCGCCTTTTATTTTTACAGCGGCTATAAAGTCTCATTTTTCCATAAAGAAATAATAGCTAGGGGTAATAATTTGAGCCCAAGTCCATTTAATCTGCCCAAGGTTGAGCGGGTTATTGATCCGCTTTTTTGTTTAACTCAGCCCATTTTGGTCCAACCCATTTCAGCTCATCTAAAGTTATGCAGATTTTCAGTCCAAATTGATGCATGCGTAATTTTTCTAAAATAAATTTAATTTTTTTTTTTGTTGAATATGTTATATATGACCATAACGAAAGTAAAAAAGCAGTCATATTTGATAACTAAACAATTCATAAGAAAATGGTCCACATTAATTAAAGCTCGGTAAGACTTGGACGGCTTGGCTATGTCCCAAATTTTAGCTCAAGTTGATCCAACTCATCTCACCAAAAGTTACTATTTATTGACTCAACCTATTTTGACCCGTCCAAAATCAGCCCAATACGCTCACAGGGAAAAATTAAAAACTAGCTAGATTAACAAGTGGTAATTGAAAAATAGCAACTTTTTATGTAAAGATAAATCTGACCAAAAAAATTGTTAAAAATACGAAAAATACTCTAGCATAATATATTAGAATTCCAGTATAATATGTTGGAACTCCAGTATATTACGTATACTGGAACTCCAATATATTATGCTGAAGTTTCAGTATAATACACTGGAACTCCAGTATATTATGCTGGAGTTCCAGTATAATATATCAGTGCAGCATAATATGCTTGAAGTTCATACACAAGTGCTTTATTCTCCAGTATATTATGCGAACACTTTCTGCGTGTTGGAGTTTTAGCATCAGTGGCGGAGCCACCCTTACCCAAGGCGACACCCCTTCGCCGGAAAATAACGCTATGTAGATAGGTATTTTAGGTATTTTTTTCTTAAAAATTGAATATTTACAAGGGGTTGATAACCCTTGACACAAGACAAACTCTTAGTACAATGGTTAAGGGGTGTCAAAAATTATAGAAGGTTGCAAGTTCCATTCCCCATAGTAGCAATTTTTTTCGACACCCCTTTGTATAATTCCTGGCTCCGCCATTAAACTTTCTGTGTTATAGCAAAATAGTGGCTATTTTTCAATGACTTTGCAAGCACTAACTATTTTTCAGTTACTAATATAAAAACTAGCTAACCCGTACTATTTTTACCATTTGGCGCTCTTAATTTTGGCAACCAACAGCGAAATGTCGTGTCATGTTCTCTTATCATACTCGATTCAAGATTTTAAGTCAGTCAGTGGTAACAATATACTCAAAAATCACTAATGACAATTAATAAGTGTAAACTTATTAATTAATTACGTACTCTCTTTTTTGTTCTTCCAATGTTGTGATGCATGGCTTGTGCACTGTTAATTGATGTTGAAGTTTCTTTTTTAATAGGTTCGTGGCACAATGCAGATGGCTGTCAACTCAAACAATCATTGTCATATATAGATTCAGGACCATTTTCAGCTATAAAACAAGAAAAAAAACGTTATGCAAAAAGACAGATGAAATAGTAATACATATTTATCAATGAAAACAAGACTGTCGGATATACTGTATAGTTTGAGGAATTAGGTCTTTATAAATAGTGCCTAGTGACCAAGGCTGTTGAAAAATTGGAGAATTTATGACCAACGAAAAGGATTGTCCTGTGACCAATCTCATCGAGGTGAATCATGAATATCTTGGTGATGTTGATAATTGCCAAACGGGAATTTGGGTTAGCAAGATAAGCATGAGCTAACACTAATTATAATGGAGCATCAAATCATGTAGATAAGTACTACTTCAGTACTTGAACGTACCAAAAAAGGAAAATCAAATAATTCCTTAGTAATATTCTTATAAGTTTGACGGAGAAATTATTACTACTAGGAAAATTAACTAAGAAGGTGATCCTTGGATCAATAACTAAAATGTCTCCGTCTCTTTTATAGGTATCGGATTCGAGCGGTAAAATCAACTATTGATGTTTGCATCGAAATAAGCTGCTTACATCACACTCCTTAGATGTGACCCTTCTTCGAATCCTCGTGAACGTAAGATGCTTCCTACACTGATCCCAAATTACTAATACTCTCTTTGCAACAATTTGCTTAAGGATTTTATATCAGGAATTTATAAGAAATCATTCATAGATCATAATTAGAGAGCACATACTTTTTGAAACCTCAGATTTGAAATTCTCACGGAAAATAAATGTTCTGCTGATGGCCATCATTCACAAAGCATTACTTCATAACAAGAGCCTATTTGGTCAAGCTATCAAAAATTATTTATTTTGTAAAACGCTTTTATTTAAAAGTACTTTATGAAAAAGTATTTTTCTAAAATAAATAATTTGTGTTTCGCCGATTCGTTTGAGCAGTGTTTTTTGTAAGTTCATCGTGTTTGACCAATTTTTTTTAAAAAAACTTTTAATATAACGACTCGACCGGTCGTTTTGAGCTCTAGCGCGTCGCTTAGCAGTCTGAGGCCATGAGCAGCTTCATCTCAGTTGTTATGACTTGTACACATGGTCGGAATTGAAATTCGGGAAGACCAGAATTAAATTAAAATTAAAATTCCCATTTCAGGATCTTAAAGTTGAAAGAATGAATTAGGATTGGATTTTTGAGTAAACGACATCTGAATCGGGATCTGAAGGTTCCAACAGGTTCGTATGATGATATCGGACTTGGGCGTATGCCCGGTTCGTGTTTTGGATAACCCGGGAGTGTTTTGGCGCCTATTATGGAAGTTAGCATTTTGGAAAAAATTTCTTAAGTTTGGTTTGAAGTGCATTTCAGCGTTATCGATGTCCGTTTGGAATTTCGAGACTGAAAGTAGCTTCGTATGGTGATTTTGGAGTTGGGAGTGCGATCGGAAGTGAATTCTGAGGCCCGTGAGTCATTTTGAAGCCATTTGGCTAAAGGTAGAAATTTGAAGGTTTTTAAGACGTTTGATCAGAAGTGGACTTTTTGATATCGGGATCGAAATTTGATTCTGAAAGTTGTAGTAGGTCCATAATGTCAAATAGGACTCGTGTGCAAAATTTAAGGTCAATCGGACATGATTTGGTAGGTTTAAACATCGGAAGTAGAAGTTGGAAAGTTTAAAATTCATAAAGCTTGGATTGGAGATCGATTCATGATTTTAGCATTGTTTTGATGTGATTTGTGACCTCGAGAAAGTCTGTAATGTGTTTTGGGATAGGTTGGTGAGATTGGTCAAGGTCCCGGGGACCTTCGAGTGTGTTTCAGATTGTATCGCGCTCTTGTTTGATGCTTTAACACTGTTTATTTGGGCATAAATTGGTATCTTACTAAGCAAATGAGATCTAAATTAAGTTTTTATTGAACCATTAGATCCGTATCATAATTTCAGAACCATAGCAAAAAAAAAAACATCGAATTTCGAGATCGTATGAGGGAGTTATGCTCATTTCCGTGTCGAGAAAGTGCTGGTTGATGTCATAACCGCAGAAGCGAAAATGTTCCGTAGAAGCGAGATCGCGGAAGCGGGAATATGTCCACGCAAGCGGAAATTTGTTCAGAAGCGGAAATTTTTCGTAGAAGCGGGACCGAGGAAGCGGAAATTGCTAGAGACAGAGAGATTTCTTTAAAAATCAAAGTTTGGCTCATTTTCACTTCATTTCTTCCATGGGAGCCGATGTTAGAGCATATTGCAGTGCCATTTTTATCATCAAGCATGAGGTAAGTGATTTCTACTAGTTTTGAGTATATACAAGGTTTATATATGGATTTAAACTTGAAAAATTGTAGAAAACTCGAGGTTTGAGGGAAAACTTAAAAAACTTGTATTCTTGAATTTTTACCGCGATTTTGAGTATAAAATTATGAGAAAATTATATATTTGAATTCCTAACGTCATGAGCAAAGTTTAGCTAAGAGAAATTTTGAATTTCGGGCACGTGGGCCCGAGAGCATTTTTGTCTACTTTTCATTCGGGGTTAGAAATTATTATAAATTGGATTGTAAAGTATAATCGAGCATTTATTAATGGATTGGTATGATTGTTTGCTTGTTTTAGAGCATTGTGCGTTAGTGAAAGTCTTCGGAAGAAGGTAGAATGCCGGTTGTGGATCTTCGGAGCGAGGTGAGTCTTCCTTTTAATCTTGTGAGGGGGAATCTACCACATAGGTGAGTTAAATTAATTAAGTGCACCTATTTGTGGGCGCTACGTACGCACGAGGTGACGAAAGTCCGCGTGTAGCTACTATTATGCTATTGTCCGGGTAGTCCAAGACCCAAAAAGCATGTTGTGCTTGGAATATTTGTGAACCCATTGATTGCTTGAATTGCCTAAATTACATTAAAATAGTCGTCGATTTCCGCAAAAGAGTAGAAGAATGGGACCTATTATGCGGCATACAATGCAATACAGACGTATGATCATTACACATTAGTAAATGAATTTCAAAGGGATTAAGCTTCTTTCCTTAAAAATTGTTAAAGAAGACATGGTTTATTTGAATAAATATTCCCCCATAAGCCCTTATTTGACTGATTGAGTATGTATTTTTATGTGTACCTACGTCGCATGCATGATTCACGAGCAGGGTATGTGTTTATTTATGGAACGGACCGAACGCCTTGGCAAATTAAATAGATGCATCTATGGTACGGGCCGTTGGACCCTCGCAGTGCACACTTTACATTTCTGTTGGAGCAAGCCGTCGACCTCGGCATAATGTGTGCATGTTCGCGCTGTTGTCTTGAACTTATTTGAGTTGTTTCATGCCTCACTTTGGCACGAGATCATATTGTTAATAATAACAAAAAATCTAAGGAAATTTTCCATGAAAGAATTATATATCTACTTGTTTCCTCTATCAGGATTAAAATCACGTTTATAAAATAAATCCACTACTAAATATATTTATTAGGGATGAATAATTATTGGACCACTAGAGAGTGTCAAGGTTGACCATCTCATCTGTATCCCTTCGGGATTAGGCGGGATACTCATTGGATACACATTATTTTTGTACTCATACTATACTTGCTATGCATTTTGTTGCACAGGTATATGTGACTCAAGTGGCTTACTACGCATAGCAGCACAAATGATTCTGGGACTAGGTGAGCTGCATCATTCGAGACGGCCGCATTTTGAGTAGCCCCTTCCCTTGCACTAAATTTACTTTCCGCCCATTGTATCCTGGACAGATGTTGTATTTAATTTTCTTATATGTAGTTGCTCATGCACTTATGACACTAGGTTTTGGGATGGTTTGGAGTACTGTATTAATTCCTTAACCGTTGAATTTGATTTTAAAATATATTCTTTAAAATTCTATGTAATGAAGGAAAAATCCTGTATTTTAAAAGTGTTTAAACGAGATTTAATTTAGTTTTTGAGTTGGCTGGCCTGACAATGGTGTCCGGCGCCACCACGACCCTTAGTGGATTTTGGATCGTGACAACATGGTATCAGAGCACTAGGTTCCTGTCGGTTTCACTAGTCTTGAGCAAGTCTAGTAGAATTTCGCGGATCGGTACGAAGACGTCTATACTTAACCTCGGGAGGCTACATGTTAGGAGTACTTCCCTTATTGATTTCCTTATCGTGCGGTTCAGTTCCTTTGAGGCTTATCCCTTTGATTCCTACTCAATATTACGCGACACGAGCACTTGCTAGAAATCGAGAATTTGAAGAATTGAAATGGCACTACAACCGTGGTATGGAACGATTTTTCCGGTATAAGTTGATTGGACAATTATAGTCGCTTTATGGAAGGGTATTCTATTGTTCAGCTCAGTAACATGACTTTTAAGAGTCTTGAGGCTAGGCACAAGTTGTCATAATGCTCATGAGCGATTTTCTGCAGTGTTATGGTGATGGTAGGATGTTTTCCCACGTGTCGGGGTAGTGGATGAATTGAAGAGAGGTTAACTCAGCATGTAATCAAGGGATTTAGTATTTTATTTCTGGCGGGTGGAAAAGGAAGTCAGATTAAGAATTGTCAGATTTGGGCTAGAGAAAGTAATGAGACTTGGCATTTGCAAGCATGATAGATCTTTCCTTCTATGATGGGGTGTCGTGGTCCTATTGGAATGTACCAAGTTCGTCGATGTTATAATATGCTATAGTTCGCCTTTATGGAAGGATAATTGTGAAATAGTATTGGAGACAGGACTGTCAGTTGTCACATGGTGCGCTGGTTCAAGCTCAAACCAGAATTTCTGATATTGACGGATTGATAAAGATGACCTTGGTAAAGGCTTACAGATTTGCAGCTATTGTGGGTTCAAGTGCCACGATGATAGGTTTTATTTAAGGCAACAATTGAGCAGCAAAGTATGAGGAAAGAAATGTGGTAAGTGTCAGGCGGTGTTTGAAATTCCTAGAAGGCCAAGTATGAGAAGCAAGGTCGAGTGACCGATTAAGGAGATGAGTTCTGCCAAAGTGGGAGAGTGGCGGATGTTGCATTCGGGCTTGATAGAGAAAGACTACGCACCTTAAGGAGAGTTTGGATCGAATTATGAGCGTATGCTGTGAAGTATGGGGTATTATGCGGTAGAAGATTGATATGGCAGAAATGAGTTGCATGAAATAGAGGAAGGTGCAACATTACCCTGAATTGGAAGGGTGTTGAAACACATTTATTTGATGTCCGCAAGGGGCGAATGGACTTTTGCAGCTGGAAGGTGAGCTCGGACTCTGGATGGGCTATTGGTGTCATAGCAAATATATTCTGTGCAGCGGCGTGGGAAAATGTCCGGAGGTGATTCCCCTAGATGGTTAATTCCCCGTGAGTAGGCTAGTGATCGCGTGGTTGGGGAAGCTTCTGCAAGGAATTATATTGGTTGTTCCACAAGGAGATCGGTCGTGCGAATGCGGATGATGATTTAGAATATGGAATATGGGGATTTACAAGAAGATTCCGAGAAATTTTGATAACTTATGGCGCGAGGTTATACCAAAAAGAGGTAAAGAGGTTGGGCGAACTCAGGAATTGTTGGAAGCATGCTACGGTTGGCCTTATTGGCTCATGTTCGGACTTGGAAAAAGATTCAGGATTTATGCCTCGTATAGATGCGGGTTTCAGATGAAATGATTTTGCCGAGAGAGAATCGTGTGTTATAAGATCTATGGAGTGAATTATATTCGGGACCAAGTCAGAGCGGGTGGCTCTGAATAATGGTCCTAGTGATTTCAGAAGTGAAAGTGTGGTGCCCAATGATTCCGAGCCTATGAGTACAGTTAAGAATCAAGCTTTGTAGCAGCTTATGAGAATGTGCCCAGAATGTTCTATGATATTTTGACTTGTGGTGTAGCATTTGGGTGATATGAAATAGTTCGTGGTTATTGAGAAAGTCTGGTCTCTTGATTGAAGCTCACTCGGCGAGTGTAGATAGAGTATGCTCTGTGTTAAATGGAGTTAGTCTTATTTCTAAGGCAAGCAAGGATGAATTAGAAGAAGATAAATTGATTTGCTATATTTGAATTGGCATGTTGAGTCCAGTGATCAGATCGGTCCGCGTGATCAGTTATGTGCATGATCTGCGGCGGTATAGGTGAGTTCTGTTGGCCTTCGTGATTGATAACTTATCAAGGGCATTCTTCTGTTATGCTTGTTAAGAGGAAGCATATTCTGGAACGACTATGGTGGCTTGGATCACTACTTGCAGATTTGCATATTCTTCGGTTATGGGAAGTTACCCGTGTGTTTCTATGATTCTCCTGAAGTGAGTTACGTGAAAAGTTCTTATCTGATAAAGTGTTAAAATATTAATGATTTTAAGTTATGATGAAAATCGTGTCCTATCATATATTGGCACATTGGGTGCGGCGAGAGGTTTGGAAATGTGATGCGAGGATCGAGGTTGCAGTTCGGTGTTGACAAGGATGTCACGGGATTGGATGACAAGGAAAGGGTTGAATCATTAAAGTAAATTGGTATTGTCCTCAGCGTCACCTGAGATCGATGTGTTGTGAAAGAGGCTTTGCATCCTGGTTAAGGATTCTTGATAGATTTTCAGCGTTGGTGCATCCGATGCTTTAGATGTGCGAATCCATTATTTAATTTGGAAGATTGTGGGAGCATGCCCCACGGGAGGTTTGTATAAATGTGACACGTAGTCACTTGACTGACTAAAGATTTAAACCAAGTATGAGGATTGTGGTAATATCATTGATTTGAGAATTTATGCATGAAGGGCACTTTGTTTATTGGGTTATGAACTCAGGAGACTGCTTCGGTTATGATGGTTGTTCTTACGTGTGATGAGGCAAAGGGAGTTACTATGGACCTTTGAAAGGTTTTTAGCCAAGTTTGGTGCAAACAGAAATTCAGCTTGAGATTAATGGATTGATTTATATATGAACAAAGCTTTATATCAGGCCAGTGGTGTTCGTTTCAGCGAGCGTTCCTTATGGAGGAACAGTTGGGGTGTTATTTTGTCATCAGTTATTCCATGTAATGATGCATTGCACTGTATGAGTTGTGAGATGGCTTGGTAAATTCTTATGTGTTGAGGTTCCGTGGGGTGATGATGTTATGTGAGCAGAATGGCTCTTGAGATTCAGATCTTGTATCTCAACTTAGTTGTGCTTGAGTTTTATAGCTTATAGCGGTATGTGTTTTCTTAGGGATGATATTATGCACTTAGCGTGTTCGCAATCAAAATTTGATATGTTTATGGTAATGAGAAGAATTAGATCGAAGTACAATCTCCTTATGTGAGGTCTATGTGTGGATCGGGTGGCACGCCGCCATGGGTATGTTATTTGGATCAGTTGGCACGCCGCCCTAGGTATGTTATTTAGATCGGGTGGCATGCCGCCATGGGTATATTATTTGGAACGGGTGGCACGCCGCCATTGGTATGTTATTTGGATAGGGTTACATGCCGCAACAGTATGATGTCGAGTCTGGTGTTCTATATGGTATTTTGTGTGTTTCACTTCCTATATTCTAAGGAAAATCCGTATTAGTGCGGGGGTTAGATAATTCCTTCCAGAGTTCGAATTCTTGTGTATGTTGTGTTCGGATTGGTGGCTTATTGGCACATTGTGGCTTCATATGAGATGTTCATCACATTCGAAGTGGCTTACTGCCTGAGCAGTTTGTATTGGGTGAGACGAGATTATGGGATTTAGGATCAGTATATTCTGGTTATATGAAGTATATTAAGAAGCAAAGACCATTATTTTGTTCATAATGTGGTAGTGTTTCTTGTGAGAAGTATAGACTCAATGATTGGTTGACCCGGTAGTTGATTATGAATTTCTGCATATCTCATCCGTTTTGGAGGTATTATAAGAGCTAGAGTAAGAATTGTGTGTGTCATGAGGTCCAATAGGAGCATCTGATTCATTGAATTTTGGTTAAGTTGATCAGAAAATATTATTGTGGTCCTGTGGATTAAGTGTTGCAAAGTGAAAATCTCGCAAATTATGCAGTGATGTCTGTATACAATGTGTAGTGATTGATATGGTGGTCGTATGCTGGAAACATGCCTGGCATGGAATTTTGGATGTTGGAATCGAGCTCTAAGGCCTATTTGCTTGTATAAAAGGAAATATCTTTTGAATATATCGAGCTAATGTGTTTAATTAAGTTATGCCTGCACGGAAAGGTGCATAAGGTGCTAAAAAATGATTTTAGACTTTTTCGGTATAGTTCTCAGCACGTTCAAGGATGAAAATATGTTTAAGTGGGCGAGAATGTAACGACCCGACCGGTTGTTTTGAGCTCTAGCGCGTTGTTCAGCAGTCTGAGGCCATGAGCAGGTTCATCTCAGGTGTTATGACTTGTACGCATGGTCGAATTGAAATTCGGGAAAACCGGAGTTAAATTTAAATGAAAATTCTCATTTCAGGAGCTTAAAGTTGAAAGAATGAACTAGGATTGAATTTTTTAGTAAACGACAGCGGAATCGGGATCTGAAGGTTCCAATAGGTTCGTATGATGATATCAAATACTTAGGCGTATGCTCGGTTCGAGTTTTGTATAACCCGCGAGCATTTTTGCACCTATTGTGAAATTTAGCATTTTGGAAGAAATTTCTTAAAGTTTGGCTTGAAGTGCATTTCAGATATATCGATGTCCATTTGGAATTCTGAGACTGGGAGTAGCTTCGTATGGTGATTCTGGAGTTGGGAGCGCGATCGAAAGTCAATTCGGACTCTTCGGGTCATTTTGAAGCCATTTGGCTAAAGATAGAAATTTGAAGGTTTTTGAGAAGTTTGACTGGAAGTGGACTTTTGATATCAGGGTCGAAATTTGACTGCACAAGTTGGAGTAGGTTCGTAATGTCAAATATGACTTGTGTGCAAATTTTAGGTCAATCACACATGATTTGGTAGGTTTAAACATCGGAAGTATAAGTTGGAAAGTTTAAAGTTCATAAAGCTTGGATTGGAGGTCGATTGATAATTTTAGCGTTGTTTGATGTGATATGAGGCCTCGAGCAAGTCCGTAATATGTTTTAGGACAGGTTGGTGAGATTAGTCGGGGTCCCGGGGGCCTTGGGTGTATTTCGGGTTGTATCGCGCTCTTGTTTGATACTTTAACGCCGTTTGTTTGGGCATAAATGGGTACAATATTAATTAAATGATCTCCAAATTAAGTTTTTATTTAACCATTAGATCTGTATCGTAATTTCGGAGCCATAGCAAAAAGAATCGTCGAATTTAGAGATCGTACGAGGGAGTTCTGCTCATTTCCGTGTCGAGAAAATGCTGCTTGCTGTCATAACTGCAGAAGCGGGACCACGGAAGCAGGACTATGCCCATGGAAGCGGACAATTTCCGCAGAAGCGGGACCGCAGAAGCTAAAAACTTTCCGCGGAAGCGGAAATTGCTGGAGACAGAGAGAATTCATTAAAAATTGAAGTTTTTCTCATTTTCACTTCATTTCTTCCATGGGAGCCGATGTTGGAGCAACTTTGGAGTGCCATTTTTATCACGAATCATGAGGTAAGTGATTTCTACTAGTTTTGAGTATATACAAGGTTTATATATGGATTTAGACTTCAAAAATTGTAGAAAACTAGAGGTTTGAGGGAAAACCTAGAAAACATGTATTCTTGAATTTTGACCACGATTTTGAGTATGGAATTAAGAGAAAATTATATATTTGAGTTCCTAACGTCATGGGCAAAATTGATCTTCGAGAATTTTTCATTCCGGGCACATGGGCCCGAGGGAATTTTTGTAAACCTTTCGTTCGGGGTTAGAAATTGTTATAAATTGGATTGTAAAGTATAATCGAGCATTTATTAATGGAATGATCGTTGGCTAGTTTTATAGCATTGTGCGTTGGTGCAAGTGATGATAGGCTATAATTATGTATTTTAGTCGATTATTACACTCTAATTTACTGCACTTTAGTTGAGTTTGCGCTTTTATCGCTAGTGTTTTGCAATAATGTGTGTTTTATGCCTTGTAGGTGTGATTCCGAGCTAAATAGATGTTATGGAATCAATTTCAGTGATTTGAAGCTTTGATGTCTGAGTAAAAGCTCAAGCAATTAAGCCGGGATCGTGTTCGGGGGTCAAATTTGATAGTTGAGAAAAAACGAAGACTCGATGAGGCATATTGCGTACTTTCTAGTAAAATGGGCATAACATTTTGCTCAGAACTCCGTTTGAGCTCCATAATATATGGTTGTAAAGATAACTCAAAGGGCTACAAATTTTATGATTTATGGAGCAGGGTAAAAAACTGTTATTTTACCGCGACCGTGGCAGAACTACGACAGAAGGCAGTCGCAGACGAATAAAGAATCCGAGAGGATGTTTGGCCGCGACCGCGGTAGAACCGCGGCCATTGAGGCCTATAATTTGTCTTTTTTTGCGTAAGGGAATGTATACATGTTTGGGTCCAACCCTACTTGGTATATGTACATGAAAAATGGTATTTTTGAGGATTGGACATACTTTTGACACATATTTGACCTAAGGAGGCAGAGAACACATTGGGAGCAAGGTAGAGAATTCTTTACGAGTTTTTCCTTCCTCTTCTTATTTTTCATTGTTGGTTATGAATTTTAGTATTGTAGTTATACATACTATTACGAATAGCTAATTTGTTATCTAGGGTTTTGATGGAACCTTTTGTAGGATAAAATCTTGTTATGTTTTTATATAATTGAGTCGTAGTATAATCTCTATTTGTTCAACTACGTTCTTGTTGTAGTTAATTGAAGAGCTCTCAATTAGTTGTGCCTATTTAGTATGCATAATCGGGAGAGAGTGCATATTTCGGTAATTATTGAACAACACCTCTCACAGTGTATAGGAGGGATCAATAAGCGAGGGTTTAAAGGCGGGATTAGGTATAACGAAGCTTTGGGTGTGATCTGAAGTGAGATGTATTAAAAGACAACTACGTAGCTCGGGAGAGTGCATCTAGTAAATTTTTGTGATTTCTCGAGAAAGATTTACGGTAGTAAGAGTGCTCATGACTGGTAGAGAATTCATAAGCGAAATTATAGAAGATATAGCGGGAAGGACTCCGACAATTGGGGAAATCGTAAATCTAGACATCCTTAATCTTGTCTCTAACTCTTAGTATCTTTAGTTGTTATTTTATTATTTTAATATATTAATTAATTAGTTAAACACAAGAATCTTGATATCTATAAGTTAAGAACTATTCAAGCTTGTCTTCTTGGTGATAGTGAAGATATGTAGCTAATCCTTAGTTCTCTGTGGGATTTGACTCCGGACTTGTAAACCGAATTATATTTGCAACGACCGCATTGTCCTTTTATAAGGTATAGTTGGGCGTGATTAAATTTTGGTGCCGCTATCGGAAAACTAATCGTGTAGCTGTAGGTGTACATATTACTAGGTTACATGTTTGAACATTTTTTTTTGTATTTGATTTTTTTCTTTTTTCGTTTTACTTGTTGATTTAAAAAAAACATGGCATCATGGAATTAGTGAAGTGTTGATGTTGGTAATCCTACTTTTAATCCTCCTTATGCATACTGTGATGATAACCACCTTGGCAAAATTATCAAAATATTCCCGAGAGCGAGTTTTGTGCACCAACGCAACCTTATGTATGGAATGTGTGTGATATGTGTGATGGTCAAGATGGTCACTTTCATGGTTGTGCTTATATTTCTTATATTCCCTTAACCCCTTATTGTGATGGTTTTATGTTTTCTTTTGACGATATCAGGAACAAAGAACCTAGGGAAGTTGATCTAAAGAAGATCGAAGATATGTTAAAGTGCATTATAGAACAACAAAATAAAATACTGCTGCAGATAGAAAGGCAAGTTGAAACTATTCACAACTTAGAGGCACAAGTGAGTCAACTAGTTGAAGATTTTAATACTCAAAATCTCAATATTATGGATAGTAGCCATGTGCAGTTTGCATTAGAGACAAAAATTGAGGTGCCAATGGAGGGATCCAAAGTAGAACCCCAACACTCTAACCATCTAGAATTTGAGGATGCCGATGTTCAAGAAGTAATACTAGAGTCAACCAGGGACGTTGAAGATACAAATTTAGTTGGCTCTAGTGCTTTGGGTGTTTAGAAGGTCGAAAATCTTGAAGTTCATGTATTGGAGCGTGTTGGACCTCATATCAAACACTTCTCTATATTGACGGTGAAATGGGAATGGATCTTTAAAAGCGTAAAGAGGAGTCCAAGAAAAATGTAGATGAGCCTTATATTTTTAAATTCTCACGACCGTCTAGGAAAGGTGACACTCCTCGGTTGAGATCCACAAAGTGCATAAGACTCTATCTAATTTTTGGCTCGCAAGAATTTGTACCGCCCCAAGAGCATAATCATAAGCTTGAATCAAAACATGGAGTGCGATTTATAAGTTCAAAGTGGAGGCAGAAAGTGATTCACGTCATGCCGCGACGTCAAATCAAGCGCTTGTTGGGAGGCAACCCAGCTTTACTACTTTCTTTTAATTTTTTGTTTTAACTTTTTTTAATTGTATTGTTTTTGTCGTGACAAATTTTTATTTTCTGGGAGCTTGGAAAGAAAAAGGTATTGGAAGGATGCAATAACAAACCAAATGGTTAGAACTAAATGTGCGGTACCCGCACGAAGGACCAAGCTTGGGAGAAGTCTGAGTACCCCATGAGCTGTTAGTGCTTAAGCCTTTGGTCTATCAAGGAGTCTCTTTTACCCTTTTTATTAGTTATGGTATGTATTGTGGACAATGCACAATTTTAAGTGTGGGGTGAGGAGATTATCTGGTGACTTTCTATGCTATTTTAGTTGTGTTATTTTAATTGAACAATTTTTTTATTAAATAGAAAAGATTGGACTTTTCCCGATGATGGATCTATTAGACAATTTTCTTGAGGTATTTAAGTCAAAAAAATATTTTCTTTTGTTAGGTAGTGAAGCAATCACTCCTTAGTTTTTCTTTAAACTACGGTTATTTTCCAAGGGTTTTATATAAACCGAATGTAGTTAGTTTTTTTTGGGGGAGTAGGAGCCATTGTATTGTGTTTTGAAGTGAAGCAAGATCTCTTGATTTTGTTATTCTTTGAGAATAGTGAGTACTTTGGTTGTGACGCATAAGATCAGTTTTTGACTCTTGTATAAGTACCTTAAATTGTATGATCTTAACTTTGCTTAACTGCTTTGACTAGAGTGTCCATTATTCCAATCCTGAGTGAATTATGTGCCATGTGTGTGTGAGGTTTGTAGTATTCTGTGCATTGCATTTGATGTCTAGAACTTGCCCCGTGTATTTGCAAAACGAGATAGTAGTTTTATTGAGTCTAGGAAGTGATATAGGCATTTCTTTGTTGAGCCAGATATGTATATTTTACACACCTAATTGTTATGTATCGTAGTTAACCCATTTGAGCATGTAATCCAGTTTCTTTGGCAACCACATTACAAGCCTTACCGATTTGGTTGAATTACCATCTATTTGAACCTTCTAACCCCTCATGAGCACTTAAATTATTATGAACTTTGTAAAAGTTAAAGTGTAGGGTGGTTGGTTTGGCTTTTGAGTGGAACTAATAAAATAAAGAGAAAGGTGCACTGTTTTGACAAAGTAAAAGCCACTTGAATTGGAACAATAAATAGCTTGATTGTTGTAAAAAAAAATCCTTGATATGTGGTGGCTCTTGATGTAACTGTGCTTATAGAAGTATGGGGTAGTATACATTGATGTGAAGGTGGAGTTTGGTTTGATACAAGTATGGAGTTTGAACGTTAAAGCATATGTATTAAAGTTCTTAGGGAGGTGTAGTCACTCTTATATCTAAATGTATCCAACTTGTTACGTAGCCTACATTACAACCAAATAAAGTCCTAATTGATCCTAGATTGAATGATCTCGATTAGTAGAGTAGTACACTAAGAGAAAGCTTATGGTGCATCTTTTGTGGCATATGAATGTTATTCTGAGAGTGGTTGAATTCTTTAAGTGTTCTTAAATTTTATTATGTGAAACTACTCTCTTATGTTGTGTGAGGGCACTTAATTTATGAAGGAAAGGTAATGTCAGTGACCGCCATGTTAGAGTAAGTAGGTGAGTTGTAAATAATGCATGGTACTCGTGAGTCAAATCTTTAGGTGAAGATGTTACGCTTTTGTTCTTAGTCTATTTTAAATACTCTTGGCGTGATGAGTTATGAGAATAGTTTAAAAATTTCGTGCATAAAAGAAAGTATAGTTTGATTGCTTGAGGACGAGCAATTATTTAAGTGTGGGGTGTTGATGATATGCTATAATTACGTATTTTAGTCGATTATTTCACTCTAATTACTGCACTTTAGTTGTTTTTGTGCTTTTATCGTTAATGTTTTGCACTAATTGTGTGTTTTATGCCTTGCAGGTGTAATTCCGAGCTGTATAGTTTTTATGAAATGAATTTAAGTTATTTGAAGCTTTGAAGTCTGAGTAAAAGCTCAAGGAATTAAGCCGGGATCGTGTTCAGGGGTCAAATTTGATAGTTGTGAACAAACGAAGACTCGATGAGGCATATTGCGTACTATTTAGTACACTGGACATAATATTTTCTCGTAACTCCGTTTAGACTCCATAATATACTGTTGGAAAGATAACTCAAAGGGATACAAATTTCATGTTTTACAATTTTCCAAATTCTAAAAGAAACAGGGTTAAAACAACGGTTTTACCGCAACCGCGGTAGAAGGCAGTCACAGACGAATAAAGAATCTGAGAGGGTGTTTGACTGCGGTTTGACCGCGACCGCGGTAGAACCGCGGCCATCCAGGCCTAGAACTTGTCCTTTTTCGAGTAGGAGAAGGTATAAGTTTTTGGGCCCGGCCCTACTTGGTATATATACATAGAAAAATGGCATTTTTGAGGATTGGACATACTTTTGATATAGATTTGACCTAAGGTGGCAGAGAACATATTGGGAGCAAGGCGGGGAATTCTTCTATGAGTTTTCCTTCCTCTTCTTATTTTCATTATTGGTTATGACTTTTAGTATTGTATTTTTACATACTATTATGAATAGCTAATTTGTTATCTAGGGTTTTGATAGAACCTTTTGTAGGATAAATTCTTGTTATGTTTTTATATAAATTTTTTGTTTTTTTGACAAAAAATTGACTTTTATTTCATCAAAAACCAACTTTACATTTCCAGATTAATGCTGACCATTACTCTATAATTTAACTAATACAAAAATAACTATACTCTGCAGATCTTAATTACGGCAATCTACCTACCATTTGATCTTCTTCCTGCCTTGTATGTGTATATTATTTCTATTTATTTGCAGAATTCTTCTATGCAGTATTTTCCTTTGTTAAATCTCATTGAATTCCTTTCTTGCTAGATAGAGTAGATCACCATTGCAAACAATGTTGTGGTTATTTCTGCCCTGCTATCCTTCTTCTTTGCCATGCTGCACATCTATTGCAATTCATGCTGCCATGAACCTATCTGTCTGGCATGTCCAATCCATATCAAAACTCTTTCCCATAGTCTGCTTGTATGTGGACAACCAAAGTATAAGTGGTCAAAAATTTCCATATTCCTTGCACAAAAGACACAATCTGACTGGACTTGTATTCCATACTTGGCAAGCCTATCCATAGTTGCTATCCTTTGATGGATAGTCAGCCATAGATGGAGCTTAAACCTATGATGGATCTGTGTATGCATATAAATACTTTTCCAGTTCACTTTAAGGAATTGAGGCTAGAGTTGAATATATGCTCTATGCACCTGAAACCTCCCTTGCCTCACAAAACCATCCAGTTTGCTTTGTGATGTTGTTCTTTTGTGGACTCAGGTTCTGAATATCTTCCTTTCCCTCTATTATCTTCCTCACCACCCAAGCTGTATTTTTAGGTGTGTTTACCTCCTTCATAGGTCTATTTTTTATGTAATAAATGTGAGCCCATTTAATTCACAAAGTGTCCTTCTTCATAGCCAAAGCCCATAGATGCTTCAGTAAGGCTGCTTTGTTCCAAATCTTCATATTTATCACATTCAACCCCCAGTCACATTAGGCTGACAAATTCTATCCCAAGCTATTGGTGCTTTCTTAGAGTTTTCTGTTGAACCAGTCCACAAGAAGGTCCTACATATGGTCTCAATCATCTTCATGATCTTCTTTGGCAATAGAATAATTTGAGCCCAATATGTCTATACTCCAAATAATACTGATTTTATGAGTTGAACTCTTGTTGAGTATGAAAGCATTCTTGATGTCCAACATCTAGCTCTCTATGTCTTCTCAATCAGGGGCATACATTGGTGGATGTTTGATTTTCTTGTTGATAATGGAACTCCCATATATTTAAATGGTATGCATCCTTTTTCATATCCAGTATATTCAATTAGTTGCTCTTTTATATGTTGTCGAACCCCAACAATGTAAATAGAACTTTTTTATGCACTTGCCTATAATCCTGATGCAGCTGAAAAAATCTTAAAGGTCTCATGCAATTTTGCAACTGATTGTAAGTCACCCATGCAAAACATTGGCAAATCGTTAGCAAAACAAATGTGAGTCAATCCCAACTTCTTGCATTTTGGATGAAACTGGAAGTCCTTCTGCTTTTCTTGTTGACTCATCTCTCTTTGAAGGTATTCCATTACATTCACAAAGAGGTAAGGAGACATTGGATCTCATTGTCTTATGCCTCTCTTATTAGTGAAAGGTTTAGTTAATCCTCCATTCAACATCAAGGAATATGACACTGTTGTCACATACTCCATTATCCATGTGATGAATTTCTTGGGGAAGCCCAAATCTGTAAGCATGCATCTAATGAACTACCAGTCCAATGAGTCATATGCCTTTATGAAATCAACTTTAAGGACACATCGTGGAAACAAGACTTTCCTATTATTTCCATTGAATAGCTCATGGCTAAACAATATATTATCTACAATAATCCCCCCTCTATGAATTCACACTGTGTTTTCCCAATGATACCATCTATTACCTTTTTTATCCTTTTGGTTTGGATCTTGGGAATGATTTTGTATACAGTAGTACAACAGGCAATAGGTCTGTAGTCTTTCATAGTTGTAGGGGCAGACACCTTTAGTATCAATATTATGGCTGTACAATTCCAAGCTTTCTTCATCTTACTTGTCCGAAAAAAAACATTACAACATCATATACATCTTGCTTCACTTCTTCCCAATGTTTCTTGAAGAATTCAACTGGGAATCCATACACTCCAGGTGCTTTATCATTTGGCATATCTTTAATTGCTGCATCTACCTCTTCCCTGGTCACTTTTTTTTTATAACTCCTGTTGCTGGTCCAATGATAAGCATGTCCCTTCTTTGATGAAACTCGTGTTAGGACAAGGTTTTAGCCCAGGATCATTTCCCATAAGTTGTTGGAAGAGAGTGATGAACTCTTTTTCAACTGCATGAGGCTCTGTGACTCTACTTCCAACATCATTACACACAGCTGTAATAGAATTTTTGGTTGCTCTAATTTTCAGCTGTGCATAGAAATATTTGGAGTTTGAGTCTCATAGTCAATCCACATTACCCTTGCCTTCTGCTTCAAGAATCTCTCTTTTGTTATGTTCCATTTCTCTAATTCCTGCAATTTCTTCTTTTCCTTCTCTATCAGCCCCTGATTGAAAGGTTGGGCTTTCAAGTTAATCTGAGTATATTCCAACTGTTGCTTTATCTGACTCAAACTTTTCTCATAGCTTGCCATCTCCTTGTTTATTCCTTTTGCCTCAGCTTTTGGCTTTGATAATTTCTGCCACATTGTGTCCATAGGGTCATTCCCTAGCTTTTGGTTCCATATTGACTTCACCATAGGATGGAAATCCTTATGCTTCATTGTCAGCAGATACAACTTGAATGACTTAGGATATATATTCTTCCTTTTCCATATTTAGACTACTATAGATGAGTGATCTGACACACCTAGATCTAAGCAGTCAGCTTCCACATGTCCATAGTCTTTTATCCATTCAAAGTCGTAGTATAATCTCTATTTGATCAATTACGTCATTGTTGTAGTTAATTGATGAGCTCCCAACTAGCTGTGCCTTTTTAGTATGTATAACTTGGGAGAGAGTGCATATTTAGGTAATTTTTGAACAACACCACTCCCAGAGTATATGAGGGATTAATAACTGAGGGTTTAAAGGCGAGATTAGGGATAATGAAGCTTTGGGTGTGATCTGAAGTAAGCTATATTAAAAGCCAGCTAGCGTAGCTCGGGAGAGTGCGTCTAGTAAATTGTCGTGATTTCTCGGGAGAGATTTACGGTAATAAGAGTGATCATGATTGGTAGAGAATACTTAGGCGAAATTATAGAAGACATAGCGGGAATGACTCAGACAATTGGGGAAATCATGACTCTAGTCTTCCTTAATGTTGTCTCTAACTCTTATTATCTTTAGTTGTTATTTTTTGTTAACTAATTAGTTAAACACAAGAATCTTAATATCTATAAGATAAAAATTATTCAAGCTTGTCTTCTTGGTGATAGTGAACAACTGTAGCTAAGCCTTAGTTCTCTATGAGATTTGACTCCGAACATGTAAACCGGGTTATATTTGCAACGACCGCGTTGTCCTTTTATAAGACATGGTTGGGCGTGATCAGCAAGTCTTCGGAAGAAGGTAGAATGCCGGTTGTGGATCTTCAGAGCAAGGTGAGTCTCCTTTCTAATCTTTTGAATGGAAATCTACCCCATAGGCGAGTTCAATTGATTATGTGCACCTATTTGTGGTGGCTACGTACGAAAGAGGTGACGAGAGTTTATGCGTAGCTACTATTATACTATTATCCAGATAGTATAGGACCCAAAAATCATGTTGTACATGGAATATTGTGAAACCACGAATGACTTGAATTGCTTAAATCACAATAACATTAGTAAATGAATTTCAAAGGTATTAAGCTTCTTTCCTTAAAAATTGTTAAAGAAGACCTTATTTGATTGATTGAGCATGTATTTTTATGTGTACGTGCATCGCATGCATGATTCGCGAGCAGAGTATGTGTTTATTTTTGAAACGGGTTGAACGCCTCCGTAGATTAAATCGATGCATCTACATTACGGGCCATTCGACCCTCGACAGTGCACACTTTACATTTCTGTTGGAGCGGGCTGTCGACCTCGGCATGATTTGCGCATGTTTGTACTGTTGTCTTGAACTTATTTGAGTTGTTTCATTCCTCACTTTTGCTCCAGATCATATTATTAATAATATCAAGAAATCTAAGGAAAATTTTCATGAAAGAATTATATGTCTACTTGTTTCCTCTATCTGGATTAAATTATACTTATAAAATAAATCTACTGTTAAATATATTTATTAAGGATGAATAATTATTGGACTACTAGAGAGTGTCAAAGTTGACCATCTCGTCTCTAACCCTTCGAGAATAGGCGGGATACTCATTGGGCACACATTATTTTTGTACTCACACTACACTTGCTGTGCATTTTGTTGCACACGCATATATGACTCTAGTAGCTTACTACGCATAGCAGCACGGATGATTCTGGGACTAGGTGAGTTGCATCATTCAAGACGGTCGCAGTTAGAGTAGTCCCTTCCATTGTATTGTATTTACTTTTCGCCCATTGTATCCCGGGCGGATGTTGTATTTTATTTCTCTTATCAGTAGTTGCTTTTGCACTTGTGACATCGTGTTCTACGATGGTATGGAGTATTGTATTAATTCCTTAACTTTTGAATTTGATTTGAAAATATATATTCTTTAAAATTTCTAAGTAACGAAGGAAAAATCTTGTATTTCAAAAGTGTTAAAACGAGATTTAATTTAGTATTTAAGTTGGCTGGCCTAACAATGGTGTCCGGCACCACCACGACCTTTAGTGGATTTTGGGTCGTGACATTTAAGTATCAAATTATAAAAAAGGACGGTAAAGGTTCAATTTGCGATTAGTATTATTTATAAAAGAAAAATAAATTTAAATATTTATTAAAAAAGAATTCAATTAAATATAAAACGTAAAGTAAAAGTATAAATGAAAATTCTAGTTAATACAAAATATAATTATTCCAAAGCAATAATATTGAGTATTTGGTATTACTTATTATTTATATGATTATTTAAACGGTAAAGGGTCTGATATGTCCCTCTACTATTAACATTTCTTTAAAAATGTCCTTCGTGATACTATTTGGCCGCTTAAGTCCCTACCGCTATACTATCATACAAATATACTCCTAATTTTAGTGGAGTCCCACGTGGCAGCTCAGGACAAAAAGAAGTCACCCTATGTTTTAATAGCAGGATCCAATTAAAACCAATCCCTAATTTTTTACCCATGCATTACCCGATCCAATTTGCTCAACTTTGAAATTTTTTTCTTTTAAATAAATTCAAAAGAACATCTTCATACATCTCCAACTTTCCTTGAATCCCTAGTCTTTGGATGGATTATTACAAATATTGATTTTTTTGTTTGGTTAGAAAAAATTAGGGGTCCGTTTTGTTCGGGTAATGGGCAAAAAATTAGGTGTGGGATATATATAGATCCGGGTATTAAGACAGAAGGTAAGTTCTTTTGTTCTTGAGCTGTCACGTGGAACCCCATTAAAATTAGGGGTATATTTATATGATAGTGTAACGAATGATAAGTTTGAAATCTACTCTTATGAATAGGAGAAATAGAATAAAAATTTAATTAAAATAAAAATAGAATAAATATATAGCAGAAAAAAGGATAAGAAAAAAATTAAATTAATGAGGGATAATTTGAAAAAAAATATATATTTTTTTATTTTTATCTTGAATAAATTAATTTTTTGCTTCTGCTTTTTGGAGAAAACTAGAATTTGTAGCTTCTTCCTAGAAAAAACTTCGATTGCTGCTAAAAAATACTTTTTTCATTTTGGTCAAATAACTTAAATTTAAAAAAAAAATACTTTTGACCTCCTAAAGCTTGGCAAAACAAAATCTAAGTTACTCCGAAATTTCAACCGCAAACATTTTATCACGTGTTTTCTTCCCTTTGCATACTCTTACTAAACAGAAACAGAAAAAGTTCAAAGTTGCAGACTTTCCCTATTTCATTTTATAGAAGAACCAGCACTCTAATTTCCTTTTTTTTCCCTTTTTGACTCCATGTTTTTATGGCCTTTTTTAAAACATTTTTTTACGTGATGGCAACATTTAGTTGATCTCCAACCATTTATAAAAATTTCCCTGTGATCTTCATCTCAGTTATAAAAATTTCCATTTGTTCTTTAATTTGTTTGGTTTTAATTTCGCAAATTATTGTTTTTTTTATATGTAAAACTGCCGTTGTCGTGGTGGGTTAGATAGACCATCAAAAGTAAGTTAAGATCTCATCATTTCGTTTTAATGTAGTTCTAAATGAAGAATTAAACAAAATAGTGTACTCACCTAACTATTTAAATTAAAAATGACCGACAAATATATTATATAATATAATATAATATAATATATAACCCTATATAATTTATATATATCGACTAAATAAAAGTAAACAATGAATCCAGCGGGCTATTTATACAGAAATCCCGTTAAATTAGGTGGATCAAGAGCCCTTCTCAGTTCTCTCGCCTGGTCATAACAGAATGTGGATAGAACTAACCTTCAAATTTAATTGGAAATTATCTCAATTTGACTTCTTAGTAGCTTATATTAACATGAAAATTCCAATTGGTTGCCTTTATTCATCATATCATCGTATCATACTATAGTATAAGTATGAAGTCAGCAAGTAAAGTTTGAAAAACAAAAATAACCCTAAAAACTTGAATAACAATTTTGCCCTTCACATAAAAAATAACGTCTATTAAATGATAATTTTAGCTACGTTGATTCATACTAATGGTGGATTGTTTCATCTCCCAGGGAAGTTGCAATGGTGAAACTTTTTTTTAGTTACATTGGCCCTTTTCATATTTTTGCTTTAATTGTTTAAACTTCTGAGTTTCCAACTTTGATATCAATTAAAAGTGGCCTTTTCAAATTTTTGTTGCACTATGTAAAAGCACAATATTAATTTTTTTTTCCATTGTCACCGTCAGAAGTTCTCTCCCACAAAAAATTACTATGGTATATTTTGGTCAACATCATTATAATAAGTAAATCTATTTATATGTTAGACCAGTTCATTTTATGCTGATGTCTTGTCTAAAGGCTTGTGTTTATGAGATAACGTATACTACGAAGTTATGCAAAATCAATCATGGACATAGTTCATGACTTCATGGTGGACTCTTAGTCAAAAAGAAAGCTTTATTACTTTCAATTGGTACATGCCTAGAGGTTATACTAAATATTTTTTAGGTATCATCTTCATATAAGATATTGTAGTGATGTAACTCATGTTAAATAGGAATAGTATATTTTATTATTGCACGGAATACAAAAGAATCGTACTTATGGATACTTATTCTATTAACAAATGAATAATATATTCTGACATTAAAAATAATAATATAATGTTTCAAATTGCTAAATAATTTTTTACTCCAGACTATTTGGTACAAAAATTAATGAATATTTGATAAGAACTAATAAAAGATTCAGCTCACACTTTATTTTCAAACTTTTAATTAGTCATAACTTCTAAGAAATTTGTACATATTGATGGGATACACCTGCAACGCATGTGTCCAAAGACTAGTACTATATTATAAGTATGAAGCCCAAAGAATAAGGTTAGATTACCAAAATTGTAACGACTCGACTGGTCGTTTTAAGTACCAGCGCTCCGTTCAGCAGTCGGAGGCCAAGAGTAGCTCCATTTCGGGTATTATTACTTGTTCGCATGGTTGGAATTTTTCAGGCAAATCAGAGTAAATTTAAATGAAAATTCACATTTGAGAAGCTTAAAGTTGAAAGAATGAATTAGGATTGGATTTTTGAGTAAGCAACCTCGGAATCAGGACCAGAAGGTTCTAGCAAGTTCATATGATGATTTCGGATTTGGGGGCATGCCCGGTGCGGGTATTGGGTAATCCAGGAGCGTTTTGGCGGCTATTGTGGAAGTTAACTTTTTGTAATAAATTTTTTAAGTTTGGTTTGAAGTGCATTTCAGCCTTATCGATATCCATTTGAGATTTCGAGACTGGGAGTAGCTCCGTATGGTGATTCAGGAGTTGGGAGCGCGATCAGACGTGAATTCAAAGGTTCGCAGGTCATTTTGAAGCCATTTTGGCAAAATATAAAAATATGAAGGTATGGAGAAGTTTGACCGGAAGAGAAATTTTTGATATCGGGGTCGGAATCCGAATCCAAAAGTTGGAATATGTCTATAATGTCAAATATGACTTGTCTGAAAAATTTGAAGTCAATCGGACGTGAATTGATAGGTTTAAACATTGTGATTAGAAGTTGGAAAGTTCAATATTCATAAAGTTTGGATTGGAGGTCGTTCGATGATTTTGTCGTTGTTTGATGTGATCTGAGTCCTAGAGCAGGTCTGTAATATATTTTGGGATTGGTTGGCATGATTAGTTGGGTTCCCGGTGAATTCCTGGTGGTTAACGAGAAAAATTGGATTTGTGTTCCTAAGGTCATGGGTAAACTTTACCTTCAAGAAATTTCAGATTCCGGACACGTGGGCCCGAGGGTATTTTGGTCATTTCACAAATGGAGTTGGGAAGTTGTATAATTTGAATTTTTATCAAGTATTTGAGTATATTCTCATTATTTTGCTTTTGTTTGGCTAGTTTTGGAGCTTTGCGCACTAGTTCGAACTTTCGGAAAGATGTGAAGCTCCGGTTATGAGTCTTCGGAGCGAAGTGAGTCTCCTTTCTAATCTGTAAGGGGGAATTACCACACAGGCGAGTTTACTGATTATGTGCCCCTATTTGTGGAGGCTACGTATGGACGAGGTAACGAGAGTCCGTGTGTAGCTATTGTCCGGGTAGTCTAGGACAAAAAACATGTTATACTTGGATCATTTGTAAATCATTGATGACTTGAATTACTTTAATCATATTAAATTAATAAGCTTATTTCTAAAAAAAAAAGCTATGTTTTCCTCAAATTATTAAAAAGGAATGGACCTTACTTGGATATTTGCTCCACGCTGACTGTTTGACTGATTATCTATCTGCGTGTGTTTATACTTCTGTTGGAATGTGCCGATCGCCTCGGTTAAATGGATGCATCTATGGTATGGGTCGCTCGACCCTTGGCTGTGCACACTTTACATATCTGTTGGAGCGGCCCGTCGACCTCGGCATGACTTGCGCATGTTTGTGCTATTATCTTCAACTCATTTGAGTTGTTTTATGCCACATTATGGCTCGAGATCATTCTATTAATAATAACAAGAAACTAAGGAAATTTTTCATGAAATAATTATATGACTACTTGTTTTTCCATAGCTGGATTAGAATCCTCTTTATAAAACAAATCCACTGCTTGGATATATTAATTAAAGATAAATAGTCATTGGACTGCTAGTGAGTTTCAGAATTGACCATCTCGTCTTTACTATTTCGAGATTAGGCGGGACTCTCATTGGGTACACGTTGTTTTTGTACTCATACTACACTTGCTGTACATTTTGTTGCACAATTATAGGTGATTTCAGCGGTCTACTGAACGTAGCAGCACATATGATTCTGGGGACTAGGAGAGATGCATCATTCGAGGCGCCCGCAGCTAGGGTAGTCTCTTTCCAGCACTGTATTTACTTTCCGTTCACTGTATTCTGGACGAAGATTGTATTTTTATCCCTGTTATCAATAGATGCTCATGTACTTGTGTCTCCGGGTTCTGGGATGAGTTAAATATTGTATTACTGGCTTAACCTTTAAATTTGATTTGAAAATCTATATTCTTTAAAAATTTCTAAACATGGATAAAAAATCACATATCTCCAAAAGTGTTGAAATGAGATTTGATTAAGTAATCTGGTTGGCTTGCTTGACAGCAGTGTCCGACGTCATTACGACTCTTAGTGGATTTTGGATCGTGATAACATGGTATCTGAGCACTAGGTTCTCGACGGTCTCCGAGTCATGAGGAAGTCTAGTAGAGTATCGCGGACCGGTACGGAGACGTCTGTACTTATCATATGGAGGTTACAGGACTGTTAGGAGTACTTCCCTTCTTGATTTCCTTATCGTGCAGTTCAATTCCTTTGAGGCTTATGCCTTTGATTCCTTCATACTCAATCTTACCGACGCGAGCGCTTGATAGAAATCGAGAATTTGAAGACTTGAATTGGCACTACAAATGTGGTGCGGGATGATTTTCCCCGGTATAATTGATTGGACTATTATAGTCACTTTTATGGAAGGATATGCTATTATTCATCTCAGTAACAGGACTTCTAAAATCCTTGAGACTAGGCATAGGTTGCCATGATACCTATGAGCGATTATTCACGCGGTGTTGTTATGATGATATGATGTTTGCCCACGTGTCATGGCATTGGATGAATTGAAGGGAAGTTTACTCAGCGTGTAATCGAGGGATTCAATATCTTATTTCCGGCAGGGGAAAAGCGCAGTCAGATTAAGAATGGTCAGATGTGGCTAGGGAAAGTAATGAGACTTGGTGTTTGCAAGCGTGGTTGAGCTTTCTATTATGATGGGGTGTTGGGGCCCTAATGAAACGTACTAAGTTTGTCGATATTATAACCTGCTACAATTCGCCTTATGGCAGGATATTGTGAAATAGTATTGGAGATACAACTGTCATATATCGCATGGTGCAGTGGTTTAAGATCAAATTAGAATTTCTAATATTGATGGATAGATAAGGACGACCTTTGGAGAGGTTATAAAGTTAGCAGCAATGGTGGATTCAAGTGTCGTGAAGATAGATTTTGTTTGAAGCAACAATTGAGCAGTAGAGCATTAGGAAAGACATGTGGGAAGTCTCAGGCGGTGTTTAAATTTCTAAAAGGCTAAGTATTAGAAGCAAGGTCGAGTGACCTGTCACGACCCGGATTTACCTACCATTGGAAGTCGTGATGGCGCCTACTGTCGAAGCTAGGCAAGCCAACTTTTATAATCATTTTTACCAACTTAAATCTAAAACAAGTGAAATACTAAAATATTTAATTAAAACCCGCAAAAGTCTTTTAACAACAATAGCGAAAATAAAGATGCCGAAATTAACAACATGTCTCTACCCAGTATCTGGTGCCACCACTCACGGACAACTAAGAGTACTAAAAACAGTAGTTTGAAAGAAATACATCATATGCCTGTTTGATACAAATAAAACAAACTGAAAAGATATGATAAGGGAGACTCAGGGCCCACGAACGTCAGCGAACTACCTTAGAGTCTATGAACTAAAGGATCACTCCCGAACTATAGCTGCGGTCCGTAGGCTGTGTCCTGAACTGTGCACAAAAATGCACAGAAGCGTAGTATCAGCACAACCAACCCCATGTGCTGGTAAGTGCCCGGCCTAACCTCGGCGAGGTAGTGACGAGGCTAGACCTACCACAACCAACCTGTACAGATATATGCAATAACAGAAAGAGAGCAAGAATTTATGCAAATAAAACAGAAAGGGGACATGCTGGGGAGTAGCAGTTCAACTATAACCTCTACAATTAAGAGATGAAACTAAATAAATAATAATTAAATAAGAAAGCCAATGGATCAACAACTGCACGACATCACCCTTCGTGCTTTTACTCTCATTCCTTACCAAAATAGTCAAATATAATACACGGCATCACCCTTCGTGCTTTTACTCTCATTTCTCACCAAGAATATCAAATACAAGGCATGACATAACCCTTCATGCTTTTAATCTCGATAAACAGTGCATGACATCACCCTTCGTGCTTTTATTCTCAATAAACAGTGCACGACATCACCCTTTATGCTTTTACTCTCTCTTCCTCTCCCAATCAATGGTCACAGCCAAACGGGAACAAGGAAATATATATATATCAAGACAAGATATCCCGGCAAGGGAGAAATATTCAAAAAATGGTCGCGGCAAGGGAAATACAACTCAACAATAGGTCCCGGCAAGGGAAAAGTACCAAAAGTTCCTCTTTACTTCATTTGATTCTCAACATTCATTGCATAGTTCTTGTAACAAGTTATTATCAAAATTGTTCGCTTACTTCACAATTTAATTGCAAATATGACATCACGGCCATGCTTGACTTGGGCGCATAGGTAACCGTCACCATACCTATGCACTGACCCCACATAGCACATAACAAATAACAACTTAATCCTATTCCCTCAAGCCAAAGTTACACCGAACACTTACCTCGAATCCGAAAATAGCAACTCAAAGATCAACAATCGCCTTTCCTCTAGAATTTGACCCCAAACCAATGTTATCTAACATAATCAGGTTCAATATTATCAATAAGAATCCAAAAACACAATCCCATAGCCTAGAAATGCATTTTCTAGCTTACTTTCAAAAGTACTAAAATCTGACACCGGGCCCACGTGGTCCAAACTCGAGGCTCGGACCAAAACTCAATCCCCCATAACCTCACGAGTTCAAATATATCATTATATTTAAAATTCGACCTCAAATCGAGGTTGAAATACCCAAAATCCCATAAACCCTAACTAAACCCAAAACCCCTAAATTTTATTTTGATTTCATGTTTTAGAGCTAGCAATTTAATGATTTGATGAAGAAATAGTGAGGAAATAATGTTAGGATTACCTACCCAAAGAGCTGGGAAGAAGGTAGAGCTTGAATCTCGTCAATGGAGGATTTTTGGAGAGAGTTCAAGTGAAAAATGGGTGAAATCCGGAGAGAACACTGTTTTGGAGTTTAAATATTTTCACTGGGCAATTACCCTTCGCGTTCATGTGAATAGGATCGTGTTTGCGAAGGGTTGGTCAGGTTGAGCATCGCGTTCGCGTGGGAAAAATTGTAAAAGCGTAGAATAGAAGATGGGGCTTCACGGTTGGCCTATGCGAACGCGTGGGCCATACGCGAACACATAGAATGAGCAGGCCAGGCTCCGCAAACCCGGGAGCCTTCACACGGACGCGTAGAGGAAAAGAGAAAGGTCCAGATATTTGTTGTATGCGAACGCGATGGGTTAATCGTGAACGTGAAGGAGGGAAAGAGGAGGGCATCACGAACGCGACCAGAGGGACGCGTACGCGATGAAGATAAACCTGCTGCAATTTTTCTGCAATTTTCTTAAGTGAAAAATTACCGAACCACCCCCAAAACACTCCCGAGCCCTCGAGGCTCCCAACCAACCACACGCACTAACTCAATATCATCCTACTAACATAGTCGAGCGATCAAATCGCCAAAATAACATCAAAATCAAAGAATCGACCTCCAAAACTCATAATTTTCATTTCAAAGTTCAAAACTTTCAAATTTTCCACTTTTAGTCCAAAACATGTCAAACGACGTCCGTTTCCAACCAAACTTTACAGATAGTGCTAACGCCCATTGAAGACTTGAACCAGGCATCAGAACCAATATAGGAGCCCGATACTATTATTTTTGATCAATTTTTGCTTTTTTTCCTTAAGCATATTCATAAAATAATTTCACAGAAAAGCTCCGTAGTCTGGCCTGGGACCTCGGATTTTTATTCCTGGAATACGTCCGGGTCCCAAATTTCCTTACGGACCCTCCGCGACTGTCATATCAAGGGTCCAGGTCCGTTTACCCAAAATATTGACTAAACTCAACTATAGCCAAATTAGTATCAAAATTCTTAGTTTTTAACACAAAATTCAAATATTTTAACATAAAAATGTTCCAGCTTCGTACTCGGACTACGCATGCAAATCGAGGCAACCTAGTAAGAGGTTTTCAAGTCCTCAGAAGCGCAAGAAAAGGGATAACTACGGTGATGACCCTTTGGGTCGTGAATGACAAATTAAGAAAATGAGTTCCGCCAAAGTGGGAGAGTGGCGGGTATTTTATATGGGCTTGGTAGTAGGATGACTACGCGCCTTAAGTAGAGTCTGGATCGAATTGGGGATGTTAAGGATTGTGAATTGGAGCCTGCAGATATGATGTGAAGTATGGGCTATTATGTGCCGGAAGATTGATATGACGGAAAGGAGTTGCTTGAAATGGAGGAGGGTGTAGCATAACCCTTAATTAGGAAGGATGTTACCGCACATTTAATTGATATCTGCGAGGGGTGAACGGACTTGTGCAAGTGTAAGGTGAGCTCGAACTCAGGATAGGCTATTGGTCTCATACTGAATGAACCCCGTGCAGAGGCGTGAGAAGATGTCGGGAGGTGATTTCCCTATATGGGTTATTCCCCATGAGAAGGTTAGCGATCGCGTGGTTGGCGAAGCTTCTGCAAGGAATTATATTGGTTTTTTAACAAAGAGATCATTCGTGCGAATGTGGATGATGATTCAGAATATGAAAGATGGGGATTTACAGGAAGATTTTGAGAAATTTTGATAATTTAGTACATGAGATTACGCCCCTAAGAGGTAAAGAGGTCGGGCGAACTCAGGAATTATGAAATGATGGCTTCAAGCTAAGTGGGAGAGTCCCACCGCTTATTATTGGGATGTATGATTAGCTACTTGCTCGATTTCTGGTTATTAGCATATTGATGGATTACTTCAGCTATGAGAAAATACCATAAGTGGTAATTCGAGCAAATGAATTGTTGGAGGCATGTGATGGTTGGTCCTATTGGCTCATGTTCGGACTTAGATGCAGGTTTCGGAGGAAGTGATTGCGTCGAGCGCTTCGCCGTGAGACTATTCATAAGTTATAAGAGCAATGGAGTGAGTTATATTTGGGACCAAAGTAGAGTGGGTGGCTCACAATAATGGTCCTAGTAAATTCAGGAGTTTAAGTGTGGTGCTCAATAATTTCGAGCCTATGGGTATAATTAAGAATCAAGCTTTGTAGCAGCTTATGAGAAGGTGTCAGAATATTCTATGGTATTTTGACTTACGAGTAGCATTGAGAAATATGAAATAGTTCGTGGGATTCGAGACAACATGGTCTCGTGATTCAAGGTCACTCGAGATGAGTGCAGATGGAGTATGCCATGTGTTGAATGAAGAAGCATTATTTCTAACGCAATCAAGGATTTAGTGGAAGGAAGTAGATTGATTAACCATAATTAACTTTGCAAATTGGTAGTGGTGATCAGTTCATCCAGCGTGATAAAGCCATGCATGTGAAGTGTGGCGGTATGTATGGTGCTTGTCGGTCGCAGAGATTGATGGTATTCAGAAGCTTTCTTCTGTTATAGCTTGTTATAAGTAGGTGGATCCCGAAAGGGATATGGTGGCTTGGACCACTACTTAGAGATTGGCATTTTTGCTGAGTATGAGAATTCACCTGTATGTTGCTATAGTTCTCCTAAAGTGAGTTAAATGAAATTTATACGCTGAAGTGATAGTCTACTAGTGGTTTCAGAGTTGTGATGCAAATCATGTCTATAATATATCGGCACGTGAGGTGCAGTAAGTGGTATGGAATTTGAAGTAAGTATCAAGGGTGCAGTTTGGTAATGATTATGATGTCACGAGCTCGGATAAGCAGGAAGGGAGTTTCCATGTTTTGGGTAAATTGGTATTGTCTCCAGTGTCACCTGAGATCGGTGTTTTGTGAGAAAGGCTTTGCGTCCTGGTTAAGGATCCTGGATCGCTTTTCAGCATTAGAGTATCAGAAGCTTTAAAGGTACATACTCGATACTTATTTCAGAAGATTGTGGGAGCGTGTCCCACATGAAGATTGTGTAAGTGGACATGTAGTCGCTTAATTGACTAAAGATTTAATCAAGTATGAGGATTGTGTTAATGACATCAATTTGAGAATCCATGCCTGAAGGGCACTCGGATTCTGAGTCGTGGATTGTACTCCGGTTATGACGGTTGTTCTTATGTATTACGAGAAGAAGGAAATTAGTATGGACCTTTGAAAGGTCATTGGATTAATTTGATATCATCAGGGTCGACTTGAGGTCGGTGGATAGATTTAAATGTAAATTTGGGCTTTATACATGCCACTTGTGTTCATTTCAGTAAGGCGCTCCTTATGAAGTAGTCAGGGTGTCTTCCCGTTGTCAGATATTTCATGAAGTGATACATTGTTCCGTGTGAGTTTTGAGACAGCCTGATAAATTATGTATATGTTGAGGTTCCGCGTTGCGATGATGTTATGTGAGCGGGATGGCTCTTGAGGTTTAGATATTGTATCGAACCTCAGTTGTGCTTGAGTTTATAACTTATCGCGCTATATGTCCCCTCAAGGATATCATTATGCACTTAGCGTGCTTGTGACCTAGATTCCTTACTTTATTGCAATGAGCAAATTAGCTCGATGTGTATCTCCTTATGTGAGTTCTACGTGTGGATCGGTGGCACACCTCCATGGTTATATTGTGAGGATCGGGTGACACGCCGCCATAGTTATATTGTGTGGATCGGGTGGCAAGCCGCCATGGTCATGCTGTGGGGATCGGGTTGCACGCTACAACAGTGTGTTGATGAGTGTAGTTTCTATATGCCAATTTTGTATATCATGCTTCCTATTTTCTAAGGAAGGTCTTTATTAGTGCGGAGGTTAGTTAATTCCTTCCAGAGTTTGATTTGTTGTTGGTGTTGTGTTCAGATTGGTGGACTATTGGCACATTGTGGCATCATATGAGATTGTAATCGCATTTAGAGTGGCGTATTGCATGAGCAGTTCGTTCTAGGTGAGACGAGATATTTCACTTAGGACCACTGCAATTGGATCATGTGAAGTTAATTAATGAGCTAAGACACTTAGATGGTTCTGAAAGAGGAAATGACTCATGTTAGGGCATAGACCCAATGGTTTGTTGATTTAATAGTGATTATGAATTTCGGCATCCTCTCTTCCACCGTGTCGGTGTTGTGAAGGTTAGATCAAGTCCCATGTAGGCTAGGAGGTGCAATGGGAGCATCTGATTCAATGAATTTTGGCTAACTTGATCAGAAAATGTTATTGTGGTCCTATGAGTACAGTGATGCAAAGTATGAATTTAGCAAAGTTATGCAATCATGTTGGGTACAACATGCGGTGAATGATTTGGTGGTATTATGATGGAAATAGGCCTGACATAGAATTTCGGATGTTGGCAATGTGCTTAAAGCTTAGTTTTCTGAATAAAAGGAAATATATCAGGCTAATGTGCTCAGTAAAGTTGTGGCAGCACGGGAAGGTGCATAAGATACTAAACAATGATTTCAGACTACTTCAGCATAGTGCTCAACAAGTTCGAGGATGAATGTATGTTTAAGTGGGAGAGAATGTAAAGACCTGACCGGCCATTTTGAGTACCAGCGCTCCATTCAGCAGTCGGAGGTCATGAACATCTCCATTTCGGGTATTATGACTTGTTTGCATGGTTGAAATTTAAATTCAGGCAGATTGAAGTTAAATTTAAATGAAAATTTTCATTTCAGAATCTTAAAGTTAAAAGAATGAATTAGGATTGGATTTTTGAGCAAGCAACCTCGGAATTGGGATCTGAAGGTTCCAGCAAGTTCATATGATGATTTCAGATTTGGGCTTATGCCCAGTGCAGGTTTTGAATAACTGAGAGCATTTTTGCACCTATTGTGGAAGTTAGCATTTTGGAAGAAATTTCTTAAGTTTGGCTTGAAGTTCATTTCAACGTTATCGATGTCCTTTGGGATTTCGAGACTGGGAGTAGCTCCACATGGTGATTCTGGAGTTGGGAGCGCGATTAGAAGTGAATTCGAAGGTTTGTAGGTCGTTTTGAAGCCATTTGGCTAAAGATAGAAATTTGAAGGTTTTGAGAAGTTTGACCGGAAATGGAATTTTTGATATCTAGGTCGAAATTCGATTCCAGAAGTTGGAATAGGTCCGTAAAGTCAAATATAACTTGTGTGCAAAATTTGAAGTCAATCAAACGTGATTTGATAGTTTTAAACATCGAGAGTGGAAGTTGGAAAGTTCAAAGGTCATAAAGTTTGGATTGGAGGTCGTTCGATGATTTTATCGTTGTTTAATGTGCAGGTCTGTAATATGTTTTGGGATTGGTTGGGTCACTGGGGCCTCGGATGAATTCTGGGTGGTTAACGGATCAAAAATTAGAGTTTTGAAAGAGATGGGCAGCTGGTGTATGGTATTTCTGATTCTGCAAAAATGGGACTGCAGTAGCGGCCTACGCAAGGGCGTTAATTGAACTGCAGAAGCGATTTTGGCCATCAGTGAAGAGGACCTCAAATGCGGTCGAGTAGCCGCATAAGCAGAACCGCACCTCCGGTCGGTGAGTAGCAGAAGCGGAAGGGGCAGCCTAGGAAGGTTACCGTAGAAGCGGATTTTTGCTCGCATAAGCGGGTTCGAAGAAGCGATCCCTAGACCACAAAAGTGGAAAGAGCTGGGGGCAGATTGTTGTTTTGAAAATCAAATTTTGGCTCATTTCTCTCATATTTTTCATGACTTGGGTGATTTTTTGGGAGCTTCAAGAGAGGGTTTTCATCTTCAACACTAAGTTATGTTATTCTCACCCATTATGAGTCGAATACATTGATTATGTATGGATTTTAGTATGTCAATGAGTAGGAAATTGAGGGTTAGAGGAAGACCTAGAAAACTAGGGTTGTTGGATTTTGACCACGATTTTGGATATGAAATTGAGAGAAAATCGTATATTTGAGTTCCTAAGGTCATGGGTAAACTTTACCTTCAAGAAATTTTGGATTTTGGACACGTGGGCCCGAGGGAATTTTGGTCATTTCACAAACGGAGTTGGGAAGTTGTATAATTTGAATTGTTAGCAAGTATTTGAGTATATTCTCAATAGTTTGCCGTTGATTGGCTAGTTTTGGAGCTTTGCACGCTAGTTAGATTTCAGAAAGATGTGAAGTGCCGGTTATGAGTCTTCGGAGCGAGGTGAGTCTCCTTTCTAATCCCGTGAGGGGGAATTACCCCATAGGTGAGTTAACTGATTATGTGCTCCTTTTTGTGGGGGCTACGTACGCACGAGGTGACGAAAGTCCATGGGTAGCTATTGTCCGGGTAGTCTAGGACCAAAAGCATGTTATACTTGGATCATTTGTAAATCATTGATGGCTTGAAATTCTTTAATCATATTAAATTAATAAGCGAATTTCTAAAAAAGACTAAAGCTATATTTTCCTTATATTATTAAAGGAATGGACTTTTCTTGGATATTTGCTCCACACTGACTGTTTGACTAATTATCTGTCTGTGTGTGTTTATACTTCTTTTGGAACGGGCTGGTCGCCTCGGTGAAATGGTAGAACAACATATAAGTTATCATGCTTGCATATCCATCATTTGAGTCTCCAACAATTATTCTAATAATTACATATCCGATTTGGCCTATGGACGAGTATACAAGCATATGTTTCATGCTTGTTTGAGTAACATCAATGAGATTTCCCAATATCATGCTAAGAATAGCTAGGATTTCCAAAAGAAGATGCCATTCGTTTGATGAGAAATAAAAAGGAATATCGAAAATTCGAGCATTTATAGTACGGGCCACTCGACCCTCGGCAGTGCACACTTTACATTTCTGTTGGAGCGGGCCGTCAATCTCAACATGATTTACGCATGTTTGTGCTGTTATCTTAAACTCATTTGAGTTGTTGTATGCCACATTATGGCTCGAGATCATTCTGTTAATAATAACAAGAAAACTAAAAAAATTTTCCATGAAAGAATATATGACTACTTGTTTTCCCATATACGGATTAGAATCTTGTTTATAAAATAAATCCACTGCTTGAATATATTTATTAAGGATAAATAGTCATTGCACTGCTAGTGAGTGTCAGAATTGACCATCTCGTCCCTGCTCCTTCGGGATTAGGGGGGACACTCATTGGGTATACGTTGTTTTTGTACTCATATTACACTTGCTGTGTATTTTGTTGCACATGTATATATGATTTTAGTGGTCTACTGGACGTATCAACGCGAATATTCTGCGGACTAGGTGAGCTGCATCATTCGAGATGGCCGCAACTAGGGTAGCCCCTTTTCAGCATTGTATTTACTTTTCGTTCACTGTATTTCGGATGGAGATTGTATTTTTTATCCCTCTTATCAGTAGATGCTCATGTACTTGTGCCTCCGAGTTCTGGGATGATTTAAATATTGTACTACTGGCTTAATTTTAGATTTGATTTGAAAATCTATATTCTTTAAAAATTTCTAAATATGAAAGAAAAATCACGTATTTCCAAAAGTGTTAAAACGAGATTTGATTAAGTAATCTGGTTTGCTTGCGTGACAGTAGTATCAGACGTCATCACGACCCTTAGTGAATTTTGAATAGTAACAAAAATGCTCAATAATAGCTAGATGACCATTTTCTCCTTTACTTAGACACTATTTCTACAATATATTTGTACCAAAAAGTAAAATTACTTTCTAATAAATACTCAATAAGGTTGTACTACAATAAATCAGGTGAATGGGAAGAAACTTAGCGTGGAGTTTTGTGTATTACCCAAGAATTTAATGCAGTATAGTCAATATCTGGTGCTTTTCTCTTCCACCACTTATTACAAATAACGATTCTGAAAAAATTTAATGCAGTATAGTCAATATCTGGTGCTTTTCTCTTCCACTACTTATTACAAATAACGGTTCAAATTTTTCAGAGTATTATATATCAAATTCAACTATTTTCAGCTTTCCTTATTTTATGGTCCGATGATGTTTCCCTTTGTTTATTCAGCATGCTTTAGGTACTCTTTGTCATTCCACTCTTGAGGTGAATTCTTAGTGGGCTTTTTTCTGTTTGGTAATAATAAAATTTTACGGATTGTCATCGAGAGGTTGTCATGGTTAATGTAAATTGGGTATTTTGTTAATTAGTTTATGCAGCTAATTTTAATTTGCTTTTCAGGATTATGAGTAGATAATATTGACAAGGAAGAAGATGAAAGCAAGAACAACATTTGATAAAATTCACAACACATCCAAACACGTGCACTCGTAATTGAAAATTTGGAATTTGCACTAAACAATTGCCCATAATTTGGTTGAAAAAGAACAGAGTGTTAGGGATATAGTAGATATGCCCTAGATCCAATATCATATTTGATAACTTGAACATATTTTTGTGAATGTCATTTGATATAAAATATATGACATTTGATATTCTTTTATCATTATTATTTGATTAATTTGATAAGGTCCTTGATTAAATTTTGAGATTTGTCATCGTGATAGAGATTATGATAATGAGAGCAAAGTCTTTTACAATTTGATCTAAATTTGTTCTTGATCGTAGGATTATTAATTTGGACATTAGTAATCCGGTTAGATCAATATTTATGTGATCATCTTTATCGGATAAAGATTAGGTGATCTCATTAACTAAATCACATAGATAGATGATGCATATAGAGATATGATCATTGAACCGACTCATCGGATAATTCCATGGTTAGAATTACCATAATTGTCAATAGGATATTTTCTTGAAGAATGTGATGTAACCGTTTCCTTTGCCTTGATATCGTCATAGTAATTGACAAGTTATTTATTGTGCTTTGATACTAGACACCTATGGCCCTAGGGCGATAGTTGAAAGGATATTGGGTACGATTAAATACTTGTAGAATTAGTGATTGATTAAGACGGAATCTATCAACTCTTGGTAATGAGTTTAAGCTCCATGTTGTCATGAATTATAAACGACCAAACTAAGACCTTGGCCAGGGCAATTGAATGAAAGAAGAAATGAGTTTCTTAGGTCATTCAATGGTCGATTATATTTGACGTGAACTCATAGTTGATCGCCTATTAGGATTTGACATTTGAACCATATCCTAGGGTGATCCAGAGCTATAAGGACGGAAGGAATTACTACATTATTCTTCTACCGGTTCTTGAGAGTAAATTGTATACTTCATGCTATCCGGTCGTTAAGGAGTGTTGCTAGACGCTACCCTTGATTAGTATATTGATATGATCAGTTTACTACCGGTTTAGTATTGAACCTATGGGGTCGCACACTAACGAGTGTTCTGATCTTTGCTAAAGGATTAATTAACTTATTATTTAATAATTAAATTAAAGAATTTAATTAGTCAAATAAATTTAGTTATTAGTCCAAATGAAATATTATTATATTCCTTGCTAGCACAAAAATTATAATTAATATAGTGACTAAATTGAAGTTTTTATTTTGAATAGAAATTAAATAATATCTCTTGGTTGAAATATATGTGATATATATAATTAATATTATTTTATATAATAGATGTATATAAAATATAATATTAATAAAGACTTGTTGATAAATCTAGTTTTGAAATGGATTATTAATTGAAGTTTTATCCTATTTGGAATGGGACTAATATTTTCAATAGGAAAATATCATATTAATATAAAAGTTTACAAATTAGAATCCAATTTAGAATTGGACACAAAAAGTACTAAAATTTTCGGCCCTTGACATAGAAGGAAAATTCGAAAATTTTCATACTACAATTTTCCATAAGTTTATTTTTGGAATAAACGTTTACCCAAAGAAAATTATTACATCAACCAAATAGGAAAGGGGTTTGTAGGTGATGCTATATAAAGGGTGATGGAGAAAATTTTAAAAAGTTTTTTTGTTCTTTCGATTTTATTCATTTTTCTTGAGAAGAAAAACCTTACTTTGTGAAAGTGAGAATGTAATACAAATCCAAGAGAGTAAAATACAATTACAAGAAAAGTGTTTCTTGTTCTTATAATTTGAGTTGAGATAAAGTTCAACACAATATTCTTCGTTCAATTTGTTCGCGGGTGTCATTGATCAAAGAGTTGATAGCAAGGATCGATCTCGGTGTGGATACACATAGAGTCTTCGCACTATCGAAGAAATTTTAAAAAAGGAAATTCTCTTCATCCGGTACGTCTTAGATCCGATCTTTGACAAGTAAATATATTTTAAACATAAAAAAATCTACCTAGGATTGTTATTATCTTTCGCTGCGTCTTACGAACACCTATACGCAATCCTTCAGTGGTATCCGAGCCGTGGTTTATTGTGTCTCAAATTTATTTACGAAATATTTTTAGTATTATATTTGAAGAGTTCAAAACATAATAGATGTGCCTTGTGCAATAGTCAAATCGTTTGAATATTGATATTATTTTATTGTGGATAAAATATGAATTCATATAACTATTGAGATCGTTCTTAACTTGAATTTGAAATTTTGTATTAGATACAACGGGAATCTATAATAGGTTACATGATTCTATTATTATTTTAATTGTTAGTAGTTCATGAGATGTTAATTAATAATAATATTCTAGCATGAATCCTTTTTATGTGATATATAAGATAAATATGTTAGAGGATGTTGAATTTTGTTTTATGCCATGTGCTTGTTCATTACATAATTTTGAATTATTTATTACATGTGATGTAAATTAATTTAGGACTAAGCATGTAGACAACTTGAACTAAATTCACATGCTATAAAAGATTCGATCTTCGTGCTATTAAAAATTGTTTTTGTAACAATTCACTCTTACCAAAATTTGAGTTCTTAAATAATAAAATATAAGATATTTTATTATAGAGCTATCCATCAAGGTAATTAATTTTACGTATTTCTTGTTTATAAGGAGCGACCTAACTACCATGAGACTTATAGTTCGATAATGTGTTAAAATTATTTATGGCATTAGATGTATGGATTGAAAGAATTATTCAATTTTACACTAGACGCCTGGACTACCCCGGGTAGTATAAAATTTAACAAGTTCTTTGCTATCATGATGGTTGAACTCAGCTATGCCAATAGGATCGACCTGACTACCAGGGGACTATTTAACATAGAGCTATTTAAGGAAATTCTATGGGGATACAATTGGTAATAGTACATACCTTTAAAATATATGTGAGAAACGACTTGACTTCCAAGGGGCTCATACATATTGTTAAAGGATTTCTTTACTCCACTAAAAGAAATAAATTCTTAAACTATAATGAGGGTAAATAATTTAAAATAATTAGTGAAAATATCATTTAGATAAAAGTCCATGTCTTTATGATATATGACAATATGTTCTTATATTATTGCATTTTTCTTTTCTACATTTTAGATTTCTCAATATGTCTGCTATATCACTGCGTGGAATACTTGAGACCAATAAGTTGGCAGGACCAAACTTTGATGATTGGTACAAAAATTTGAGAATTTTTCTCATGCATGAAAAGCTTATTGATGTGATCGATAAGCCTGCCAAGGAAGTCCCAAATGAAAATGATGATGATGCTACCAAGATTTATCAGAAATACTTGGAAGAATGTCTTACTACCAAATGCATCATTCTCACTTCTATGAATTCTGCACTGCAGAGGAAACATCAGGATATGGATCCAACTGCAATTATTGAACATCTTAAGAAGATGTTTGGTACACAAAGCAGGACAGCTAGATACCAACTATCTAAGGCTTTATTTGGATCCAAATTGACTGGAAACTCACCAGTTGGACCCTATGTCAATCATATGATTGATTTTATTGAAGAGCTTGAGAAGTTGGGGTGCAAACTGGGTAAAGAGCTTTCTCATGATTTGATCTTGCAGTCACTGCCAGAATCCTTTTCACAATTTGTTATTAATTTTAATATGAATAAAATTGATTGTGATCTTCACGAGATGCTTAACATGTTGATTGATTATGAGAATCAAATTGCATCTGAGAAGAAGAAAGGAACTATCATGTTGGTTGGAAACTCTTCTAAGAAGAAGTGTAAGGGTAAAAGTAAACCCACGAAAAAGCCCACTATGCCCAAGGATGGTGTGACCAAACCCAAAGGCAAAGAAGGCAAAGCTGACCAAATTGATGCTGTATGTTTCCATTGTAAGAAAATAGGACATTGGAAGAGAAATTGCAAAGAGTATCTTGCAACTTTAAAGGACAAGAAACAAGGTAAGACTTTAATGAAAAATGTTTTCAAGGTTTCTTTAACAACTACTAATTCTTCATTGTGGGTATTTGATAATGGCAGTGGTTATAACATCTGCAATATGTTGCAGGGGTTCTAGATAAGTAGAAAGTTGAAGAAAGGAGAAATTAATCTACAAGTTGGAAATGGTACAAAAGTTGCGGCCGTAGCTGTAGGATCAATTTCTTTAATAATGCCTATAGGCAAAGTACTTATGTTGGATGATTGTTATTACGTTCCTAAATTTGTTTTGAACATAATTTCAGCTTCTATGTTAGACAAACGTGGTTTTCGCATTAATATAGGCAATGGTATTTGCTCTATTTATAATAGTGATAATTTATATGTGTATGGCTATCTCCAACATGATGTTTATGTCTTACCTAGTGTGAATGCTAATTCGATTATGCATGTTTCAAGTCTTAATAGGAAAAGAGATGATCATGTAAATCAAACATACCTTTGGCATTGTATCCTTGGTGATATTGGAGAGAAAAGAATTAACAAGTTGTACAAGGAAGGGTACCTTGACAAGTATGATTTTGAATCATATCCAACTTGTGAATCTTTTCTCAAAGGAAAAATGACCAAATCTCCATTTACTGGAAGTGGAGAAAGAGCTTCTAAATTATTGGGACCAATTCATACAGATGTTTGTGGGCCCATGAAAATTCAAGCTAGAGGTGGATATTCTTACTTCATCCCCTTCACTGATGATATGTCAAGATATGGATTTGTAAATCTTATGAAACACAAGTCTGAATCATTTGAAATGTTCAAAAGATTCCGTAGTGAAGTTGAGAAGCAGACTGGTAAAAGTATCAAAGTACTAAGGTGTGATAGAGGTGGAGAATATCTTAGTGAAGATTTTACCAGATATCTCAAAGAGAATGGAATTCTCTCACAGTGGACACCTCTAGGAACACCACAACACAATGGTGTCTCTGAAAGGAGAAATAGAACCTTATTAGATATGGTGACATCTATGATGGGTTCACTGATCTTCCAAAAAATTTATGGGGTTATGCTTTGGAAGCAGCAACATACTTACTTAATAGAGTTCCCACTAAGTCAGTCTCTACAACACCATATGAGATATGGAAAGGATGTAAGCCTAACCTTAAACATATTAAGATTTGGGGTTGTCCAGCTTATGTTAAGAGACTACAGTATGATAAACTTGACTCAAGATCTGATAAGTGTAGGTTCATTGGGTATCCCAAAGAAACAAGGGGATATTATTTCTATCACCCTTCTGACCATAAAGTGTTTCTGGATAGAGGAGCAACCTTTTTGGAAAGGGAATTTCTTTTGGAAGGAAATTATAGCGGAGAAATAGAACTTGATGAAGATCAAGAAACTAATGAATCAACACAATATAAAGATCACGAGACCAAAGTTGAAGAACCTTTATTGGATGTTTTGAGGTTTCCAAGGAAATTGCCATCTTCAGCGGTTGAAGTTCAAGAACTAAATGAAGTTCAAGAACAGGTTAATGAACCGGTTCCAAACCAAATTGAGCAACAACAAAATCCAACACAAGGTGAACAGGTTGTACAAGTACCTCTTCGAAGGTCTACACGAGAACGTCATGTACCAACTAGATTAAATTTATTGGTACAAGATGATTCATCAAATGAGGTTGATCATAACGATGATGACCCTAAGACCTATGAAGAGGCTATACAAAGTTCTGATTATGAGAAGTGGCAAAAGGCCATGGAATCCAAAATGGAATCCATGAAGGAAAATAAAGTATGGACTTTAGTTGAATCTTCAAAGGATATAAAACCTATAGGTTGTAAATGGGTTTTTAAGAAAAATATTGGAGCAGACGGAAAGGTGGAGACCTACAAAGCATGTCTTGTTGCCAAGGATATCGTCAGAAAGAAAGAGTTGACTATCACGAGAATTTCTCTCCCGTGGCAATGCTCAAATCTATTCGGATTTTGCTTGCTATAGCAACATACTATGATTATGAAATATGGCAAATGGATGTGAAAACGGCTATCCTTAATAGTGAGCTAGAAGAGGATGTGTACATGACACAACCTGAAGGTTTCACATCTTCGTCTGATCATAATAAAATTTGTAAGCTACAAAGATCTATATATGGATTAAAGAAAGCTTCTCGAAGTTGGAATATTCGATTTAACATAACAATTGAAAAGTTCAATTTTATTAGATGCGAAGAAGAACCTTGTGTGTACAAAAAGGTTAGTGGGAGAACAATTATATTTTTAGTGTTGTATGTTGATGATATATTGCTCATAGGGAATGATGTACCGGCATTGCAAAATACCAAGATTTGGCTATCTGAACAGTTTTCCATGGAATGATAGATCTTGAAAGCTGCTTGGACTTTCCCAGTCTTTGTACATTGATTCTATCTTAAAGATGTATAACATGGATAATTCCAAAAGAGGCTATCTACCGATAGGCACTGGAATTTCTCTCAGTAGGGAGGATTGTCCAAAAACACCTGAAGAGAGAGAATGCATGAGTAGGATCCCATACGCTAGTGCAGTGGGAGCTATCATGTATACCATGACATGTACACGTCCCGATGTGGCTTATGCACTTGGAGTGACTAGCCGATATCAGGAAAATCCTGGTGAGGAACATTGGAAGGTGGTGAAGACAATTCTTAAGTACTTGAAGGTTATACTGATGCAAGTTTCTCTTCAGATAGGGATGATAGCAAATCTATTTCTGATTATGTATTCACCATAAATGGTGGTGCAGCGAGTTGGAAAGTTCCAAACAAGCTACAATAGCTGATTCAGTGACTGAAGCAGAATATATAGCAGCTAATGAAGCTGCTAAGGAAGCTGTATGGATGAAAAAGTTCTTAACTGAACTTGGTGTGGTTCCTTCAATGGAAGGTGCGGTTCCATTGTTGTGTGACAACACTGGAGCAATTGCTCAAGCAAAAGAACCAAGATCACACCAAAAGTCCAAGCACGTTCTGCGAAGGTATCACTTGATAAGAGAGATCATTGAACGTGGAGACGTCAAGATTCAAAAGGTTAATGGAAAGGAAAATGCTCCAGACCCATTCACTAAAGCTCTTGGCGCAAAGGAGTTTACCAAGCACAAGTGGAAATTGGGGATGAAGCGCAAGAGCGATTGGCTCTAGTGCAAGTGGGAGATTGTTAGAGATATAGTAGATATGCCCTAGATCCAATATCTTATTTGATAACTTGAACATATTTTTGTGAATGTCATTTGATATAAAATATATGGCATTTGATATTCTTTTATCATTATTATTTGATTAATTTGATAAGGTCCTTGATTAAATTTTGAGATTTGTCATCATGATAGAGATTATGATAATGAGAGAAAAGTCTTTTACAATTTGATCTAAATTTGTTCTTGATCGTAGGATTATTAATTTGGACATTTGTAATCCGGTTAGATCAATATTTATGTGATCGTCTTTATCGGAGAAAGATTAGTTGATCTTATTAACTAAATCACATAGATAGATGATGCATATAGAGATATGATCATTGAACCGACTCATTGGATAATTCCTAATGGTTAGAATTACCATAATTGTCAATAGGATATTTTCTTGAAGAATGTGATGTAACCGTTTCCTTTGCCTTGATATCGTCATAGTAATTGACAAGTTATTTATTGTGCTTTGATACTAGACACCTATGGCCCTAGGGCGATAGTTGAAAGGATATTAGGTACGATTAAATACTTGTAGAATTAGTGATTGATTAAGACGGAATCTATCAACTCTTGGTAATGAGTTTAAGCTCCATGTTGTCATGAATTATAAACGACCAAACTAAGACCTTGGCCAGGGCAATTGAATGAAAGAAGAAATGAGTTTCTTAGGTCATTCAATGGTCGATTATATTTGACGTGAACTCATAGTTGATCGCCTATTAGGATTTGACATTTGAACCATATCCTAGGGTGATCCAGAGCTATAAGGACGGAAGGAATTACTACATTATTCTTCTACCGGTTCTTGAGAGTAAATTGTATACTTCATGCTATCCGGTCGTTAAGGAGTGTTGCTAGACGCTACCCTTGATTAGTATATTGATATGATCAGTTTACTACCGGTTTAGTATTGAACCTATGGGGTCGCACACTAACGAGTGTTCTGATCTTTGCTAAAGGATTAATTAACTTATTATTTAATAATTAAATTAAAGAATTTAATTAGTCAAATAAATTTAGTTATTAGTCCAAATGAAATATTATTATATTCCTTGCTAGCACAAAAATTATAATTAATATAGTGACTAAATTGAAGTTTTTATTTTGAATAGAAATTAAATAATATCTCTTGGTTGAAATATATGTGATATATATAATTAATATTATTTTATATAATAGATGTATATAAAATATAATATTAATAAAGACTTGTTGATAAATCTAGTTTTGAAATGGATTATTAATTGAAGTTTTATCCTATTTGGAATGGGACTAATATTTTCAATAGGAAAATATCATATTAATATAAAAGTTTACAAATTAGAATCCAATTTAGAATTGGACACAAAAAGTACTAAAATTTTCGGCCCTTGACATAGAAGGAAAATTCGAAAATTTTCATACAAAAATTTTCCATAAGTTTATTTATGGAATAAACTTTTACCCTAAGAAAATTATTACATCAACCAAATAGAAAAATGGTTTGTAGGTGATGCTATATAAAGGGTGATGGAGAAAATTTGAAAAAGTTTTTTTTGTTCTTTCGATTTTAATCCTTTTTCTTGAGAAGAAAAATCTTACTTTGTGAAAGTGAGAGTACAATACAAATCCAAGAGAGAAAAATACAATTGCAAGAAAGTGTTTCTTGTTCTTCTAATTTGAGTTGAGATTTTTGAGAAAAATTTCAACACAATATTTTTCATTCAATTTGTTCGCGAGTGTCATTGATCAAAGAGTTGATAGCAAGGATCGGTCTCGGTGTGGATACGCATAGAGTCTTCGCACTATCGAAGAAATTTTGAAAAAGGAAATTCTCTTCACCAGGTACGTCTTAGATCCGATCTTTGACAAGTAAATAATTTTTAAACATAAAAAAATCTACCTAGGATTGTTATTGTTTTTCGCTGCGTGTTACGAACACCTATACGCAATCCTTCACAGAGATGAAGATGTTAGTTTTTTTGTGGTTGATACAAAGAAGACTGTGTTTTATAAGCAGCGTTGTTGGACAGTTACATATGAAAACCAGATTTGGAATAGGCCTCACGTATATCTCGTGCGCAGGGGTGCAAATTGACTAGTTTTTCTTTTAGTATTAATTTCTCATGTGTGTGAGACCACTCCCATTTATTAGCTTTTTACAAGCTAATCAAAGAGCAATTCAATACAAAGAGAAGGAAAAGACTTTCCACCACGAATGATAAACATTTTATCTTTCACAAAAAATAAAGAAGTAAAGAAGAAAAAGGGACCACACAAAAAAATCATTTAATTTGCATTATAAGTAATACCAACATATTATTCTTATCAATAGTATTCTCTTCTCCGAACTTTTTATCTTTTTTGTTTCTCCAGATCTTGAATATTTTAAATAAGAATGCGGCTTTCATGCGGGACTTGTGGATGCATTCAGTCACCTAAAGTGACATAATAGATATTAGACTCACAAATTTTGACTTTTTAGCTTTTCTGGAGAACGCTCAAGCATTAACTTATTCCATATATGCCACTTTTATAATTTTATAAGCTTGACTTAATTCTGTCAAAGTAACTTCTATCTCTTTGCGTATTTTCTTTTCGTTAGAGCACTTTCATATGGGGAGAGTAATATACTTTTTGGAGATTTTTATCTATCTATACCATATAGCAAACCTTATTACCTTCCATATTTAATGTTTGTGTTTATTATATTTAAGCATATCAAATTTCAATTTATGTACCATAATTCAAATTAAGGGTATAATTATTGCCTTATTTATTCTAGGCATAATTTTAGGAGCATATATTCCTTTTTCTTTTTTCATCCCACTAACAACTTCGAAAATGTATTACTAATATTAATAAGAATAGTTTAAGACCTGAATAACACTCCCTCTTGTTTCATTTTATGGAAAAATATTTAACTACGCATGTTCTAATTAACGAAAAAAACTTTTAAAATCTCCGGTGTTTAATCAATTCTATATTAAAGATTTAGTGTCTTGAAAGAATAATATATTCCTTATACAAGAAATAACTCTATAAGTAACAATTATGCTATATGGGGGGAATGATCTATCACACATGGCAAGCTAGAAACTAGAAATTGTTGATGAATATCACTGTAATGCTGAGTATACTATAAAGCAGATTCAATGTGAGATTAGGGAAAGATTAGGATCACTCCATAAATACAGGACTATACTTTCACATATTATAAAATAAATTATCACAACAACAGCCAATGCATAAAAATCGTTCTTGCCTTTTCAAAATTTGCGGCACTCCCAAAATTAAAATTTTTAATATTAAGAATTTATTAAATTTGGTATGCTTAAATTTTTTTGACACAACATTGTAGTTTAATTGTAGTATAAATGTAACAATACAATTTAACTACAATATAAAAATTATCTACAAATTATCTACATTTTATCTACAATTCTACAATTTAACTACAATTTCTGAAAATATATGTCTTCTTCTTCTTCGACGAGTTTCAATCTGAAATTCAGTCAAAACCAAGTCTAATCTTCACCAAAATCCCTCAAAATTGAGATATAAACTCCTAAACATATTTCGAATTATTTACAACAACACCCAATCCAAGGGATTTTCAATTGTAGCATAATTCGTATTTTTGACATAATTGTAGAAGACTTGTAGAAGTTTTAGTCTTCCCAATCTACAATTTATCTACAACTTATCAACAATTTATCTATATTTTATCTACAATTTATCTACAATTTTACAATTTAATTACAATTGAACTACAATTTCTGGAAAAATATGTCTTTTTCTTCTTCGACGAGTTTCAATCTAAATATCAGTCAAAATCAAGTCTAATCGTCACCAAAACCCCTCAAAATTGAGATATAAACTCCTAAACATATTTTGAAATATTTACAACAACACCCAATCCAAACAAATAATGATTTTTGAAAATCCAAATTTGAATTCAAAGCTTTCAAGCTTTTTAATGGCTATCGATGGTGGAAAATATATGGAGAAGGAGAGAATTACGCTGCAACAGATTTCTTCCGTTTTTTATTTCAATAGTGATAGAATCACCATTAAATGTGATTCCTACAAATTTGGAGCCTTTTTAGGGTAGAATCTATCTTTTTTTGGTTTGGTACAATTTTTGTAAACAAAATATGGTATAGGCGGGTAAATACCAAACCATACAGAATTTTGATAATAAGGTTTACTATATGATATATATATATATATATATATATATATATATATATATATATATATATATATATATATATATATATATATATATATATATATATATATATATATATATATATATATGTAAAAATCCCTACTTTTTGATCCTCCATTCATGTTAGGATACACTAATTACTTGATCTTATTTACTTTCACGTATTAGATTAATGAATGATTGATTGGTCTTTGTTATCTTTTCATGATTTGAGATTATTTCAAACATAAAATAAGAGGAAAAAAATATGATTATATTATACTAAAAATTAAGTTAACATACGATTGATATTTTAGAACATTTAATTAAGATTTGTTTTTGTATTCACTATTTTTACTACCTTTCATAGCAATCTAAAATTTTATTCAGATCGAAACACATTTGTAAACATGTAGTTATTTTGAATTTATTTTAGAATTAACATAAAATTATTGTGTAACGTGCGTGTACAAAAACTAGTATAAAATTAAAACAATAATTGGCTGCTTGCATGAGTGAAGCTGTAGGATTAATAATCCCAAGAAATTGTAGAATATGAATATATTCCCATTGCATCAGTTTCAAGGTTTGACATCTCTTCTAATAAGTACGAGAGATCAAAGAGAAGAGTAAATTTTATGGAGAAGAACATGCTTCCATGTTATTATAGTGATATGTAACATTTGCAGGCAAATTTTACTCCTTGAAAAAGGGGAAAACACATAAATTGAGGAGTTTGTTATTCTCCAGTGTTATTTATACATATTCTCAAACACTACATATCTTTCCTGGATCACATACTCCATGCACAGAGCTCTATGTGTTTAAATAATTTATTATTTCTTGAAGATAGAACTAACTACATAGAACAATGTTGAAGGAAAATTAAAAATAATACACTTGGATTTGCGTTTTACTATTTACAATGGTGAAATATTATTTCCTTTACTAGGGAATTTGTTCAATTGTGTCCAGATGTGTCACGATCCGATTTTCTCACCATCGAAACTCTGATGGCGCCTATCATCGCACTCGCTAGACAAGACAACGTTAGAGTTCTATTTGCCTTCTTCCTTTACATTTTATAGTTCACAATAAATAAAATTGAAATAGATGCGGAAGCACATAAAGTACTAGTTATCCATATGCGATTAACAAATACTGAAACCTGTTACCATCCAGAAACTGGTGTCACAACGTACAAACATTCTATGAATAACTACAAGTTTGGGTTTGAAAGAAAAACACACCCGTCTCGAAAGAAAATAAAACATAAATGAGGAAAATATAAGAGGGAACGCCAGGGCCTGCACACGCCTACAGTACTACCTTGGGTCTCCTGGATGAATGTTTGCAACCGACCTCTCGATCAGCCACAACCAACTCCAAAATTTGCATAGAAGTGCATAGTGTAGTATCAGTGCAACCAACCCCGTATACTGGTATGTGCCGAGCCTAACCTCGAAGACGTAGCGACGAGGCTACGGCGAGGCTTATACAATATACCTGCAACAGTATATAATAAAGCAAATAAAATACGGAATGAATTGGAACAGTAACTTGCAAAAGGTAGATACAGATCCCCAAATATCCTGCCAATACTCAGCTATAACCAATACTTAAGAGAGTTACAATGCTAAGGAATAAAATCACAGTAGAGGAAGAATACATAAACAACAAAATGATGTGGCGCACATCCCGATCCCACCATATAATAACTAACAATATGAACATTCACCTTTATTACTCCTTATTGTGGCGTGCAACCCGATCCCACCAGTCCAACCTTATTACTCCTCAATATAACATTCTTATTCCTTATGTTGCGGCACCTGATCCCACCTGTCCACCCTTATTATTCCTTGTTGCGGCACGCCACCCGATCCCACCAGACAATCACATTTCACCCTTATTCCTCCTGTTGTGGCGTGCAACACGATCCAACATATTAGTACCAATCACAAAATAAGAACAAGTAATTCACAATTTAGCTCAAAACCCTCCATCTTATTTTTACCTCAAACCAACACAATGGGAAAATCTATATAATTATGAAACTTTATCAGTTAATACTGCACAACGAGACCAACAAAAATATACCATGAAGAACAAATAAACTAAGTTAAACCAACAAGGTAATATAATGAAACTATGGAACAATTAATACCTTCATTAGAGAAAATAACATTTAACAAGAAGCAATTAAATACGGAAGCATCAATAAGCAAGTAGCAGTTAAGACACGAAAATAATATATTAGGAATGAGGAAGGGAACAACTAAACAGACAATTTGGCGGTGCATAGGTACTCGTCACCAAACTTATACGCCACAAACAAGGAAATTCACATAGAAAATAAGTTCGGGGATCCATAATCCCTCGAGTCAAGGTTAGACCAAACACTTACCTCAATCCAACGGCCAACTCAAAGCTCAATTATTGTTTTTGCTCTAGTTTCCACCCTAATCCACATGTATTTAGTCATAATTAACTTAATAACATTAACCGCTAAAAAATTAATTACAATGAATAATTATAAGTTTCCAAACATTTTTTTTCCAAAAAGTAAAAACCCAACCCAATACCCGCTTGGTCAAAACCCAAATACGGACCAAAACCCTATTACACATTCACCCCTGAGCCAGGATATACAGCTGGTTATGAAATCTGACCTCAATTTGAGGTTTAAATCCCCAAATTTTGAAATCCCTAAGTTCTACTCAAAACATCCAATTACACGAAAAAAACCCTAGATTGTAGGATGAATTTTTTTGAAAAGATGAAATAGATTGAAAGAAATGAGCGAAGAATCGTTTACCTATGATATGGGGAAGAACTAGCCCTTGGAAAATCGCATCTTGAAGTTTAGGTTTTAAAAAATGGAAGAATGAATTAAAAATCCCATTCTAAGTCCAAAGTTATCAGCTGCAGATATAACATTTGCGACATGAGCTTCACAAGTGCGAAACTCGCAAATGTGAAGAACTGTCGCAATTGCGTAGTCCTCCATATTTCAACAATCTTCACAATTGCAAAGGTAAGTTTGCAAATGCGAACATGATCCTCTGCAAATGCAATGAAATGATTGGAATTGCAATCCCTGCCCTTCCCAGTTTTTACTTCGCAAATGCGAAGTAATATTTGCAATTGCGAAGAATGCTTGGCACAAACTTCATTTCCTTTGCATCGACCATGAATTTCACACCGTGAGCCTTACTGTCGGAGTAACCTTTTTTTCCTGGACTAAGCTATACGAATTCTATTTTGAATGAGCTTGAGCTTATCCAAGGCACCCTATACTAAATTTGTAACCAACAATCGAGCCTCACCCGACTCAAACCACCTAACCAGCGATCAAAACCGTTTACCATATATTGCCTCATAGGGATCCATCTGGATGCTCGATAGATAACTGTTGTTGTTGGAAAACTCTTCTAACGACAAGAACTGATCCCAAGAATCTCCAAGGTCAATAACATAGGCACAGAGCATATCCTCCAAAATCTAAATAGTTCGCCCGCATTGTCTGTCTGTTTGAGGATAAAATATTGTGCTCAACTCGAACCGCATACCCAACCCACGCCGCACTGCCCTCCAGAAATGCGAGGTAAACTGCGTACCTTGGCCAGAAATGATAGAACATGCACACCATAAAGACGAACGATGTCCCTGATATAGATCTCTGCCAACTGCTCCGAAGAATAAGAAACTTCCACAGGAATAAAATATGCTTAGTCAGCCTATCCACAATAACCCATACCCCATCGAACTTCCTCTGAGTCCATGGGAGCCCAACAATAAAATCCATAGTGATACGCTCCCACTTTCAGTAATGAATCTCAATATTCTGCAGCAAACTAGTAGGTCTTTGATTCTCGCACTTTACCTACTGACAATTCAAACACCGAGCTACATATGCAACAATATCTTTCTTCATCCCCCTCCACCAATAATGCTTCTGAAAGTCCTGATACATTTTAGCGGCGCTGGATGAATAGAATACCGGGAACAATGGACCTCCTTTAGAATCAACTCATGATGCCCATCCACATTAGGAACATAAAAATGACCCTGCATCTTAAGGCTCAATCATCTCCAGCTGTAAGCTGCCTGGCATCTCTATGCCGCACTGTGTCTCTAAGGACAAGGAAATAAGGGTAATCATACTAGTGATCTCTGATACTCTCAAAGAATGAAGACCGGGCGACTATACAAGCTAGAACAAGGCTAGGCTCATAAATATCAAGCCTCACGAAACGATTGGCCAATGCTTGAACATCCAAAGCAATCGGTTTCTCACCGACTGAAATATATGCAAGGCTACCCATACTAGCCGACTTCATACTCAAAGCATCGGCCAACACATTGGCCTTACCGAGATGATACAAGATGGTGATATCATAGTCTTTTAATAGCTCCAACCACTTTCTCCGCCTCAATTGAGCTCATTCTGCTTGAACAAATACAACAAACTCTTATGATCCATGAACACTTCAGACGATATGCCATATAGATAATGCAATCCAAATCTTCAGTCCATGAACAATTGCTGCTAGCTCTAAGTCATGAACTGGATAATTCTTCGCATGAAGTTTCAACAGCCGCGAGACATGCAATAACCTTGTCAGTCTGCATCAACACCGCACAAGGACTAATATGAGATGCATCACAATATACTATATATGGCCCTGAACCTGTGGGCAACACCAATACCAGCGTCATAGTCAAAGCTGTCTAAGCTTCTGAAAGCTCACCTCACACTCGTCCGACCATCTGAACGGGGTACCCCTCTGGTTCAACATGGTCATAAATGCTGCTATAGATGAAAACCCTTCTACAAACCGATGGTAATAACCCTCCAAACCCAATAAACTCCGGATTTATGTAGCTAATGTAGGCCTAGGCCAGTCCTTGACTACCTCAATCTTCGTAGGATCCACATGAATACCATCTGCTAATAAAACATGACCTAAGAAAGCAAACAAATGAAAACCAAAACTCACATTTCAAAAACTTAGCATATAACTAGCTTTCTATTTGAGTGTGAAGAACGGTCCAAAGATGCTTCTCATGCTCATCTCAGTTGCGGGAGTAGATCGAGATATATTCAATAAAAACAATCACGAAGGAATCCAGGTAGGGATTGAACACCCGGTTCTTCAAATCCGTAAATGTTGCTAGGGTATTTGTGAAGACAAATGACATTACTTGAAACTCACAATGCCCGTACCAAGTTCGAAAAGCTGTCTTAGGGACATCGAAAGCCCTAATCCTCCACTAATGTTGGTCGGACCTCAAATCAATCTTCGAAAACACCTTAGCATCTTGAAATGGATCAAAAAAGTCATCAATTATCAGCTATGGATACTTTTTCCTGATGGTGACTTTGTTTAACTGCCGATAGTCTATGCACTTCCTCATCGACCCATCCTTCTTCTTTACAAACAATATCGACACATCCCAATGAGAGACACTAGGTCTAATAAAATCCTTATCGAGAAAATCTTGCCACTGCTCCTTCAATTCTTTCAACTCTGGCGTGTCCATGCAGTATGGTGGAATAGAAATAGGTTGAGTGTTTGGAGCAAAATCAATACATAAGTAAATATCTCTGTCGGGCGACTTCTCGAATAGCTTGCAGGAAACACCTCTAGTAACTCCCTAACAATTGGCACCGAATCCATAGAAGGAATCGTCGTATTAGAATAACGAACATAAGCTAAATAAGCGAAACACCCCTTCTCGACCATACGCCGAGCCTTCATATATGAGATAAACCTGCTGGTAGAATGACCAGGAGTCCCTATCCACTCCAATCAGGGCAACCGCGACGAGGCAAAAGTCACAGTCTTGGTGTGATAGTCCAATATAGCATGAAAATATGACAACCAATCCATCCTCAAAATGACATTGAAATCAACAATATCGAGAAGTAGGAGATTTATGCTTCTGTCAAAACCATCAATAATAACCACACACGAGCAATATACACGATTTACAAATAATAGAATCCCCTATTAGTGTGGACACATACATGAGAGCACTCAAAGAATCATGAGGCACAACCAAATATGAAGCAAAATAAGATGACACATAGGAGTACGTAAATCCTGGATCAAATATAACTGAAGCATCTCTACTACAAACTAAAACAGTACCTGTTATAACAACATCAGAGGACTAAGACTCAGGCTTAGCTGGAAAAGCATAACATCGGGGCTGGGCCCCACCACCCTATAACATATCCGTGGGACGACCTCATGTTGACTAGCCTCCACCTCTAGCGACATGGCCTCTACCTCTAACGGCCTGACCTCCACCTCTAGCGGGATGACCCTTACCTCTGGCTCCCTGACCCCCAGCTCTAGCTTGCTGGGAAGGCAATTACGGAATCATGGCACGGGAACTCTGTTGTTGTGACTGAACACCCACTAATCTTGGACAGGTCCTCTGGACATGCCCATAGTCACCATACTGAAAACATCCATATGAATACTGTAGCTGAGGAAACTGAGACTGACCTTGACGAGCTGTCTGATTGCGATAATAACTCTGAAGAGGATGTTCTTTGATATGAGCTAGTGGTGCACTATAAGCTGGCTGCCTTGAAGGAGTTATATAATGACCACGACCCCATGAAGCTCCATGTGACGTCTGAAGTGCTGAATAAAATTAGCCGGGATGAGGCCCCACTGACTCCATTGAAGTGACGAGGCCTCTTGTCAAACCTTTGACCACTCCCCTGAGCTAAAACCATCTCAAATCACCTGGCCATATTGGCTATATCCTGGAAATAAATCTCACTCCCTATCACCTTAGCCATCTACAATCTAATAGGCTGATCAAGTACCTCAATAAAACTCCTCACCCACTCTCTTTTTCTCCCCCTCTCTCTCTTTGTGGGAAGTATATGAAGAGCATTATGGGAGAAATCATCAAATATAGTCTTGTACTGAGTGACGGTCATAGAACCCTATTGAAGGTGCTCAAACTCCCTATGATAGTCCCCTCTCTACGTGATAGGAAGATACTTCCCCAAAAATTGCTGAGAGAACTGGTCCTAAGTGAGAGCTGGCGACCTAGCTGGTCTGGCCAAACAATAGTCCCTCTACCATTTATTGGCAGAACCTGACAGACAAACAGTAGCAAAGTCAATCCCGTTGGTCTCCACTATTCCTATGTTCCGTAACACCTCGTGACAACTATGCAAATAGTCCTGGGGATCCTATGAAGATGTACCACCATAGGTTAGTGGTGAAAACCTTTGTAAACTTATCCAATCTCCATAAATCCTCAGAAGACATAGGTGATCCATCATCGGTATATGCTACAATACCCTGCGGAACTACCTAAACTGTCTGGGCTTATGGAGTCTGAAAGTGGGGAGCCATCTGCTCCGGAGTGTGAGTAGCAAGATTATTTGCTCCTCACCCATCCCGGGAGATGGTTGGTGCTACAGGAAGCATGCTGACCTGAGTAACACTCTCCATAAGGCCCACAAGATGGACCAAAGCATCTTGAAGTATAGGGATAGCTATGAACATCTGTGGAACCTGAGCTGACCCCGTTGGAACAGTCTAGGCCAGAGCCTCCTCATTGAACTCCACTTGAGGCTCCGCCGCTGGCGCTGCTTAAGATCTAGGCTTAGTCATGCCTCTACCTCGGCCTTTAGCACGGCCTAAGCCTCACCCTCTACCCCGCGTTGGAGTTTCCACAGGGGCTCGAGCTACTAATTACTTGATAAAGCGGTACTTGTTCTCGCCATCTTTGAAAGAACAAATGCAAAAGGTTCAATTAGCATTGGGAGATCAATCGCACGACAAAGAAGAAGAAAAGTGAAATTGTGCCTAAACTTTGTAGCCTCTAGGGGATAAGAACACACGTCTCCATACCGATCCCTTAGACTCTACCTAGATTGTTCGTAAATTGTGAGACCTAGGCAAGCTAGTACTCTGATATCAACTTGTCACGATCCAATTTTCGCACCGTCAGGACCATGATGGGGCCAAACATCGCACTCGCTAGGAAAGCCAACGTTAGAGTTCTATTTGTTGATACCTAATTTTTTCCCTATATATTTTCAATACGTACATATACTTTCAAAATACCATATATGCATATATAAGCATGTATAAGAATTTATTATAATTTTTTAATAATTTTAAAATGCTTCAAATTGATTTATTTCTTCCCGTTTTAATTATAAAATTTTCAATTATTATCCCTCAAATTATTTTTGTGGTAATTTATGCCAAAATATAGCTTAAATATTTTTACTGCATTTTTTATTAATGCATTCACATTTTAAAAGTCAATTTGCATATATTTGCAATAGTAGCCCTATTAATGCATAATTACGTTGTTGATATATAAAATGATCTTTTATACTTTTAGAATGTTAAGTAAATTTAAACCATTTTAGTACACAAAATTATTTTTTCTGAAATCATTTATTATTTATTATAAATTATGTAGTTTTAAAATGACTATTTAAATTATGGCCTAATTATATTTCAATTTTAGTCCCAATTCAACCTTAATCCTAACCCAAATTGCCAGCCCAGTACCCAATTAAACTACCCAGGCCCAATAACCATCCGTCCAAACTCAATACCCGGCCAGATACTAGCTATTGTTTGATGAACGGTCAATGTTTTTCCTTTCCTAATTAAACTAACTTATACCCCCCCCCCCCAAAACCTAATTCATTTCATGACCTGCCCCAGTGCCCTATAATCCTCTCTGCTCTCAAAATGCTATCACCCTAACCCTAATCCCAAATGTCACCGACCTTTATCTATGGCTATCTCCGGTAACCCCTCACCATCTCTCAGGCCTCCAAGGGCCTCTCTCATGTCACTCCTGCCATCTGTAAGTCCCTCAAGGAACCAAGGCTATGTCGAATTGCATCTAAGGTTCATCTCTCGCATGTTCCAGGCCATTCCGGTGTGATTTCAAGTAAGACCGTCCTATATTATCCACGATCTATGGTTTTCTGAACAGGTTTCTTCAGGTTCTATTTGAAACCCTAATTTCATTTCTAAACCTTCAGATCAGTACAGATCTAAGACTATTTGAGTTTGTTTCTTCTGTGTTTTACAATAGCATTGAGATTCTTTACAAGAATCGTATGATTTCATGTGAGTTTTTCTTCTTTTTCTAAAATTAGGGTTTTCGAAATTTCTTTTTTAAACTCTGTTTAATGATTCTTAGTATTTAAACTTCTAACTCTCACTTTTGACTAATTTTATGAACCAACATCAACCCTAGCCCGTTTGTACTAAAATTTTGGGGTTTTTTTTTTTTTTTTTGATTTCTGGATGTTGGTACCTATTACTGTATTCTTGCCTAGGGTTCATGTGACTTCTAATGATTTACTTGTCCTGGTATGCTTCTATTGAGATTTCTTAGCACAAACTTTCACTAATATTATGAACATGTGTTTATACTGACTATTTATGCAAAACTTGTATGCTTCTCTTTGAATCAATGTCGTTTAACCATGGGTTTTGTTAAAGCTGTGTGAAATCTCGACTAGTCATACTCTACCTTATTTTATATGCTAAGAATGCTGCTTCTTTCATGACTTTTTGAACCCTCGATTACTCCCTTATTTTCTGGTTTAGTGGCCCCTTTCCATCTAACATTTGATCATTACTTCTTTACTCAATTTGATTAAATTTATCTGCCTTAATTGTTTTTCCTTGCCTTGTTTGCATTTCACTAATTGTTATTGATTTGTTTTTTAATTAAACTGTTGTGCATTTATCCTTAATTACCTATTATATACCTAAGCATTACTTTATTTATTTCCTTAAATACTTAGCATGTTTTACCGTTTATTGAACCGTCCCTCGATTAAGGGAAGAACTTGATGATTTACGTGTGATTTCCCTGATTTTCTACTTAATTGATCTCCTACCTTATTTTGTTAAGTTTTGATTACTACATAAATATCTGCTTCATTTATGTTCTGGAGAAGAAACATAACAACGAACACTAGTTCATCCACACTATAATTATCTCAAAAGCTCTGTACTCTCTTATGTTCCTTGCAATTTTTATTAGATTAGCCGGCCACGGGTGGCTACTGACGTTATCTCTACTCTGTATCCTGTATACTCTCCTTAACTGTTATGTTCTGATTCAATTCACATTCTAAGTTATGTGTTTACTTTGTTCCTGCAGTTTACCAATTTGATTTCTATTATTACGAGCTATTCCACTAGTATGCAATCAGCATGCCTAGATTACTGTATCACAAAGCATGTTTTAATCTTATGGTTTTATACTATTTATCATGACCAACCCCTGCTTGTTCTAAAATCTTGAATGATTTCATGAAATGTTTGTCTGGTACAGTTTGTTCTAATGTAATTCTTTTTGTGTCTTAAATCTATGCATTCTCAACATAACTTTGCAACTACCATCTATGTATTTGATTGTAATCACTAAGGTGTATGCTAGGTGTTCCCCCTATATTTTTCCCTTGTGTGAGGTCTGTTTTGAAGTTGTATTTTCTCTGACATGCTTTCTGACTATTATAGATGTCTTCTCGAACTATTCCTACTCTAACTCTGTTATGACTTTCCTAAAAGTTCTTTCTGCTACTAATACCTTCTTTCTTTGTTTACCAAACTCTTTCAAAGTCATTATTCACTCTCACATTACTCCTAGAATATTAGGTTATGCCCCTTTGGCATGTGTTATGTCGTGAGATCCTTTAGATCTCTCTGAACTCTGGCATGTCAACGCTGGCCCTTCCACACTGCACCTAAATCAATTATTTGTTTGTGGAAAGTGTAGGTGTGAGCACTGCTCGGGATCCTTGAGATTCTTAGGGAACTCTGACACACCTAGACATGGTACTATTCATGGAATTTTGCATTTGAGACTACGGAGGTTTGGGAAGTCATTTGGGCCTGCTTCAGGCTCCCTATAGTTAACTTCTTCTTTTTCTTTATTGATGTAATTCATTTAGATGATCTGTAATAATTATTTGTAAACAACATTGGGGTGATTACTGAAAAATGGGTGAGTAGTTACATATCTTTGTGGTAACTTGGGTAGATACCATGCCAATAGGATTATGTTAATGCACTTGCTATGTTTGTTTTACAATACTAAAAACCATGCCTATTGGATTAAAATGATCTCAATAATATAAATTATGTCTATAGGGTTTAATTTAACTTAATAATTAGAAATCATGTCTATAAGATCTAAATGACTTTATAATTTGATATCATGCCTATAGAATATATAGCGATTAAGTTTAGGTTCTTTTACAACAGGTATTTATATTTGTTTTACTAGAAATCATGCATATAAGTTCAAAAATCTGCTCTTAACAATTAGATACCATGCCTATAGGAATTAAAATAAATTCTTCCTATATAGATTAAAATCCGTTTAGTTAAACAAATCAGTCTAATTCATGTTAGTTCAGTCTGAATTGACTTAATCAACTGTCCCCTCTTTAAATGAGTTTTCAAACACTTCCCTGATTTACTATCACTAGAAATCATGTCTATAAGATCTCAAGTATCCTTTTAAAAAATTGTTCAATGTTTTACTTCATCAATGTAGACACCATGCTCTTAGGACATCATTGTTCTGCGTTTACGCAAGCCTATAGAGCGATATAAATTCTTGAACTCTAAAATTCTGCTTTGTTATTTAAAACCATTCAAGGTAAACATGCCTAAATCAGTAGGCAAGCTAAATAGGATCTTTTACACTTTGTCCTAAGTCAATACTGCATAATCCCCTCTCACCTTAGATATCATGTTCTAGGATTTTCTCTTAAATACCTGACAGTTATTTGAGTATGTGAGTTTAATTATTCTATTTGTGGAGATGACTGTGAGTCTATAATCTATTCTCTTTAAATGCAGTCCTAATTATTATTGATTGATGCCAAGACTTTTAGCCTTTAAAACCTTAGTAAGGTCCCGAACTATCCAAAAGTAAAGGTCCTAAAATACCTCCAAGGCCACAAGGAAGGGACGGGTAGTGCACTGATCGAGGCCAAGCCTGCACTACTATTGAGTAGCGAGAGAGTGTCGAAGCACCTTTTACCCAATTTAGGGTTTGGATCGATTTCAACAGGGAGCTAGAAGTTGGAGTTAGGTGTCTATCTAATTTAGAGTTGTGTATATGTTCCAAATTCACTTCTAAACATTTTTGGATTTTTGATTTACTTCTAATTTTATCAAACTACAATGCTAAATTAAACTAGAATAAGCTAAGAGTAAACTATTGCGAGTTATTCAAATGGTTAAAAGGTACTAGGGTAGTGACTTTCGCCTAGGGGGTCAATTGACAGATACTTGAGTCTAAGACATGATTGACACATTTGAAGAGTATGATATAACCGTTGCACGATTCTACCCACTCTACACCCCTCGGTGGTTCTAGTGATTTTGACCGAATTGATTTCTCAAGACCAATTGGGTATGAAAAATTGCACAAACAATTAAGGTTCAAGTGGGGTATTACAATCTCAAGGATTAACCATTTAATTGGGGCTATCAATCTCTTGAGTATGCCCCAATTTCTTGTTGGACCAATTTCAAAGACTTAGGCTCTCTTTCTCAAGAAGAGCCAAAGTGAGCTAAATACAAACTAGTGTTTGCGACAACCAACTCAGTAATTAAATATGAAATTTGCCCAAATATCGAACTCCGATAGTCATTCCAGCCCTAAAACACAAGACCCATCAATTACCCACACTACAATTGAGCCACAACCCTAGCGTTTGGGTCTAGCGACTCATAAATAAAGAAGAATACAAAGAAATAGATGAAGAAAAACTCATATTAATTAATTGCTAAAATAAACTAAAAGATTCAATGTTGAAATGAAGCTAAAATTTCTCAAAATAGTTAAAACTATCGAAGTCACGAGCACAGCTCAGCTCAGCACAAAATATATTTGATAAACTAAAAATGGGAAAAGAAAATATTTATACTAAGGTGAAAAAATTGGATAAAAATACCCCTGCAGGGCTAGTGCGGACAGCATAAAATCACGTGCGACTACACTTAACATAAATATCCAGCTCACTGAACTCGGGAAATGCGGGCCGCACAGAATAGAGTGCGGTCATGATGGCGTCTAGTGCGGTCTGCATGAAATGGAGCACAGACCCCATTGAGCTTCAAAGTCAAAACTAGCACTACTCTGATTCTTGGCTCTGCGGACCGCATTAAATTGAATGTGGTCGCTGTAACTCCAATGTGGACTGCAGTAAATCCCATGCGGTTGCATTGCCTGATGGCCTTGAAATCTAACTCTCTTAACCACACTTGTGCGGACTGCACAGAATGATGTGAGGCTATGTTGGCCTTGTTTTTCTAGAGCTTTGCTTTGTCTTGGTACATGTGCATGTTTTACTCCTTTTTGAGTTGATCTTTGACATCTTGTCACCTTGTTGATCAAAACTGCTATCAAGCACAACTTGTGAGACTTTGGGACTATTTTTTACACATTTCTAATCAAAACTTAAGCAAGAAGGAGTTTAAATGTACGAAAAAGGTTCAAAATTACCCCTATCATTTGCTAAATGGTATATAAATACTCTCCATCCATCTATCCGTCCATAAAAACACACGACGTTATTTATATATATAAAAGTACCCCTCTTTTTTAACAGTGCAGCACGTGGGCTCTACATCTAAGGTGTTGTCATTTTCTTTTTGGGCCATGTGACTCTTGCTGAGAATCAAAATACTCTCCCCATTAACCAAACCCACCCAACTAATTGTTTGACCCACTATTTTCTCTTTTTCCTAATCTTTTCCCTTCTATTTCTTCCTTCTTCCTCTGATGCGTTAGAAAAGAGAAGTTTTGGCTGGGTGGGAATCAGATGGGTAAGAAAAAGTGGAGACGATCCTTCGATGGGGAATCTGCCAGCGACTGCTTCGGCAAAAGCTCAAGTTTAACCATGATGTAATTGGGGGAAATTTTTTTATTATCGGTAAAAAGCCATGATGTATTATCTCAATTTTTTTGCAACGTAATTCCTGTAGCTCTCGTGGAAAGCCACCATCCTATGAACATATTAACTTCTGATATTCATGGTGTAAAAAATAAACCATAAAAAATTTGACTTAATAGCTAAAAATTATAAGAAACAAAAAAGGTTTTCAAGCACACAGCATGAAACATAATTTTACTTTCCTGATTTTGAAGCATTGAGGAGTATTTTATGAAAGTCGTGAAACACAAATACATTTTGCTTGAAGTACATAAATGTAGCTAGAACGTGTAGAATCAACTGGTTTTAGTAACCCGCCTAGCAGTTTTGTTAAGCCCATTTTGTTTTGTAGATGGTTAAATGAGTAAATGGATCGAATCAGGTAAATGGGTAAAAATAAGACTCATATTTGATTCTTGGTCAATAATGCCACGTGAACCAATTAAAAATTTTCACATCATTAAATGAAAGACCCATCAATTCTACCGTTAGTTGCGGGGGTATATTTGTTAATAGAATTAACTTTGTATTTTTTTTGACTTAATAGAGGGATGGAGTGTATTTTTTTGAACGGATAGGTGGGGGGGGGGGAGGGTATTTATAAACCATTTAGCAAACGATAGGGATATTTTTGGCCCTTTTCTGTAAAATGTATCAAAATCCCTAGTTATCAACTCCCCTAAACTTAATCTTTTGCTTGTCCTCAAGCAAAAAAAAATAAGACCCACCCCTTAAGAGAACATCCAACAAAATTCAGCTATCCTAAAGTGACCTCATCTAGTATCGATTGGGGCTAACAAGTGCCTCAATACAAATGAATCACTAACAGCATTTACCCTTCTTTAAACACCATGGTTTAAGTGCGATAGAAGAGCATCAAAAGTTGGCTCAAAATATCAAGGAACTCTTTCTATTACTTTGGTCATTGTGGAACCCAAACTCACACATCCTCAACTCTCCCTAAGCAAACCTTACTTTTAGAATAGTGGCCCTCAGAACGAGATCAATGGAAATTCACTCATTTCTCTCAAGAAAAAATTCACTCATTTCTCTCAAGAAAAAAGTCACAAATCTGGCTCTAAGTACCATATGCTTGACCTTTATGTGAGTCACCACTAATGTAAACTTCATTCAACTAAAGATCATATAGGGCTTTTATGGAGACATAGTGAAGGCTTTGGTTCAGAGTAGGCAATGTTTGGTCTAAATAGGTTCCATCTTCTCTTAATCATTTTTTTATTTCATTTTGGCACACATTCATTTGACTTTTTGAGTCTTTTCACTTCTTTCTAAGGGGTTAGAGAGACACACTGTCACTCTTTCTTATTCATGTCAAATCTTTTCTCCTTTTTCAACTTTCCACACCTTTCATTCTTTGTTTTTATTGAATCCCTTTTTATTTTCTTATATATTGAACATTATATTCTTTTTGTATTTTTGCTTTTCTTTCTTTTTCATTGCCTTTCCTTCTCTTCATGTCTATCTTTTTACCAATTTGTTGCAATACTCATTTCTCCCCCCAAACTTATACTTTTGCCTTATGCTAAAGGAAAGATCGGGTGCCAAGAGAGAGTCTCTTTTAGAATGGGTAACGACTTGTATGATGGTTTTTGAAGGAAAAGGTCTAAGACACAAAAGGGTTGACTAGGTATTTTATCATTGGTAAGTAATGCAAGTCTTAAAGCTATCATTTTGACCAAGGAAATCCTATAATCATGTCTCAAGTCATAATTCACTTACGATTTCGCCTCAACAAACATTTAGGGAAAGTTCTAGACCAATGGCTCGAGACATGGACTTGCAATGCAATTACTCACCACACAAGCTATGGGATCGCTAAAGATGAGTTGGGGGTTCACAACAACCTTAGATAAGATTTGAGCACACAATGGTACTGAAAAACCACTTAATGATTATCGGTCATCACAAGAATCTTAAGGTCACGACATTCACCACCCTAAACACAATAATTTTATAAGATCAAAGGCAAATGTGCTAGGCCCAAGTGAAGCTTTGCTCGAGGAACCCTTAACTACTAACTACTAAAAAGAAAAAAAGAAAATAAAAACGGACTCAAACCCTTAAGAAGGTTTCCAAGCCATCCATCATTGGGAAGAGCCACCCGGTTCACATAAACTCTACTTTTGGAAAGAAGTGTGACATTTAAAAAACCAAAGAATTATTACAAGCATTCAAAACAAGAAGCTACGAACATAAATAAGAAGCTAAGAAAGAAAAATTGCAGAAAGTAAAATGAGTATATATACAATAGTGTATTTAATCAAATATACAATAGATGGGTTGAATATGTACAATGTAACATAACTTTATATACAAACCTAAAGTAGAATAAAAGTACGAGATTTGTGATGAAATGTTAAAATTATATACAAACCAAAGATGAAAAATAAAGAAAGCATAGAAAACTATCAAATACATACAATCATCCAACAAATCAATGCGGGGTCTATCCTCTCAAATGAAAGCTACCATTTCCCCAATGCCAACTAAACCAAATAAGCACTAAAAAGAAAAGGGAAAAATTATATAGAGACACCCCATGGCCCGTCTATCTGCATGGGCTCCTACATGGTCCCTAGGTCCTCAATGTGCCGGGGAACCTCAGAGTGGTTCCCTATGGCTTGTTGCTCTGCTGCTGGGACATGGGCCTGGACCTGGGCAGGCTTCTGAGGTGCATCATGTGGCTGACTAGAGGAGGTCAGTGGATCTTCCAACTAGATGACTGCGTCGTCTGCTCGAGGAATCATCCTCTTCCTCTTGGGAGGCCTCTAGGAATGCTCAGGATGGGCATGAGCTGATAGCACCAGGTCCTGTATCAATAAGTCCAACGGTATTTGCCCTCATCGTGTCAACCTCAACCCTCAGCTCCTTTACGAACTCCTTGGAAGCCCACGTCTTCTTCAACTTCTGTTCTCCTTAGCAAGTTCCTTGAGAGCCTTGCTATGTGAATTAACAACGTCCGTGAGCACTTTCTGGATGTCAAGGATTTTCTTCTGGTTGGCCAGAATCTCCTAGAGGGTATCCTCAATAGACTGCGGGACCTGCGGAGGCGGAGGGGCCGACTGAGCTTCCACTGTAGATATGAGGATAGACAACTTGGATGAAGTTGTCTGCATCCAATTGTTGATACTGAGAAGGGCATGGCTTAATCGGTATGCAGTCACTGGGTAGGCTCGGGAGGATGGTATATCTGCATCTGCTGAAGTGGATGGCCAGGAGGAATGTCTACTGAGGTTGAGGCGGGGAGAGTAGGAGTTACTACTACAACTGGCTCTTTATACTGGCTAATTGGAGCAGTTGTTATTCTGTTGAAGTTCTTGCCTGTTGGGGTATCATAACTCTGCATACTTTACCATGAGAACGGGGCCTTTGCTTTTACCTTTCTATCAAATGGCCTCTTTTCAGCCTCGAGGTCCCTGAAATACATGGTCAAGAAGCTGGGGTAGAGGTAGTTTCTGTCACCCTCACTAACTACCTGTGTGATCACCCGAGACATTACATTCCCGACATTTGTCGGGTACCCCGCCATGATCGATGCCACCAAAACTGCTCGGTGAAGAGGGAGGGAGTTTTTATGAGTAGTGGGATCCAATCTGCTGCATACAAATGTTTTCCATCCCTTTTCCTCGAAGTTCAGACTTCTTCTCAAAATCTTTACGCCCGCATTCAACCAATCAGAGCTGGTACTTGGGATTGCTATATACTGTGCCAACCGGGGATGGACCTCCTCGCCTAATTCCATATTTTCCATGTACAGTGCCTCATCCTTCTCATCAAAGCTGAGGTAATCATTTATTATTCTCCCGTCAAAAAACACCTTCAGATTTTGCTCTTTGGTCACTTTGGTGCCTTTTTTATATGGGTAGCATTGGTATAGAATTCCTTAATCAAGTTCTCGTTTGTATCTACACACTCTCCCAAAAAATACTTCCAGCCAACTCTTTTCCTAAGCTGCCTCCTCACATTGGGATTTTGAGGTAATAAGTTGATATCAACAAATCTCTTCTCCGGGATTAATTTCCTCACCTGCCTCCATTCCGTAAATTTGTCATAAGCTACCTCAGTCACAAACCGGTCTTGCCATGCCTCTGGTTTCCTAGTACTAGCACCAGCTCCAAACTGAGGTTCACCCCCTTCTCCTACAACCTCTTCTCCTCCTACTTCCTTATCTTCTCCTATTGCACCCTCTCCGGAGGTGGAGTATTCATTCCCACTACCTTCGGCTGAGCCTTCAGACAACCCAGAAGATATTTTACTAACACTTGGGAAGTGGGGAAAGATGGAGGAGTGTCTCTTAGTCCGTTCTTCTCCGAACAGTCAGGGATGTACTTTGGAACAAAGTCTGAAGATATCTCCCGGGAGGGCACTAGCCCTATACACTGATTTGATGATCTTCCTTGTGTTTTTAATATTTTCCCGAGCTTGAGGAGTCACTTATCATTTTCTGTTTTCCTCCTTAGGAGGATTCCCCTCTGCCTAGTTGTTTAGAGCCCTTGCCTCTTTGTTACACCACTGCAAACAACGTTCATTAGGCTAGTTAGTATCAGTTGCAAAAAAGGTTACAGACAGTTGCAGAAATTACACAGTGCGGCCCGTGCAAAATTGAGCGCGGTTGACAGAGATCAATGCGGACCGCACAAAATGGCAATGCTGTTCGCACAGAGGTGATGTTCATACTACCCACTCTATATATCTAGGCAATGCGAACTGCACAAAATATAGTGCGGCCGCACAGGGACCAATACGGAACGCACAAAATATAGTCTGCCCATAGTCCCAAAGATCATATTAGAGACACTCAGCAATGCGGTCCGCACAAAATTGCATTGCGGACCACATTACATCATTGTGGATCACACAATTTCCACCGCGGTCCACACGGAGCACCAAAAAATAGCACCAACCTAGGGTTTAAGATATTTTGATTTTAAGTCCAATTTTACACCTAATAAAGATCCCTAAGTGTTTTCCCAGTGATGTTAACTACCTAATTCTATCTTATGCGAGAATTTAACTACCCTACCCTATCAAAATGAAAGAAATACAGGAAGAATAAAATAAGGAACAAGAAAAACAAAAATTAAAAGAAAATAACTAAGTTAAAGAAATTAAAAAGAAGTTAAGTTACCAGATACAAGATTTACAGATGATTAATGATTCCTAGAAGCTAGTTACGAGCAAAAGGGATGATGAACAGTGTTTTTATGGGTTCTGAGAGTAAAAGGATCGAAAAGTTTAAATGTTAAGCCTAAGGTACTATTCATAGAAAAAGTCCCGATGGCCCATCTTACCAACCCCAATGCGGACTACACAAAATGGATTCTCCCCCCGCCCCATCATTTTTTCATGTTTGAGAAGGCAATCCACTGCGGTCCGCACAAAGTGCCATGCGGCCGCAGTGGTCCATCGCGGACCGCACAAAATGTAATGCGGCCGCAGTGGCAAACTTCAGAGAGTTGGACATTTCATCCTTCATCAGTTTGGTCTGCACTAAATGTAGTGCGTCTGCATTGAAAACTTTAGAGACCTGAACACCTTTTCACTATGTCCTGCGCTACACAATCATGTAGCATCTCACAACCAGTTGGTCCAAAAATAAATCCTATACTACAATGAAAATCAAATAGAAACAAGAAGAAAAAACACATTGGTTGCCTCCCAAGAAGCGCCTGATTTAACGTTGCGGCACGACACAAGTTACCATCAAATCATTTGAGATAAAGAAGTGCCACCACATAGCTGTCATCAATTTTTCCCTAGTAATGCTTAACCCTATCCCATTCACTCTGAAAACTTCACCATTTTTATTCTTTAAATCAAGAGCACCAAACAGGGGTCACACACACCACTTCAAAAGGTCCACTTTATTTTGAATTGAGCTTTCCCGGAAACAGACGTAACCGGGAGTTGAACAAGAGAACCAAATCACCAACTTTGAACTCCTTGCTACGAGTATATTTATAATGAAGGTACTTCATCTTGTCCTTATACAAGGAGGAACTGGAGTAGGCGTTGAATCGGAATTCATCAAGTTCATTAAGCTGCTCCACACAAAGATTTGGTGGAACATCCCATTCAAGATTTAGCCTCCTGAAAGCCCACATGGCCTTGTGCTCTAATTCAACCGGTAGATGGCAAGATTTCCCAAGCACCAACCGATACAGAGACATACCATTTAGAGTCTTGTAAGCAGTCTTGTAAGCCTATAGAACGTCATCCAACTTCTTTGACCAATCGGTCCTATTTGCATTGACCTTCTTTGACAATATGCGTTTGATTTCCCTATTGGAGACATCAACTTGACCGCTTGCTTGAGGATGATAGGGAGTAGAAACTTTGTGATTGAAACCTTACTTTGTAAGCAAAGTGTCAAAAGATCTATTGCAAAAATGAGACCCCCCATCACTTATGATTGCACGAGGAGTACCAAACCTTGTAAAAATGCTCTTCTTGAGAAATTCAACAATACTTCAGGCCTCATTGTTGCGCAAATACACGGCTTCAACTCAGTTTGAAACATAGTCCACTACCAGAAGAATGTATGTGTTCCCACATGAGCTAACAAACGGGATCATAAAATCAATTCCCCATACATCAAAATAAACCTTGAGGACGATGTTGAGAGGCATCTCATATTTCTTCGAAATTCCACCCGCTCTTTGGCATTCATCGCATCTCTTCAAAAATCACCCGAATCATTGAACAAAGTTGGCCAATAAAACCCAAAACTAAAAACTTTGGAAGTCATCCTCGCTCTGCCATGATGACTGCCATCGGGAGAGGAATGACAAGCTTCCAAGATACTCAATTGCTCTTCCTTCGGGACATACCTTCAGATCACACCATCTATGTAAATCTTGAACAAGTACGGCCCATCCCAATAGAAATCCATACTATCCCGATTTAGCTTCTTCCTTTGGTTAGAAGAGAGCTCACACGAGATTATGCCAGTCACAAGAAAATTAGCAACATCAGAAAACCATGGAATATAATTCATCGACACCAAAAGGAGTTGTACATCGGGAAATGAATCAATGATCTCTAGGCTATATAACGAGGCCTCCCCCCCTCCTCCAAGCGGGAGAACTGGACTGCCACTTGGTTCTCACTACCCTTTCGGTCCACAATCTCCAAATAAAACTCTTGAAGTAACAAGACCCATCACATCGGTCTAGCTTTGGAATCCTTATTTATTATAAAGTTTCGGAAACGGCATGGTCGATATGAATAATAACCTTAGCACCATATGAGTTGACAAAAAGTTTTCCATTGCGAACACAATAGCCAAAAGTCCCTTCTCGGTCACCGTGTAGTTCACTTGAGCATCATTCATTATCTTACTCGCATAGTACAACAGATGAAACAATTTGTTCACTCTTTGATCTAAAACAACCCGAACCGCAACATCGCTCATATCACACATGAGCTCAAAGGGAAAGCTCCAAATAGGTGCGATAATGATAGGAATAGTGGTCAACTTCTGCTTGAGAAGTTCAAAGGCTTGCATACATTTTTCATCAAACACAGACTTAGCATCTTTTTCCAATAACTTGCACAAGGGATTTACTGCCTTCGAAAAGTCTTTGATAAATCTCCGATAGAACCCCGCATGCCCGAGAAACCCCCATACTAACCTTACTCTGATTGAAATTGCGTATGCATCATGGTCAAACCTAGTCGGATCAATTATGTTGTCCACATAATGATCCTTTAAGATGAGACTTATCGAATGTCCATCGGGGTTTCCATTATCCCAATAGACACAACCATGTTCTATGCATTAATATGGAGAACCAAATGCCAATGTGCTAATCTTGAATGTATAAATAGTCGAGTATGGTATGGGAGAAAGGTCTAACCCTTTTATTTTGCAAAAAATGAGGCACGAGGTCCCCAGATTCAGTATGGTTAGAAATATCCCTCCATTGCTGCTAGATTAGTGGGAGGACCTTTCCTTAAATGAGAAGAAACATTTAAGGAAGCACCTGGGTGAATTGCCTTCCCTACAAGAAATTGAGCCAAACAACAAGTTGATCGAGGCTGCCACTCTGTTGTGGGATAGTGAGAGGTCTGTGTTCCATTTGGGCCACATAGAAATGACACCACTTCAAGAAGTAATTGGAAGGCTTGCGGGGTTGACTTGGGATAGTCCAAGGTTATTGGTGCTAGAGAACTGCACAATTAGAGGGTTTTTAAAGATGATGGGGCTGAAGAAAAATGCTGACCTGGTATGCCTGAAGCAATCTTATGTACCCTTTGAATATATGTATGAGAGGTATGGCCATATCAAGTCTGATCGTAGATACCATGATGACCTCTCTCTCTCTCACTTCTCTGGGCTATATCCACCGCAGAGTGTTCGTATTCATTGTATGCTTCTTAGGAATGATTGTATTCCTAATGAAAAGGGAAAGAATCCACACTAGGTTAGCCATGGTCGCCAAGACTTTGATGGAAGGGACTAATGGACAGACATACACTATTGTCCCCATGATCATAGCTGACATCAATAGGGCTCTGGAGCACTATCAAAAAGGGGTTAGGCATTTCGAGGTTTGTAACTTCTTGCTACAGTTGTGGTTGTTAGCACATTTTTAAAAGGGTCACTATTGCCAAGAATTTCTGCAAAGGTCTTGGAACGACCATATTTCCTTCAATCACCCCAAGCAGATGACTTACATTCCAGATAGGTTTGCTCAGCTGGAAAGTGCCAAAGCATGGATAAAGTTCTTCAACAATCAGACTTAGGAACATGCACAATGGATGTTTGAATGGTTCCCAACAGACCAATCTATCATCAGATCTAGGGACGGTCCATACTTGGTGATGACTGGGTTGAGATGGATATAACCTTATTTCCTATCCAAGTTATGAAGAAAGCAGGCATGAAACAGGTTATTCCAAGGGTTGCCAAGATGAGTTATTTTAGGGCAGACTTGCAAGATGATAATGTCCCTTACAAGTGCCAAGCTCATCATATGTGGTACTGCAAAATCATTGTGGAAAAGAACACCATTGAGCCAGACAGGTATCATGCAGGGTGTGAGCCTCTCTACCCAGCATGGTTGGAGGACAATCTAAACACAATGGTGATGCCAGGAGTCGAATGAGGGAATAGCATCATAGACGAAGAAGCTGAAGCCCAAGTCAAATACAATAGGCTGTGCAAGAGGGTCCAAGATTCTGAGAATGAGCATCGGGAAATACATGAGAGGAATGTGAGGTTGATTGAAGAATGGAAAGAGATGGCAGTCACTTCCAACAGGAAACCGGAATATCTGGAGCGAGGAATAGTGGAACTGGAAGGTAAAGTCATAAAAAGGATCGAGGATTTCTAGAATGTTGAAGGAGCTGAAGGAGGACATCTGGCTAGAGCCTACTTGCTGTTGGGTCTGCGCTAGCTGGGGGAACCATATGATGGAGTCAGGAAGGTTGAATCTAGTGAAGGTTCTTCTGGTACCAAATAGGATAGATTTATTTCCTTTCCTAAAATGTAATATGGCCAAGTGCCAGTAGTGACTTATTTTTTCTATTATCTTAGTGTCGTTTGGGATTCATCTATTTTTACTATATGAAATGAAGCATGATTGGAATCAAAAGTTATCCAAAATTATTTGTCACTAGGCCTACCTTCGGAACAACGAGGCTCCCAAATTAAGACACGAATTTACATTTTCGCAATATATGATTAAATACTGCAAACATTTCAGAATCCTCACTGACTTGTTACCTTTTTATTTTTACTTATATTGATTATTCTCATCCCCTTAGTTTGGTTCACTTATACCGGCCTCATCAGCATATCATAGCAGATCTAGAGGCCCTCCACCTCCTCTCCAAGAAATACAAAAGGTAGAGGAAAAGCAAAAATAAGACAACTTAAGTGGTGTCCGAAAGGAGAATTTTGAGAATGCAAAAACCTCAAATAGCTGTAGTACTCCGGTCCCAAATGATCTAGTCTTGAGACTGGAACAAAATATACTGAATCCACAAGGAGAACTTGAGAAGGTACATAACATGGTAAACTTGTCACTCACCCTAAATGTCTGCGACATCAACCAACAGAACACAAAGAACCCGGCACCTCTCCAAAACACACAAAACCTACATCCACAAAATCCTCCTGCACCAAATCAATTTGCAAATCCACCCCAAAATCTCAATCCATTGCCAGTACCGACTCCTCAACTACATCACAAGCAACCACTTCAGTACCCACCACCCACCACTTTACCACACTCCCCAAAACACACCACAACCCATTCCCAATCCCCAAAACTCTACAAATGACCATCACTACACCCAAGTCCCTGACACCCATCAAAGCAACCCTATATATGTGGAAACTATACCATACTCTATCGAACCAATATCCTATGCAACAGAATTCTCCGAGAAGGACCTGATCATTCGAAACATAGTTGAGGAACTCAAGAAAAGGACACGCCGAGTTCAAGGTGCCGAAGGCGGCAAAGGAATAAAAGGGTTGAACTATGATGACCTTTGCATACAACCAGACATAGAACTGCTAGAGGGATAAAAACCTCCCAAGTTTGAGATGTTTGATGGCTCATGATCCCACAGTCCATCTGAGGACCTATTGTGGAAAACTTGTCGGGTTCGGGAAAGACGAAAAGATCCAAATGAAACTATTTATGAGGAGTCTTATTGGGGATGCTTCGTCCTTGTAAATCAGCCAAGATCCCAAGAAATGATCTAACTGAGTAAGTATGGCATCAAATTTCATGGACCGATTTAGGTTCAATATAGAGAACGCAAGATGTTTTCTATATCTAGAATCTTAAGAAGAAACCTATTGAGACTTTCTATTGTATGCTACTCGTTTGAGGTCAGAAGTGGCCAAGTTTAGGCCATCTTTGAACGAGGTGCAGATGAACAAATTCTTCATCAGAGCATAGGATCCAAAATATTATGAAAGGTTAACAGTAATCAAAAATCATAAATTCTCTGATATTATCAACTCGGAGAAAAAATTGAAGAAGGAATCAAGAGCGGGATAGTAACGAATTTGAGGCACTACTGGCCACAAATAAGGCATTACAATCAAGCAGCATATCAAAAAAGAGAGATGTTGGGGTAGTAATGGTGGCCTAGGGCCCAAATTCTCCACTTACCTATCAAATGCCTCCAGCCACATATCAAACACCTCTACCCACATAAGAAACACCTTCACCCACATTCAAAGCACCATCTCTCACATATCATCCCTCATCTCCCAGATATTCCTAAACAACCATTGTGTATCACACCTATAACTCCCAACCATCACATTTCCAAAAACATGCAACTCGCCAAAACTTTCCAAGAACAAGACCTAAATTCGACTGCAAGACACCCAGACATACATCACCATTGATGAGCCCATCTACCAATTGTATGAAAGGTTGATAGCCGCAGGTTATGTCACTCATGTTCCCACTGTGGCATTAGAAAATCCATCCCAATAGGTCAATCTGAACAAAACTTGTGCCATCTATTCAGGTATGAAGAGGAACACCACTGCTGCGTGCCGAACATTGAAGGATAAGCTCCAGATGCTAATCGACAACAAGGTCATGCAGGTAAAGGAAGCTGCACCTAATATACGCGACAAGCCCTTCCTTGATCATTGAAATGGTGGAGTACATGTGATAGAGTGGGACCCTGAGGGCTCGATTTGGCTTATTCGAGAAGGTGATGACTTTAAAGTTGCAGTCACACTTACTCCTACCATGGTATTGACTCAGTCTCCAATCGAGGTTGAGATAACTGCATTAGTTCCATTTGAGGTAGAGATGGCTCCGCCTTCCACCCCCACTCAATTTGATGTAGAAGGGTCATACCTGTCACAGTGGCAGTATCAACTACACCTCCTTTTGATTCAAAAGCACTACCTTGGGATTATGTTGCCGAGGCTCGGTGAAAACGTTAGGCCAAAGTAGAAGAATCTAATGTTGCACAAGGAATGACTAGGACTGGAAGAGTCTATATACCATAACATTTGGGAGGATCAAGTTAGGATGCCACTACTAGACAACCTATCATTGAGAAAGGGCCAGATGACCTGTGGAGGAAAGTGCAAGCAAATGAGTACTCTATTGCTGACCATTTGAACAAAACCCCAATCCTGTCACTATTGCAAATTCAAAGGCACATAAAAACACTTTAATGAAAGTATTGAGTGAAGCTTATGTACCCAATAACATCACTAGTGGAGAAATGACCAATATGCTAGGGAAAGTACTGGAATGCAATAGGATTATCTTCCACGAAGATGAGCTGCCACTTAAGGGGTTAAATCACAATCGAGCATTTCATATTACGGTGAAATTTGAAGTCAAATTCATTTCATAGTCTTAGTTGATTGAGGTTTAAGCCTAAATATTTGTTCACTAGATACTCTAAAAAGGTTGGACAAAGGTTTCCATGAAATATTGGTAGAAAGCATGAATGTGAAAGCTTTTGATAGGTCCCAAGGGTCCTCGATCGGGGAAATCAACTTTTCTTATGGATGTGGCCAACTTGGTTTGACGTTGAGTTTCAAGTGCTTGACATACCAACCTCATATAATCTGGGCCGGTCATGGATCCATGCTGCCAGAGCCGTGCCTTCCACACTACATCAAGACGTGAAGTTTGAATGGAATTGTCAGGAGGTGATCATTCAAGGACATAGGAGTAACCCCATTTACACTAGTCAAACCATCCTGGCTATTGGATATAGAAGAAGGCTAGGAGGGGAAACCTATCATCACATTGAACAGGTTAATGCCTTCGAGAAGGATAAATGGTGGAGCAGTAAAATAGAAAGCATATTGGTTTGGTCTGGATATGAACACGGAAAAAGGTTGGGAAAGAACCTCCAAGATATTACTAAACTGATACAGCTAAAAACTCATGGTACCACATTTGGGATCGGATACCAGTACACGTGGAAAGAGTACAGAAATTGGTCGCCTCCATGGTGTTGACCATACTACCCTCTCGAGAAACCAGTTCCACTCTTGGAACAAGCTTTTCACCAAACTGATATTATATAGGGTACTGCATAAGAGGAAGCATTTGGGTTGAAGAATTTCTTCTTGGAGGATAAGGACATGGACTGCAGTGCCATAACCGAGGAGGAGGAAGAAGAAGGCCTCACCATTTAGACCTTAAAGAAGGGAGTTGTTCTCAAGAATTAGACCGCTACAAAATCCCGATCCCATCGAGTCCCTAGGTAGCTTGATGAATTTTACTTCTATAGCCATCTAGGCATTTAATATTTCTAGTAATTTTGTTTTATGACTTACTTGTTTCAAAATAAATGCTCGATTCAACGAGTCGTACTTGTTCGGATGATTTTTCAGTTTTAATCAAACACATTTCCTCTTTATTATTTATTCTATTTTCTTACACTTTTCTTTCTACATCATTATTATTACTTTTTCCTGATGAACCAATTACCATGACATGTAATGACGCAACACAACATGAGAATAGTTATTCAGATGAAGAAGATGAGATACTTGAGGAAATTGTCAGAGAGGTTGAAAACATTGAGAATAAGCCTAAGTCCAATCTAGACGAGATCAAAGCAGTAAATTTGGGGGACACCAACACCGTTAAGAAGACTCGTATCAGTATTTACTTGTCACCGATAGAGAAGGAAGAGTATATTAGTTCCTAAAAGTGTATAAGGACATTCGCATAGTCATATGATGACATGACCGGTTTGAGCACGTCCATAGTGGCTCACAAGTTGCCTACTAACCTCACGTGTTCATAAGTGAAGCAGAAACTCAAAAAGTTCAAACTAGATATGAGCTTGAAAATCAAGGAGAAAGTCACCAAACAGATCAAAGCTAAAGTTCTCAGGGTGGTTGAGTTAGCTAACGTTGTGCTAGTTCCGAAGAAGGATGGGAAAGTCAGAGTATGTGCTGACTATCAGGATTAAAAATAGAGAAAGTCTTAAGGACGACTTCCCACTACCAAATATACACATCCTAATCGATAATTGCGCCAAGCATGAATTCCAATCCTTTGTAGATTGCTTCGCGGGTTATCATCATATACGAATGGACGAAAAATATGTGGAGAAAACAAGTTTCATTACACCTTGGGGGGTATACTGCTACAAGATGATGCCATTTGGTCAAAAGAATGTTGGGGCTACTTACATAAGAGACCTGACAACTATCTTCCATGATATGATACACAGGGAGATAGAGGTGTATATGGACGACGTCATTATCAAATCCAAGAAAGCCACAGATCACATAGCAGACTTGAAAATTTTGTTTGATAGGCTAAGGAGGTACAATTTGAAAATGAACTCGGCAAAGTGTGCATTCAGGTTTTCCGCAGGAAATTTTTTAGGATTCATCGTCAGTCATCGAGGGATCAATATGGATCCATCTAAAGTCAAGGCTATTTAGGAGTTACCGCCACCAAGGAGCAAAAAGGACGTGATGAGATTCCTAGGACGTCTCAACTATATCAGTCGATTCATAGCACAGTCCACAGTCATATGTGAACCCATCTTCAAGATGCTGACGAAAGATGTCGAAACAAGATGGAGAGAGGACTGTCAATACCTGTCTACACTGCCATTTCTGGTACCGCCAGATCCAAGATGACCTTTGCTACTTTATCTATCTGTATTCGATGGGGCCTTCGGATCTGTTTTGGGACAACATGACAAATAGGAAGAAAAGAGCATGCCATATACTACCTGTCTACACTACATATCTCATACCAAAGATAGACCCTCTAAAGTATATATTTCAAAAACCCATGCCGACTGGAAAGTTGGAAAAATGGTAGATATTGTTAAGTGACTTTGATATCATCTACATAACTCAAAAGGCAGTCAAAGGTCAAGCATTGGTAGATCACCTTGATAAAAATCCTGTGGGAGGAGCATGCGAACCTTTGAAAACATTTTTTCCTAAAGAAGAAGTGTCATTCATTGGTAAAGACATTTCCGAAGCATACGATGGTTGGAGGATGTTCTTTGACGGGGCTGTAAATTTTAAAGGAGTAGGCATTGGAGCAGTATTGATATCAAACATGGGTTAACATTACCAAAGCATACGATGGTCGGAGGATGTTGGTTATCGTATCGAGGTTGTTATCCCAGCCGAGGTAAAGATTCCTTCTTTAAGAGTCATACAGGAAGCCTCAATGATGTAGAATGGATAAGGAGCCGCTATGAACATTTGGCCCTTATAGATGGAAAGAGGATGAATGTAGTGTGTCATGATCAACTTTATTAGAATAGAATGTCCAGAGCTTTCAACAAATGGGTCGAACCAAGGCAATTTGCACCAGGTTAGTTTCTGTTGAAGAAGATCTTCTCATATCAAGATGAAGCCAAATGGAATTTCTCTCCCAATTGGCAAGGTTTGTACCTGGTTCATAGGGTGTTGATATGAGGAGCACTCATACTTGCAGAAATGGATTGAGAAATCTGGCCAAAACCAATCAAGTCAAACACAGTCAATATATACTATTTCTTAGATTATTTGCATTTCCTCATCTAATGTAATTGAACTACGCTTGACCAGATTTCCGTTTAAGAGGGGATACGTAGGAAGCCTTATAGGTTTGGTCATATCATAATAAATTTTTCATTTCCCCCAAGATCAGAAACTGGGGCAGATTTTAAGGAGGACCCTTAAAATTCCGGATCAAGTCCAGCCAACGCCATCATGCCAGAAAGTTAGAAATTGGTTAAGAAACTGGGATAGAATTTCGAGAAGGATTCTAAAAATTCCAAAGAAGGCTTAACAAGACCCATTATCCGCAAACAGTCAAAACATCATCTACCAAACTGGGGCAAAACTTTGAGGATGACCCTCAAAATTCTAATATAAGAGAGTTACAATGCCATTGAGATATGTTGTAGTCACTAGTTCATTAAGATTACTTGATATATCAATACATTTCTAAAACAACTCTATTATTATTAATAATTGCATATTTTCAAAAACTCTATTTCCATAACAGTCAAGTGTCACCCAAGGGAACTCGAAAAGGCTTTCAGAATGGAGCAAAGCAAAGCCAGGCCACAGAAGGATGCCCCCCCCCCCCCAAAAACACACACAAAACTTATACTTTTTCTTTGAATGCAAGCACATCTGATGTAGCATTAACATCTGCAAATATATACACATAAAATATTCTCTATCAATCAGGACATCAGACACCGAATATATCTCCAACTAAGATATATACTACTCTTATTTGCTACTTGCATGGGGCTAATCCTTACCTCTACATTTGCATGAGGCTAATCCCTACGTTCATATCTACATGAGGTTAATACCTACCTCCCTATCTGTATGAGGCTAATCATTGCCTCCTTATCTGCATGAGGCTAATTTCATTCCTCCATATCTGCACGAGGCTAATCCCTACCTCCATTTTTTCATGAGGATAATCCCTGCCTCCGTATTTTCATGAGGCTTATCCCTGCATCCATATTTTCATGAGGCTAATCCTTGCCTCCATATCTACATGAGGCTAATCCCTGACTCTCTATCTGTATGAGGCTAATCCCTACCTTCATATTCGCATTAGACTAATCTTTGCCTCCATATCAGCATGAGGCTAATCCATGCATCCATACCTGCATGAGGCTAATCCATGCCTCTCTACGTGTATGAGGCTAATCCCTGCCTCCATACCAATGTTAGGCTAATCTTTTCCCCATACTTGCATTTGGCTAATCCATGCCTTAATCTCTGCATGAGGCTAATGCTTGCATCCATATCTGCATGATGCTAATCCCTGCCTCCCTATTTGCATACGGCTAATCCTTGCCTCCATATTTGCATGAGGCTTATCCTTGCCTCCCTATCTGGACAATGCTAATCCCTATCTCCCTATTTGCATGAGCCTAATCCTTGCCTCCATATTTGCATGAGGCTAATCGTAGACTCCATCTACATGGGACTAATCATTGTCCCTCTTTGCACGAATATTGCTCTATGTTTAGTACTATTTATTTGCTTTTCATTCAGGCTAAGCTCTACCCTTCATTTCACAGGACTAAGTCTTGTCTTGTTAACATCATAATTATTGCGTATCATGGGATGTAATATTGCCAATCTAACCAAAGGCATCATCTTCATAGCCGGAAGACACCACTCCATGGCCTAAGGATCCCTCAAATTTATATATTATTATTCAAAGGCATCATGGTTCGGAGGCACCATCTTTATGGACCGAGAACACCATTTCATGGCCTGCGAATCCCTCACTAAATAATCCATGGCCCAGGACGTCACGGTCCAAGGACGTCATATTTAACTGTCCAAAGACAACTTTTATGGTCCAAAAGGAATGTACATCATGTTCAAATTTTTGCTCAATACATGTTTGTAGCATCTTTATATGTAGGTAACCAGTAAGCAACTGTTATCCTAGTAGAAGCGTTCTAGCTCCAGTTCCTTCAACGGTCTCAAACCTTAACCGCTCACCACCGAGGCTTCCGCATCTCGTGTCCGTTCTTGCAATGACTTCATCGGTATATTCCACCGATGAATCCAAAAATACAGATGGCCGAATTGCTATAATACTTGGGATATGTAGGCAACTCAAACACTAGAGTCCAACCTCTGTCTTTTAAAGCATCCCATTCGGTCAAAAAGTGGCCATCATTTCTATACCCGAAAACTCTTTCATCCTTCCCGGGTAAAGAGGGGCAGTCGTTGATACCCAATATTTTTTCTATATATTTTTAATACATATATATACTTTCAAAATAGCATATATACATATATAAGCATGTATAAGCATTTTTTAAAAAAATTTCTATTATTTTAGAGGCTTTAAATTGATTTATTTCTTCCATTTTTACTCATAAAATTTCTAATAATTATCCCTCAAATTATTTTTGTGGTAATTTAGCAATATAAATTCTATATTTATAGCAAAATATTGCTTAACTATTTTTATTGTATTTTTTATAATTGCATTCACATTTTAAAAGCCAATTTACATATATTTGCAATACAAGGCCTATTAACGTTTAATTACATTGTTGATGCATTAAATGATCTTTTCTATTTTTAAAATATTGAATAACTATTTTAAACCATTTTAGTACACAAAATTATTTTTTTTAAAATCATTTATTATTTATTAGAATTTATATAGTGTTAAAATGACTATTTAAAATATGGCTTAATTGTATTTTAATTTTAGCCCCAATTCAACCTTAGCCAAGATCTATGGTTTTCTGAATAGTTTTCTTAATGTTTCTCTTTGAAACCCTAATTTCCTTTCTAAACCTTCTAGATCTGTACAGATGTAAGACTATTTGAGTTTGTTTCTTGTGTGTTTTACAATAGCCTTGAGATTCATTACAAGAATCGTATGATTTCAAGTGATTTTTTAATCTTTTTCTAAAAGTAGGGTCTCGGGAATTTCTTTTTTAAACTTTGTTTAATGATTCTTTGTGTTTAAACTTCTGATTCTCACATATTTTGACTAATTTTATGAACCTGCAACAACCCAGCCCGTTTGTACTAAAAACCTTAATTTGTTTTGGGGTTCTTCATTTGATTTCTGGATGTTGGTACCTCTTACTATACTCATGCCTAGGGTTCTTGTGACTTCTCATGATTTACTTGTCCTAGTATGTTTCTACTGAGTTTTCTTTGTTCAACCTTTCACTAATATTATGAACTTGTGTTTATACTAACTATACATGCAAAACTTCTATGCTTCTCTTTAAATCAATGTTGTTTAACCATTGGTTTTGTTAAAGCTGTGTGAAATCTCGACTATTCATGCTCTACCTCATTTTATATGCTAAGAATGCTGCTTCTTTCATGACTTTCTGAACCATTGATTACTCCGAATCCCTTATTTTCTAATTTAGTTTGACTCCTTTCCATCTAACATTTGCTCATTACTTCTTTACTCAAATTGATTGAACTTACCTGCCTTGATTGTTTTTCCTTGACTTGTTTGCATTCTGTTAGTTGTTATTGATTTATTTCTTGAATTAAACTGTTCTGTATTTAACCCTAATTACTTGTTCTATACCTAAGCTTTACTTTATTAATTTCCTTAAATACTTAGTATGTTTTACCGTTGATAGAACTATCCCTCGATTATGGGAAGAACTTGCTAATTTACGTGTGATTTTCCAGATGTACTACTTAATCGATCTCTTACCTTGTTTTGTTAAGTTTTGATTACTATATAAACCTCCTCTTATTTTAAGTTCCGGACAGGAAACATAATAACGAACATAGTTCATTTACACAATTATAATCTCAAAAGAACTCTACTCTGTTCTGTTCCTTGGAATTTTTATTTGTTTAGCCGGCTGTAAGCCAAGGCTGGCTACTAGCATTATCTCTACTTTGTATTCTGTATACTCTCCTTAACTGGTATATTATGATCCAATTCACATTCCAAGCTATGTGTTTACTTTGTTCCTGCGGCTTACCAATTTGATTCCAATTTTATGAGCTAATTTTCTTAGTATGTCATCAGCACACCAATATTATTTAATCACAAATTATGTTTTAAGCTTATGGTTTCATACTGTTTAGCATGACCAAACCCTGCTTGTTCTAAAATCTTGAATACTTTCATGAAATGTTTGCCTGGTACAGTTTGTTCTAATGTAATTATGTTTGTGCCTTAAACCTATGTGTTCTCAGCTTAACTTTGCAGCTACCATATATGTATTTGATTGCCATCACTAAGGTGTATACTAGGTGTTCCCCCTACCTCTTTCCTTTGTGTGAGATCTATTCTGAAGTTGTATGTTCTCTGACCTACTTTCTGACTATTTTAAATCTCTACTTAAACTATTACAACTCTAACTATGTTCTGACTTTCATAAAAGTTCTTTCTGATACTAAGACCTTCCTTTTTATTTTTAGGTTCTGCCCCTCTGGCATGTGCACTCTCACATTACTCCTAGAATATTAGGTTCTGCCCCTCTGGCATGTGTACTGCCTTGATATCCTTGATATCTCTCCGAACTCTGGTATGTCAGAGCTGGCCCTTTCACACTGCAGCTTATTTGTTTGAGAAAAGTTTAGGTGTTAGCACTTCCCGGGATCTTTGAGATGATTCGAGAACTCCGACACACCTAGACATGATATTGTCTATGGAACTTTCGCATTTGAGGCTATTAGAAGCTTGGGAAATCATTTGTGCCTGCTTCAGGCTCCCTATAGTTAAATTCTTCTTTTTTTTATTGATGTAATCATTCAGCTGGTCTATAATAATTATTTTTAAATAACATTGGGGTAATTAGTGGAAATGGGTTGGTAGTTACATATATGTGGGGTAACTCGTGTACATACCATGCCTATAGGATTGTGTTAATGCATTTGCTATGTTTGTTTTACCACACTAGAAACCATGACTATAGGATCTAAATGGCTTTATAATTAGATTTCACGTCTATAGAATGTAAAATGATTAAGTTCAGGTTGTTTCACAATAGGTATTTACATTTGTTTTACTAGAAATCATGCCTATAAGTTTCAAAATCAGCTCTCAATAATTAGATACCATGCCTATAGGAATTAAAATCAGTTTTAGTAGAAATCCAGCCTATAGAGATTAAAATCAGTTTAGTCAAACAAATCAGTCTAATTCATGTTAGTTCATTTTGAATTGGCTTAGTCAATTGTCCGCTTCTTTAAATGAGTTTTCAAACGCGGCCCAAATTTACTACCACTATAAAGTAATATTATAGGATCTCAAGTGTCCGTTTTAAAAACTGTTCAATGTTTCACTGCATCAATGTAGATACCATGCTCTTAGGACATTATTGTTCTGCATTTAGGTAAGCCTATAGGGCAATTTAAATTTTGGAACTTTGAAACTTTGCTTTGTTATTTAATACTCATGTTTAACTGGTCTAAATCAGTTTCAAGCTAAATAGGATCTTTTACACTTTGTCATAAGCCAATACTGCATAATCCTGCTCACCTAGATATCATTGTCTAGGATTTTCTCTTAAACACATGAGTGTTGTTTGAATACATGCATTTACTTGTTCTATTTATGGAGGTGACTGTGAGCCTATAATCTGTTCTCTTTAAATGCAGTCCTGCTTATTCTTCATTGATGCCTAAACTTTTATCCGTTAAAACCTTATGAATGCCTAGAACTGTCCAAAAGTAAAGGTCCTAAAATAGCTCCAGGGCCAGAAGGATGGGACAAGTAGTGCACGCGTAAGATATTTTTGAGGTTGCTAGAACGCTTTACGTTATGACCAAGGGTTGGGGGGATTTGGGTAAAAAAGGATATGGTGACTACGCACCAATATCACGTGTAGCCCCTCATTTACGAGTGTATACCGGGCATCGTGTGGGGGTGATCTTATAGGCTAACCATCATAGGACCCCTCTTTCCTAATTTTCGATGGTTAAACCTTACTCTTTTATATGCAACTTGTTCAAATTCTTCGTGTCATGAAATGTCCAAAACATGCCCTTATATGCAAGAATGTTTTTAACTATTTATTTGTTAAAGTACTAATTCATAAGTATAAGTTCGGTCAAGACCCACCATTGTTCACTGAGAGGGGTGCCTAACACCTTCCCTTCAACGTTACTTCGAGTTCTTACCCTAAATCTCTAATAATGCAAACTAATCTAAGAGCTAACTACTCTAGGTTCCCTAACGTACTTATGTGGTGACTCTTCAAAAAATCCCAAATTGCAAAAAGGAAATGAGTTATTACCCTCCATGAATGTCAAAATCCGGACTTCTCTCTCTCCCTGAAAGAAAGGAAAAAGGGGGCACGACACTATTTACTCTCTTCCTTTACATTTTATAGTTCACAATAAATAAAAGTAAATCCAATTAAAACAGATGCGGAAGCACATAAATTACTAGTTATCCATATGCTATTAAAAAAAATACCGAAAACTGTTACCATCCAGAAACTGGTGTCACAATCCCCGAACATTCTATGAATAACTACAAGTTTGGGTTTGAAAGAAAAATGCATCTTTCACCAAAGCTAATAAAACGGAAATGAGGAAAACATAGGAGGGGACGCCAGGGCCTCCGGACACCTACATGACTACATTGGGTCTCCTGGATAAATTTCTGCAACTGACCTCTCGATAAGCCACAACCTGCTCCAAAATCTGCACAGGAAGTATAGAGTGAAGTATCAATATAATCGACCACATGTACTGGTAAGGGCCGAGCCTAACCTCGACAAGGTAGTGACGAAACTATGGCGGGCTTCTATAATATAACCTGCAATAGTATATAATAAAGCAAAAAAAAAATACGGCACGAATTTGAACAATAACTTGCAATTAGGTAAATACGGAACCCAAATATCCTTCCATTACTCAGCTATAGCCGATCCTTAAGAGAGTTATAATACAACGGAAAAAAATCACAATAGAGGAAGAATACATAAATAACAATATGATGCGGCGTGCATCCTGATCCCACCATATAATAAGTAACAACATGAACATTCGCCCTTATTACCAAATTTTCCAAATAAAGGTTTTCCAAAATCACGTCCGCACTATGCATGTAAATTACAGAGAGATAAAATAAAGGTTTTAAGACGTCGAAACACAAATTCAAGTTCTAAACAGAAGATGACCTCTTTGGGTCATTACAAAACAAAAACTTTACCGGCTAGCTCTTTGTCTTTGGCTTTTCCTGTCACTTTCTCTAATAAATTGTCAATATTTACCACAAGACTGTAAAATTGAATTATCTTGGCTATAAATCATGATTATAGTTTAGTATTTTCAACATAGGAATGTCCAATAAAATTGTATATTGCAATGTGCTACGATTTTAAATATGGGGTAGCCGCAGAGTTTAAGAAATTAATATGAGGAAGTTGGTAGTAGAGTCTCTCAGTAGAAAGTACAAAACTACTACTATAAATTGAAGATATTTCAATACAAAAACTCTTAAAAAAACTACACGGACAAGTAACTTATGCTTATCCTATTGTGTTTCTTTTCTTTTTCGTTTTTCGTTATCAACGGTAGTAAACATTTGCTTTTAATTTTCAGATTGCTTATTTTTATGAGTTTTTTCTATTGATTGAAATACTAACAAGTAGCTTGAATTTATTAACAATTTTAAATGTTTTCTATCTGTTTATTAAAAAGTATTTTGAGGTTGACCGAAAAGTTGTATTGCACAACAACTAATCAGCAACCCTCGACTGGTTGAAATGTGCTCCGAAATTATAATTGTTGTATTTTATGTTTTTCCACATGTAAATTTGAAAAGGAAATGAATTTAATCTTTTTCTTTGAGAACAATTAGTTTTTTCAAAATTAAATGGACAGATTGAGTAATTCGATTGAACATTAATTAAGTCACACAATAATAAACTATGCAAGGATTATAATTAAATATAGGATTAATGTTTATGCATGCAGTAAATAAAAGTCATTAATATGCGGTAAAAAAATAAACAAAAAAGTGATCCTTTTGCAAAACTTACTTATAACTTTAAGTAGTATATTTTTGTCTTTAAATAGTTTAATTTATGCATTGCTAAAATATGTATAGTTGTTCTATAATATGTTCGGCATAAAATACTACTACAGATTTCGGCTTAATTTAATGAAAATATTATTTGCTACCACCAAATTTTCTTATGTGGTTAAATAAATACAACACAAGTTATGCAGATATTATTTATTTTTATGCAACTAACCAAGCACAGCATTATTTTATAAAAATATTTTATATTAGAAACTAATTATATTAATACAACCAGCCAAACCACTCACTAAGAATTTTTAAATGAAGATATGATGAATAATGGCATCAAATTTATGGCTAAGATTTGGTTAAAAGATTTTAATACAACAGTAGAATAAGCTGAAGCACGTTCCTTTTAGAAAGAAAAAAGTTGAGTTGACCAGTGGAAAACATGACTGGCAACATATGACTACGCCTGGATAAACCCAAACATAATACGGCGTCTACATCGGAGGAGACAGCTGCCGGAGACACCGGGAGTGAACCCATGTGTGAACACCACCATTCAACTTTTGACTTCTCTCTCTTTCTCCCTTTTTTTTTTTTTTTTGTTTTCCCTTCGAGGACATCCTGATTAATCCAAATATTGTAAGGTCCATTAATTAAAAAAGCGTTCTTTATCAAAAAAAAATTTAGGACTCAAGCTGATTGAGAACACTAGGAATATTGTTCTCTTTATACTAAGAGAGAAACTCTTCTAAGCTGTAAAAGACAAAATATAAGAAATATTCCCAATGTCCCTCAACCGACCTGTGTTATTACAAGGGTCGTATAGTCTCATGTTTGTCTTAAGACCGGCTCCTACAGAATGTCGAATCAGAGAGACCCCATCGTTGGTCGTGCTCGTTGTTCGTCGTGACTGGTCAAATTTAGACGCCTATAGTTAGTCCTCCGCTTGTCGGGGTTGCAACTGGGTGCATCCACATTGAGTAGACTTCATGCGTTCTAATGGAGAAATTTGACTTGTCAAAACATTACGACGTGGCCAATGGGGGACGGTTAGCGTGCGTGGTAAGAGACCAGGTAATACACTTTACCGCGTTGCGATAACATCTTCACATGCGTCATCATTATGCATGTTTTAGAGGCAGGAGTGGTCGTCTTGATGCTTCGATTCTTGCTCTAGTCTGCGACTCGCCACTTCGATTCTGGAGCCAACCAATCATATAAATAGGTGAAGGGTTTATTTTTCGAAATTTTTTAGCCACTTCACTACTGATAACCTCTTCCTTCTTTTTGTATTGATACCTTTTTGAACGATATTATGCCAAGGTCTCGTCGTTCTCGTGAAGGGGTTCTTGAGGCCAACAATTTTTCCATGTCTCCCCCTTCTGGCGGTGAAGATACAGTGGTATAAGAGAGTGACAACCTTCATACGCTGGAGGAGATACTACTGAGGCATCCCTTATCTCAAAGTGACTTCCTAAAATATCCCTCTTCTACTCCGGACCGCGTATTCTTTAAGACGGAGAAAATTCATATTGATGCTCTTCGTGTAAAGCATGACATTATAGCTTATGTAGATATGGCTCCAGTTTGGAGATAATTTTTAGATATCGACACACCCGGGTACTGCACTTTCAATGAGTACCCTTTCATGATTGGTTATATCTTCCTCTCTTCCCTTTAGAGGAAGAATTCTATAGGTTCTACCAAGTTTGTCCGGCACAACTTTCGTCGTATACTTTCAAGATACTTCTGCTGCTGACCAAGTATGCAGAGTTGGCGGAGTGTAACGTTTCTATCCACCACCTTTGGCACCTGCTCACATTGGCTTCCACAAGGGTACTATGGTTCATTTGAGGCTCTGTGGCATGTAGGGGCTGGTGGTCGGAACAGACGTCCGGGCAAGTCGCAAGTTTTGGCACAAGTACTTCTTTGTCAAAATCGAACATATCGTTTCTGACTCCGCAAGGTTCCCAGAATGATTGCATGAAACTTGTAAGTGTTACCACTCATTTTACTCTTCCTTTATCTGTATTCATTATAAAGTTTGTGTGCTTCTCACTTGCAACTATGAGACGTCTACCCTTCCTATTGCGGATATCAAGGATTAGGTAGCCCCTCTGTTGCCTCATGCAGCAGAAACCAGAGATTGGCCCACCTTTGTAAAGCGTTATGGCCTGGTAATGTTTCCTTACTACTTTATTGGCGGTATGACATTGTTTATTAATACGACCCTTCATGATGACAGGTTGAGGAGCTTCCGGGTGGAGGGCGCCAGTCCCTGCATTCCAACAGGCCATTGCTGACATGGACACTCAGTTTATTTTGAGCGAGTTGGTTTGAGAGGTTCTTCCTCAACCCATTCACTTAGAAAGTCCCTCTCGAGTCGTGGTCTTGATGGAGGAGGCTTATTCAATATCGGCCCAACGCCCCTTGGATGAATCTTCTAATGGGGACGAGACGTTATCGAGAAAAAGGAAGAGGACGGAGCTTGGGAAGGGCATGGCCGTGGAAGTTGATAGAAGTAGGGCGTCGCACACAGCACCCGTACCCATGTTTATGGCTGACGCTATTTTATCGGGAAGATCTCCCCAAGTGGAGGGAGTTTAACCAGGATCCATCACTGTGCATTCTGCTGATGGCAGCGCATAATACAACAGTGGTGGTTGTCCTATCAAGGGTGAAGATTAGGTTCAGATGTCGACCCAGAGGATGTCAACTTGTCTGTGGGTCTCCATACTCACGTGGAGGTCAGAATGGAAGGGTTTGATCGTCACATAGTCGTCCCAGGGGACTACAATTTGTTGCTGAACTATGAGCTAGTGGAATCTATTTTAGCTCCTTTACATGATGTCCCTGAAAACGAGGAGCTTAGGGCGATGAGTGGCGTAGAGTTGTCTTAGAAGTTCGCTTGTATGGCCTTGCGAGTAGGTGCCTTTCCTTTTCCTTTCGTCGTTGGTTTTGCATGGTAATCATCGACCTGTACTTTGTTTCTAACTTCTCCCCCCTTCTTTTTTTGCCAGACCCTCATCATGGAGACTGAGCGGGAGCGTCGGAAGAGGAAAAGGACGACCATTTATGTGAAGATATCGTTAAAGTTTCAACAGTACCGTGCTAAGCATCGCACGATGGCTGATATTTACAACCAAGACCCTGAATTTCAGTTGTTTCGCGAGGGGCTCAAACAGAGGGAGGACCAACTGGAGCGTAAGATCGAAGGGTTGGGGGAGAGTCATGAGGAGCTCATAAAGGTTGTCGCACGTAATAATGAACTCGCAGCTTCCCTTAAGGTGAAGTAGGACATGTTTGAGTGAGACATGGGGTGCTGGCCTAGAATGCTGACTTGCAGGCAAACATGGCTAGTTTGACCGACGAATTGAGTGTGAAGGCGGTGGACGTAGAGGGGCTTAATGGCGAGATGAGCGTCAGTATTGATAAGTTGGCGGCAGCTAGTTCTGGTACTTCATCTTTGGAGAATGCCCTCCATGTTTGTAGGTTGGAGGTAACTGAAAAGACGGAGGCCTCTAATCGTAAGGTCACGGGGCTCGAAGGGCGTGTCAAAGAACTGGAGGTGGAGCTGTCTGCATTAAATAGACAAGTGGCCTTTCTGAGGGCGGAGTATGCAAGTCGACTTTCTCAGCCTTCTCTATCACATGCCTCATCCGATACGGTCGTGCCTCATTATTTTTTATGAGTTGTGGGTCCATGAAGAGGCTCGGCTTGACGTATACAATGCATTTCACGCCGAGGGGAGGGCAACTGAGGCGGAGCTTCAGGCCGTGCACATCGAAGCTTGTGCAGCTCGTGAGGCGTACAGGTACGATCCCCTTACACCTGACGGGGATGACATCATTTCTAATGATGCAAACCGTCTTGCTTCGGACTCGTGGTACGAAGCTGCTTACCCTACCGGGGATGATGTATAGTATTTGTCTCTACTTGCTTTTATTTTGGGGTTTTTTAGGGGCATACTTGAACCCGTTTGTAAAACCAAGTGTAAATAAACTTTTGATGCAATGTAAAATATATTTTGTCGATTTGTTATTCTTTTTAATGTTTATGATATAGGGGATACATGTCGAGCTGTTAATATGATTTAGATTTTGGGCGAAGATTCATTTTATTCGTCGATGGCCTTTGCCATTGGGATGTTGCTTCGAACTATCATGGAAGTAGGATCATGTCGTAGTTCGGATAAGGTCGAACTCATGTTCTTGTCAATGACCTTGGCCATTGCGATGTTGTTGGCCCAAGTTTCAGTTGAGGTTTTGAAGATTGAAAAATGAAGTAAGTGATGGACCTAGTCCATCTGGTGAGACACAATATTTATCAACCATTGCATATGAGATGCTTATGAGGAAGATATGCCTTAGAGATCAAGCAGCAATACCTTCTGATTTGATCGAAAAAAATAGCATTTGAGATAAGGAGAACAGTCTCTTTATGAGAAAAGAACACAATCCTAATCAAGGATAAAGCATTGAAGTTTGTATTGTTCAAGGACTCAAATTCGTCTAAGGATCAGAAATTGAGTTTCAGTCAAACTCTGATTACTAACTCAATAAATACTGAGTTTGTTCTCTATTACAGTTATGTACACACGCTAAAGTTAAGCAAAATTGAGTGCAAAAGAGCAAGGTTATTTTGCAAGCAATTTATGTGAGATTGAGTGTGCACTCCTGCAGCTACTTGAACAAGATAGAAGAACCAGTTCCATTGTGTTTATTCTTATTCTAGTTCAATTGTAGTAGGTGTTTTAATTTGTACCTTTCAGCTTATTTTAAAGCAATTGTATAAGGTATTCTGAGTATTCAAGTTAGAGTTAACTTGAAAATGTCGCAATAGTTGAGGTTATGTGCCACACTGGGATTAGAGTTAATCCTTAGGTTTACAAAGAGTTTTTGTAAATGTTGTTTTGGATCAGTGATTTTAGTGGAAGTTTGAGAAAATCCTACTGAGTAGTAGGTCGTGGTTTTTTCACCTTTTGAGCCAGGTGTTTCCCATGTAAAAATCTATGTGTTCTTTATTTTATGTACTTATTATTCCTCAAACTGCAGTAGTTAGAACACCTAGAACAACCAGGTTCTTCTAGAGCGAAAATTAGGTACCACACAAATTACCCCCCCCCCCCCTTGTGTGGTGTTGGAGTTTATAACGCCAGTTGGTATTATAGCAGGTTATCATTAAAGAGGCTAATATCTTAGGAAAATATCAACCTGAGTGCACCCCCTGGGAGCTGGGAAGGGCATTCCACTGCCAGGCCTCCACTGTTCAATGGACAGTATTACTCATGGTGGAAAAACAAATGAAGGATCACATCATAGGTGAACGAAATGAACTCTAGTACATAGTCAATGATGGTCTTTTGCAACTACAATGAAAATGAGGAAGGAGTGGAAGTGCCAAAGACAAGGGCTGACTGCACTACTGATGATCTAAAAAAATGGGAGAAAAATGCTAAGGCCAAGAAATAGCTTGTGTGTGGACTGGGTCCAGATGAATACAGCAAGATCCAAAGTTGTACTACTTCAAAAGAGATATGAGATACTTTGTAAGTGGCTCATGAAGGAACACCTCAAGTGAAGAGATCCAGAGGGACATTGCTATATTCTCAATATGAGAATTTCACTATGGAAGATGGAGAAACCATTCAAGAGATGTACACTAGGTTCACTACTTTGGTAAATGAACTTGTCTCTTGGAAGAGTTATTCTTGAAGAAGACAAGGTTGAGAACATCTTGACAAGAGTTCTTCCAGTTGCTTGGGAAATAAAAATGACCACCATTCAGGAATCCAAGAATATGGCCACTGTCAGGTGGGATGAACTAATTGGGAATCTTACCGCCTATGAACTGAGAAGGCAAATTAGGAAGATGGATACATCTAAGAAGGAGAGAAGTTTGGCTCTAAAAATTATAGAAGGTTTAAACCTAGAAAATGATGAGATGGCTATGATCACTAGAGACTTCAAAAAGTACCTGATGAGAGGAAAGGGTTCATCAAGAGGTACAAACTTGAACAAGACAAGATCTCATGAGAAACAGACAGAAGATGAAGCTGAAGAAGAGCAAGCTCTTATGGCCATTGGGGAATCCGATAATGAGCAGGAGGTAAGTATTCAGCATCTCAAGGACAAAATTTAATTTCTGTCAAAAGAAATGTTGGCTGAGCATTCATTAGACTTCATTGATGAGTCTGAAATAGTTAACAATGAAAAGGAAGTTCTGTCTAGGGAACGTGCTACCCTAAAAGCAAAATGCAAAAGTCTAGAATCTAGGGATGATGAGAGTGATAACAAAAATGCTGAGTTGAAGAACCGGGTTCTTGAACTTCACAATAGTATTATAGAATTTAGGTTAGAAAATCTAAAGTTGATACTAGGAACAGGAAAGAAAAAAGGTGATCACTCATTTATTACTCTAGAATAAAACCTAGGAAAAATAAAAGATGAACTGTATAAGAAAGATGAATTGATTAAGGTACTAAAAAAGGATTTAGGAAAGGTGAAACATGAACTAGATAGAACTTGAAAATGGAACAAAGCTTCTGATGCTCTCTCATTGTTGCAAGCGCATCACAGTAGCAATAAAAGAGGACTTGGCTATGAGACTACATCTCCAAAATAGGACCCCAAAAATAAGTACCTCATTCTTCCTAAAAATTAAATCTGTACACATTGTGGTAAGACTGGCCATTATAAAAATGAATGCAATGCAAAAGAAAAGGCCAGTCAAAGGAACAAAACTTTTGATCAAGAAAAACACAATCTGCCTAGCTGGGCAAGAAAGAATTTGATTCACTTTTTTTCCCATAGAAAGGGACCCAAACTATTTTGGCTTCCTAAGACTAACCCCTGATTTCCTTTTGCAGGTTCAAGTGAAGAAGACAGGACTGGTGGTTCAGGGCTACAGCCAAGAGGAATGCATTGACTATGATGAGAACTTTGCTCCAATTGCAAGACTAGAGGCAAATAGACTCCTCATTAACTTTGTAGCACATATGGAATTCACTCTCCATTAGATGGATTTCAAAGGTGCCTTCCTAAATGGCTACCTCAAGGAGGAAGTGTTTGTGAAACAACCTCCAGGATTTTAAAGAAAGGAATGTCCTGAGCATGTGTACAAGCTGGACAAACCTCTATATGGGCTCAAACACGTCCCAAAAGCTTGGTATGAACAACTATCAAAATTCCTACTGGAGCATGGGTAGAAAAGAGGAAAAATTGACAGCACTTTGATCCTAAGGTAAAAAGTTAAAGACCTCCTTGTTGTACAAATATATGTTAATGACATAATATTTAGGCCCACTACTGATAGGTTGAGTAAGGACTTTGCGAAATTAATGGGAAGTGAGTTTGTAATGAGTATGATGGATGAACTAAATATCTTCTTAGGGTTGCAGATCAAACAAAGTACAAATGGGACCACGATCCATCAGCAGAAGTATTCAAAAGAACTAATCAAAAAGTTTAAAATGGAGGATTTCAAAGAACTAGATACACCTATTGCAACTGCTACTAAATTAGATGCTGATGACCTGGTATATCAGTTGATCAAAAGTTGTATAGGGGTATGATTGGTTCACTTTTGTATCTTACTACCAGCAGACCTGACAATTTTTCAGTGTAGGGATTTGTGCTCGCTTCCAGGTAAATCCAAAGGAGTCATATTTGACTTATGTCAAGAGGATACTGAGATATGTGAAAGGCACCACAGATTTGTGTCGTTGGTATCCCAAGGGTAGTAATTTTGTCTGGTAGGATTTGTTGATGCTGATTATGCATATTTCTTAGTGGAAAGGAAGAGTACTTCAGATATGGCACGTCTCCTGGGGTCATGTTTTCTATCATGGGCTGCCAAAAAGCAAAACTCAGTAGCCCTCTCCACCGCTAAAGCTGAATATGTTGTTGTTGCCTCTTGTTGTGATCAACTACTATGCATTAAATAAAAGTTGGTAGACTTTGGAATTGAAGTGGGGTGTATTCCAATATTTTGTGATAATACTAAATCTATAAGTATGATAAAGAACCATGTTCATCATAAAAAGACCAAGCACATAGATGTTAGACACCACTTCTATGAGATAACTATGAAAAAGGGCTAATCTCCATAGAATTTTGTGTTGCTAATATGAAAATAGTTGATATCATCAGTAAAGCACTGAGTAGAGAAAACTTTGAAAGGAACATTTTAGAATTAGGGATGTTTGAGGTTGTTGCCCTCTTTTCCTCTTTTTCATCATATTCACTCCTTCCATGGCGTTGACTTGCGTGTTTTGAATTTTTTGTAACTGCGTTTTAGCCAACTAATGCATTGTTGTTGTAAGTTCGGCAATGGCATAGCCTTGATCATGTAACTCCTTATGAAAGTGTATGTCATTAAGATCACCTTGAGGAACATTACCCAGACTTTTCCATGCAGATGATGTATCGGACATCTCATCTAACACATCACAAGCTTCATTGTACAGACGCTTCATAAAATTTTCTCTTGCCAGTTGGTTTACAATATATTGGTTGGTTGTGTTGATAACCCTATAGAACTTTTGTTGAATCATTACATCATTCATATCATGTTAGGCAACTCTTTCACCATTGTTCTAAACCTCCCCCATATCTCGTGTAACGATTCAGTCGGCTCTTTCTTGAAGGCTAGAATCTCGTCCTGTAGAGCCGCCATGTGACTTTGAGAGAAAGACGTAACGATGAACTTGTTTACCAACTCATCCTATGTGGTTATGGAATGATTGGGGAGCCTCTCTAACCAATCTAACGCCTTCCCCCGAAGTGAGAACAGGAAAAGTCAAAGTCTCAATGCATCCTCCGAAACATTTGTTTACTTGCTACCCCAACAAGTATCCACGAAGACTTTCAAGTGTTTATAATCATTCTGATTAGCGTCCCCCATGAAAAACCTCGTTGTTCGATCAAGGTGAGCATCACATTTGTAATCTATAAGTTCCCTGCGCGGATTCGGCGAGGAACTATTGCACTTGCATACCCTTGATTGGGTAGAACTCTTGGTGCCACTCTTGGTGGATGTGCAGGAGGGTCTAGTATATTCTAATTTGCATTGGAATTTGCATCGGCATTTCGACCTCTCCTAGGAGCTTGAGGTAATACATCTTCTTGTTCTAGATCGTCACCCTCCTCCCCCACAACTACGTTGCCAAGAGGGTCATTTGCGTTTAAAGACTTGTGTATCTGAGTGAATTAACACAAATAAAATTAGTAAAAAGAAGGAAAGAGAAGTGAAACACAAAACTAGCTACAAAAATAGTCAACACCGTAAGCTCCCCGGCAACGGCGCCAAAAAATGATCGCAACAAACTTAACCTTACGCAACGGTAGGAAGAGCGGGGGCTAAGACTTTTACCCGAATAGTGGTATCGGGGTTAATTTCCATAGGGAGCTTGAAATGAAGTTGCGTATTTGTTTAGACTAGAAATGCCTGTTTGATCCTAATTGTACTTCTAACATTTTGGGGTTTTATGATTATCAACTACAATTTATCAACTACAAATAAAAACTAAGTTATGCTAAGATATTAATTATAGGTTGTATGCAAGATAGAGAAAGGCAATAGGGTCGTGGCATTTACCTAAGTGGTAAACTAACGGGTAGAGATTTCTAATACAAGAATGATGATTATAGGGCTTATACTATAAACGTCGCACGATTTCACTCACTCTCACACCTCTCGGTAGAGAGAGTGATTTTTTCCAATTGAATCTCTAGAGACTAATTGGGTAGGCCAATTTTCCCAAGCAACTTAGGGTTCAAGCCGGGTGATTGCACTCTCGAGGTTTAACCCGTTAATTGGGACTACTATTCTCATGGGTCTATTCCAATTCCTTGTTTGGTCAATTTTGGGGTCATAGACTCTCTTTCTCAATAAGAGTCAAGACCCACTAAGCTAGACTTAGTGTTTGCAACTACCAAATCCTAATGAAATCATAAAATTAACCCAAATAGCAAAGACCCAACTTCATTCAAGCATTAAAAAATCTCACCCAGTAATTATACACACTAGGGTTGATCCAGAACCCTAGATAATGGGTTTAGCTAGACATAATGGAAACAAAAATTGAAGAAATAGAAGATGAAACAATCATATTAATTAACGACAAATGTTAATCTACAAGAATCCACGATGAAATAAGATAAAATTGCCAAAAATAGGCTAAAACTTGAGTCTCACGAATGCAGCAGCTATCCGATACCTAATATTTTACCTAAAAATGGTAAAATATTCTGTTTATAGTTCACAGGATAAACTAGACAAAAATGCCCCTGCGCGGTTGGTGCGGACCGCGCATAACTGTAGCGCGGTTGCGTAGGCATTTGGTTTTGCAATTTTCTCCTATAATGTTGAGGACGCGGACCGCGCAAGAAGATAACGTGGCCATGCTGGCTGATGGACACGGACCGCACATAATTGGTTCGTGGCTGCATTGGCTGACTGGCGCGAACCGTTCATAAAAGGGATGCAGCCGCATTGGCTGATTGGGCAAATTATCATCTCTTTGAATCTCATCCACGCGGACCGCACTGATTTGTAGTTCGATTGTGTGGGATTTGCCTTGAAATTGTGGGTCTCTGATTATCCACATACACGGACCGCGTCAAGATGAGAATGGACCGCGCGGTATTCCCTTGAAATACCCAGTCTCTAAACTCCTAGCGCGTCCACATGGCAAAACAGTGTGGTCCGCGCTAGGCCTTCTTATTCCCCACTTCACTTGGTCTTTGCACTTGGCAGGCTTCACTCTATTTTGAGCCGGTCTTTGACGTTTTTCATCTTGTCGCTAAAACCTTCAATGAAGCAACTTGTAAGCATTTTGTGACTATTTTATGGCAATTCACACTCAAATAATAGCCAAGTGTGGGCATAAAACGTGTTAAAATCATAGTTATCAACTCCCCCAATCTTAAATCTTTCCTTGTCCTCAAGCAAATAAAATAAGACATACCCCTCAAAGGAAAACACCCAAGTAATTCCTGTTTATCCTATGGTAACAACAACAAGCATCAATTGGGACTAACAATTGCCCTAAATGTGAATGCATCATTAGCACATTTAAACTTTGAAAACTCGGGATCAAGTGTGACACAAGAGCATCAAGAGTTGACACATATTCATCAAAGAACATTTCTCAATTACTTTGGTCATTGTGGAACCCAAACTCATACATCCTCAACTCTCCCTAAGTAAACCTCACCTATTAGAGTATTGACACACAAATCGAGGTTGATTGATTTTGAGTAATTCACTTCTTTCAAGGGGTTAGAGAGACACATTGTCACTCTTTCTTATGAAATTCAAAATCTTTCTCCTTTTGTCTACTTTTTCCCTACCTTTTTCACTTTTTGTTGTCCTTGAATTCCCTTTTTGGTTATTATTCACTTTTGTCTTTCTTTTTGTCTTTTTCTCTTTTTCATTGCCTTCATTTTCTTTTGCTTTTGTACCTTTTTACCACATTGATTCCTTTATTGTCTCTCCCCCAAACTTAGAGATTTGCCATTACTCAAGGGAAGATTGGGGTACCAAGAAAGGGTCTTATTGAGAACGCGTATACGCTTGTAGCTTTGGTTCATGAAAAAAGAAGGTTTAAAGCTCAAAAGGGGTGAACTAGGGATCGTTCCATTGGTAGGTCATGGACTTGTTCAAACTTGCGATTTTGGATCAAGCAGAGGCTGTAATCACTTCTCAAGTCAAGTTGCACCTATGATTTAGCCTCAACAATCATTCAGGGTAAGTACTAGACCATCGGCTCGGTACTTGGGCTCACAATTCAAATTCTCACCACACATACTCAAGGATTGCTAAAGACATCGAGTAGAGGGCCCAAAACGACCTTAGTTATAATTCAAGCGCGCAATGGCCCAAAATGACCACATGATGATTGTTTGGTCAACACAAGAGTCTCTAGGCCACAACTTTCACCATCCTAAACATAACATCATGTCTTTGACCATGTGATCAAAGGTAAATGTGCTAGGCCAAAGTGAAGCTTTTCCTAAAGTACCCTTAACTACAAAACATAAAAATTAAAAAAGAAAAATTCAAAAACGGACTCAACCCTAAAGAAGGTCTTCAAACCATCTATCATTGGGAAGAGCCATACGGTTAACACAGCACTCTACCCATGGAAACGCCAAAACAAAACAAAAAGGATACGAGCCTAACTATGCAATTAAAACGAAATTGTTTTAGTGGAAATAGAAAACCAAAATACAAAAACCAAATGAATATGTACAATACAGGAGTAGAATATATAACTAGGGGTAATGAATATATACAGAAAAATAAAAAGCATTCAAAATGAAAGGTTATAAACAAACCACTATCAGCTATAAACATAAACTAAGAGTCAAATGAATATATACGGTCATCCGAAATGTCAATCAAAATAGTAGGGCACACCTCCACGAATAAAAGCTGGCATTGTCCCCAATGCCAACTACCAAAATAAGCATATATAACAGGAAATGATATAGAGTGACCCTTCAAGCCTGATCCGTCTTCATAGGCTGATCAGCGGTCCCCTAGTCCTCTGTACTGGAAGAAACCATAGATGGATTCCCGTCCTGCTACAGCTTTGCTGCTAGGGCAGGGCCCAGATCATGGACCAGCTGAACATCTGGTGGAGCACTGGAGGTACCCTCTTGAACTTGTGCCACCTCTATCACAACACCATTAGTGCTAGGAAGCTTCCTCTTCTTCCTTGGGTTCCTAGGATCCTCCTTCTGCTGTAGCCGAGCTGCTACTGGATTTAGAGATGGATCTCCCAGTAAAAAATCTAATGGAATCTGGTATTCCAAAAGCTTATCTACATCTACTCGTAGCTTCGGTACTGACTCCTTTGAAGCCTTTTTCTTCCTCAACTTTTTGTGCTGTCGGGCCAACTTTTCAAATGTTGTGTTGTGTGCCCCAATTGCCTTAGTCAAGGCGGTCTGAGTCTCAATCACCTTTTCCTGGTTGGCCAGGATCTTCTTCAGTGTTTCCTCAATAGATGGATGAATCTCAATAGTGGCTGGTGCTGACTGTGCCTGAACTACAGTGGCCAAGGTGGACAACTTGGATGTCGTAGCTGACATCCAGTTGTTCAAACTAGCTAGAGATTGAGTGGGCCGACGGGCAGTGAACCGGTGAGTCTTTGATAAAGGGACTACAGGCTAAGCTAAAGTAGAAGTTCCAGCTACAGAAGAAGGACCTGGGGGCAATTTCACACCGGCAGTAGTAGCTGGGATGGTGGATGGCTTAGTAGATAGCTCGATCACAGCTAGCTCCTCAGACTGGCCAGGTGTGGTAGAGGTGGGTGGCTGACACTTTTTAGACTTTGGGTTGTTGGAACCCAACTGACTATACCATGAATAGAGGGCCATCAATATTTTCTTGACATCAAAGTGCTTTTGCTTCACCTCCAAATACTTAAAGTACATGGACAAAGTGTTTGATAAGGGGTAGTTTGCGTTGGTCTCCTGTCCGACCACAGATATCATCCTCGAGATGATGTTTCCCACATTGAGAGGAAGCCCGGCCATGATAGATGCCACAAAAACAGCCCGGGTCAAAGGAACTGAGCGATCATGTGTGGAGAGATCAAGTCTACTACAAACAAATGTCAACCAACCCTTGGATTCAAAACTAAGAAAAAGTGTTTTTTAGAATCCTCTCCCCCGCCCTCAACCATTTTGGAATAGTGCCCGGGGCTGCCAAGTACTGGGCCAACCAAGGACGTACCTCTTCACCCATTGCGAGCTTTTCTAAGTACTCAGACTCATCTTCTTCTTTGAGCCCCAAATGTTCATTCAATGATTTGCCATCAAACACCCCTATTTTTTCCTGAACTTTCATCGTCTTTGAGTCCTTAACCACATGAGAAACATTACAATAGAACTCTTTTACCATATGTTCATTGGAAACAATACATCGCTCCTTGAAGAACCCCCAACCCTCTCTTGTACGAAATTGTGCTTGCACCTTAGGGTTGGTAGAAAATAGTGTCAATGAATTGTCTCTCCGGGATCAACTTTCTTAACTGACACCACCCTCTAAATTTGTGGAATGCTATCTCACTCACAAATCTGTTTGCCTAGGCTTCAGGTTTACTGGTGCGATCAACCCCCCCTCCCCCGACTAGAGGTTCACCCCATCACCATATCCTACACTCTCCACAGATAATGAAGTTGTGGGAGAGGTGGAGTATTGATCTTTACTTCCTACCAAAGACTCATCAGACGAATCCAAAACTACATTGACCGGTCTTTTAGAAGTGGGTGCAGGTTTAGGTGAAGGGGTGTCATGTAATTGGAGTGAGGTAGGCAAGTGAGTGGGAGGTGACTCTGAGTTGACACCCCGGGATGGTGCATACTCACTCCCCGAATAATGGATGCAGCTCTATCATCTTCCCGTATCAGCATACAGTTCTTTCTGATGTTTTCCCGAACTTGGGTAGTGAGTTTAACAATCATCTTTCCTCTGCCCCCTCGAGAGAAATCACCTCTCCCGGGTTGTTGTTTTTCTTTTCCTCCACGTTTGTTAACCATGATATGAAAATAATAAAGGTCTAACATTGTTAGTTTAAGCATATGCAGTGAGATAGATGAAACGATTAAGTTCATGGTTCAGACAGAGTGCAACAGAATAAGGGACGCGGATAGCGAAAAAGAGTCACGTGGTCGTGCTGGTATAGCGCTATACGCATTAAACTGGAGCGCTAACGTGCTTGATAATGTTCCAAACACACCCTCTCTGATACTCACCAACGCGGTCTGTACTGATTTCCACCGTGACTGTATTGGGCAAAACACACCCTCTCTAATACTCACCAAAGAGGTCCGTGTCAATTTGAACTGCGGCTGCGTTGGGCTAGCGCAGACCGCGAAAATATGCGATGCAGACCGTGTATATGACACTTAGCACACACAAGCGAAGCAGCGCAGACCGCACAGAAAGGAGACGGAACCGCACAAGGCTTAAGAATTTTACTGAGTTAGGTCTTTTTACCATTTGAGTCCAATTTCTGGGTCCTAATTGTTCCTACTCTGTTAACCACATTTGAAATCATGCCCATTATTTTGAATCAACATACAAATCTAACCTAATAATTAAATCTCAGGAGAATTAGAAGAAACAAGAAGTTATACTACTAACAAGCAAGCACAAAAATCTAAAATTAACACTATGTATGAAATTAGCAAGTAATGTTACGAGGGATATTGAGAAAATTAAACTAGTTGGAGCAAAGGACTCGGTTAATAGTGAAAATCTAAGCTCAGGGAGTAAAAATGCGAAAAGGGTAATATGATGCTTAAGGTCTCTATTTGTAGAAAACTTGTGGGCTCGTCACCTATCTACCAGCACGGCCGCACAGAAATGGCCGCGAACCGTGCTGGATTTCCTTCCTTTACATTGAACTAAACATCCCACGTGGACCGCACTATTTTGTCAAGCGGCCGCGTGGGAAACTTCAGAGAACCTTCACAATTGGACCTTCGCAGTGCAGACTGCACTGTTTTGTCAGGCGGCCACGTTTGGAAACTTCAGAGAACGAGAACATTTAGGTCTTCACAGCGCGAACCGCACAAAAATGTGATGCGGGCAGCCAGCAGCTTCAGAGTCTGAATTTCCCATTACTCCAGCCTACGCAGACCGCACTACTTTGGTGCCCGGGCGCATAGGAAAACTTCAGAGACCTGGTATTTTTTTACTTTTGTCCTGCACTGGTTTAACATTATCCCTACAACATCTCACAAACCATGAGTTTAAAAATCCTAATCTACAAAGAAAATCAAAGAAAAAGAAAAATACATGGGTTGCCTCCCAAGAAGCTCCTGAAACGTAGCGGCACGACGCATGTTACCATCAATATCACTTCCAATGAATGAGTGAAACTGCATGGCTGTCATCAAACTTTCCCAAGTATGCTTGACACGATGCTCACTGACCCAAAAAACTTTACCATTCTTATTTTTGAGATCAATGGCACCAAATGGGGTTACACCAACAACTTCAAATGGACCACTCCACTTAGATTTTAGCTTGCCCAGAAATAACCTTAATCTGGAGTTGAAAAGGAGAACCATATCGCCAGCCTTGAATTCTTTTCCCCGGGAATACTTGTCGTGAAGGCACTTCATCTTGTCCTTATACAAGGACAAGCTGGATTAGGCATCAAATCTAAAATCATCAAGTTCATTTCAGTTGCTAAACCCAGAGATTTGTCGCAATGTCCCATTCCAAGTTCAACTTTTTCAAGGCCCACATAGGCTTATGCTCCAAATCCACCAGAAGATGACAAGCCTTTCCAATCACCAAACGGTACTACGACATACCAATCGGGGTCTTGAAAGTAGTACAATAAGACCAAAGAGCATCATCCAATTGCTTCTACCAATCGGTCCTATTAGCATTGTCAGTTTTGGACAAAATACTCTTGATCTCTTGGTTCGAAACCTCAACTTGGCCACTCTCTTGAGGATGATAAGGAATGGTCACCTTGTGATTTATCCCATACTTGGCAAGCAAAGAATCAAAATCCAGGTTGCAAAAATGAGAACCACCATCATTGATGATAGCACGTGGAGTGCCAAACCTAGTGAAGATACACTTTTTCAAGAATGCCACCACACTTCGAGCTTTGTTATTTGGAAAAGCGACAGCCTCGACCTATTTCTACACATAATCAACCGCTACCAAGATATAGGTGTTTCCACAAGAACTCATGAACGCCCCCATAAAATCGATCCCCCAAACATAAAAAATATCAACCTCTAGAATCGTGTTAAGGGCCATCTCATCATTCTTAGAAGTCTCTCTGGTCACAACTCTTGACAAAGTCACCGACGTCTTTGAACAAAGAAGCCAATATAATCCACAACTAAGCACTTTGGATGTCGTCCTCGCCTCGCCATGATGGACAACATAGGGCGAAGAGTGACAAGCTTCCACAATACTCAACTGCTCTACTTTAGGAACACATCGGCGAATTACACCATCGGTGCTTATTTTGAAAAGGTACGGATCATCCCAATAATAGTCCAAACAATCTCGTTTGAGCTTCTTCCTTTGCTTAGAAGAGAGCTCATATGGCACCACACCGGTAACAAGATAGTTGGCAATGCCGGCAAACCACGACATGTCTTGCATTGAAGCCGAGAGGAGTTGTTCATCCAGAAAAAAGCATCATTTATCTCAAGGCCACTCCAGCCTCCCTTCCTCCTCAAATCAAGACAATTGGTCCGCCACTTGGCTTTTACTTCCTTTTCTATCAACAATCTCCAAATAAATTTCTGAAGAAGTAGTACCCATCTCATTAACCTCGCCTTTGAATATTTCTTGGTCATCAAGTACCTAAGAGCTGGGTGATCAGTACGGATAATTACTTTGGCCCACATAATGTATGGGCGAAACTTCTCCATGGCAAAAAACAATGGAAAGCAATTCCTTCTCGGTGACCGTGTAATTCCTTTGAGCTTTGTTCATTGTCTTTCGAGTAGTACACTGGATGGAACATCTTGTTGACTCTTTGGCTCAAAACCACCCCAACCGCGACATCATCGGTGTCGCACATGAGCACAAAAGGCAAGCTCCAATTAGGTGGGATAATGGTAGGGGTTGTTGTTAACTTGTATTTTAGAAGCTCGAAGGCCTTCATGCATTTCTCATCAAAGATAAACTTGGCCTCCTTCTCCAATAACTTGGACAATGGGTAACTACCTTAGAGAAATCTTTGATGAACCTTTGGTACAAACCCGTGTGCCACAAAAAGCTCCTCACACCTTTGGCAGAAGTAGGGAGAGGTAACCTTGAAATGACTTCAATCCTTCCATTGTCAACTTCAATACCTTTCTTCGAAATTTTGTGACCCAATACAATATCCCTTTCTACCATAAAATGGCATATTTCCCAATTGAGAATTATGTTTGTATCTTCACATCGGGCTAATACGCATTCCAAAATTTTCAAATATTCCTCAAAGGAGTCCCCACCACGCTAAAATCATCCATAAAGACCTCCAATATTCTTCGACCATGTCGGTGAAAATTGCCATCATACATCGTTGAAGGTTGTTGGGGTATTACACAATCCAAACAGCATCCTTGAAAACGTGAATATGTCGTAGGAACAAGTAAAGGTCTTCTTTTATTAGTCTTCCGGGGCAATGTGAATATGATTGTACCCCGAATACCCATCTAAAAAGTAATAGAATGATTGACCCGCAAGACGATCAAGCATTTGGTTGAGGAACGACAACGGAAAATGATCCGTTCGAGTCACCTTGTTAAGCTTTCTATAGTCCACACAAACTCTCATCCCGTCACCGTTCGAGTAGTAATCAACTCATTGTTAGCATTGGTTACCACAGTCATCCAGCTTTTCTTTGGTAGACTTTGCACCGAAGAAGTCCATGAGCTATCAAAAATAGGATACACCACACCGGATTCAAGCCACTTGATAACTTCCTTCTTGACCACCTCTTGCATAGTTTCATTGAGTCTCCTTTGATGTTCAAATAAGGGTCCCCGCGTCCTCCTCCACTATGATCCTATGCATGCAAAAGGCGGGGTTATACCCCAAATATCCGTCAATGTCCATCTGATCGCCCTTTTGCGCTTTTGTAGAACCGCCAAAGTGGCGTGAACCTGCACGTTAGTCAAGCAAGACGAAAGAATAGCGGCCAAAGTGAAATTAGGGCCCAAGTATTCATACCTGAGATGAGGAGGAAGTTGTTTTAACTCCAATACCAGCAGCTCCTCAATAGATGGCTTGGTTGGGGGAGTTTTGCAATTCTCTAGATCCAAGGATAACTTCCTAGGATCATAAGAGTATGAGCCCATACCATGCAAAGCGTTTGCACATTCAACTCTCCCGGCATCATAATCAACATCCATGTTCAAGAGCAGGGCCTCAAGTAGGTCCTCAACATTCACCATTGCGCTTGTGCTATCCACTATTAGCGCCGTGATAATGTCAACAAACGAGCACACTTCGGGTCTATTTGGTTGCCTCATAGACTTGCACACATAGAACACCACATTTTCATCACAAACACGGAAGGTCAACTCTCCCGCCTCGACATCGACCAAAGCCTTCCCCGCAGCTAGGAATGGCCTTCCAAGGATAATTGGAACCTCAAAAGCCACCTCACAATCCAAGCTAAAAAAATCAGTCGGCAGTATGAACTTATCAACACGAACAAGGACATCATAAATAATCCCCAAAGGCCACTTCATTTACCTATACGCCATTTGAAGCCTCATAAAAGTTGGACAAGGTTGTCCGATTCCCAAGGTCTTGAAGACCGAATATGGCATTAAATTGATACTTTCTCTCAAGTCACAGAGGGCTTTGCAAATTCGGCACTTTCAATGGTACATGGGATAGTGAATGCATCGGGGTCCTCAAGTTTTGGATCCATAGAATGTACAATTGCGCTCACTTGATGGGTCATCTTGATTGTCTCACACTCCATTGATCTCTTTTTTGTAACCAAATCTTTCATGAACTTTGTGTACCCCGGCATTTGCTCGAGTGCCTCCACCAAAGGCACATTGATAGTCAAACTCTTCATCATATCAATGAATTTCTTAAATTGGTTGTCACCCTTTTGCTTGGCCAATCATTGAGGGTATGGCGGAGGAGACTGAGGCAAGGGTGTTTTTGCTTTGGGCATCACCGGCTTGGGCATATCAGTCACGTGTTCCCTAGACGGGTTCAGGGCCTCTTGTGTCTCCTCCTCAACCTCATGGATATCAATCCGCACATCAATTCTCACACTTGGTTCAACTACATCTTCAACCACCAAAGGCATTTCACCATCTCGTAATTCATCTTCATCCGCCATAACTTGGTTTCCTCTTGAGGCGTGCACATCACCGCCTATTCCACTTTTTGTCACCGCCAACACATGATTGTTGTTCCCACCCTTGGGGTTCACTGCCGTATCACTTGGTAGAGCACCCTTTGGGAGAGTATTTAAAGACTTAGAAATTTGGCCAAGTTGTACTTTACAGATAGAAGTGTTATGGGAGGCCAATTATCATGGAAGTCTTGGTTCTTCCTTATCATTTGCTCAAACATAACTTCAATTCTACCAAATTCATTTCCCAAGGAACTAGACCCTTGAGATAGAAATGGTGGCGGGTTGTTCGGTTGTTGAAACATCGAAGGCCTTTGAAAGCCTTGCCCCCGATTTTCTTGGCCACCATTGTTATTCCACCCACCTTGCACATTGCTGTTTTTTCTTCTCCAATTCCCTTGGTTACCCGAATATTTTTCCCCCAATGTCCTCCTTGGTTGTTATTATTATCCCAATTACCACCTTATTGATCGCCCCAATTTCCTTGGGGTCTCCAATGTTGGTTCCCTTGATTACCTCTATTCCTTTGATAGTTGTTGACATATTGGACTTCCTCACTTTGATCATCATAGCATTCATTCGAATAGCCACCACCATCCTCATAGTTATAAAAATTTCCTTGAGGTTTTTTCCCTCTTTGCCTCCTTTTCATCATATTCACTCCTTCCATGGAGTTGACTGGGCACGGGTTTTGAACTTATTGTAACTGCAGTTTAGCCAACTGATTCATTGTTGTTGTAAGTTTAGCAATCGCTTGGCCGTGATCATGTAACTCAATATGCAAGTGTATGACATTAGGATTACCTTGAGGAACATTATCCCGGCTTTGCCATACTGATGATGTATCGACCATCTCATCTAACACATTACAAGCTTCATTGTACGGAAGCTTGATAAAGTTCCTCTCGCCAGTTAGTTTACAGTACATTGGTTAGTTATGTTGATGCCCTTATAGAACATTTGTTGAATCATTACATCATTCATCATTACTACGGCACTCTTTCACCATTGTTATAAACCTCTCCCATATCTTGTGTAATGGTTCAGTCGGCTAATGCTTGAAGGCTAAAATCTCTTCCCGTAGAGGCACCATGTGACTTGGAGAGAAAACTTTAGTGATGAACTTATCCGCCAACTCATCCCATGTACTGATAGAATGATTGGGGAGCCTCTCCAACCAATCTAACGTCTTCCCCCAAAGTGAGAATAGGAAACGTCAAAGTCTCAATGCATCATCCAAAACATTCGTCTTCTTGCTACCCCAACAAGTATCCACGAAGCATTTCAAGTATTTATAAGCATTCTTATTAGCGCCCACGTGAAATAACCTCGTTATTCGAGCAAGGTGAGCATCACATTTGTAATCTGAAAGTTCCCCGCAAAGATTCAGGGAGGAATAATTGCACTTTCGTACCCTTGATTGGGTAGAACTCTTGGTACCACTCTTGGTGGATGTGGAGGAGGGTCTGGTATATTCTAATTTGCATTAGCATTTCGACATCCCCTAGGAGCTTGAGGTAGTATATCTTCTTTTCTAGATCCTTAGCCTCCTCCACCACAACCACGTTGCCAAGGGGGTCATTGGCATTTAAAGCCATGCGTACCTGAGTGAATTGACACAAATAAAATTAGTAAAAGGAAGGAAATAGAAGCAAAACACAAAACCAGCTACACAAATAGTCAACATTGTAAGCTCCCTAGCAACGACGCCAAAAAGTGATCTCATCAAACTCAACCTTACACAACGGTACGAAGAGCTGGCGTTAAAACTTTTATCTGAATAGTGGTATTGGGGTCAATTTCCACAGAGATATTGGAATAGAGTTTCGTATTTGTTCATACTAGAAATGCGTGTTTGCTCCTAATTGTACTTCTAACATTTTTGGGGTTTTATGATTATCAACTACAATTTATCAACTACAAATAAAAACTAAGTTATGCTAAGATATTAATTATAGGTTGTATGCAAGATAGAGAAAGGCAATAGGGTCGTGGCATTTACCTAAGTGGTAAACTAACGGGTAGAGATTCCTAATACAAGAATGATGATTATGGCGCTTATGCTATAACCATTGCACGATTTCACTCACTCTCACACCTCTTGGTAGAGAGAATGATTTTTCCCAATTAACTCTCTTGAGACAAATTGGATAGGCGAATTTGCCCAAGCAACTTAGGGTTCAAGTTGGGTAATTACTCTCTCGAGGTTTAACCCGTTAATTGGGACTACCATTCTCATGGGTCCATCCCAATTCCTTGTTGGATCAATTTTGGGGTCATAGACTCTCTTTCTCAAGAAGAGTCAAGACCCACTAAGCTAGATTTAGTGTTCTCAACCACCAAATCCTAATGAAATCATAAAATTAACCCAAATAGCAAACACCCAACTTCATTCAAGCATTAAACAATCACATCCATTGATTACACACACTAAGGTTGAGACACAACCCCCGCTAAAAGGTTTAGCTAGATATATAGGAAACAGAAATTGAAGAAATAGAAGATGAAACAATGAGATTAATTAACTACTAATGTTAATCTACAAGAATCCATGATGAAACAAAATAAAATTGCCCAAAATAGGCTAAAACTTGATCTCATGAGTGCAGCAACTATCTGACATCTAATACTTGACCTAAAAATGGTAAAATGTTCTATTTATAGTGCACAAGAAAAACTAGACAAAAATACCTCTGTGGGGTTGGCGCGGCCGCGCATAAATGTAGCACAGCCACGTAGCTTTTGGTCTTGGAATTTTCTCTTCTGAAGTTGAGGACGCGAAGCACGCAAGAAGGTAGCACGACCACGTTGGCTGATTAGGAAAATTATCATCTCTCTGAATCTAATTCAAGCGGACCACACTGATTTGTAGCACAGCCGCGTGGGATTTGCCTTGAAATTATTAGTCTCTAATTCTCAGCATGATATGCCCTTGACGTACCCAGTCTCTGAACTCCTAGCACGGCCGCATGGCAAAATAGTGTGGTCCGCATTAGGTCTTCTTATTCCCCGATTCACTTGGTCTTTGACACTTGGCAGGTTTTACTCCATTTTGAGCCGATCTTTCACGTTTGTCATCTTGTCGCTCAAACCTGCAATCAAGGGAAACTTGTAAGCATTTTGGGACTATTTTATGGAAATTCACACAGAAATTATAGGCAAGTATGGCCATATAACGTGTTAAAATCATAGTTATCACTAGTCTCCCCCTATACCTCATCTTCAACACCTCTTAGTGAACACCCAAAACCCAAATTTCATCCCCAGAAAATGTTAGCTAGAAGCACAATTGCATCTAGTTCTTTGAAGAGAGTCTTGAATGAAAAATTACAGGCTATTCAAAGGAAGGAAGTTACACCTAAAGAAAGTGAATCAAGCTCTGAATCTGAGAAACTCATCTTTACCAGTGAAGGAGAAGAACCTGAGTCTTCCGACAATGCAAGAGATAAGAAACCCCATGAGAGTTAAACACTTGTTTATTGTTTTCTGATTTAATAAAAAGGGAGGACAATAGGTTTATTTTGGTGGGTTATGTTAAAAATGTTGAATGGGCTGAATCTAGTAGAAGGAGAAGGAAAAAGAAAGGAGTGTTTTAACCATATGTGGTATTGCAATAGAGGGAGGCATGAAGTCAAGGGGGAGTGGGTCAGGTGAAGTTGTTGATGGACTGGTAAATTTGAGTGAACAACAAGATGAACCAGGTTCATATGTGGAGGAGACTTTGGCAGATATGCTAAAGAAGGTTGAAGCCAGTTATGATCCAAAGAAACGCAAGGCCTCCTCACAAAGGACCCCTATTGCGTCTAAACCAACTAAGAATAGTAAAGTTTCATCTACCAAATATGTTTAACCTTATGTTCCTAACGGAAGATCTACAAGAAGTAGAGTTAGGCAAAGTGAAGCAGAACTGCAAAAACCGAAAGCAAGAAAAAGAAGAAAGAAAAGGGAAAAGAAAAAATAGTTGAAAGTTTTAGGCTGCTGAAGAATATGAGGAGAAAGAGACTTGTCTATCAAGAGAGGGGTACAACTATAAAGGTTCCCACTGCTAATTCAAAGGGAGCCAAGTCTTCTACAAAAAGAAGCCCTCCAACTTTGTACCTGTTGAATCCTCTCTAGCTAAAAGAACTAGGTCAGCTGCAAATAGAAAACAAGTACAAGTTGAGGAAGAAGAGAATGAAGAGTAGAGTGGAGAAGAGGGAGAATAGGAGTCGGAACATGAAAAAGATAGGTTTTCCATCTTTGACAGAAGAAAAATTTTGACGGGTAGATTATTGAAAGACCTGGAGGACCCAGGCATGATCAGATTGGTGGCTGTATTGGATACACAAGGATGGAAGGACATGGTCCTTCAAATGTATGGAATACTAGCCAGAAGAGAATTTATTGAATTCATGACTAATGAACTGTAAAGAATGGGTTGGTAACCAGTGTGGTGAAAGGAGTGAAGGTAAAATTTGATGCACCTGAGCTGGCAGAATTCTAGACATTCCAAGTGAAGGCTATGATGACTACACCAAGCAAAGGGGGCCTTGTCTAGATGATCTTTCTATTGCACTCCAAATCATCAGGAACTTTTTTGACACACAAGATGCTGAGGATGTGCGTGAGGAAATGGCTGTTCAAAAGAGTTAGATGAGGCTACACCATAAAGTGCTCTTTGAATTTGTGAACAAATTCCTTCTTTCTAGATAGGAGAGGAGGCATACGGCAAACTACATGGACCTGGTCCCATGGAATGCTTGGTGAGGGTAAAGCAGATTAACTGGCCTGCTTTCATTGTTAAGCTGCTGGGTGGAGTGCTCAATCGTTCAAAAGCTCATGCCACTTTTATGGGTTTATTCTGACAACTATACTGTATATGCTGGGCGTCCATTTGAACAAATAGGAAATGACCTCCAGTAAAGATCACTTTGATATCAAGACACACAGGCTTGTGATTTGCTCTTCAGTGTAAGCCCTGTTGAACCTGGTTCATCAGTGAAGACTCCATTGAATAGCAAGGTAAGAGCCTTGCTTCAAGAGTGTGCGATAAAGGATGTAGAGATTGCAAGGCCTCAAGATCGAGTTGCTAAACTAGAAGATAAGAGGAATAGGTTGAGAGCTGAACTTGCAAGAGAAAAGGAAAAGAGTGAAGGGATGCTCCAAACAATGCTCAATCTGCTGCCAACCCAACCCTCTAGCTCTCCAAAGCCTTAGGTCTCCTTGTCAATAGGGATTTTTTTCTTGTTTTTGCTCATGGTTGGTAGTTTTTGTTCTTTCTTTTTGTGGAATGTTATGTAGAAGCACTACTTATCAATGGCAATCTGCATTTCTCTTGCTTTATGTTGATTATGATCTTTATAGTTATTTTTATCATGTTGATTTTTTGATTAACTAAAGAATACTTTCACTTACAGTTGCCCTAGTGGCCATGAGTAATAATTGATATTCTGCGATTCACATTATTTATGCTACTTTTCGATGATGCCAAAAGGGGGAAGATATTGAGCTTAAACTCTATTATCTGAACAGTGATGTTTATGACCTATTTTAAATCTGGCCATTAATGATAAGTTAAAAAATTTAAGTGTTGATAACCATTGATAATTTAGCTGAGTTCTACAGGTTCTCTGATCAGTAAATGCACAGAGTTTGTCATCATCAAAAAGGGGGAATTTGTCAGCCCAAGTTTCAGTTGAGGTTTTGAAGATTTACAAATGAACTAAGTGATAGACCTGGTCCACCTGGTGAGACACAATGTTTATCAACCATTGCATATGAGATGCACATGAGGAAGATATGCATTAGAGATCAAGTAGCAATATCTTCTGAACTGATGGAAAATATTGAATTTGGGATAAGGAGAACAATCTCCTTATGATAAGAGAACACAATTCTAATCAAGGATAAAGGGTTGGATTTTGTATTGCTCAAGGACTCAAATTCGTCCAAGGATCAAAAATTGAGTTTCAGTCAAAATCTGATTACTAACTCAATAAATATTTGAGTTTGTTCTCTTTTATAGGTATGCACATACGCTGATGTTATGCAAAATTGAGAGCAAAAGAGCAAGGCTATTTTACAAGCAACGTTTGTGAGATTGAGTGTGCACGCTTGCAGCTACTTGAACAAGATAGAAGAACTAGTTCCATTGTGTTTATTCTTATTCTAGTTCAATTAGAGTAGGTGTTTTTATCTATATCTTTCAGCTTATTTAGAATCAATTGTAATAGGTACTTTGATTATTCAATTTAGAGTTAACTAGAAAGTGACGCAATGGTTGAGGCTGTGTGCCACACTGGGATTAGAGTTAATCCAGTTTACAAAGAATTTCTGTAAATGTTATTTTGGCTCAGTGATTTTAGTGGAAGTTTGGGAAAATACTACAAAGAATTATGTCGTGGTTTTTTCACCTTTTGAGCCAGGTGTTTTCCACGTAAAAATCTCTGTGTTCTTTATTTTATGGATTTATTGTTCCACAAACTGCAGTAGTTAGAACACCTAGAAGAACCAGGTTCTTCTAGAGCAAACATTGGGTACCACAAAAATCACCCCCCTCTTGTGTGGTATTGAAGTTAATAACATCAGATGTTGGTTCAAAGTGTCGTCGAAGTATGATCCTGTCGTAGTTCGAACGAGTTTGAACCCATGCTTTTGTCAATGACCTTGGCCATTGGGATGTTGCTTCGAACTGTAGTTGAAGTAGGATCACGCCGTTGTTCGAACGAGGTCAAACTCATGTTTTTATCGATGGCTTTTGTCATTGGGATGTTGCTTCGAACTGTCATTGAAGTAGGATTTCATTGTAGTTCGAACAATGTCGAACCGATGTTTTTATTGATGGCCTTGGCCACTGGGAAGTTGCTTCGAACTGTCGCCGAAGTAGGATCCCATAGTAGTTCAAACAAAATCAAACCCACGTTTTTGTCAATGGACTTGGCTATTGGGATGTTGCTTAAAACTGTCATCGAAGTAGGATCCCGTCATAGTTCGAACGAGGTCGAACTCATGTTTTGGTCAATGGCCTTGACCATTTCTTGTTGGAGATTTGATTGTATTCCCGTAGGAAGACATGTCAACTTTATTCATGCAATGGAGGTTTGATTATATACTTGTACGGATCACATAACAAATTTGTACATAAAATGGAGATTTTATTATATTTTTGTGAGAATCACATGACTTTGTAGATACAGTGGAGACGATTATATTCTTGTGAGAATCACATGACTTTGTACATGCAATAGAGACGATTATCTACGTCCAGTCCCTCATTACTTCACTCCAGGGACCATATCGACGGGCTGTGGTAATGAACAATGCTTCAAACCTCGAGGCATCTCCCTTTCCAATTTATTAAAAACCTCCCCGGGAAAAACCGATTGGGACAAAACACGGGTGAGGGAAAAAGAGTACGACATAGGTGACGCCTTCTTTTAGAAGTGGAAGTATTTGAGATAGGCAATATTTCAGTTATTTGGAGTGGTGTTCCCTCCATTGTTTCTAATTGTAATGCTCCTTTATTTGTTGCGCTGTGATTTTATATGTTCCGTCCCAGTTTCTTCCCAGTTTTCCTTCTTTAAGGTCTTTCGCTGCTTGTGTTTTAGCCTTAAGGAAGTAATCTCTAACTTAGAGTGGTTTCACCTTGGCCATTTTGTTGTAGTTCCTTTCTACTTGTTGCTTCTGAGATACCATTCTAATGTGGGCCATGTCTCTCCATTCTTTGACTTCATCCAGATCTTGTTGCTTACTTTCGTCGTTGCTTGGTCCGCTCTCGTTGGAGTATCTCAAAGTGGGCTCTTCGACCTCTACATGTATAACTGCGTCATTCCCGTAGACCAATGAATATGGCGTCTCACCTGTGTTGGTTTTTGGCGTAGTGCGGTATACCCATAATACTTCCGGTAATAGTTCAGGTCATAGCCCTTTAGCATCCTCAAGCTTCCTTTTCAATATATTCAGTATTACTTTATTGGAGGATTTGACTTGACCATTGCCGACAGGGTGATATGACATGGAGAGTATTCGTTTGATGTGCCATTTTTTCAAAAACTCAGTCGTTCACTTTTCGACGAACTGAGGTCTGTTGTCACAATTGATTTCTTTGGGGATGCCAAAATGGCATATTATGTTTTTCCATATGAAAGAAATGACCTCTTGCTCACGTATATAAGTTTATGCACCTGCTTCCGCCCATTTAGAAAAGTAATCAGTTAAAACTATAAGGAAACGTACCTTACCTCGTCCTGGTGGGGAAGGGCTGATTATGTCCATTCCCCAATTTATGAAGGGCCATGGTGAAGTGATGGAATGAAAGAGTTTCCCTGCTCGATGTATCATTAGGGAATACTTCTGACACTGTTCACATCTCCTGACATAGTTCGACGACTTCTTTTTCCATGCTAGGCTAGTAGTATTTGTGCAGATGAGGCATCGAATGAGGGCATGATTTCTCTTGTAGACTCGGCAGGGCCCTTTATGTGCTTCTTCCAGTACACGCCTTGCTTGATTTGGCCCAAGACATTTGGCTAGGGGGCCACCGAATGTTCTTTCGTAAAGATCACCATTTACAAGGCTATATCTGGTTGTTTGTACCCAGATCTCTTTGGCTTCTTTTTTGTCATGCAGGAGTGCTCCATCATGCAACTATTCTACGAGGTGGTTACACCAGTCCCAAGTTAGGTTTACAGAATGTACCTCGAAATGGTCTTTTGCAGAATGGAAAAGGGTGACCACATTTTCCCTGTTGATATTATTGGTGGTGGCCGCTAGTTTGGCGAGGCCATCTGCTTCGATATTTTGTGCCTTGGGTATTTGGTCGAGGCGGCATTCATCAAATTCTGGCAGTAGTTTGTGAATTTATGACTATTACTTTTGTAGTCTCTGTTCTATGACTTGGAAAGTCCCAATGACCTGGTTCCCTACGAAATTGGAGTTGCAATGGAGGACGAGCCATTGGGCGCCATATTTGACGGCTAACTTCAAACCTACAATCACGAATTCATACTCGGCCTCGTTGTTAGTCATCTTGGGGCATCGTATGGACTTGTGAATTACTTTGCATGTAGGGACTTTGAGGACGAGTCCCAGCACTGATCTTGAGACATTGCAGGGGCCATCGGTGTAGAGGACCCGTAGGTCGGTATGTGTTGACGCGCGGAGCGCTTCCTATTCTACTTCATGCAATACTTTTGTGCTAAAATAAGCGACAAAATTGGCGAGCACCTACGACTTAATGGCAGTTCGAGTTGGTATGTTATGTTGTGCTCGCTTAATTCTATCGCCCATTTGGCCAGTCTACCCGACACTTCAGGTTTGTGTAGGATACCTCTTAGGGGGAAGGTTGTCACCACCTTCATGGGGTGACATTTAAAATATGGTCTAAGATTTCGTGAAGCTACGACTAACGCCAAAGCTAGTTTTTCAAGTTAAGGGTACCTTGTTTCGGCATCGATTAAGGTTTTTCTAGTATAATAAATTGGAGATTGCGTATCTTTATTTTCATGGACCAAGACTGCGCTTACCGCAACTGCAAAAACTACTAGATACACAAATAGATATTCTCCCGATTCCACTTTAATGAGTAGTGGTGGCAAAGATTGATACGTTTTCAGTTTTCTCAGGGCATCAATGCATCCTACGCTCCATTGTAGCTCGTGGTCTTTCATAAGCACATTGAAGAATTTGTGACATCTATCTGAGGATCGAGAAATGAACCTCGACAGGGAGGCTACTCGTCCTATCAACTCTACACTACTTTTTGTTGTTCAGTATCTTCGGTATTGCATCGATGGCCCTGATCTAATCTGGATTGACCTTAATACCTCTTTATGACACTAGGAAACCAAGGAATTTCTCGAAGTTACGCCGAAGGCACATTTTATGAGATTCAGTTTCATCCTGTATTGGCTTAATATCTCGAATACTTCCTTTAGATGGACGATGTGATCCTCTTTCTTTGTCGACTTTACTAGCATGTTGTCGATGTAAACATCCATGGTCTTACCGAGTTGTTCTTTGAACATTTTGGTGACTACTCTTTGATATGTGGCCTATGCGTTCTTGAGTCTAAATGAAATTACTTTATAGTTGTACGTACCTCAGTGAGTGATGAAAGTTGTCTTTTCTTGATCTTATTCAGCTATTAGAATTTGGTTATAACTGGAGTACGCGTCCACAAAGCTCATCAGTTCGCGCCCCTCTGTTGCATCAATAAGCTAGTCGATGCGAGGTAACGGAAAGGAGTCCTTCGAGTGTGATTTGTTCAGATCAGTAAAGTCGACACACATCTTCCATTTTCTATTCTTCTTTTTTACCATGACCACATTGGCGACCCATTGGGGTTATTTGGACTCTCTGATGGAACTGTTAGCAAGTAATTTATCAAAATGCTTGTTGAATGCCTCATTGATAGTGGCATTTAACTTTCTCATCATTTGTCATACCGACGGATAAAGTGGATCGACATTCAGCATGTGTGTGGCAATATCCCTTGGGATTCCTGGCATATCTGAGTGGGAAAAGACAAATAAATCGACGTTGTTAGGTAAAAACTCATGATATTTACCTGGTTCTAAGAGGTTGTGTCCAATATATGGGTCTTTGATGGCCTCTGCTTGTATGTCGAGTTTGGTTCCCGACATGGCTAATTGATATGCCTCCTCACTTGCCCCTATTAGTTTTTTGGTGTGTGTGCAATCTTCTGTGATCCGGTGGCATTCTTGGGTGGTGCATGGCTCACTTTGGATGCTGAATATCCCTCATGGGATGGGAAATTTGATTACTTTAAAGAACGTTGATGGGATATCTCGCATGGCGTGTATCCATAGACTTCCTATGATGGCGTTGTAGGTTGTTTCCAAATTAATGGCGTGGAATTTCTCTAGATGTTCGCTCCACTGTATTATTAAAGCCCGATAGGGTTATGCAACACGGTATTATTTTATCCTCTAGCCTCATCTGCACGAGAACTCGTAGGTGAACAGTACACGCGCTGCTTCCGTCATCCACCATTATTCTATTTTACATTGGTATTCATGATGCATAAAGTTATAACCAAAGCATCATAGTGAGGGAAGGACAAACTATCGGTATCTAACTTATCGAACATGATACTGCCTTCGAGGTCGTCATATTTTTCGTGGGTAACTGTCCGTTTGGGTTTATGTGTGGTTGTGAATTTCACATGGTAGATTACTATATCGTCGCCTCTCCCAATGATCATTTGCATGGTACGAGCTGGTGACACTGGTTTTGGAGGTCCTTAAGGTTGATCGCACCCTCGAGTGAAGTTGGCACGTTCTCTGTCGCTCAAGGGTACTTTCAGGTATCCTTGGTTTAGCATTTTTACCACTTCTTGTTGCAGTCCCATGCAGTCTTCGGTCTTTTGTCCTCTTTTCTGGTGGAATTCACAAAGGTCGTTCGACCTCCGTGTGCTAGGATCCGACTTCATCTTTTACGGCCATTGCACCTTCATGCCAAGCTTTTCCAGTGCGTACACTATTTCTAAAAGGGAAGCACAAAAATTATAAGCAGATAGCAATAGAGGCATACCTCTTTCGTTTCAGGGGTGGTGCGGTATGTTGAGGTGCGACACCTGCATGTTGTGGAGGAGGCGGATTGGATATTCGGATATAAGTTTGGTGTCTTTCTCGGTTGAGACATAGTAGTTGATCCCTTAGCCCGTCATTGCGGTGATCTCTCATTTTCTCGATATGGACTAATGTTATCGGTGAAGCGGGCCATATAGGTCGTCCTCGTCTGCCCTCATTTCCGTGCAATAGGCATTGAGGATCTCTTGCCACGTGATAGGGGGTACTTCATGAGTCTACTGAGTAATGTTTTGGTTCCTTTCGATCCATTTCTATTTAGCCCAGTTTGGAAGGCTGCTACTGGCCATCCCTTCTGACATTTTTCGTAGGCTCATCCTTACTATGTTGAATCGGGCTAGGAAATATCGAAGTCCTGCCCGTCGATTTCCTGACGCCAAAGATATCATTGACCCTAGCCTCTGCCTTTTTCTCATGCATGTGAGGTGACGAACATATGTTCCATCTCTTTCAACGTTGATATCGAGCATGCTGGTAGTTGGGGATACCATGTCAGCTCTCTCCATGTTAGAGTTTCGCCAAACTTTTTTAGCAGTACAGACGACACATGTTCCTTGATATATCGTTACTTTTTAATGTGGTAACGTAATGGATTAGGTGGTCTTCCAGATCCGTGGTACCATCAAATATTTTCAAATATGGAGGCATTTTGAAGGTGTTCGGAAAAGAATGGGGGGTTTCCCCTTCGCTATATGGCTGTTTAACGAATCGGCCCACATTGCATTTTGGTAACAACTTCGGTACACCTAGTACTTTATCGACACTTTTCTGATGTTTCTTCATCTGGTCACGGGGTGTTTTGTTCTCATTTTTCATCTCTTCCATTTTCTCTAATATGGTTGTAAGTGCATCGTCGCCTGCATCAGTAACAGTACGAGTGTTACCTATTCGTCTGGCATTTGGCTCATCGTCAGCAGCTACAGTTTCTGTGGGTAATGTTACCTCAATACCTGTCTTAACGGGTTTCTCGAGCATGTTGCTCAAGGTACTCGTCAACCATTCTTCTAGTAGCCTCTTGACAGCTGGTGACACTTCTCATGCTGCGGATGTTGAGGTTTTCCTTTCGCGCAAGATCATTAGATTCACGTGCGGAGGAGGTGAGATCTCTCCCTCGGGTGTAACACTTGATGTTGGATTCTCCTTGTTTTCTACACTGGCTTCGTTGAGGGAATTCAAGAGGTTGTTTGTGACACCCACTATTGCTTTTAGCCTCGCTTCTCCCTTTCCCGCCATTGTTGGCTTTTATGAAGCTGAAGAAAAGTGATTATTTCTTTCAAGATTCTAGATGAAACTACGATTTCAGCTATAGAATTCTCCACAGACAGCGCCAAATTGTTTGGCTCAAAAGATATTAATACATTTTTTAACAAATCAATCAAAAAATCTTAGTTAAGAATAATAATCTCTGCAAAGAGCGATAGATAAAGAAAAGATGTGTCACAAGATTTCTACTTATTCATAAATAGTAATGAAGCCAGAATTTGGAATGCCCATTACAAGGTTATTGTCCTCTTTTTATATTAGGAGAGAAACTCTTCTAAGCTGTAAAAGACAAAATACAAGGAATATTCCCTATGCCCGCAACGGACCTATGTTATTACAAGGGTCGTACAGTCTCCTATATTGCCTTAAGACCGTCTCCCACAGAACGTCGAATCAAAGAGGCCCCATCATTCGCCGTGCTTGTCGTTGGTCGTAATTGGTCAAACCCGCACAATGCATAATAAAAAATTCTATGTAAAAGTTCGTTAAAGTTATAAAAATAGTGGATATGAACATAACTTGCAAAATATAATGGGTTAAATATTAAAAGTTGAAAAGTTGAACTCTTAAAATTTAAATCATGAATCTGTCGCGATGGTTACGATAATAATATAAAACTAAAAATATATTAATAACTCTCTGAGTAATTACTACTAGAATTTGAGGGCACGTGCGAAGCTTATACCCTAGTGAAAGCTCTCCTAAGTACCGGCCTAAATAAAAAAAGGCCCTGTCAGTTGGATTTTATTTGACAATTTTAAGTTGTTCTTATTGCAGCAGAACATTGCTTACCACATGTGAAAACACTAAACGGCGACACAAAAAATTTTTTTTGGCACGCGGGATAAAGTGAAATACCGTGGAATAAAGTATTGGATTAAGTTTATACTATATTTAATTATTGGTATAAAATTTATTTCTGAATAAATTTTTACCGTCAATCAAATATAATATAAACTTAATCTTAGATTTAATCATGAATATATTATCTTATTTTATTTTATCCCATCAAACATGGCATTATTTTGTCCTACTTTTTAAGAGAGATAAATTAGTTTAAAAGTTATAATCCTAAGATAATTTAGTTCGCGTGCCAAACAACCCTTGACGGTAATAGAACAATCAATCGGGCAAAGAGACGAGCAGAAGTATATTTTTTTTACCACGGTTTTCTACACGTATTCTTTTTTCCTGGCTGTTTACAGCTTTCTTCCACAGCTTTTTTAAATCGTATTTTCTTTTCATAACTGTGTGACTGTGTTTGTGTAAATAACTTTTTTATTTTTACAAATTAGAAATATAGGCGGATTCAGGATTTAAAAGGGTATGAATTTAATTTGTAAGGTTTTTAGCATTGAATTCATTATATTTTTAAAGTTGTGAGTTTATATCTACTATTTTTACAATTTTAATAAATTTTAACTCCGCGTAAAAAATTATGGGTTTACTTACCCGTCAATGGAACATTATATCCGCCTCTGATTAAGGGTAATGTCTATGTACACATTATCCTTGAATTACCTCACTTATGGAATTTCTCTGAATATGATATTGTTGTTGGTTTTCAACCGCTTATAGCTTCGGTTAAATGGCATTGCTTTCACCATACCTCAGATGGATCAATGAGTTTTTGGACAACTTAACATGAATATGAAAAGGATGTAAAAGAAAAGATAATAATAGTCAATGAAAGCCATTAGATCAATGAGTATTTGGACAACTTGCTCTTGGAATCTATACATTAAAATTCTAGTTGCATCGGGGTTTCACCGAAAAAACTAATAATGTAATGCTCGTGTGGACATGGTCTGAAAATAATTAACTTGCAGGTTAGAGATAGTTGGGCAAGTTCTTTCAGATAGTCTCTTGTTTCTTCTCCCCATTAATTCGTGGATATTTTCAAACATTAGATTATAGTACCCTATGGAGAATTCTAAGCCTGATTTGCAAATGATTAAAATCTAATGCACTTTTCTCATTGTTACTTTTGTAGGAGTCATGTCCCTGGATACTCCAACATTATACTAACCAGTAACCAATGGACAGTCATACATATACGTGACAGAAATTCAGGATTTCTGGTTACAATAATGTACTTTTTAATTTTTCGTTCACATTTGTCAGCCTTCGCACAACAAAATCGTCCCATGCATGGAAAAATTAAAAATTAAAATAAAGAAAATAAACAAGAGCAGCTTACTAACTTTAACGACTTGTGATTCTCAAGTCCATTAGACAAATTAAAGTAGTGGTCAACACCAAATTTTGCAGCCAATTTCACTTGCCTCAGTTGTATCTTTCCCTTACGCTATGCTAACTCTTAGAAATTACAAACTCTTTAGCATACAAATTCTTCTTTATGGTAGTCAAATTCCTCATTTATTAAGGCAAAAGTCTAAACATGTTATCCTAACTTGTCAATTATAATTAATCCTCAATTTTGGCATGTATGTTCAATAACGTGAGCTTAAAACTAAAACCTCTAAAGGGAAAGTACATTATTCTTGTTCAAAAGTTAAATGGAAAAATTAATAAGTAATAGATATTGAATCCTTTATAACGAATTAGTTTCTCTAAGTAATATGATTAAGAGGTACGCTGTATATTAGAGTAGCCAACGTTCTTATCTCTTCGTGTATGTACTGGTCCTACATATGCATAGACCTTCAAATGATGACATGTATGTATAACCAATTGGAGTACTAATTTATAGTAAAAATAGCGAGAGTATGTTTTATTTTTAATTTTATTACAAATATTAATCTTTAAGTTAGGAGACGATAACGATTATGCTGAAACAGGATAGCGAAATGTTTATGATTATGCGTATTAGGGATGTATAAATCGAATCGGAAAATTGTATCAAACTGAAAAATCAAACAAAATTGATTAAAAATACGAATAGGTTTGGTTTGATTTAGTTTGGTATTGAGTAAAAAAATCCGAAGCAAACCAACATATAAACATATAATTTTTATATACTTTTAAGATTTTAAATAGAATTTTTTTAAAAAATATCAAGTATGGTCACTTTCTCATCAGGTATTATTGAAATGCGTCAACCTCTTTGTTCTTTCATATTCATATATATCATATCTTAAGATCTATTGAATTGTTATATCTTTTCATATGTGAAGTGATCATTATTATTTAGTTATCATATTAATTGCTATGTTTAATTACTAAATTCGGTTAACCTTGAAAGTGTGAATCAACTAAACATGATAGTCATGCGAATAGAAAAAAACTATTATGTGTTATAAAAAATTTAACAAAGTAAGATTGAAATCATATTTAAGTAACAAAAGACCCGAAAAACCTGAAAAATCCGACAAAACCGAACCAATCCAAACCAGATAGTTGGTTTTGTTTGGTTTTGATAGAACCCGTACCAAACCCGTCCATGTACACCTTAAAATAAAAGTGTGGAAACTTAAATTTAAAGTATTGGGCTAAACATCCCCAAAGATACTAATGTGTGTTATTGTTTACTTTGGGTCAAACCCACTCGACTTTTTTCAAAAGATCATGCATCATTAAGAGATTCTTACACCTTATATGTAGCATTCCGATATTCTTTCCAGCTACCAATGTGAGACTTTATTCTCACACCCAATAATCTCCCCTTCAAACCAAGCTTCATGTGACTAATAATTACCGGGATTCAGGGGTCTCCCCTCGAACTAAGTTACATATAGCCTATTAGCACGATCCACGGGTCAATTTTCGGGATCTATCCACGTCGTTAGAGGTATTTATGGCAAGTGATGCACACAACTAGCTTCATCTTTTGTTTGCATCTTCAAGCTCGTAAGAGTAAGCAAATCGAGCCCCGCATGATCACTCGACTATCGCCAAACTCGTTCTGAAAGATATTCTTATGGTATGATATGTCCGATTTGGGCTTAGTCTGTACGGATTTTCCCAGAACATCTCACATTAATATGATCATATATGCACCTTATATGTAGCCTACCAATTTTTCTAACTACTAATATAAGACTTTGTTTGCACACCCAACATAAAACAAAACATACGAGTTATTTCTCTTATATGGTATATTGACCCTAATTATCCTCACTTATTGAGTAGGTTAAACTTCAGTTCGAGTAAAATGCTTGAGAGATTGTTTCTTTTTGGACTGATACAGAATCCCTTCTTTTAGTCTTTCTCCTTTTATTGAAATTATCTTTTTCACCTTTCTTTTTATTAGAAACGAAATAAGGATTGTATAGTCAGCATGGTCATCATTAAAAAAAGGAAAAAATGGTAGAAATATTACAGTTCTATACACATTAGAAGTATTATAAATATAGAAAAATGATACCAATCCACAAAAAAATAGCATTTAAAATGTCTTTTGACGCAGATGCTTGTAAATGTGTGTTTCCTTTCCGACCTAAAAATTCTGTGTATCTCTCGATTACTTGCCTACGCAAGTTATTAGAATTAATTATGGTCTTCTGTAACAAAAGAAAAAAGATAGCGAAATGTTTTGAAACTTAGCTACGCCAACAAGGTAAACCAAGTTTTGATAGCGTAAAGGGTACATAAATCTTTTTTCTTTTGTTTTTTTTAATCATTTCTTGGATAGGTTGCAACTTGCAATGTCAACGCAACTTAAATAAGGCAATATCAAGAGAGAAAGCTTTGAAAACAATGGTTACCTTCTCAAATTTCAAGGTGATTTTTCTAATTCATTTTGTTTCTATTTTCGTGTTTATTTATGAGATGAAAAATTAATAAAAACAATAATATCATGTTTTGTTTTCCTCATGATTTGGAGGATATTATGTTTTCAACCGGGACAAGTAAGTGTAACACAAAGCTGCGCACATAATGTGAAATTACGTCTTGCTTTAACAAATATTTTCTCAAAGTTATCTAGTTAATTCTTTTAATAACTACATTATTATGATTATATATAGTAAAAATGTGTCACATTAATAGAGAAACAAGTAGGTACTTGGTGCTGTGAGAAGTACAAAATAGCCTCTTGCGCAATAGCATAGCCACGTAAAGTAAATATTGATTAGTTGAACACCCTCCATTAAAAAATTATATGATATAAAAAATTATATTGTGTACGTAATAAAAAATTTGTATATATAAATAAACTTGGAAAAATTATACTGTGTAGGTAATAAAAATAACAAGGCTTGAAAATGCAGTAATGCATGGGCTTGCCGGTAATGGAAGTAGCATCCGTAGTACATGCAACCATGTACCCTGTTTATTTTACCGCGATGGAATTTCCCCTCCAATCATCTTCTGCTTCGGTTTCCCAAACTCCTCCTTAAATTTTTGTTTATGCAGCCAAATTACGATAAAATATTTACTAATCTCTTGTATATGCATCAACCATCTAATTAATAGGTACATAATATATTTATTTATTTAAAATAATTGGTTAAGATTCATTCTTATTTTAATATACCAAAAAGAATAGTTCGGTGTATAAAGTATACTTTATTTACACAAGGTACGAGAAAGGACCGGTTCCATATCCTAAGAGCGTGTGATGTAGGCAGACTGTCCTGTCGCAAAATTTACGACTCAAAGATGTGACATATAAATCACATGAAAATAACTTTACCTTTATTCCAAGGTCCGCTTCAATTAATGTATACACTTTCTCTATTTCCATCTCAGTTTGTACATTTCATATGAAACATCTTTTCTTTAGTTTTTCTAAAAAGTGACGCTATTCTATTTTTTGAAACTTTTCATCTTAAATTTTTATTTCATTCTTAATGCCATGTGCTTATATATGTAATAGTGAGATTAAGATCATAAATTCTAAAAGTACTTTTTACATGTGTCAAAAAATTTTCCTTAGCACTGACATATGTTTATGATACTTCCTATGTTCCACTTTATTTGACACAGTGTAACTAGCTTGTAAGAAAGAAGATTTTTAAAATTTCTGTGCTAAATACACATAAATATTTGTGTGATTATAAAATTATTAACACAATTAATTTTAACATATAATAACATTTAACTATAAAAATTTCTCATTATGTCTTTTTTTGGTACGGATTAATAAGAAAATAATAATCACAAAAGTGGAGCAAAGGAAGAGTGAAGGAACTATTTTCTTTTCTTTCACCTGAAGGAACTAGTTTGTTACATGCAGTAATTTCGGGTAATTTTTTTATCGTAGATTACCCTTAACCGGTTTCGATATTTTTACTTGTAACCCAATCTGTGTTAGCCGAGTTAGAAAAGTCAAAATCTTATAAAAAGGATTTTGCACATAGAATTACCATTTTACCCCTAGACTTTGTTTACTGTTTTATTGAATTCTCTGTTTCCAAGAGGGGGTTCACACCCCTATGGCCCCATCTTTCCTCTATATATATTTCTGTAGTCTTCTTTTCTTCAACAGAAGTACCAATCATAATTCCACTACTTGCTCCCATCTCTCTCTATTTTCTTTCATTTTATTTTCTGTTTTAAATCTGAACCATGCCAGAGGCTCCTTCTGCCTTGACAGATGATGGTAGTTTTGACGAAAACAACAAAAAGCTTCTTCAATTCTTTGAAAACATTACTACGAATGCAGATGAAGTTCAAAAAAAAGTTCTAATTGAGATACTTTCTCGTAATGCTGGAGTTGAGTATTTGCAAAGGCATGGCCTAAATGGTAAAACTGACTATGAAACCTTCAGAAAAATCATGCCTATTGTTACATATGAGGATCTCAAGCCTGATATTGATCGTATTGCTGATGGTGATCGTTCATCTATCCTTTGTTCTCAACCAATTTCTGAGTTCTTGACAAGGTTAGTTCATATCAATAACTTTGTTTTTGTGGTACGGAGGCGGACCTAGAGTTGATTTAATAGGTCAACTCAAGCCATTGCTTTTAGCTCGACATATATATATCAAACAAAATTATGATTTTATATATATAGAGAGAGAATATACGTGAACTGGACTTATTCTGAACTCACTAGCTAAAAATGCTTGTTTTTGCATGTTCATTTAGTAAGTACCAACATTTCTTTTCATTATGGAATTAAATATGCATCAAGTTACACTACTTGAGCAATACGTGATATAAATAAAGTTATCTTCTCTAACCAATAATTGTACAAATTTATTTAAGCACCAATTATTTTTTCCCTTACTTTTTAATAGTTCTGGCACGTCCGGGGGAGAGAGAAAATTGATGCCAACAGTTGAAGAAGAGCTAGGGAGAAGGTCATTACTCTACAGCCTTTTAATGCCAGTAATGGATCAATTTGTGCCTGATTTACACAAAGGCAAAGGAATGTATTTTTTGTTCATAAAATCAGAAGCCAAAACTCCAGGTGGCCTATTAGCTCGTCCAGTTTTGACAAGCTACTACCAAAGTTCATATTTCAAGAAAAGACCTTATGACCCTTGCACAAATTACACTAGCCCAAATGAAACAATTCTTTGTCTTGACTCATACCAAAGCATGTACTCCCAAATTCTTTGTGGCCTTTGCCAAAATACTCAAGTTCTTCGTGTTGGTGCTGTTTTTGCTTCTGGATTTATTCGTGCTATTCGTTTTCTCGAAAAGCATTGGCCTATTCTTTGTAATGATATTAAAGCTGGGAGTCTAAATCCACAAATTACAGACCCTGAAGTAAGAGGAGCTGTCTTGAAAATTCTTAAACCAAATCCTAAGCTTGCTGAATTTATTGAAACCGAATGTAGTAAAGAATCATGGAAAGGGATAATACCAAGATTATGGCCTAATACTAAGTACGTCGATGTAATTGTGACAGGAACTATGTCACAATATATTCCCACTCTTAATTATTATGGCAATGATTTACCCCTTGTTTGTACCATGTATGCTTCTTCTGAATGCTACTTTGGTATAAATCTTAATCCTCTTTGCAAACCAAGTGAAGTTGCTTATACCCTTATACCTACCATGGGTTTTTTCGAGTTCTTACCCGTAACTCGTGAAGATGAAGGACCAGAAAAGGCTAGCACGTATGATAAAAATGATTTGGTAGATCTTGTTGATGTTGAACTTGGGCATGAGTACGAACTCGTGGTCACGACTTATGCAGGTAAAATTACTTTTTTTATTCACTTTATGTGACACTTACTATTTATTACGGTCAAAGAAAGTTTACTTTAATCATGATTTTGTCAAGTATTTTTAAATATTTTAATTTAGTAACTGTAACTTAATATGTAAATTTTATTTTAAAATACTTGAATATTGTATGTTCGAATTCATACACCGAAAATTTAGTAATTTGACATTCGTATGTCGAAACCCTGTTGCACATATATGGGAAGAGAGGGAGTAAAAGTGAAGTTGTGACAGTAGTTTTTGTTAACTACTATGAAAAGAAGAAAAAAATTTGATCCTAACAATAAATGAGTTTTTTCTTTTTTGCAGGACTGTATCGTTATCGGGTTGGTGACATACTAAAAGTTGCTGGATTCAAGAACAAGGCGCCTCAATTTCATTTCGTATGCAGAAAGAATGTTGCATTAAGCATAGACTCAGACAAAACAGATGAAGTTGAGTTGCATGACGCAGTTGTAAAAGCATCAATCAATCTTTTACCATTTGAAGCATCTCTCACTGAATACACAAGTTTTGCTGACACATCAGCAATCCCTGGACACTATGTTTTGTACTGGGAACTCAACAAAAGTTCTGAAACAATAATCCCAACAACAGTTTTCCAAGATTGTTGCCTCACAATTGAAGAATCATTAAACAGTGTTTATCGACAATGTCGTGTTTCGGATAAGTCAATTGGACCTTTGGAAATAAAGGTTGTCGAAAATGGCACATTTGATAAGCTTATGGATTATGCTATTAGCAATGGCGCTTCAATTAATCAGTACAAAGCACCACGGTGTGTGAAGTATGCACCAATTATTGAGCTTCTGAATTCGAGAGTTATTTCTAATTATTTTAGCCCAACATGTCCTAAATGGGTTCCTGGTCACAAGCAATGGTGCTCAAGCTGAAAAAAAGAAGAAGAGACTCTAAGAGAATTGCACAGTGATTTAGAAGCTAGATTAGATAATTAATCTCTACTGTATTGTCCACTTTCACTACTGTTACTTTCCTCTTTTTTTGTTTTTTGCTTTTTCTTTTCCTCTCTGTGAGTGTGTGGTTTTCATGTACAGAATTAATGTAAGTTCTTTCACAAAATTCCATCAATAAGCAACATGGGTTAGATTATTTATTGAAATTTATCTGATTACAAAATATGTTACAAAATGATACTTTTGACTTGCTAATTAGTATAGAATTTTCAGTTTAATAGCTTCACATGGCAATCATGTGGCTTGCTATTGAACAAAATAGGTGATACCATCAATTCAACTGGTTCATTGTGTTGTAAATTGATTCTTATTCCATTGATCAATTTATTACATATAAGAGGAAATTAAAGCAGCAGCGGTCGTCAATGAAATAAATTTATTTATATGAACTAGATTTAGATTTAGCATTGTTTTGTAATATAAAGCATGTGGCAGCACGATTTTTGCTGCATACATGTTACTGTTTCGACTAATTAATACTCTACTCCCCTTAATTAGTTGTCCAGTGACTTCTTCTTGTAATTCCTTGTGATGCAGCTGCCGGCCGGATGATTTGGTCGGTCTTCATTTGATCTTCTTTGTCTTTCCCGTCTATTGTGATTTCTCCATTAGATACAGAGGCGTAGCTAGCATAAGATTTGCAGGGTCTATCAAGTTCTGTAATTTTGGTACAAGTTTTACATTTATGTAGAAAATTTATTAAATATATAAATTATTAATTAAGTACACAGTAATTTAAACTAATAAAAACCACAAAACCATAATATTTAAATTCTGGCTCCGCCCTAATTAGACAAATTTTATAAAAGCGGGCACAAATAGTTAAAATTTATTTAATTTAGTGATTACGCGAAAGAAGTCTCATAGTAGAAGTGAAATTTAAAAGAAGTTACATGTAAGGATAAGAATATTTTTAATTGCGTGAGGTCTTTTAGTGAAAACCATGCCTGTTATCTTATGTATTTTATAAAATATACAAGCAGCAAGAAGGTTGAAAAATAGGATTGAAAAACTGTTTTTTAAAATTTTTTTAATTATAGGGCTTTAAATAGCCAAATAAATAAAGTAGTTGACTCCTCCTATAACAAAATTAGTAAACTATTACTATAATTAAAATTCTGAGTCTTTTAGCAAATTCCTCCTAACACTAAACAACTAATTATTCTAGAAAATAGTAGCAGTAACAGATGCAAAAATTCCAACACTCCTCCTTGCTTCTGTTCCTGCGGTCTAAAGAAAGTCATCCTCAATTCCTTCTTCTGCTATTAGTTCTTGTACATGAGTATCTTTGAACTTGCACACTTTTGTAACATGACCCTTTTGTTTGCAATTTTCACATAATGCATCGTGTCTCCACCAACAAAAATTTTCTAAGTGTGTTTTCTTTTTACAATATGTATAACAAAGTTAATCGACTTTTTCTTTTTGTTGTTTCGCATAAAAAATACTCTTAATAACTTTATCTTCTGTGAAGGCCCTTCTTTACACTTGTGCTTGAAGAGCACTTATTAATTATGCAACAGAGATAGTAGAGAAATATTTAGACTCTTCTAGAGAGGAAATTTTAGATTCAAATCTCTTTGGAATTGTCACAAGAATTTTTTCAACTATCCTGTCATCTTTGAAATCCTCGCCAAACAACCTGATTTTATTGACAATTAAAGAAATTCGGTCAAAATACTTAGCGATGGTCTCATCATCTTGCATTCTAAGAGATTCAAAATCTCTTTTCAAATTTAAAATTTGATTTTGTCTGCCTCGTTCACTTCCTTGATACTCCTTTTTGAGTGTTTTCCAAGCTTCTTTTGCTATCTCACATGCAATGATTTTAGAGAAGATTGAATCTGCAACTAAATTTTGAATTATAGTTTTGGCTTTGTATTTTTGGTTTTTCTCATCAGAATGAGCTTTGATTTGGGCAAGGGTAGGATTTGCAGGAAGTGGTTGTATAAGTCTGTCTTCCATTGCAACTTCCCATAGATCATAAGCTTCAAGTTAAGATTTCATCTTCGCTGACGAAATCTGATAGTTTTCACAAGTGAAAATTTGTGAGGTATGCATAGAGAGACCGTTGCTTGCCATGGTTAAAAATTTGGTTAAAAATCGGTATGGATAAAAATACGTATGGTTTAAAAGTGGTTAAATTTGTCATTTTTTTAGCAAATTCAGAGATCCGTCAAGATCAATCAATGGAGGCTCTGATACTACTGTTATGTATTTTATAAAATATACAAGCAGCAAAAAGGTTGAAGAATAGGATTGAAAAATTGTCTCTCAAATTTTATTAATCATAGGGTTTTAGATAGCCAAATAAATCAAGTAGTAGACTCCTCCTACAACTAAATTACTTAACTCTTATTATAATTAAAATTCTGAGTCTTCTAGCAGACTCCTCCTAAAACTAAACAACTAATTATTCTAGAAAACAGTAGCAGTAACAGATACGAAATCCAACATGTTAGTCCAAACTGGATCTTTGGGTAGACTTAGCCCAACTACTAATATTAGAGTCAATGGTTCGATAGGAAAAGTAGGTAGATGGTGAAGTGAGGGCCTGAGGCTCGATTTGATATATATTTACCATGCTAAATGTGGTTTGGACTTTGGCGACGCTCGTGCATGTGTTAGGACAAAAAAAAATCAGATATCACGCGAAAGCTAGCAAACCAAACCTTGAACAACGATAAATCAGACAATAAAAAAATAATTCAAAAGAGACACAAATATATAACGTGGTTCGATCAATTGACCTACATCCACAGATGGAGATGAGAAGTCCACTATATAAAAGGGAGTACAAAATATCGAGAGAACAACCTCTTGAATAGGCAAATACAAGTGATACACTAATACTTGTTCCGTAAAATTCTCTTCCTAAACACGACTGTCAAACCTCATATAGCTACATTGTGGATGCTACTAAAGGAGAAGGGTGAGCCTTCAATTTATTAAATTCCAAACTTTTTCATACGAGAAAAGGGATTAGACAAACGAAGAACTATATTTTCCTTTTAGAAAAAAGAAAAATTCAATTATGGTAAATATGTTGTCTTTTCCTTCATGAGATAGGAAAATCAAATATGGTAAGAAAATCAGGACAATACCTAACAATTCTCCTTCTAACGAAATAAATTTAATACACTTTCTTCACATAGCTTTCAACACGTATCATATCCAAATCTCCACCGCAAAGTTTGTCTCATCGTGCATACCACACCAGCCAAATTTTTTAGACAAAAAATACAATTATCGTCAAATATGTTGCGATTAGAATTGAATCCCCAAGATAACCTGACTTGAACCTCGCTCTGATACCACTTGTTATAACTGCAAAAAACCAAGTATCACGCGGAAGCTAGCAAATCAAACCTTGAACAACGATAAATCAAACAATAAAAGAGAAATATACCAAAAGAGACATAAACACACAATGTGGTTCGGTTATTGACCTACACCCACAGATGGAGATGATCAATCCACTATATAAAAGAGAGTACAAATATCGAGAGTACAACCTCACAAAGAGGCAAACACAAGGGATACATTAACACTTGTCCCGTAAAGTTCTCCTCCTATGCGCGATTCTCAAACCCGTATAGCTACATTATGGATGCTATGAATGAGAAAGACGTGTCTTAAATTTATAGAACTCCAAATATTATTCTACAAGAAAATGGACTAGCCAAACATGGAAGAATTATATTTTTCTTCTAGGAAAAGAAAAATTCAATTATGGTAATCATATTATTCTTTCCTTTGATGAGATAGAAAAATCAAATATGATAAGCAAAATCAGGACAATATCTAACAGAATGCATATTAAGAAGATAGCTCACACACTGTCAACAAAAATTGATTTGTGAATCATCGTGACAACCAACACTACTGGAAATTTTATTAAAAAATGACCAAGAAAAATCAACCAACTTTGGTAAGTCAAAAAGCCGACCAAAAACAGACCAAAGTTGGTATGTTTTTCAAAATATTTTAATTTTTTAATTGTTTTTACGAAACTGACCAATTTTGGTCTGTTTTCTTAGGCGCAAAATGCGGGAAAACTATTTTTGAGTCCCGCAAAATTTATTTTTTCAAAAAACCGACAAACTTTGATCGATTTTTGCAATTAAAATAAATAAATAAATACTAATATTAAAAAACGACAAACTTTGGTCGGTAAATTCAGCCGGTCATTTTAATAAACCGCCAACTTTGATCGGTAATTTTATTTTTTAATAAAACCAACCAACTTTGGTCGGTTATTTTCGTGCAAAAATAAAATTAAAGAGTATAATAAATAAAAAAGACAATCTTAAAATAAAATGCACCAATGGTCTAGTGGTAGAATAGTATCTTGACACAGTATAAACTCTAATTTGATTCCTAGATGGTGAATTTTTTGATTGCATAATTAAAATACCGACCAACTTTGGTCGAAAAATGTCGACCAGCTTCGGTCGAGTTTTTTTTTTTTTTGCAATATTTTTTTTCGAATTTAATTGATCGACCAACATTGGTTGGTAATTTCCGACCAACTTTTATCAGTATATTAAAACGATGATCAAAATACTGTCCAAGCGTATTTGGCCGCGTTTTGATTGGTAACTGATCATAACCGATCGGAGTTGGTTGGTTTTTTTATCTGTATTTACCGAATTTCTAGTAATGCAAGTAGAACTTAGTTCGAGAGGCTTGTTGATGGACCAACTATTATGTAGTTTGTTGATGGACCATGTGAAATTACTTCAAGGGGGAGATTGAACATTGTGCGGGCTTGACCAAAAAAATATATTACACTATAAAGTATTTTTTCACCGACTTAATTCAACCCAATTTTAATTCGTTTAACATCGGGGCATAGTTGTTGTTTAGAATTCCCACATGGATAATGATAATTCATAAAGTTATTACTGTATTGGACAAATTTGGTTCCCTATGTTCTCATGTTATCTACGCACGCCCTTGACATAGAGAGCAGCCTAATTGGGGCTGACTCAAGTAAGGTCGGCCCCAGTCCAGGACCGAGTAACATCACTCAAGACGATGTCGTTTCAAGCTCTGACTCTCCTGTACACAGCGACCATCTACCCTTGTACTTTTTTTTGATTATTTCGAGGAAGGTCCCTTAATATATAAATGGGACCTTCCCTTTGTAAAGACGCATGTGTATTTTGCTATTAAGAATATACAAATCTCTCTCTCTCTCTCTCTCTCTCTCTCTCTCTCTCTCTCTCTCTCTCTCTCTCCCTCTCTCTCTCTCTTGTGCAAAGATTATTACTTGCCTTATTGTTCTTATATCTAAGGATATCGTTACTAATATTACAGATCTTAGCCATACGATTTTCTCTAGTTCATATTACTCTTGATTCCGATTAACCCTCATTATTTTCGATTGTTCTTGAGCCTAATAAGTATTTACATAAATTATTAGCCAAACAATTACGCGCCGTCTGTGGGGATTTCGTGAATCAAAGTTGTAGTTTGCTTCTATAGATCCTTCAAAAACCATTTTTTACAACCTAGAATGGCTGAAAACAACACAAAAATGAAAGCTATCATGGATGCTAGAGCCGATCTTATGGGCCCTTTCAACGCAGTTGCTGAAGGAGATGCTCCACACGCAACCCCTAGTACCGTGATAAACGTGGAAAACCCACCTTCCCCTTCTGAAGATCTGGTGGTTCCACGAGAAAAAGAGGTTTCTACATCTACAACTAAAGAAGCACCCCCAGAGGTAAAGAGGTTACTGGAAGAATGGTTGACAAACACTCTGAGTAGTTAAGCTGGGAAGCCACCCCAAAACGCTAGATACACACCACCGACAGACCATATACAAACCGAAGATGAACTCGAGGTCACACGAAAAAATAAAGTGCCCGTCAATGCTCAATCTCACTGGGGGACACTCGCCGCCATCCTCAAAAAGATGGAGGAAATGGAAAACGAAAATAGGTCGCTTCGCGACCAGATGAAGGAGCACCAAGAAAGAGCGGACAAGATCCCGGGTGCGCCTAAATTGCTGCTAAAGAGAGATGTGGGGAGGTTTGTCGAACAAACCTACACAGAAGAAGCTGCACCATACCCCATCCCAAAGACCTTCAAAATGTCCCCCTACTTGAACATCCTGAGGACCACCTGATTCACTACGTCACGGCAGTCAAAAGTAATGATTTATATAAGGAGCAGGTACCATTCGTATTTCTAAAGAAGTTCGGCTAAACACTAACAGAAGAGTCCCTAATGTGGTACTCCCGCCTACCGGCCAAAAGCATCTCCACGTTCGAGGAACTGGCAGATAAATTTGTCACCGCCCACGCAGGAGTTAAGAAAGTGGAAGCACGGGTCAACGACATCTTTGCTGTTCGATAGGCCTCAGGAGAAGGGCTTAAAGAGTTCTTAGCCAGGTTCAACAGGGTCAGAATGAGCCTACCAAATGTGTCTGAAAGCATGGCAGTCGCAACTTTTCAGAACGGACTAAGCAGGGACAACTCACGGGCGACCAGGAAACTACTTAGCCATCTTATGAAATATCCCCCCACCATATGGGAAGAAATTCACAATGCATATTGCACTGAGGTACGTAGAGACGACAACGACCTTAATGGCCCGACAAGGTGTCTAATAACGGTGAACCCAGAAATCCGAAGAGACTGACGCAACGACGGACGACGGGAACAAGTCTCACACCTCAACAGGGAGAGGCACCAACCGTACATCATATCTTCACATCTGCCAAGGCACATAGATGCCTTACAAGAACATGTCACCCCACTGAGCAACGACAGAGGTATGCCTCATTTACTATGAACATAACTTTTGTGTATCTCCTTCAGAAGTAGTGTACGCACTGGAGAAGCTGGGCGACAAAGTACAATGGCCAGCGAAGATGAAGTCTGACCTCACCGCCAGAAAATCAAACGCCCTATGTGAGTTCTACCAGGAACGAGGGCACAGAATCGAAGACTGGTTAGGTCTCCGGCAGGAGGTGGTCCGGATGTTGAACCAAGGATTCTTGAAAGAACTACTCAGCGACAAAGGAAAACTCTACTTCGCATACGGGCGGGAACAACTTCACGGCCCACCAAGGCCGCCCTCACCAACACGTACCATCAACATGATCATTGGGGATGGCAATGACTCAACAATCAACCATGTCAAATTCACCGCCATTCACAAATTAAAGTGAATCATCGCTCACGAACAGTATGACGACTTCGAAGATAGTATCACCTTCGATAAGTCTGATACCGACGGTTTGTTTTTTTCCCATTATGATGCTTTACTTATTACTTTACACATAGTAGATAGTGACATTAAAAGGATTATGGTCGACGACGGCAGTGGCACATGTATCATTCATCCAAGAGTCCTTGCACTAATGGGACTCGAGGATAAGATAATTCCACGCTGTATAATGCTAGTTGGTTTTAATAATGCAGTGCAAAGAACCTCTGGGAAGGTGACACTACCCATTTTGGCAGGAGGAGTTACGATGGAAACCACTTTCCACGTAATGAACAAAGAAACGACATACAACGCCATCATCAGATGTCCGTGGATACATGCCATGGGGGAAGTCCCCTCCAGTTTCTATCAAGTGATAAAATTCCCTACCCCATGGGGGATGTACAGCATACGTGGCGAGCCGCTCGCCGCCCAAGAGTTTTATAAAATAGCTCATGATTACACGCACAACAAGCAACTCTAAGGAGCGAGTGCGGAGGCATAGCAATAAGCCATGTCGAGGACTAAGGTCCACCCGACAAAGGACGCCATCAAAGATCTCGACAACATTGAGGCTAACAAGGCCACGGTCGAAGATCTCGACCCCTTCTAGATGAGCAACAGTGATTCCACAAAGAAGGCTTAAATAGGCCACGACCTTTCAAATCCAAGTAAGTATCGTGAATTTCTATCTGACCACGCAGACCTGTATGCTTTTTTCCATGAAGATATGCTAGGGATTCCACGAGAAATTGTCTCCCACAAACTAAATGTCGATCCCCTACACCCGCCCATGCGACAGGTAAGGAGAAAATTCAATGCCACCATCAACGAAGCAGTAAGTGAAGAAGTAGACAAGCAACTGGAGAACTGTTCCATTAGGGAGTCCAAGCATCCAGAATGGGTCGCCAACATTGTAATGGTGAATAAGAAAAATGGGAAGTAGCGGATGTGCGTGGATTTCACCGAACTAAACAAAGCGTGTCCGAAAGATTCGCTCCCATTGCCCCGCATCGACCAATTGATAGACGCAACAACAGGGAATGAGCTGTTAAGCTTCCTGGATGCATACTCTGCCTACAATCAAATCATGATGGCCGAGGATATCAGGAGAAAACGACCTTCATCACTCACCAAGGAACATACTACTACAGGGTAATGCTCTTCGGGCTCAAGAATGCGGGGGCTACATACCAGAGGCTAGTGACTACGATGTCCAAAGAGCAACTCGACAAAACGATGGAGGTCTATATTGACGACATGCTAGTGAAGTCGTCAAAAAAAGAGGACCACCTTGATCACTTGAAAGAAGCCCTCGAAATATTAAGAAGATACGGTATGAAACTGAATCCTGAAAAGTGCGCCTTCGACGAAGCCTCGGGAAAGTTCCTGGGGTTTCTGGTGTCACAAAGGGGCATCGAAGTTAACCCAGACCAGATCAAGGCTATAGAAGCCATCCCAGAAATATTAAGCAGCAAAAAACAAGTGCAAAAGCTGACTGGTTGAATAGCCGCCCTCTCTATGTTCACCTCACGCTCCTCTGACATGTACCACAAATTCTTCGGTGTATTGAAAAAAGACCAGGGACTATAATGGAACGAAGAATGCGTCGACGCCCTGAGGAGATTAAAGGCATATCTGTCATTGCCACCCCTACTAGTCAAATCCAACCCAGGCGAACCGCTGTGGGTGTACTTGGCGGTATCGGAAGTCGCGGTCAGCGCCATCATAGTGCGCAAAAATAAAGGTATGCAATCTCCTATTTATTACATTAGCAAAACATTAGTGGACACCGAAACCCGGTGCCCACACCTCGAGAGGATGGCATTGGTACTCGTAGTAGCTTCACAGAATCTACGGCCCTATTTCCAATGCCACCCCATAAGGGTAGTAACGGCCTTCCCTTTAAGGAGTGTCTTACACAAACCCAAACTCTTAGGACAACTCGCTAGATGGGCCGTTGACATCAGCGAGCATGATATCACATACCTTCCAAGGACCGCCATCAAGTCACAAGTCCTAGCCTACTTCATTGCCGACTTCAATGCGGAAGTCCTGCTAAAGGCAGAACTCGAGGAACAACGCTCATCTTCCAAAAATTACCTATGGATCCTTTATACGGATGGCACTTCCAATGCATCGGGATCGGGACTGCGACTCGTTTTTGGGGTCCCCACAGGTGAAACAATGGGTCAGTCCATAAGGTGCCCGAAAATGACTAACAATGAGGCCGAGTATGTGGCCGTTATTGCAGGCATGAAACTGGCCACCATGTACGGCGCTTGCCGAATCCTCCTCCACTGCGACTCCCAACTTATGATAAACCAGGTTACTGGGACTTATCAAGTCAAAAAGCAGAGGCTACAAAAGTACCAAACAGAAATCCGCAAATTGATGGCTACATTTGATGAATGTCGCTTCGAACAAATTTCTCAACCATGGAACATCAAAGTGGACAGCCTGGCAAATTTGGCTGCAACCACCAAAAACATCAACAAAGAAAGTGTGGTCACGCTCCTCCACTCAGCCATTGACCACACCGAGTTACTTTCCTTAAACCTGACTTGGGACTAGCACAACCAGTTCATATCTTATCTACAGGATGGGACATTACCCCCCGATAAAAAGGAGGTGAAAAAGCTTCGCATACAGGCCGCACGATACTGCATGATCAACAATGACCTTTATAAAAGGACGTTCGGTGGCTTCTAGCGAAATGCTTAGGGCCGCACCAAACGAGACCGGTACTCAAAGAAGTATACGAAGGACATTACAGCGTTTACACTGGCAACCGCGCCCTTGTGCGGTGCATCATACGTGCCGGCTACTACTTGACCACCATGAAAAAAGAGGCAGCTGAGTATGTCCACCGATGCGAACAATGCCAAAAGTACGCCCCAATGATACACCAACCAGGAGAACCCCTCCATTCCCTCAGTTCCCCCTGGCCATTCATCAAATAGGGATTGGATATATTTGGCCTGCTACCCGTAGGACGAGGGAAGGTACGATTTTTACTTGTTTTAACTGACTATTTCTCCAAGTGGGTGGAAACAAGAAGTCATCGCCTTCATATGGAAGAACATCATATGCCACTTCGGCATCCCTAAAGAAATCAACTGTGACAATGCGCGTCAGTTTATCGGTCAAAAACTGACCAAGTTCGTCGAGAAATGGCGCATCAAAAGGATACTATCCACGCCATACCACCCCTCCTCCAATGGCCAAGAGGAGTCCTCCAGCAAAACAATTCTAAACATACTAAAGAAGAAGCTTGAAGATGCCAAAGGGCTTTGGCCTGAACTACTACCTGAAGTCTTGTGGACACACAGAACTACACCCAAGTCCAGCACCGGGGAAACCTCGTACTCACTAGTTTATGGAACCGACGCGGTCATACCTGTCGAAGTAGGCAAACCCAACCTAAGGTATTCGCACACCAGTGGAACAGAAAACGACACCAGCAGACCTCAAGATTTTGATAAAGCCGAAGAAAGAAGGGAAATGGCCCACACCAGGATGGTAGCCCAAAAACAACAAATCGAAAGATATTACAACTAAAGGGAAAAAATAAGACCACTCAAAGTAGGAGACTACGTCCTCAAAGCCAAGATGTTTGCCTCCAAAGACCCAAATGAAGAAAAACTAGGCACAAACTGGGAAGGACCCTACAAGATCACAACAGCAGCCGGGAAAAGAGCATTCCACCTAGAGACAATAGAGGGAAAAATGCTCCAGAACAACTGGAACGTCGCTCACCTCAAACATTTCCACTTCCAAAAGGCGTCCCCAAAGTCGTACTCTACTTCCCTTACCTGAGTTTTGTCCCAATTCGGTTTTCTCGCGAAGGTTTTTAATGAGGCGGCAAAGGGAATGCCTGGAGATGTTTGCAGTACAAGTGTATCATATCAGGCTCTCCGTGTACTCTCCAAGACCGACATGATACAGGGACTGGATTAGTACCATCTCCAATGTATAGAAAGGCTACGTCCATCTCCAAATCTATAAAAGGGCTACGGCCATCTCCAAATGTATGAATAGGCTACGGCCATCTCCAAATGCATGAAAAGGCTACGGCCATCTCCAAATGCCTGAAAAGGCTACGACCATCTCCAAATGTATGAAAAGGCTACGGCCATCTCCAAATGTATGAAAGGGCTACGACCATCTCCAAATGTATAAAAGGGCTAGGGCCATCTCCAAATGTATGAAAAGGCTACGACCATCTCCAAATGTATGAAAAAGCTACGGCTATCTTCAAATGTATGAAAAGACTACGGCTATACCCAATGCACAAAAAGGCTACGGACATCGTTTTTACACGCCTAAGGCCGTCAAATTTTACATGGCTACGGCCATCATTTTCAAATGGCTAAGGCCGCCAAATTTTACATGGCTAAGGCCATTTCTTTTGTACGGCTAAGGCCGTCGAATATTACATGGCTACGGCCATCGTTTTCACACGGCTAAGGCCGTCAAATTTTACATAGCTAAGGCCATTGTTTTTACATGGTTAAGACAGTCGAATTTCACATGGCTACGACCATCGTTTTTACACGGCTAAGGCCGTCAAATTTTACATGGCTACGGACATTATTTTTACACGGCTAAGGCCGTCGAATTTTACATGGCTACGGTCATCGTTTTTACACGGATAAGGCCGTCAAATTTTACATGGCTAAGTACATTGCATATACACGGCTAAGGCCGTCGAATATTACATGGCTAAGGCTATTGTTTTACACGGTTAAGGCCGTCGAATTTTACATGGCTAAGGCCATTATTTTTACACGGTTAAGGCCGTCGAATTATACATGGCTATGGCCATCGTTTTTACACGGCTAAGGCTATCGAATTATACAAGGCTATCGAATTATACATGGCTACGGCCATCGTTTTTACACGTCTAAGGCCGTCGAATTTTACTTTGCTACGACCATCATTTTTACACGGCCAAGGCCGTCAAATTTTACATGGATACGACCATCATTTTACACGGTTAAGGGTGACGAATCTTACTTAGCTAAAAGTCGTTGTTCTATACGGCTAAGTCCACCCTTTTCAAGTAACTAAGGTTCTCAAAATTTACGTAGCCGAAACCATCATTTCTACACGGTCAAGGCCACTTAACGACCCAGTAAGCTTCAACTACGGCAAAAAAAATACAACAATGTTCTAGAAAATAGAAAACATTATCTATGGCAAAAGTCATATGTCTTTATCTTTAAAAGGGTCAACACCCATGATACAAAAATTGGTATTTGCAATAATATTTACAAAAATCCTAAAGGTCTCCGCCACTCTGATTATCCTGCCCCACCTGGCCTTCATGTGGCCCGTCTTCATTTCTAGGAGGATACGCCTTGGAAATCCAAGAGATGGACTCCAAACGGAACATTTTCACAGTTACCCCCCTCCCGGGCCGGTGGTTCGGGATTGTAGCAGGCCGCTTCGCGGGTAGCTATAACCAACTGGCGTTGGCTCTCAACTTTTGCCTAAAATGCTCGCCCCACTGCCAAGAATTCTTCAAGTATGACCAGCCGGGCCTCTGCATACACCCAAATCTCTATTCCTTACGAGATGCATCGGCCTGTGCAAGAGCCCGCTTGAGGTCCTCAACCTCGGCCTTCTTGGCATCAAGTTCCGCCGTTAAGGTCGCAACCCGAGTGCGTAATTCCGCCGCCTACTCTGCCACTATACGGCCGAGATGTAATTATTCTTCCTTAGTTTGAATAAGAACCTCCATCTCTGAAGTCCGAGCAATAGCGGCCATGAGTTGTTCATCAACTTTCTCCAGTTCAGCCACCCTCTTCTTCAACTGCTCCTCAGACTACACGAGGCCCTCACAGATCACCTTGAAGTTAAGTTTCTATTTGTACATATCGGCCAAGGTCTGGTGCGCCTCACGCGTCCTGTTGTATTTCTGCACCAACATATTATATTTGGCCACCTTCTTCTTCAGGCGTCGACCCCTCTCCGCCTCCAAGATAAGATTCTAGAAAAAAACAAAAAGTATGTGCAGGGAAAATCACCCTCCACAAATGCAAAAGAAAAAAAAGCATCAATAAAATCAAAAGACATGTGCAAGGTCGCACCCGCCACTCTTCGGGCCAGGTCCTTGTCGCTGGTCTCCGCCAGGGCCGCGCTCTCAGCACCTGCACACAAAAGTGTCATGCTGGTGGCCGCCTCCTCGCAATTTTTCAACAAATTATAATGACTAGGAATCACTATGCGACGAGAAGACTGGTCAGCCACCATCTCCACTTGGTCCAAAGACCCTCCTTCTCTGCCCGCATCCTCAATGGAGATCTCCGGGCTTGCCACATCCATGCCTTCGCCCATTCTTTCCGCGACCTCCCGCGACCCGCCGTTCCGAGCACATGCCGAGCGAATGTTTGTAGCGGCTTCCCTTCTAAGAGCGGACTTCCCCAAGTGAATGGCCTCAGTCATAAAGACCGGCCTAGATTCAGGATAGGGTGGTTTCACCTTCTCTACCTGTGTGACCACCGCCTTGCCAGTACGAATCCGGTGTCTCTTCCTCTTCAAGGTCCCCTACCGTGGCACGTGCGTCGGGCTCAGATGGCATCACTTCGATTGTAGGCATCCTTATGGGGACAACCTCGGGGACGGTCCTGTGCACAACCGCAGTACCTCATCGGATGTCATTTCAAGTACGGAACCAGGCGCTGCCTCAGTTATTGCCTCGGAATCTGCCGCCAAGCCGGCCTCTTGTCTTGGATGGGAGAAGAACTACCCCTAGATGTACCTACGAGGATCATATCCTCCTCGTCAGAGTCAGACACCGCCCTCGAAGGGATGGCCACATCTTCTTCTTCTTCTGCGCCTTCTTAGAAGCGCCCCGACCTACCAAAACATGTATAAGTTGAGCAAGGAAAATTGAGGGGAGCCTCCAAGTCAGAATGGAAAGGAAAAACCAAGCAAGGCCATTACCTTTCGGGCCATCGAGCCTGAGGAATTTCGGCCAGGTACGGCACTCCTCCGCAAACGGTATTAACGCTCTCGCCCACGACCTAATGTTGTCAATCTTTTAGGAGTGCGAGCCATCACTACATAGAGGTAAAAAAATCTACAATGGTTAAAGCCAACGAGATATGGTTGCCATAAAAGAATACGTACAGGAATGCTTACATGCTGCGTTCCATGCCTCCAGGAACCCTTCGGGGTTAGAGACCAGATGTTTAGTACGCACATAGAAAAATCTCTTCCAGAATTTACGACTGGCCTTGTCGTCAGCTTACACCACAAAACTCTTCTTGCCCCGACGTACTAACTGGAGCATTGAGCCTCTCATGAAGATCACACCGAACATTTGCAAGAGATGGGGAACAGTGACCTCTTTCTGTGCCTTAGCCACGTAGGTGGTAAGAATCCTACACACCTTCAGCGCATACGGGGTAAGTTGGGGCCGGACACGCCCCGTACAAACGGCAAAGTTCCTCCGTCAGAGGATTGAGCAGAGGCTATACCCAATCCGAAAAGCATACTCATAGAATGTGCAATACCCAGGCCTATGCACAATGGCATAGTCCGTCCCGGCGGGAGCCATCTCAACATAATCAGGGATATCGTACGACTCCCTGAAGTTTACACTTGTTCTTAAAATCTTTCCGTGTAACCATGTCCGATGGAAGTATATTGGACATTGATAGAGGAACGAGAACCTCCTCGGCTTCCCCATAATCTGAAGACGACGAAGCCCTAGAAAGGGCGTCACCCTTGGTCCTGCTACTATCGTGGCGACGTTTAACCATGATGGAAGTTACGAGACAAAGGCGCTTCAAGGACACAGGGTTCGATTCCCAGGAACGAAGATTTAAAAGAAAAGATCAATGAGCACCAGAAAAAGACGAGGAAAAGATTGAGAAAGTACTCTCTATAAAGTTCGAAAGTTGAGGTGGATTCAACATCTCCTCTATTTATAAGGAAAGGCACACGGAAATCGAAAAGGCATGATTCAAAAACCGGCGCGTGAAACGAAAACGTCACGTCATATCCTGAACCATCCCGGGAGAAAAAGTAATGATCACGCACGTGATCGATGATGTCATCATAAAAGGAGCCCTAAAATGAGGTTATATGTCAACGGCATAACACCTTCGCATATGATCACGCCCTTTTCCACAGTATCTACAGGTACAGCCAAATTTCTAGAAAGGTTAAGCACGTATGTCCGTTCGTTGAAGACGTCTCTCGGCTACGTCCCCAACAAACGGAGAGACTATCTGTATTGGACAAATTTGGTTCTCTATGTTCTCATGTTATCTACGCATGCCCTTGACGTAGAGAGCGACCTAATTTGGGCCGACTCGAGTAAGGTTGTCCCCAATAAGTGGACGGACTGAGTGACATGAGTCAAGACGATGTCGTTTGAAGTTCTAACTCTCCCATACACTGAGATCACCTACCCTTGTACTTTTCTTTGATTATTTCTAGGAAGATCCCTTAATATAAAAAGAGGGATTTCCCTTTGTAAAGACTCGTGTGTATTTTGCTATTCAGAATATACAACTCTCTCTCTCTTGTGCAAAGATTATTACTTATCTTATTGTTCTTACATCTAAGGATATCTTTACTATTATTACAGATCTTAGTCATACGATTTTCTCTAGTTCATATTACTATTGATTCCGATTAATCCTTATTATTTCGATTGTTCTTGGGCCTAATAAGTATTTACATAACTTTTTGCCAAACAATTACTTTTTCCAATTTTTCCCTTTTCTTATTTATGTGCGTTGGTATAAATAAACTATATTGAGAATGCCGTTTAATTTGACTAAACTGTCTAATCTATATTTATGCACTTTAATTTCCGGAAAGCTAATACGACTTAATAAGCAACGTTGACTAAATGGTACATACATTTAGTAAAAGCTTGAAAAATACGTAAATAATTAAGTTGGATTTATTTTAATCTAGTAATTATATTTGCTGTTAGACTCTTAATGAGCGGAATCAGTTAGCTGTGTCCATCATTTGATCAACTTTAAGATACAAACAAAATACAAAAATACAAGATAAAAGTACAAAATTGCTACTATTATCAAAGGACCAGCATTATATTTCGATCGGAGGCAAGAAGAACAAGGAGTCAAGGACCTTTTATTCTCAAATTAGGATTGTTTCCACTATAAATTTCCATCTTCATTCATATCTTAATATATATCGTGGAAGCTTTATTTGTTCCCTAAGGTAGAAAAGAAAAGAACAGAAAAAGAAAAGAAAAGAAAGAGTGTAGATGTGTGACTGTTTAATTACAGAAATTGGTAAGCATTATATATTAACCTATATGATAGATTAGGCCCTAGATTCTGTTCCCACAAGATGCATAATATTTCTCAAACTCTTTTTTCTGGCAGAATACACAAAATAGCACGTGAACTTGTACCCAAATTCCTGTTACACACTTGTTGAATACGAGCAATCTTTTACATACCTAACCTTTTAAAAGTGTGTCAAATACACACTACTTTTTTCTTGACCAATTTTCCAAAACATGTGTGATTTCACGCTCCAATCAGATAGTAACACATGTCACTATTTTTAATTTAAAAAATAAAACACATAAAATTACACCTCTAACCCTTAACCATCTTCTCCATTTCATATCTTTCTCTTCTCCATGGGAGATTGACGCTAGACACCATAAAAAAATTCACATTTAATCACCTTTATACCATAAAGCAAATTTAGGAACTGAAGTACATTAATCACGAATTTTGTGAGTCTAGATTCAAATCTGACGCAAGAAATATAATGCAAAACTCAAAACTCCATTAAAGTTCGTTATGGCCAAATCCATGGTTACTCGATTCGTGGTATAGATTCAAATAAAGATTTATAAAATTCTCTTGATATAGATTTCTTTTAACTTTCTTTACCAATTTCTTCCAAAACTACTTATATTATTGTTATTCTTAAAATGGTGGAGAGGGATGATGAGGAAAATGAGTGCGAAAGAAGACGAAAATGGGAAAAGGGGGGAGGTCAGCAACAAACTGGTTGTTTGTTTTCTATGGGAGAGGGAGAGAAGTTTTTTATGGTGAGATTTTAGAGAAAAAAAAAGGAATAATTTCTCCATTGTTGCAAGAGTTGGTTGTTTGTTTAAGCTCTTGACGAAGAAGATGATGTTCTTAATTAAAAAATAAAAAAATAGACATGTGTCAGTTACACATGAGAGTTCACAGATTTCTTTTCCTATTCACTCGCCTAATTTGTGTGTAAAACACGCTCTAGCCATGTAATCAAAATGGTGTGTAACTGACACACTTTTAAAAGGTTGGGTGTGCAAAAGGTTGCATGTGATCAACAAGTATGTAACAGGGATTTGGGTAAAAGATCAGGTGCTATTTTATGTATTTTGCCTTTTTTTTCTATGAATCTAACTTTTATTTTGTACCGGTATAAAAAATAATTACATTTTCAAATTACTTAATTACACAAATTTTATAAGTAAATCTTTTCATAGATAAATTTGTAATTTGATAAAAAAGACAACTAACCTGTTGTCAGTTGTCACATGTTAAACTATACGGAAAAGGGTCAGAACTGACCCTAACGTATTGAATCCAGTCTAAATATGCCCTTCATTAACCTATTTTGAAAAAAATATCCCTACCATTAAAATTCTGGCATATTTGTGCCCCTAAATCTAACAGCTGACTTATAATTATATTAAACATATTTTTAATTCCATGTGTCCTAATCTGATTGGCTTTTCATTAAAGCATGTCCCAAACCTTTTTTACCCCACCCATAACCCAATTGACCTGACCCGACCCGACCCACAAGACCATCTTTTACCCCCCAAAACCACACGACCTAGATTATTTCATCCCCTTTTATCTTCTCTAACCAAACCAGGCAAAATGGTCGGCAATTTTGGAGGTTGAGTTCTTGGGAATTTCTGCAATAATTTCTTACTGAAGTTGACGGATTAAAGTTGCTTAGTAAAGTTAAAGTCTTCTCTCCATTCTAGTAAGCATTTTTTACTGATCTTTGCTTAGGGTTTTTTAAAATAAACACAAATCTTGTTTCTACTGATATTCTCTAATTTTTCAGTGTTGGGTTCAATGTTAGTACATGTCTTTATAGTATTTTGTTTGCTGTATGTGGTCCCGCTTAGATTTTTCTAACATCTTCTTACTTTATTCGTATGGGGCTATATTTTTTAGTCGATTTCAGTTGTTTATTCAAATATTTCATCTTTGATTACTAAATTTTCAACGAATTTTCAATTGCATGTGGTCCCTTCCCTTTTTATTTTGGTCTGGATATATGGGTTCTATTATTGTTGATGCCTGATTTCTTTATTCATATGGGGTATACTTGTTTGTTGACTTCAGTTGTTTATTCACTGTTTTTGCTCTTATTTGCCCGTATTTCATCTTTGTCCATTTATTTGGTAAGGGCCCTCTTTAACTTATTTTCCCTTTATTTGTAGTAGTCATCTTTAACTTTTCTGTTTGTTTATTATTAATGGGCCTTTTTTCTTATTTTTTATGGTTTGCATTTGTTTTCTTTGAAGAATAATTGAGAAGGTTGATTTGTCTTTAATCATGGGGGTAAGTGGTTGTTGGAACCTCAAGTGGCGTATCTTAAAAGAAGAAAGCATGTATTGATAGGTTATGATGTGGATTTGTTGTCTTATATAGACAATTGTTCTAAATATACTGAAAAGTTAGGTTTTAGTAAGGTGAAACAGTTACTAGTAACAGGCCCTTCTGGTAGGTACTTTCTAATTGAGGGTGATGCAGGCATTAGAATACTACAGTCTTTACTGTCAAACCAATTCAATGAGATTCAAATATTTGCCATAGATGAGGGTGAATTACATGTGCTAGCTCCTAGCATCACTCAACATGATGAACCTTATAATTTCATAGTAGGAGTAGAAGTTGGAACCGATTGTGATTCATGTGATGAGGAGGAATTAATGAAACTAACTCTAGTGACTATGATAGTGAAGAGTTAGAACTGTTTAGAAGAGAAAGGAACAAAGAAGTTAATGACACACTTGACAAGTATAAAATCATGGAGAATGGTATGAGTTTTAAAGACTTAGCTGAAGCTAAAAGAGTTGTAGGGTATTATGCAGTTGCTAATAGGAATGGCATGAGAGTCAAGAAGAGTGATACAACTAGAGTAAGGTACAAATGTGATATTGGATGTCCTTTTGTTTGTTTTATATCCAAGGATAATAGAGATCAAGGATTTAAGATTAAGACTTTGAACACAAATCATTATTGTGGTCCAGCATTTCAGAATAGAAGAGCTACTCCCAATGCTTTAGCACATTATTTCAAGAAAAAAGTTCAAAATAATCCTAAGTACAAAGTCAAAGATATGAGGGTTGACTTGGACGATAGATTCAGACTTAATGTTAGTTATTCAAAGATGAAGAGAGTTAAGAGAATGGTGTTAGAGAAGTTGGATGGTGGCTACATTGATGACTACAATAGGTTAAAGGCCTATGCTCAAGAGTTGAAGGATAGTAACCCTGGTACAGATGTGGTTATAAACATATCAAAAGATGCTTTAGAAGAGGGAAAGAGGAGATTTCTTAGAATGTATATATGCTTCCAAGCTTTGAAAAGTGGATGGAAAGCAGGTTTGAGGCCTCTAATAGGTCTGGATGACACATTTCTCAAAGAAAAATGCAAAGGAATTTTGCTGGTAGCAATGGTACAAGATTCTGCCAAACATTTTTATCTACTTGCTTGGGCAGTGGTTGATAGAGAAACAGGTAGAACTTGGAAGTGGTTTCTGGGGATGCTGAGAACTTCCTTAGAGTTGGGAGATGGTGAATGAGTGACATTCATTTCAGACATGCAAAAGGTATTATCATTAACAAATCATAGTTAGCTTTTTTAATATTTTTTTTACTTTAACTACTAAGTGCCTTCTTTGTTGTAGGGTTTGATTGATACTGTTGCAACTTTTGTTCCTAAATTACATCATAGATGGTGTGTTAGGCACATAGAAGCTAACTGGAGCAAGAACTGGAGGGGTGTAGAAATGAAAAAGTTGTTATGGTGGTGTGCTTGGAGCTCTTATGAAGAAGAGTTCAAGGATCAATTGAGGACCCTAGGGGCTATTTCTGAACAAGCTGCTAAAGACCTTATTTGGTACCCTCCACAAAATTGGTGTATGGCTTATTTTGATACAACATGCAAGAATCAGATAGTTGATAACAACTTCACAGAATCCTTCAACAAATGGATTCACTACTAACCAAAATACAACTTTACTACATTATTTTGTAAGTCACAAATATAACAAAAATAGCCCATGACCATTTAAACTTTTTTCATTTTTTCAATTTCAACTCCAAATTTGAAACTTTCTCCTCCAATGCAGCTACATTATTCAGATTTCCAGCTTTACTACCCACCATGTCATCGACCATCTTCCTAAACTTATTCCTTTCTTGGCGAAGAGCATCCACTGTAACTTTTTGCTTGTGGATAAACATTGATACATGAGGTGGAAGTTCTTTATCGCGTCATTCCCAATAACGACAACCATTACTCTCGTAACGAGGACATTTATAGAATCTACGACCACCATTCATAGGTGTCGTAGCAGTAAATTGATTGGCTACCAGTCCACAATAACAAACACGAGCATCACCTACATCACGATAAGAATTAGAAGAAGATTATTCCATTTGAAGCTTAAAAATAAACGAAGTCCAAAGATAGAAGAATTAGAGGAGAGCAGCTGCTATTTGGAGATAGAAGGGGATGAAATAACCTAGGTCGTGTGGTTTTGGAAGGTAAAAGATGGTCTGATGGGTCGGTCGGGTCGTGTCGGGTCAATTGGGTTATGGGGTTAAAAAGGTTTGGGACATGCTTTAATGAAAAGCCAATCAGATTAGACCACGTGGAACTAAAAATATGTATAATATAATTATAAGTCAGCTTGTTAGATTTAGGGGCACAAATATGCCAGAATTTTAACGGTAGGGACATTTTTTTCAAAATAGGTTAACGGAGGGCATTTTTAGACTGGAGTCAATACGTTACGGGCAATTCTGACCCTTTTCCATAAACTATATTGATAGTATAAAATGTTTTATGCCGTATTATAACTTAATCCTTTTCCTAATGCAGGACTTCTTTTAGCATTTGACATTTAAAAGTCACCTTTAGGTTTGCTTAAGCGACTTTCCTTTAACATTTTTTGGAAAATCATATTCTAACTCTAGAAAGATATGCCTAATTGCATCTATTATAATTCAACCTTGATCCAAAAGTCTCACTTCTTTTCATGCGCAAATGGAAGTCTAATGCAATAATACATCTTAAAGTAACGTCTCATACTATTTAAAGTAATTTTGAGTAATCCAAACTAATTCAGTATATAGTTAGTCACCTAATATTTCTGAACAAGGACTTGCTTAAATAAGTAGGAATATTTTAGTGTATTGTATATTATTGATGTTATACTTTACCTTTTCTTCACGAAATGGGAAACAACTATTTCCATCTTAATTATTATTGAGGATGGTTGATGTAACTCACTAATAATTGAAATCCCATAGATAAAAACAGTAGGTCAAACTCGCTAATTGGATTAAGTAGAATCCTAAGTCCACAGCGTAGTAATATAATATTACTCTGTATTATGGAAATAAACATCTCTTTATCAAGTGACAATATTGGCAGATAATAATTGTGCTTCTAAACAAATTTTAAGCAGTAATATTTTGGATAATACTAGTATGTTTTTTTTCATATAATAAGTGGAAAAACTGTTTATAGAATTGGTATGGCCTTAAGTTTAGTAGGAAATTACAATTCGAACAGGTTGCTAGTCCCATATTTTATACATCAATCAGTTATAACTGGAACTAAAATAGATGTATCCGTAAGGTAGCTATAGAAAATGGACCTTGAGTTTAACTCAATCTTAAAAGTTAGATCATGAGGTGAGAATTGATCAAAATCATATAATAAAACCAAAAAACCCAAATTCCATCGATGTGAGACCCCCCTCACGTCCAAGCTTACAAACTGGAGCATGAACTAGAGAAAAAATTAACTTAAAAGGGGCACTTAATTTAAATAAATAGCCGGAAATATTCATTATTTATTTTTTCAAGCTATATATATAAATTATACATTTATAATATGCATACAATTATACGTATATAATATATAAATAATGCATATATTATACCTCTATCGATTATTTCTTGTTTAAGCAATTGAGTAGCATCTATTTGTGTTAATTCTTAAAAAAGGAAGTATAGCCCAGGAAAAAAACAAATCATGGCCTAGAAGTTGGGCATTAGCTTTTCAGATGTGAACTGATCAAAATTTTAAAGCATGATCATCGAGTTAGACTATGCTCAGAGGTGGATGTATCCTACAGTCTATGGGTTCATCTGAATTATTAAAACTTTAAATTTTAATAGGTGTTATATGAGCTCATCGATTTAACAATATAACGAGTTTAGTGCAAGTTTGAAACTGTTAAATATGAATCTTGGATCTTACAAATTCGAATGTTATTAGGAAAAACCAGCATATATATTTGCCCAAACAAAACTTAGGTATAGTAAATTAATGGCAAGAAGAGTTGTACAAGTTGGCTAAAGTTTTGAGAAAATTAATCATAGGTGTGAATAGATCAGGTTGGTTCGATTATATAATTACCAAATCAAACCAATTGTATCGGTTTATTAAACTTAAAGAGCAAACCAATAAAACTTAGGCTTTTCACTCTCGTGTTTTTTCGTGTTTTCGGGTTATTCGGGGTTTTTCGATTTTTCTTCCGTAAAATCTTCATAGAACAAAATATATAAATTATGTTTAAAATATTTCTTTAGTCCTAGATATAATATATAAAGTATTTTTCAAGAAAATAATGCAAAATATGAGATATGTCATGACATTATTCTAAAATATTTAACAATAAAGATAATTAAATTATGTAATATAAATATTGCTAATTAAAAATCCATAATAAAATAACCATAATCTAAAAGTAATAAGTCATGCTAAAATAAGTAGACGAATACGAGAGTATTAATTACATGACAGAAAAAATAAAAATAGGTGGTGCATTTTAATTTAAATTACTGCAAAATAAAAATAGATATTCAATACATTTCCGTTCGTAGTATTGAGTTGAATGTCTTTTGTTAGCACTAGTATTGATTTGATTTTGGTTTGGGCTTTTGTTAGCACTATTTAATTTACTAATGTTAATATCTATAAACTTATTGGAACATTCAAAAGTTCTAAGTCCAATATTAAAATAATACCTTAAAAGATAAAATTATGAAATCTTTTAAGAAATATTTATAATTAAATCACAATAAGTATATTTTACATGTTAAATATATCTAAATTTCTATATATATAATGTCGGGTTAGTTTAATTTCGGTTTGATTTTCTTTAGTTAAAACCAAACCAAACCAATTGTGGTCGGTAATTTTTCCAACACCAAACCAAATCAAATAAACTCATACTCAAGTTTTTTTTTCCGCTTTGACTCTAATTATCGGGTTGGTACGAGTTGTTGATTTTCTATCTACACCCCTAATTTATTATATTCAACAGCATACTTCACTTTCAATCTCATCACCTTTGCTAGCAAAAATCATGTAAAGAAATGAACATGTGGACCTTCTGGATTTTAATGGATCAAACGCACTGAATACATATGTAATTGATTGACTTTTTGTAATTTTCTGTCTAGCTACGACTTGTTGCACACTTTGCAGCATTTCATTAAATAGCCCGAAGCCCTTATCCATAAATGCGTCAAGCCAAAGATGTACTACTGTTTTCATGCATGCAATGTCGACCCCCTTAGACTTAGAGATCTGACAACTTCCTTAGTTTCTTCTGAAATGTCTTGGCTAAATGACAAGTGAATTCACTCGTCAACCATTCCTGTCTTGTCAATATGTTGTAGTCCTCGTGTGGATTTGTTGCAACAGCTGTACCCAGATGTTTTTGTCTCATCTTAGTTTCAATATAATAAAGTGCAGTTCGTTGCATGAAATTTTTAAGGTAGGGTTATACCCTAAGATAATATGATATAGATGGTATATCTTGATGCAAGCATTAGTGACTCATTTCACGATTTGAACACTTGATCAATAGGTCATACGGATATATCTTTACCTTTGTTATAAGGCTCGTTCTTAATTTTAATTTATATGAGTAGTTAATCGAAGGTGTTTCATCTTTTTGGAATATATCCCAATGACTAAGTGACAGTTGTATCAGTAGATAATTGAAATTGTTTTTACAAAGCAAATCTTGTTCGTACCTTACGATCATATGACCTCTCCGTCAATGTTAATAAAGTATTAGATACAGGCCTTATTTTCTTTTATAATTGCTGACGTTAGTGAAAAATAAATTGATGATCATCTTCAAATATTGCTGCCAAAATTTTCGGGAGGAACTATTATTGTACGCCAAAGCTATGAAAAAAATGCCAAAGTTGAGAGTACTGTATATCAAAATGTCCATCATTTTTAAGCATATGCCTATTTAAGTTATTGTTTCAGTATATCTAGATCGTTGATATTAAAAAGAATACATGGAATGAGCACATATCACCAAGTAAAAACTTGAGAAAACGGAGAGAATGAGAAATGTAGAGTAGCCAGATCCAATTTAGAATGCTAACTTTAATAACAAGACAGGCTAAAACTTAAAGTGCTATGATAAGAACAATAAGGTTAAAATATCATGGTATAGTCATATTTCACACTGGTTATTTAAAAAAAGCCAGTATTTATCAAGTTAATGAAAAATAATTACTATTTTGCTGCAATATGGACCAGTCCAGTATAATATACGGGAGTTCTGGTACATTTGTATACGAACTCCAGCATATTATGCTGGATCGGTATACTTTGCTAACTCCTGTAAAATTTATGGGAGACTGGAGCACCAGTGCTCCAAACTCCATTATATTATACTGGATATTTATACTTGCTGGAACTCCCGTAAAATTTGCGGAAGTTCCAACATAATTATGCTTGAACTCCCGTAAAATTTACAGGAATTCCAGCATAATTATTCTAGAACTCCCGTAAAATTTGTGGGAGTTCAAGCATACTTATGCTGGAATTTACGTAAAATTTGCGGGTATATTTTCCAAATTTTGAATAGTATTTTCGCTCAGATTTATCTTTACATAAAAAGTGGCTAAATTTCGATGATTTTTGAAACTTGGCTATTTTTAAATGACCAGTAGTAAATCTGGCTATTTTTAAATTTCTCACAACAATAAGGGCTAAAAGTTGAAGTACTATGATAAGAACAATACGAGTTAATTTCACCGAGGGTCACTCACCTATGGTTCAATGTCACTAAAGTCACTCAACTATTTTTTGTCACTTAAAAGTACCTAACATTTCACATTGTCACTTAAAAGTTATTTTGGTTCAAATCCCTACCATAAATATGACATAACATAAAATTTAATGTGAAAAATCATAAAATAAATGTCATATAAGCTTAAATAGATCATACCCACTTTAGATTCATTTCTTACTTAATGTGGTTTGCCCATAACCTAAATGCTTTCAATAAAAAAATATTAAATTTTTACATTAGTTTAAAATGATTATCTTATACTACAATATTCTTGCCTTTTCTATTACATAATACCCGTTTATAATTATTTTATACTAAAAAATTCCTTTCTTGTTTGTATGCTCCATCCGAGTCGTTTATAATTCTAGTGAAGTTAAAATACTACTGTATCAAACTCATATAACGTATTTATAATTATTAGTAAAATTAAAATAGTATTGTATTCATCTTACATAACATATTAATGTACCATCAGCATGCAAGAATAGTAATATGGCTAATAAGAGTCTATTTGCACAATGAACATGCACGTACATACAACTTAAGAATAATAATAATATGGCTAATAAGAGTATTTTCACAATGAAAATGCACTTACAGACAACTTATTGCAATTGTTTAGATAAAAGAAAATTGTTTTTATACGATAAAAACCCCACAAAAAATCACAATATCTAATTTTATTAGAGGTGTGTGTTTTTCCCCTATTGAAATTCATTTGGGTTATGAGTCAAATCACATTAAGGGAGAAATTGATCTAAAGTGGGTATGATACATTTAAGCTTATGTGACATTTATTTTTTGGTTTTTCTCATTAAATTTTATGGCATGTTATATTTATGGTAGGGGTTTAAGCCAAAATGATTTTTAAGTAATAATGTGAAAGTTTAGTTACTTTTGATTGACAAAAAATAGTTGAGTGACTTTAATAAAATTGAGATAGAGTTAAGTGACCATCAGTGAAATTAACCCACTATACTGGCTAAAAGTTGAAGTACTATGATAAGAACAATACGGGCTAAAAGTTAAAGTCCTGTGATAAGAATAATACGGGCTAAAAGTTAAAGTATTAGGATAAGAACAATACGGGCCGAAATCATGTTACACTATCTCATGGAGTCCAAAACTGCTTTTCCAGACAGAGCTACCATAAATTTGGAAATCTATTAGAAAAGGCCGATTAGCCTTTGTTTTAATCTTGAAGTCAAATATAGCAAGTTCCCTTGAAAACAATTACCCTTCGGAGAGTTGGTTGAGCAGAGGAATCCACTTGCATACCTCTTGGGTCGAGCCTATCACACGGTTGATTTGGGGGCTATTACAAAGGAGTTGGGTTGACCCTGTACACCTGAAGCGGTTAACAAGTTCACTTGAATACAATCTTAGCGTTACAAGATGCCTTGGAAAATCCCATTATTTGTGACTTGATTTTTTCTCTATGTAGAGAGTCTCTTGATTTGGAAAGCTCTGTACACAAGAACATTTCTTGCAACACTTTCCCATGTTTCAGCAAAAACTTGACTAAACTAACATCACTTTCACACTCTGAGAATCCATAAATCTTTACTACTTTAAGATGTTGAAGGAAGGAATTTATGGCATGGCTCTGTGATTCCCAAAATCGTTCTTCACCAGAGTTGGACAATTGCCATAGGTCCCTGTTCCATTTCTGATATTTGGATAAACAACAAAATGTAAGGCTGAAACATCAATATAATAAGTAACTTACGCCTTGTTGGCTCAACTTGTACGTATTCATGTCACATTTCTCATAACATCCAGTAGTGAGCTTTCGTTTCAGTTTTCAATTTGAATCTTTTTTCTAATTGTTGCTATATTCGGTTGTTTTCTGAGTAATGCTGAGTAGGGGTGTACATAGACCGGCTTGGTTCGGATTTTACAATTACCAAACCAAACCAATTGTGTTGGGTTATTAAATCTAAAGAACAAACCAAACCAATAAATTCGGGTTTTTCAATATCGTTTTTCTCGGGTTTTTTCGGATTTTTCCGAATTTTTTCCGGCAAAAACTTCGTAGAACAAAATATATAACGTATGCTCAAAATATTTCTTTAATCCTAGTAAGATACAACTATATAAAGTATTTTTCAAGAAAATAATACAAAATATGAGATATGTCATGACTCATGACATTATCCTAAAATATTCAACAATAAAAAATAATAAAATTATGTACTATAAATATTGCTAATTAAAATGTCATAATAAAAATAAACATAATCTAAAAGCACTAATCATGCTAAATTAGATAGACTAATAAGGGAGTATTAATTATATGCCTAAAAGCTAAAGAAAAATAAAAAAATAGGTTATGTATTTTTATCTAAATTATTGCAAAATAAAAAATAGATGTTTAATACATTCCCGTTCGTAATATTGAATTGAATGTCTTTTGTTAGCATTAATATTGATTGCTCGCATTATTTAATTTACTAATATTAATGGCTATAAAACTATTGGAGCATTCCAAAGTTCTAAATCGAACCTTGAATAATACCTTAAAAGATAAAATTATGAAATTTTTTAAGAAATATTTATAAATTACATTACAATAAGTATATTTATATAATAAATATATCTAAAATTGCTATATATGTAATGTCGGGTTGGTTTGGTTTCGGTTTGACTAGTTTAGTTAATACCAAACCAAACCAATTATGGTCCGGTTTTTTTTTTCTAACACCAAACCAAATCAAACCAAACTATAGTCGAATTTTTTTCTCGGTTTGACTCGAATTATCGAGTTGGTGCAGTTTATCGATTTTCTTTGTACACCCCTAATGCTGAGACACCACCATATCATCATCGAATTATATAACTCAATAAACTAACGTGCTTCATCATTTAAGTTTAAGATATACTAATACTTAATTTTTAGTATATCAATGCAAAATTTGACGAGTTATAAAGAAAATGAAACAGTGAGTGCATACTTGTGGTTGTCATCCAAAATCTTTAACAAAGATAAGAAAAATTATTGACATAGAGCCTGTTAGGCTTAGTTGATTTAAGTAGCTGATAAGCATTAGATGCTAAAAATCATTTTTAAATATTGAAGTTGATTTAAAAAATAAGCAGTTACATGTTTGGATAAAAGTGTTGAAATTAATAATAAGCAGCCGAAGAACTGAGTATATGCAGAGTTTTGTTTTATAAAAAATTATTTTAAGGATAGAATAGTAAATATTTTGGTCAAACCCAAAGTGCTTATAAGCTGAAATTTGACAAGTTGTTGGAGACCAACTTATGACCTTTGGTTATTTTTGGCTTATAAGCACTTAACGTATAAGCACTTTTAATTTTACCAAATACGTAGATAAGCCAAAAAGTGTCTATAAGCCAGTTTAATCAGCTTATAAGCTTAGCCAAACACCCTCATAGTTATTGATTTGATAGAAGAGAAAATTTCTAGCATGTTATATTTTTGTGCAAGGTTGTTAGCGCATAGCAATAAAAGAACTAAAGTCAAACCTTTCTATATTAACATCCTTATATAACAATCATCTGCTACAAAAGTCAAATTTTTCTCGAGACCAATTTTTATATTATGTTATAATATATGTCCTCTGTAACAACACTTTACTATAACAGCCAAAAATTATGTGTACAAATAAAATTATTATAGAAAACTTTGACCGTATAAAAAGTGCATCGTGGAGCATTATTCAGATGCCATTTAAAGGGATGGTAATGAGTGATTATTGGGTTTCCTTGTATAAGAAAATTTGTTCTTTTGTTTTCTTTAGTTCCCTTGTATTCTTTACAAAGAATACTTTTCCTTTTAATGCTTTTTGTAGCCATACATGACAAGAGGGGTTGCTCTGATGGTAAGCAACCCCCCCTTTCAACCAAGAGGTTGTGAGTTTGAGTCTCCCCAAGAGCAAGGTGGGAAGTTCTTGGAGGGAAGGATGTCGGAGTCTATTTGAAAACAGCCTCTCTACCCAAGGGTAAGGTCTGCATACACACTTCCCTCCCCAGACCCTACTAAGTGAGATTATACTGGGTTGTTGTTGTTGTTGTTTTTATAACCATACACACTACAGACTTATACTGTTGCTTGGTTAGAAGTTGTAAGTAAATGTACAAAAATTTGTTTGAATGTAAGCTAAAGTAAAAATGAGAAAGACTTACCCTTCGTTCGATGTTGTGGTCATTGGTAATGTTGAGAATGAGTGTGTTAGTAGCTGGAGAACTCCGAAATAGATTTGCTAATCCTGGAATGTTGTGTTTGCGGAATCCTGTATGCAACTCTAAGCATCTCAGTTTTGTAAACGGACGCAGTGAAATTCCTGCCAAGTGATTATTCGTCGATAGAATCTGCTGGAAAATTGGAGAGCATTAAACAAACGATTGAGTACGATTTCCTTGTCTTAATTGAAAGACAAGTTTACTAGTACATCTTAGTCAATCAGTTAATAACAATCATGTAGAAGAATTAACATGTAACATGTATGTGCATAAATCACTGCAGTATTATCTAGCAAATATGTATATCCATGACAGCCTGTCTGCATCATATTCCTTGGATGCAGCTTTCCCCGCGACGCTAAATGAAAGCAGGATGGCTTGAGCACCAGAATGCCCTCTTTTAATTTGGGCAACTCCTTCAAATTACCGTACAACATAAATCATTAATAATGCTATAACCAAAATTATGCGTCCATAATTTAAGGTAAGTCGTTAACCACATGGAAATGTCTGTAATAAGTGAAACTAGTAGACAGATGAACAAGGCGGATAATCTGCTATAACAACTTAAATTACACTAATAGGGCAAAAAATCTTTACATTAATTGTGTACAACAACAACAACATATTCAATGTAACCCCACAAGTAGGGTTTGGGTAGGATAGTGAGTATACTAGCTTAACCCTATGTTTTGCAGATAGAGAGGTTATTTCTGATAGACCCTCATCTCAAAGCTAGCATGCATAATCACAACAGTATATAGGAAGACGTGCAGTAAAGAAGAAGTCATAGAAGAGAAGCAGTAACACATCAAGATAATAGTAAAACGGAATGATGAAAGGAAATACCTCAACACTTTGGTTTTCAAGAAGTAAAGAATGTGAATGAGAGAGCCCCGACAAGAAATCATTCACACTCCGAAGCTTCATTGCGCTAAGATCCTCAAGAAGAACAAAAAACCCAACCAACGCCTCAATCAAACAAGTCAAATTCTCCAAACAACTTTGGTCCGTAATAGTATTACTCGACCATATTATCCTTTTAAGTCTCGGTCCATTAATCTTGACCTCAGTACCACTACTGTACGAATCAAAACAACTCTTGACACTCAAACTTTCCAATTTTGGACCTGTAATATCCAAATGCTCCAATTGAAAACAATTCTCTAGTGTTAATTCTTCAAGTACACGACAACTTACATGTAGATATATTAGTCCACTACAATTTTCAAGATTCAACTTTTTAAGCAATGGAAAAGATGAATCTGTAAACAAATCATGAACTGAAGGTTGTTTGTACATAATAATGCACGAAAGTGATAGTGAAAATAAATTTCTGAAACCATTCTTCATAATTGAAGAAGGAGGTAACCTGAACCCTGGATATTTAGACTTTAATTTAAAAACCCTTAAAGAATTACTACTAATTGCACTTCGAGGGAAATTAAAATAATCATTCGTTGCAACCTCAACATCTAGTTCTTGAACATTGTGTTTGACAGCGCCACGAATCAGGCTATTCAACCGGGAGAAACTCAAATTTGCACGAAAACGGAGGAATCTAATCCCTGAATTTTTTTCGCGAAGGGACAACACTTGATCGATGAAATCAGCTCCTCCTGCAATATAACTCCAATTAGTGTGTAATTTTTTACGACCGTTTGGGCTGACTTTTGGGATTGAGTTAACAGATGGTGGAACGTTGATCGTGGTGAAATCTAGATCTGGGAATGTGTACCATAGATGTTTCCATCGCTTAGAAAGGACACTAGTTTTAGCAATGGATTTAATTGGAAGAGAAAAAAGAATATGATGAAGAACGGCATCTGGGAGATCACTAATCCTATCTTCACCACAAGATGAAAAGCTTTCGTAGATTTCATTTCGAAGCCTTATTTTCTTAGCAGACCTTGTTTCCATTAAAATGGTTGTGGCTTCTTCATCTGATATTACAATGGATCATTTTTTTCTTCTGTAATTTAGATGAAAAGAGTGTCATTAGGGGTAGTTAAGTTTAGGGTTTGAAACTTTCAAAAGAACAAAAAGAAAAAGAAAACAAAAGAGTGAAAATACTACTAGACTTCGTGCGGTAAGAACGCTTGAGTTTGTTTCAATTCAAAATACTTCGATTTATCCATATCGTCTTAGTCTACGAGACTTCAAAATTTAAATGTTACTTCCATATAAGCAAAAAAGGTAACAAAAACAATTTTTTTTTTAAAAGAAGCTTCGTCTGCATTTACAATGGACAGCCTTCGCATTTACAATGGATATAAATTTACGTCCCCTTTTAGATAACGAAATATCAAAAAAAATATCATAACTATATATAAGACACCACTGTGATCATCTTATTAATTCCCAGTGATCACGGATCAAAGAGCATTTACCTCTCATCTTTACGCACCGTCCTAACAGGCTAAGGTTTTATCCGAACCAATTATATTTCATCTCCTTTTTTTGGGGGAGGGGGGGGGGGGGTTGGGCATGGATAACAACATACCCATATAAATGGCAGAAAAATAACCCTAGTTATAGATATTGGCATTAAATAAACGATAAATGTATACCTGTTAAGAATAGAATTCTAATTAGAGTAAATGTCTATCTTGTAGAGAGTTTTACTTTGAGGCTAAGTCATTTTTCCTCCTATAAATAGAGGGGTCTTACCCCATTGTAAATAACCCCAAAATTCAATAAGAATTCTCTCTCTCTTTCTCTGCAATATTGCTCTTCTTCTTTTATTGTTTCATAATACGTTATCAGCACGAGACTCTACCGTCTTAAGAAGATCTTTGAGAAGAAAAATACACAAAAAGAAAAAGATACAAAAAAAAAAAAAAAAAAAAACTGAAAACGTGCACTTTACTGCTTCTTCATGAAGTCAGCTATATAGCTACAAAGGCTCCCAATCACTGCTCCCTCTTGTAGTAAGGGACGAGAGATACAAAGGCTAACAAATAGCCAAGAAAACGAAAAAGGAGCAGGATCTGTCGATTCCAAAAAAAAAAAAAAAAATTCAAAGACCTTACCCCCTTTTTGAAATCCATCTCCTTCACACCACCCCTTCATCAAACACGCCGGAAACTAGCCCCCAAACGAGACCGTCTCCACCTTAGCCCTAACCTTTCCTTCTTCATAGGAACCTAACAAAGCAGCCTTAGAGAGCACAGTTACAGCAGCGTAAACAAAAAAAAATGATCCCCACCCCATCTCTGGCGAGCTTCACACACACACACATACACCACGATGCACACATCATGTAGCTGCTGCCTCTTCACTCTTGAACGCACGCAGCAACAACTGATGGTGTCACTTCCATCAGCCAAGAAACAGTTTTAGACTAGGAGCTACTGTTATGGAGCTGGTCCGGTTAGTTTTATGACGTAGTCTGAGCTTTCCGGCGAGCGTTGAGGTCATTTAGTCATTGGTCTCCTCCGGTTCTGTCCGTGGTATCCGGTTTTGCGATATATTTTATTGAGGTCTCCGGTCTGCGAGTTTGGGGTGGAACGTCGTAGCTTGGTTTCCGTTTCCATAACTGAAATCCTTGTTTTCTCTGTACGCAACAAAGCCTGGCATAGAAGCACCTAGCGATGAAGATGACTTTATTGAAGTCAGGTCTAAGAGGCAAATGCTGAATGATAGGCGAGAACAAAGAGAAAAACAGATCAAGGCGATATCCCGTGTTTCTAAGCCTCCACGCATACCTCGGACGACTAGACAAAGTATTGCAATCACAGCTAGCCTAAATAAAATCTTTGCATATGTGGGTGGAGAAACACAAAATAAGAATAATTACTCAGATGTTATAGCTTCAAAGGCGCACGGATCTGTTTATAAGGATGTGTCCACTGGATATACTACCGTGATGTCGCAGCCACTTGCTAATTGGAACTCCTTCAGGGAGCAATGGATCTCAGGCCGATAAACAATTTTATACTGCCAAGTTGCTCCAAACCACCTCTGGATTTAAGGTAAGTATTTTACTTTTCTCTTTCAAAATTATTAACATTCTATAATTTGATTCCACATACAAGTAAAGATGATAAATTTTTATTCCAACTTTATTGGAGTTTGAAAGATATTATAATCATTCAAAGTGATAAAATTTCTATGTCTTGCCATGATCAAATTCATGTATGATTGTGGGCAAAGAATTGAAAACCCGTCCCATTGAATTTGCTCCATTCCCATTCCCTATAGAAAATGTGATAGCAGTATGTGATAAGTCTGAAAGAAGACAAAATTATTACCGTGAAGGTATCAATGGATGTGGACGTGGCAATAGACAAAATTATAATCGTCATCATTGCGATAATGAAGATAATAAGGATTCTCAAAATAATCCTTCACTCTGTAAAAGTAATATCTGTCATCGATTTGACATGAGATTTTATATAGCACATACAGATTATTATGGTCCATCCATGGTGTGAATGTGACAACATCTGATTTATGAGTACATATTCATTATTGGAAGAAGATGAACATGCTACTGGTATTGAATATACCACACTCACTTCTAGAAGGGGGGTTGAGATGATATAAGAAAATAATGTCATTATTATGGCATGAATGGTCATTGGTCATGTACCTATTGTACGCAAAAATATTTTGATAATGTGATTATTGTTATAAAATAGAAGTCTATTTAGAGTGAATGTCTAAGAGTTTTAGCTTAAAGCTAAGTCATTCCTCTTCCTATAAATAGAGGGGTCTTACCCCATTGTAAATCACCCCAAGTATTAATAAGAATACTTCTCTCTCTCCCTATTCTCTCTCTATTTGCTCTTGTTCTTGAGTTATTGTTCTTGTCTTTTATATTATTTCATAACACGTTATCAGCACGAGACTCTACCGTCTCAAGAACCATTCTCGAGAAATCTAAGGTATTTCCCTCTTCCTAATTTAATTTTCGATTATGTCTGACATTACGAAAAGAAAGTTCGTTGCCCTTGAAATTTCGGGCAAGAACTATATGACATGGGTGTTGGATGCTGAAATCCACTTAGATGCTATGGGTCTCGGAGACACCATCAAAGATAGAGAAAAAGCATCCACCCAAGAATGTGCGAAGGCCTTGATTTTCTTGCGCCATCACCTTGATGAAGGTTTGAAGATTGAATATCTCACCGTCAAGGATCCACTCGTCTTGTGGAACGGCTTAAAGGAGAGATATGACAACCTGAAGTTGGTCACTCTGCCACAAGCACGATATGATTGGGCTCATCTGAGGCTCCAGGACTTTAAGTCCGTTTCTGAATATAATTCTGCAATGTTCAGAATTACTTCTAAGTTGAAGCTATGCGGGGATAATATCTCCGATTATGATATGCTTGAGAAAACGTTTACAACGTTTCATGCCTCCAATATAGTACTGCAACAACAGTACAGAGAGAAAGGCTTTACAAAGTACTCTGAACTGATTTCTCTTCTACTAGTGGCTGAGCGAAATAATGACCTGCTCATGAGAAATCATGAAAATCGACCCACTGGGTCTACACCACTGCCTGAAGCAGATAAGGTGCACTCTCATTATGCCAAACATGAAAAGGGCCATGGTCATGGTCATAAACGGGGTCATAACCAGGGACGTAGACAAGGAAGAAATTCCAATGAAGTCCGTCAACCCCCAAGGAGAGATAACCGCCGAAAGCAGAAACGGGGTCATGAAGATCCTAAGGCAAATGGGTCAGAAACGATATGTTATCGTTGCGGTGGGAAAGGGCACTGGTCAAAGACTTGCCGTATACCAAGACACTTGGTTGACCTTTATCAAGCATCTCGAAAGAGAAAAGGCCCTGAAACAAATTTTATCTATGACGACGATGAGGACATCACCCACCTGGATGTGGCAGACTTCTTTGAGCAACCCGAGGGGAAAATAGACCACCTAATCGGCGATGGGTCCGTGATGAAAGAAGATGAAGTTATTTGATTTTGTTCTACTTATTTGTATTAGTTAGTGAATAAATTAATAGTCATTAGTATTAGCTCGTATTAGTTAGTTCATGACGCAATGTTAGCAGTAGTTCTTTAGAATATCTTCAATATGCTCAAATATCAATAATATTTTTATTTTCCAGTAGGGGTAATCGACTAGCCTGAAAAACTGGTCGATTATCTACTATTTTCGTATTAAAGCTGAAAAACAATTGATGAACAATCGATTGTCTTTGGCTAACAATCGATTGTCGTTAAGACAGTGTAATCTGGAATTTTTCAAAAATCATCCACAATCGATTGTCTTTGTCTAACAATCGATTGTCGTTGAGACAGTGTAATCTGGAATTTTTCAAAAATCATCCACAATCGATTGTCTTTGTCTAACAATCGATTGTCGTTAAGACAGTGTGTTCTGGAATTTTTCAAAATAGCCAACAATCGATTGTCTTTACTTAACAATCGATTGTCTTAAAACAGTGTGTTCTGGAATTTTTCAAAATAGCCAACAATCGATTGTCTTTACTTAACAATCGATTGTCTTAAAACAGTGTGCTCTGGAATTTTTCAAAATAGCCAACAATCGATTGTCTTTACTTAACAATCGATTGTCTTAAAACAGTGTGCTCTGGAATTTTTCAAAATAGCCAACAATCGATTGTCTATACTTAACAATCGATTGTCTTAAGACAGTATGATCTGAAGTTTTTCAAAATAGCAAATAATCGATTGTGTGTGTTTAACAATCGATTGTCAATGTTCAACAATCGATTGTTTGTAAGTGACAATCGATTGTTTGAAGAAAATGCTTAAACTGAAATTTTCAAACTGCAAAGTAATGGATAACATATCTGATTTATTTTAGTCAATGACATCAGCAGATTTTGAAAATATTATGTGACACAAACGAATTGAACTTGTTTATTATTATGTTCGTGTATTTCTGTTGTATATCAAACCATGGGAAGTAAATTGATTGAAGGCTCCGGAAGAGCAACTGTAACTCTGCCGAAAGGCATGACGTTTATCTTAGAGAATGCAATATTCTCCTCCAAGTCTAAGAAGAACTTGTTGAGTTTTAATGATATCAATGTTCTCCTCCAAGTTTAAAAGGAACTTGTTGAGTTTTGAGAATCCATTTTAGAGAATGCAATGTTCTCCTCCAAGTCTAAAAGGAACTTGTTGAGTTTTAAAGATATCATTCAAAATGGATATCAGATTGAGACAATAGATGAGAATAATCTTGAATTCTTCATGAAAACGAGGTTGCCCATTTCGGTTTGGGTTCACGCCATTTTGCATGCAGCAATGCTAGTTCGTCGGCTGCCCACTTTGGTTTGGGTTCATGCCATTTTGCATGCAGCATTTTAGTTTGTCGGCTGCCCACTTCGGTTTGGGGACACGCCATTTTACATACAGCAATGCTAGTTCGTCTCTGACTGACGAATTGACACAAATATTCCCCGTTGCAATTGGTGGGTCATGGACCCAATATATCCCATTTAAGAATTTTTGGATGCGCAGTATATGTGCCTTTAGCACCGCTATCCCGCACCAAAATGGGTCTGCAAAGAAGGTTAGGAATATATGTTGAGGTTGAATCGCCCTCCATTATTCGCTACCTCAAAACATTGACAGGAGATTTGTTCACTGCACGATTTGCAGACTGTCAATTTAATGAGACACTTTTCCCAAAATTAGGGGGAGAAGTTGGTGAAACCAAACGGGAAATTTTGTGGAAAAATGCATCATTATCTCATCTTGATCCACACACCTCTATTTGTGAGAAAGAGGCACAAAAGATTATCCATTTGCAAAGAATAGCAAATCAAATGCCTGACGCATTTATAGATTTGAAAAGGATAACAAAATCACATATCCTCGAAGTGAATGTGACAACATTTGATTCACGAATACATATTCATTATTGGAAGAATATGAACATGAAATTGGTATTAAATATACCACACTCACCCCTAGAAGGAGGTTTGAGATGATACCACACTCACCCCTAGAAGGAGGTTTGAGATGATATATGGCATGAATGATCGTTGGTCACGTACCTATTGTACGCCAAAGTATTTTGGAAATATGACTATTAAAGGACAACGATAATGCAAGAAACATATCTTGCATATAAGTTTGATATGACCATAATGGTATAACTTTCTCGTTAAGAAAGATATTCACCACATGGATGTTGATGAATCTGTGGTAGTACAAAATTAATTGAGAGCTCTAGAAGAGCCAATTATTACTATGTTGGAGAAACACAATTGAGTATTGTGCTGTAGTAAGTCTCAAAGAAACTTATTCAGTTTCCAAAGTACACGCGAGAGCGATTGATTATATTGAGACTATAAATAAAGGAAGGCTTTGATATCTCCTATTACTACAACTTGTAGCGGTGTAATTTGCATATGAAAAGCTACCCGCTTTGTTCTCCAGTTTGTACTACACAAACGAAAGAATGCCACAATAAAGTGGATATCTATTGGTATAAAACTCATGTCATAATAAACCTGAAGTTTATTGATAAGTGCACATGTCATGGTGTAAATTTGAAGTTTACCAATATCGATAATTTATTCAGTTGACATTCCTGTTAGCCATCTCATTTTAAGTATGATGTGCAAATTCACATAGGTGAATATTAAAGAACTAGAAAGTTCTTTACGAATTCTCGTGTATCACTTGTTCTCATTAATGAACTGACCAACTAAAGAATTCGGGTTGAAGCCCATAAATTCTGGAAATATCAAAGGTGAATATGGGCCCATTCACCTGCCATGTATACCACATATGATGCATCTATGATATGGTTACATGCGCAATTGTTATTAACCCGCAGCCTGGCCGGTGCTTGCAAGGTAAATTGCTCAGTAATCTAACTTCGAGCATAATTTCCAGATTCTCTACTCAAGATAGTTCATCTTGATAAGTTGGTTTATATCAAAGTTGGTTTAGCAAGATAATTATTGAGTGCTTCCACTTAATAGCTAAACTGTTTCTTATGAGAACAAAGTTATATATATCAGTTTGATATAAGTTGTATACGAGAGTATATTCTCCCCTCACAAGTGGTTCAGGGTCAGGAACCAAATAATTTCATCTTATTATTAATGTGCCGTGTATGTTGACATGATAATGCACAAAGATGATTTCCCAAAGTTGAGGAAACAAGTTAGCTTTTCTAACATGAGGGGGAGACATGATAAACACTTGAGAAAAGGTTACATGGGATGAATTATCATTTGTATATGTATATCCCCGAATATCATGATATGAACCTGAAGTTCATAAAAGGGATAATTCAATTGTAACATATTGCAAAGCATGCTATACGCATTTGCTGACCCAAAGAAAGTAACTAAATGGAAGAGATTCAATTCAAGAAGAATTGATTCCATATGAAAGACATGTAGTTTTGAACCTATAGTTCAAATGCTTGAAAGTATAAAGTCAAAGGTATGTATAGTCAGTTTTCGATATCTTATTTGTCTAGCATGACATGGAAAACTTGATATGCATCTAAAGTCTATTATATGGCTTATATGACTTAACTTGAAAGATTTAAGTTGCTTGAAGCATATGCAATTCTTGGTCTTGAAGTACCACATCCCAAGTACAATTTGTGTACATATGAATCTTGCTATAACTATAAGCATGATGGCATTGAGAATGCATCTATGGAGATATTGAAAAGTTATTCCATGACATTATATGAAGATGTTCATATCTATCAAGAATGATGATTTCAAGGTGCGGAATATTTATTCAAGTCAATATGGTTGATTTGTCAAACGTCTACCAAAGATCGTTTTGAAGATGATGCACAAGATTGGGATGCAAATGCTCAAGGATATAAATTGATGTACTCATTAGGGGGAGTTAATGCGCGTTGCACTCTTTTTCCCTTACAAGGTTTTGTCCCACCGGGTTTTCCTTGCAAGGTTTTTAACGAGGCAACCAATAGGCGCATATTCAAACATGTGTACTCTTTTTCCTTTCTTTAATTTTTCCCAATGGGTTTTGGTTTTTAAGGTTTTATGAGGCACATTATTGAATAGACATTCAAGGGGGAGTGTTATAAAATAGAAGTCTATTTAGAGTGAATGTCTAAGAGTTTTAGCTTAAAGCTAAGTCATTCCTCTTCCTATAAATAGAGGGGTCTTACCCCATTGTAAATCACCCCAAGTATTAATAAGAATACTTCTCTCTCTCCCTATTCTCTCTCTATTTGCTCTTGTTCTTGAGTTATTGTTCTTGTCTTTTATATTATTTCATAACAATTATTAAAGGACAATAATAATGCAAGAAACATATCTTGCATATAATTTTGACCATGACCATAATGGTATAACTTTCTCTTTAAAAGAAATATTCACTATATGGATATTGATTAATATGTGATAGTACCAAAAGAACTCTGTAAGAGCTAATTATATTATTTTGGAGAATCACAATTGATTACCAATAAGGTATTGTGTTGTAGTAATTCTCAAAGAAACTTATTCAGTTTCCAAAGTAAATGCGAAAGCGGTTGATTGTATTGAGACTATAAATAAAGGAAAGATTTAATATCTTCTATTACTACAACTTATAGCGGAATAATATGTATGCGAAAAGCTACCCGCTTTATTCTCCAATTTGTACTACACAAATAAAAGAATGCCACAATAAAGTGAATGTTTATTGATATAAAAACCCATATCATAATAAACATGGAGTTTATTGAGAAATGCACATGTCATGGTGTAAACATGAACTTATCAATATTGATAATTTATTTAGTTGGCATAATCATTTTAGCCATATCAATTTAAAGTGTGATGTGCAAGAATAAACGAGAATCTATATGGGTAAATATTAAAGAACTAGAAAAATCTTTACGAATTCTCTTGTATTACTTGTTCTCATTAATTAATAGACCAACTAAAATTGGGATTGAATCCCATGAATGCTGGAAATATCAAAGGTGAATATGGGCCCATTCACCTGCCATGTATGCCACATATGATGCATCTATGAGATGGTTACATGTGCGATTATTATTAACCTGCAACATGGTGTGTTGCGAGGTAACTTGCTTAATAATATAATATAGAGCATAATTTCCAGATTGTTTTTATTCAAGATAGTTCTTCTTGATAAGTTGGTTTACATCATAGTTGGTTTAGCAAGATAATTATTGAGTGCCTCCACTTAATAGCTAAACTGTTTCTTATGAGAACAAAGTTATATATATCAGTTTGATATACGTTGTATATGAGAGTATATTATATTCTCCCCTCACAAGTGGTTCAGGGTCAGGAACCAAATAACTCCATCTTATTATTATTGATATGCGGTGTATATTTTCACTAACACCATAATGCACAAAGATGGATTCTCAAAGTTGAGGAAACAAGTTAGTTTTTCTAACATGAGGGGGAGACATGATAAACAGTTGAGAAAACGTTATGTAGAATGAATTATCATTTCTATATCTAGATCCTCGAATAGGATAATATGAACTTGAAGTTCATAAAAGGATAATTCAGTTGCAACATATTGCAAAGCATGTCATACGCATTTGCTGACCCAAATAAAGTAACTATATTCTCATTGCAAATGCTCATATTAAGTCCTAGAAGGACAAAATCTATGGTATGCATAAAGCGTATAGACAAATCGGTTTCAAATAGAACTTCTTGATAAAGAAGATGAGCAAATGATCAAAGTGATCATAATAAATGAGGCAAGTGATCTAGAAGGTCACGTGACATAACACTTCATAAAATCTCATGAGAGATTCAGGTACCTGAATATATGAATGAAGAGATCTCTATGTTATGTCTTTATGAAAATTTATTGGAACTGATATAACATGTTTGTCGACGACATCTATGATAGCACTAATATAATGAGGATCTTAAGTCTGTCGCCTACAGATACAAAAGTATTGGCCAAATGGAAGAGATACAATTCAAGTAGAATTGATTCCATATGAAAGACATGTAGTTTTGGACATGTAGTTCAACTACTTAAAAGTATAAAGTCAATGGTATGTGCAATCAGTTTTTCATATCTTATTTGTTTAGCATGACATGAAAACTTGATATTCATCTACAGTCTATTATATGGCTTATATGACTTAACTTATATGACAATCCATGAAGGATTTAAGTTGCTTGAAGCATATACAATTCTTGATCTTGAGGTACCATTTCCTTAATGCAATTTATGCACAACTATATCTTGCTATAACTATAAGCATGATAATGTGATAGCGAGGATACCTCTATGGAAATACTGAAGAGCCATTCCATGATATTTGTGAAGATGTTATATATCTATCACGAGTGATGATTTCAAGGTGCAAATATTCATTCAAGTTAATATGGCTGATTTATTTATCAATTCTCTACCAACGATCTCTTGAAGATGGTGCACAAGATTGGAATTTGAAGGCTCAAAGATGTGAATTGGTGCTATCTTCAGGGGGAGTTAATGCGTGTTGTACTCTTTTTTCCTTACAAGGTTTTGTCCCACTGGGTTTTCCTTGCAAGGTTTTTAACGAGGCAACCAATAGGCGCATTTCTAAACATGTGTACTCTTTTTCCTTTTCTAGAATTTTTTTCCCATTGGTTTTTATTTTAGTTATGGTTTTAATGAGGCATATTATTTATTGAGTAGACATTCAAGGGGGAGTATTAAGAATAGAATTCTAATTAGAGTGAATGTCTATCTTGTAGAGAGTTTTACTTTGAGGCTAAGTCATTTTTCCTCCTATAAATAGAGGGGTCTTACTCCATTGTAAATAACCTCAAAATTCAATAAGAATTCTCTCTCTCTTTCTCTGCAATATTGCTCTTCTTCTTTTATTATTTTATAACAATATCACAGTACTAATATGTATATAATAACTTTTTTCTCCTTCTTTGTCTATACCAACATATATATTAAAATTTTATTTTCATTCTTTGCATATAAATAATATTATTCTATCTATATATCAGTAATATAAAATTATATATATAGTTATTTTTGCCTTTGTATCACTGTATATCACAATAAAAATATTATAATATTTGTATATCACAATGTATAGCATATTGGGCATATGCAATACTAAAATGGATATCATAAGTTTATTTTTTACTGTGTACATTAAAAATTAATTTTTTTTGTATACTAAAATATTATTTGCTCCCACAATTATATTTATTATTTTATATTTTATAACTTGCTAAAACATGTTATTTTCAAAAATTTAGTTTCCTTTTTGATCAATAATTAATAATTATATTATTTGTATCATAGTGTATAAAATAATAATAATGTGTATATCAAAAACATTTATTAAAATTTTATTTTCCTTCTTTGTATAATTCATTTCAGATTGAAAACTTAAGTTCAAGACGATTCCATATGTGTATCCCTTATTGTAACCTGTGTATATCTCTATGTACATCAGTGATATTTTATGTATATTATGTATATTAAGTATATCTGTATATATCCATGAAAATTTGTGTTGTATATACGATATAGAATTTGACCACGGGAATCCATAAAAAAAATCATGTCGCATACCGATATACAAAGTGATATACACGTCCTTAAAAATTTGTGTGTAATATACACTGATATACACGATATTTAACGTGATCTACATATGTCGTTGTTGGACTTTTAGGTCTGTATTTTTGCCTGCAACCAATCGAAACCACTTCTAATATTTCTCAAAATTTGTATATAGACTCGTTTAGGTATTTTCAACTAATTTCAACTACACGCACTCATTCAATCCAACTAATAAAAGGAAAAGAGAAGAAAAACAAATTTGAAATATATTTTTCTCTATTAGTTTTTGCTGATCTTGTTCAATTGTATATAGCCTCGTTTAGGTATTTTCTACCAATTTCAATCACACCCACTCATTCAATCCAATCAAAAAAAAAAAAGAGTGAAGAACAGTAAAGTTGAAATAAATTTTTCTCTCTTAGATTGTGTTTTTGATTTTCTCTTATGTGACATCCCACTGATTTTTTTTACATAATTTGCAAGAATTTTTTATTAGACTATGAGAGCAAAAGAGATGATATAGAAGAAGAAATACAAGGAGAGAAAGGGGCAGAGAAGCCAAAATAAGCGTGTAGTTTTTTTTAGAGAGAATATAAAAGAGAGTAATTTTTTAGGCTTTGGCTATATAATGTCAATTATTTGGGGCTATCTTTGTCAAACCTAATATAAAGCTAAAAAATTGCCAATTCCTATTATGGGTTGTTATAGGATGCCATAAATAGATTTCGAGCCTGTTTGTCCAAGCTTCTCGGAAGCCAAAAGTACTTTTTTCCTCTAAAAAAATACTATTTAAAAAAATTAAGTTGTTTGGCCAATACAACAAAATACTTTTGGCCAGAAGTAGAAGCAGTTTTTCTGTTTTTGGGAAGAAGCAGAAAATTCTAACTTCTTCCAAGAAGCAGAAGTAGAAGAAAAAAATTAATTTATTCAAGACAAAGCTATCCTCACCATAAATTTATATTTTCTAAATTATCCCTAACTAATTTAAATTTTTTCTTTTCTTTTTTTATTTCTAGCTTTTGTTATTCTTTTAAAATTAAAGATATTACATACATGAATCATATTGTATCTTTCTAAATTCTTTATTGACTTTTCTAGTTTTTGATTTTTTTGTGTAATACCTTGTAACTTTTCAAATTCTCTTCCTCTTTTTTCACACTAAAGCAAATTATTTACATTCTTCTTTGGATTATCAATTCTCTTCCTACAAATAATCATCTATAAATTTTTTTTATTATATGCTATTAGTGCCCGAATCTTTAAAACAGTTATCAAAGCTAATTTATGAAAATTACCTATAAATAGGTTATGAATTACAATTGCATCATATAATCTATTGATATATTATTAAAAGAAGAAAAAAAGTATCACACATTAAGCCAAGTGGCATCCTTACAAATGTCCACTTGGCAATTTATATATTAGTTATTCTTTTTTAATGTGAATTTAAACACACTTTTATTTTTATATATTTAAAATTATTTCTATTTCACACTCAATGTCATCTTTCAAGTTTGACGCTCAGAATCATCTAGTTACAATTATCATGACTATACATAATTTCATCTGATGATATTCTTCTACTGATAAGGAATTCAATTATTATGCTAATGAAGACATTACTACTGAGATTGAGGAAAGGGTTGGGCCTTCTGATATTCCTTTAGAAATGCAAGGCAAGTCTTCTACTAATATGGAAGCGTTGTGTGATAGACGTAGAGATGAAATTGTTGAGAAATATTATCATATCTGAGTGACTTTACTTATTATTTCATGGTATCTTATCAATGTATAGTAATTTGTGAAATTACTGAATGATGTATTTTGATTATTCAAATCATCATGTAACAATAAGTAATTATACTAGATAATAATATATTCCTTGATATAACAATATATGTAAAATTGATTTAAATCTTTAATATGTTTGCCTACTTTATGTTTTATATTTTAATAAAATAAAATAAAAAATAATAAAAGTGTTTTATGATAAATATTTAAGTTCATTTTTCTCTTTAAAGGAATTATAAACATTGGTACTTTCCTTTTTGGTAATTTAACATTCAAAATTACTTTTAGAAAGATTGTCCAAATACAATTTGTTTACCAAAATATTGCAAAAAGTACTTCTTAATGATTTAATCAAACACAAACTGTTTTTTTCAAAAGCTCTTTTGAAAAAACTACTTCTTAGAAAAGGTACATTTTAAAATAAGCAGATTTTGGCAGCTTGGCCAAACGAGCTCTTTGACATATTAGTTAGCTCTCAGCTTTTACGCCAAATGAGTAAACTTTCCAAATTTATTCTCCCAAATATATTATTTTCTAAGGTATGATTAGTGGTGGCAAAATGGTTAAAAAAAATAGATATCTATCTATATTTTCCGCTAAAAATGGGTGGAATTATGAACTTCTTAAGACAGGTCAAATATAGATAAGAACCATATTATCCACTTAGAAAATAAATAACCAATAAATAAATAATGTCTTTAACTTTTACATTTGTAAAGACTCAAATAGGGGGTTCTTCAAGTTTGGGAGACTAGGAATTCTCCGAAAAGTGATATTAAAATAGCCATAGATAATATCATTACCCATATTAACTAATTTTCTGTCCATATTAAATATTGATCGGGTGGAATAATTTATCCGTTTTTCCATTACTCGTTTTTGGCCTCCCCATATTTGACCCAACTAGCCTATTTACCACCTCTAAGTATGATTGTTATTTTTTGACAGAATAGCCTAATAAACACTTGTACTTATTTTTATTTGTCATCCCGGTCCCTATAAGTAATAAAGTTTCATTCAGGTACTTGCACTTATCCTTAGTCAATATTTTAAACCCCGCTGACACTACATGTCTCTCAATCGCATGGTGCTAGAATCCACGTCAGATAAAAATATACCACTTCGGCATTTTTTTAAAAAATTACATGAAAAAAAAACTTTTTTCCTCCCTCTTTTTTTAAAAACCTTTTCTTTATTTTTCTTTCTTCTCCACCATCATGCTCTCCTTGTTGTACTGCCTGAATCTAGCCATCAGATAACGCCATGAATAGTACTCTTCCATTTCCAATTCCTCCATAAAAACTCTTATCCCACCTCTACTTCAATATCTTATTTCCCCTATATTCTTTTCTCTCTAAAATACAGTTGGCCAACCATAGTAGAAATCCAATTCCGTTATTCTTCTCGCCATTTTCGTCCTATCTTTATTCTTTCACTCATTCACGATTTCACTAGCTTTAAATCGTGCTCCTTCCCCTGTTAAGATCTTGCTTTGCAGAAAAGGGTTCCTAATATTTTAATAATTTAACTTCATCTCTATATAAAAACAACCATACAAGAGTAATAAAATTTTAAATTTCTATCAATTAAGTTATACTATTTTCTACTAAAAATAAATATTCACAAAGCATATAAATAATGGCAAACAGATAATTAACTAGACCATACAAAGGAAAATTAGATCTATGAAAGATATTTTAAAAATAAAAAAAGAAGAAAAGGGGCAGGGGTTGGAAGAACAGGAAGGGGAAAAGACAAAGAAAAATAAAAGGGACAAGGGATGGGGAAAAACGAGAATGGGATGGGGGAGAAAGAATTGGGACTAGGTTTGGGGAAGAACGAGAAAGGAAGGGGATAAAGAGAAAAAGAACAGGGGAAAGGGTGGGTCTCGGTGAAAACGAGAAAGAAACATATATTTTTGTTTTTATTTCTTTTGTCTTCTTCTTTTTATTTTTTTGAAAATTACTTTTTAATATAAATTTTTACATTCACCTCCTTATACGCGTGAAGTATACACATTTTGTACAACTCAGTCATCAAGTTGCCACATATGCTCGGTCAATAATCAGAGGGATTTAAAATATTAAATTTGAAAAAGTTCAAGTGTTTGGATTGAAAAAAAACTGAAGTAGGAGAACCGGCATGGCAAAATAGCACAAGTGTAGGTATCATTTAAGCCATTCTGCCTTATTTTTTTACAACGAAATGAGAAGGCTAGTAGTTTCCTATAGTTTAAATTTTTATATTTACTCTGATGCTTTCGTGCGTGCTCAGTGGTGAATTCAAGTGTAATGTAAGGGTTTATTAAAAATTAAAAAATTACCAACTATGTCCATTTATAGGTAGCTCGTTACAAAAATTGGCCAATTGATAAAATATTATTACTATTAGCTAATTAGCTATTTGTAGCATAACAAAATATCAAATTTATGTTTTGTTTTGAGTGAATATTATTAGAATAGATTGGGCACAACTTATGGATATTAAGTCTCAATTTTGGGATGATTTGGTGAAGTTTTGAGGTGGTTTGAATTGAAAAATTCGATAAAAAGTAAACATAAAAAAATGTTATGCGTATCACACTGTGTATCATTTGTGTATTATATTTGTATCTATTGTGTAACACATGTATATCCATGTATAACTGTGTGTGAGATAAATATGTGATACATGTGTTGCAGAAAACTTTTCTGAACTCGATTTAATTACGAATTCTGATACAAAACCAGTCCAAATCACCTCCAATCTTCCTCAAATTTTATGTATTGACTTATTTATATATTTTCAATGAATTTCAACTATACCCATTGAAAAGTTTTTTTTTGTTTAGATTTTTTTGAATATTGTATATAGTTTTTGTATTCATCACCTTATTTGCTACCTCATCCACAAAATTTTCTTTTCGTCTTGTACCTAGTGTCGCCAACCATGCTTAAAAATATGAAAAGTGATTTTTGCATATGATTCTTTGAGAGAAAGAACCCTAGTATTTGGTTTTTCAATTTTTGTTGGCTAGTTTTGGTAAGTCTATGATTAATGGATAGAGGTTGGTAAGTTAAGATTTATTTGGGTATTTGTGTAAGTTACCCTTACAAACCCACTAACTTTTGACTAGGTCCTATTTAAATTTTAAATAATTATAAATATTTAATTTTGAGCTAAGTTATATTTACATATTAACTTGAGGTTATTACAGAAACATGTAAATTTTAAATCTTGAATTCGTGTCCTTGCATAATTCTTATGATGATATATATGGAATCATGAGGCTCGCATAAATCTAATAGCAACTTGATAAAGATAAATTTAATCCATTGTACCATCAGGAGGTTATTGTAGACATGAAAAATTTGATGGATCAAGCTAAATTCAAAATTCAAGATACTACAAGACAGACTCTGAAATCCTAGGAGTCCATTAGGGTTGCTTGGATGTTTTTCTTCCAAAGCCCTAACTTGGAGGCTACTCTAACCTAACCTTAGGTGTTGACGCCCCCCTTTTTCTCTCGAGGGAAAAAAATCGGGTTTATGACATTATGGGTGGAATGACTCTTATATCCCCTTTTGGGGGGAATTTGGGTTATGGAGTTTGAAGAGTCGCCACCTAATGATTATAGTGCATTAGGACACTTTTTGAGAAAATAACAAGGATTCGAAGGAAAACCAAAGTTTGGGTAAGGGCTTGAGATTATCTTGATGGGAAGATGTTAGGCATCCCTCAAGATCCACTAGTGTGGTTTCCGGCCTTTCCTAGTTGTGACTTTAAGAAGAGTAGAAGTAGACAAGTAAAGTTTGCACATAAGAAATGCAAGCAAGTTGACAATTTTGAAAGAAGGAAGTCACAAGTAAAATGGAATTTTAGTTTAAAGAAAACATTTAAATAAGGGAAAAGTAAAAAGAGGATCCCAGGTTTAACTATAATATGGATCATTCGATGCAATATCTCACACATGTTCCCAAAGAGGGGCGCCTTATGATATTAGCGCATCGTCATCATCTCCATATTCTACCCTTCCCACCCCGTTAAGGTATTTAAGCACGTTTAGTCTCGTTTACTTACTACATGCTAATACCCGTCCCGACCTATCAGTCCCGGGGTATTTGGACTTCTAATCCTAGAAGGGGAAGAAAAGGGGATAAGGGCATATATGGGGTTTAAAAGGTAAAAATGCTAAGGCGTCAATAAAAAAAAATAGCACATAAAGGGAATAAACAAACATACAAAGGCTGCACATAAAACCCCCTAAGCCATACAACAAATTAGTTTAGCATGACTTGCAATTACTGATTTGGTCTTAAGATTAAAACTGACGATTGACAAAATTGTTTAACACATAGAGTGGGATAATAAGTCTACTTTGAGCCCCTTGGGTTCGGTTTGTTAGAAATCAAAGTATTTTAGGCGAATGATTTAGAAAATACTGGATTTAGAAAAGGTAGTCAGGCACAGAAGAGCTTTACAGGAAAGTATAGATTGCTATAAGTTTATAAACAAATTCTGAAAGCATCAGATTGTTTGAGTGAAAATGCAGACGAGTTATGCAAGAGTTTCGAAGGGAGGAGTATTTTGAGAAAAGAGTTTATTGCAGGACTGTTTTAAAGGCAGTTATCAGAGACTGATTAAAATGCTTAGGCAGAACTATTTTAAAAGACTGTTCATGGAAAAGAATGTAGATTTGTAGGGCTTGAAAGCACACATGGTTTACAAAAAGGTTTGTTGAAAACATTACAACTAAAAGAAAGTTAAGAACCAATTGACAGACTGTTGTTACTTAAACGGATCAGGCGAGTTGAAATTATTCCTATAGGCATAACATCTACGTTTCGATTTTTAAAGGGGGTTGTTAAACCATTGATAAAAGATGAACATAATTGTCCTACAGCTTTCCTAACACATGTGCAGTTTCTATAGACATGATCTCTATTATGCTTGCAATACAAAATCATATAGGCATGATTTCTGAATCGCATGTAATATTAACGTCTTATAGGCATGGTTTCTAAGTGATTTGCAATGTTAAAATCCTATTGGCATGAGTTCTAAGTGATTTGCAATGTTAAAGTCCTATAGGCATGATTTCTACCCCTTTTGACTTATACAGGAAAGTAAATCCCCTCCCACACCCTTTTACTAATAATCCCCAAGTCTTTTTACAAATTTATTACAAAAAATTGAAGGGAAAGACTAAAAAAAATACATCCAAACTAAAACGGACCCGAGGAACCCCAAAGAAAATTTAGTGTCCAACACATATATTTTAACAAATCCGGATTCCAAATTCCAAGGCCTTCTCTTAGAGTGTTTCAAAGTTCCAAGGGCTTTCAGGAAGCCCAGACAATGCTTACACCCGAAAGATTGAATAGAGTAGTGCAATGTGTGGAATTACCATCCCTTAGGCATCCAAGTTCAGAGGAAACTCTAGGGTCCCTCAGCATGGCTTACCATAGGGGGTAGGACATAAAGAACGAAGAATAAGTGTAAAGTGAGGGGAGCAAAGGATGGTCATACCCAGTCATGGTTGGGACCAGCACACCCCTAATCCTTTACTTGATTCAAAAAAAATAAAAGAGCAGACTTTCAGAAGTCAGACATGGGTCCGAGTGGTGATTAGGATACTACCAGACCCTAGTCAAGGCTCAACACATAAGAGGATTAAGGGAATGGGGTTGATTTGAGTGAAGGTTCAAAAGAACCTGATCCTAAGTCAATTGAAAATACTCACATACAAGGGGGATTAAAGGGAAAAGGGGATCATATGAAAGCAAACCTCAAAGAGAGATAAGAAAAGCATAACAGTAGAAGCATGCAGAAAAGCATAACAAGCTAATGTATGGTCACATACTACTAGAAAAACATATAATTGAGAGGTCATGTAGAAGGCAGAAATAAACACATAGTTTTAGAGAACAATATTTAAATGATGGATACCTACCAGTTGGAGTGTCAAACATCAGAACAAGCAAATAGAGTTCTATAGTTTAGCCTTGACTTTCAACCGGCTAAACACAAGCAGCAGCACAAGTAGTAGAAAAGAGAAGAGAGAGTTTAGTGTGTGTCTATTGAACTGAATTGTTCGCGTGTTTGATGAAAAAAGAGTGGGGTATTTGTAGTTAGAAAATAAGTAGCAAGTAAGACAAAAAAATACTTTAGTATCAAATCAGAATCAATTAGGGAAAGGACTTCCTTCAATTAAGGAGTCAGACTTAATGTAATGAAAACATAGTTCCATTTATAGAAAGTAAATCAAGAATACTTTGCAAAATAACAGGTAAATACAAATAAAGGTTTTAGAATGCACGGTTTAAACAAATAAGGAATGAATAGAATCGATAATCACATTGTAAATCAAGGAATCAGGGATTCTAAATTAGTAATGAACTGAGTCATAATATAGGTCCAAATAAGTCAAAGAGAGAATCAAAAATAAATTCATAGAAAAATCAATCCCCAAAATTACGGTTATTCATAGAGAAAATATTTGACTATAAAAAGGGAGCAAAAATTTAAACATGCGAGGTTAAAAATAAGTAGAGTAGTCATACAAAGTAGAAGAACCAAGAGGTCTTGCAAAGCTTAGCAAGAATCAGAAGCATGAGTCGAGCTTTTAGAGAATTAGGTTTTTGAAATTAAACAGGAAACAAAAATACTCGCACACAAGTACTGTGAAAACCCCCAAAAATCTAGGGTTTCTTCCTCACTGACAAAATCATAGAGAATCACGCAAAAAATAAACTCAGAAAGTCCATAAACATTCATGGAAGCATAATGAAAGAAGAAACAGTAAAGAATTTACTCGAAAACCCTAGAAGAAAATATAGTAAACAAAATACCTATAAATCATAGTGAAAACACTCAGGATTCACAGCGAAGCCAAATAATGTAAGAAATCGCAGTATAACAAGTGAAAATCACAAAACCCTAACTTTTAAGAAGATGAACCATTTTGGAAAAAAAAATCGAAAAGAACGTGGAAAATACTTAGCAATCTTAGAAAATAACATGGATCTGAAGTATATTTTAACGAGAAACAAAGAAGGAAAAAACATCGGAGACTTAGGGTTTCAGAGAAAACCATAGAAAAAATAAGAAAGGCCTGGAACGGACTGGTCCTGAGTTAAAGACGGACTCTACAAGGCTAAGACTCACCGGATGGAGGATGGAAATGGCCATAGAACTCAAGTCGGAGGACCTATAATGTCCCGGTCGGTCGTTTTGAGTTCCGGCGCGTCATTCAGCAATTTGAGGCCATGAGCAGCTTCATCTCAGGTATATTGACTTGTGTGTATGGTCAGAATTAATATTCAGGAAGTTTGGAGTCAAATCTAAATGGAAATTCTCATTTTGAAAGCTTAAACTTGAAGAAATGAACTAGGGATTTTTGAGTAAATGACCTCGGAATCGAGATCTGAAGGTTGCAGCAGGTTTGTATGATGATTTCGAACTCGGGCATATGCCCAGATCGAGTTTTGGATAACCCGCGAGTATTTTTGCGACTATTGTGGAAGATAGCATTTTAGAAGAAATTGCATCAGTTTGGCTTAAAATGCATTTCAGTGTTATTAATGTCTGTTTGGGATTCTGGATTTGGGAGCGCGATCGGAAGTGAATTCGGAGGTTCGTAGGTCATTTTGAAGTCATTTGGCGAAATATAGAAATTTGAAGGTTTTTGAGAAAATTCAACCGGAAGTGGAAATTTTGATATCGGGGCCTGAATGCGATTCCAAAAGTTGGGGCAAGTCCATATTGTCTAATGTGACTTGTTTACAAAATTTGAAGTCATTGCAGAATGATTTTGGTAAGATATGAGACATTTAGTCTCTTTTAAGGAAGCTTAAGTTGGAAAAGTCAACTGGATATTGACTTATGTGTTAGAGGGCTCGAAACGGGTATAGAATTAAGCTTGAATTGGCAAAGTAAGTATTTTGGCGAATTCTGGTTGATAGGTGAGATTTTGATCCAAGGATCAGAATATAATTCCGAAAGTTGTTGTAGCTTCGTAATATCATTTTGGACTTGCCTGCAAAATTTGAGGTCATTCAAACTAGTTTTGACGTGTTTCGGCATCGGATGTGAAATTTGAAAGAATTCTTGGATTTAAGGCTCAAATCATTGAAGTTGATGTTATTTTGGCGATTTGATCGCTCGAGCAAGTTCATGTGATGTTTTAGAGTCAGTGTGCATATTTGGTCTGGAGCCCTGAGGGCTCAGGAGTGTTTTGGAGGTGTCTCGGAGTAATTCCAGACTTAGAAAATATGCAGATATTGCAGAAAAAAAGTACCCGTAAACAGTACCAGTGAACTGTGACGTGAACAGTGATAGACAGAATGTTAAGTTCTGAAAATGGGACTTCGTCCCATTTTCCATTTTTAGCAATTTGGAGCTCAGTTTGAGCGTTTTTCGGATAGATTTTTTAGAGAACAACGGGGTAAGTTTTCTTAACTCAATTTTGGTTGTATAACTCGAATCTATTTCAAGTTTTCGTGTTTAATGTGAGATTTTTTTTTGAAAAGGGTAGAAAACCCTCTTGGGTAGAAATGGTGATTGAGGGATCAAATGAACTCCGATTTATGTGAATCTGGTATGGACAGACTCGTGGCGAGATAAGGATTGTATTGATGTAAAAATTTCTAGATTTTGAGACGTGGGCCCGGGGCTCGGGTTTTGCAAATTTCGTGATTTTTGATATAATTCGAGTCTCAATTGGGTTATATTCCCTTAGCCTATTGTAATGTATTCGCTCTAAATTTGGATAGATTCGACGCGCGTGGAGGTCGATTTGAGGAGCAAGAGCGTCGCGGGCTAGAGAATTCGCCGGTTCGAGGTGAGTAATGATTTTAAATGATGCACTGAGGGTTTGAAACCCCGGATTGCACAACATACTGCTATGTTGAGATGAGACACGCGTTGTATGACGAGTGCAGGTTCATTTACTTTTGGGGATTGTGACTTGGTCCATCCCGGTTGATATTTTTATCGCTTATTTGATAAAGATTTATTGTTTTTCACTATGATTGGGGCTTATTCCCATATTTTGGCTTCGTGCCGATTATATATTATATTTTATGAATTTACATCACTATTTTCCTCACGGATTGAAACATTATTTGAACTCAGTTCAATTCAATTATATTATTTTGTGAACTCAGCTACATTTATACTCAACTCGAGACTTAATAATATTTATAATGCTGTTGAGCTGAGCACTATTGTTTTACTGATGCCCAAGAGGCTTATGATTATTTTCTAGGCTGATTGAGGCCGAGGGACATACGTGAGGATATGTTGAGTGATGTGAGGAGGCTTTCAGGCTCGAGTGTTGTATGAGGAGGCTTTCAGGTCTCGTGTGTGATATGAGGAGGCTTTCAGGCCTCGAATGTTGTATGAGGAGGCTTTCAGGCCTCGTGTGTGATGTGAGGAGGCTTTTAGGCCTCGAGTGTTGTATGAGGAGGCTTTCAGGCCTCGTGTGTGATGTGTGAAGGCTTTCAGGCCTATTGATATTGCGCTTGGGCTATTGGATCCTCTTCAGAGTCTGTACACACCTCCACTGAGCGCAGGGTACCCGGTGAGTTGGGAGTGGGCCCAAAAGGCCGTTGTTTGTGTGTGGTGAGTTGGGAGTGAGACCGAGGGGCTGATGTTGTGTGCTGGTGAGTTGGGAGTGAGCCCGTGCGGCTGATACTGTACTATAATTTTCATATTGAGCCCGAGGGGCAAGATTTGATTAAACCTTACTGTTGAAATTGTTATTTTCACTGTTTTAAAAATACAATTATCCGATACACCACGGCTTTTTCTGTACAATTGATTTTACTGCTTGAGATAGCGTTATTTGTGCCTTTATGTGATTTCATGCTTTCAGTCGTTATTTATTTATATTACCATCGAGTTGGAAGTACTCACTTTACCCTGCAGCTCGCTTGCAGTTGCAGGTATTGTTCGCCCGGTAGCGGGTTAATTGCGGATCGAAGATTAATTATCGTAGCTGAGCCAGGTGACTGCTAGCGTCCGCGGCACCAGATCTTCTCCCTTATTTTATTTTGTTCATATTAATTTTAGAATTTGTTTCCCATGTCCAGAAATGTAGTTTTTAGCGAATTTTGTAGTAGCTTATGACTTGTGACAACCCGATTCCGGGATGAGTTGGGGATGGTTTCTCTGCTATATCACCTTTATCTCGTATTTAAAACTATATTGCCTACAATTTAGACTTATTCTTGCTAAGTAAATACAAGAGATTAATTATTTTGGTTGAATGGCTGGCCTTGTCCTCACGAGAGGCACCATCACGACCGGATTGTGATTTTGGGTCGTGAAAGGACCTCTGAACTGAGGGTCTTAAAGGTCGGACTCTGAAACCTCAAACAAAAGGATCATAGAGGTGTGTGGGGATAGTTACAGGCAGCTCAGGGTCTAAGAAGCCATAGTTTCCGGTGAAATATGGCTAGTATTTGGAGAGAGGTTGAGAGTGTTTGAGAGATGCGGGGGATACAAGGCCGGCTCGTTTGTGAGAAGTGTTTTAGGGTTAGGGGGTCGGTTGGATTAATTAAGGAAAGGGCTAACGTGGACCGTTGATCTAAATGATCAACGACCACGATTTAATATGGGGATCCGGACGGGTTAGTTCGATTAGGTCTGGGTTGGGTAATTTAAAAATTGGGTAGTGTAATTGGGGGTTCGATTGGGGGCTGAAATTGGGTTAAATTGACATTAAAAAGGGGCTGCAACTTAAATAGCCAATTTTCCTATCTTGATTTTTATAAAACAATAAATGATGTTCAAATCACATTAAAAATATTGAATTAATAAAAAATGCATAAATACTAATTTTAAAATACTAGAAATGATTTTGTGATTACAAATGCTATTAAATCGAGAAGTAGGCTAAAATTGCAATTTCATGTAATTTTAGTTTAAAATAACAAATGGACTTGTAATATTATGTAAAAACCATGTAAATTATATTTTTGTGTAAATGTGAGAATAAATTAAATTATTCACCACAATGACCAGTTTTGGGAACAATTATTGGATTTTATAGTGCAAAATAGACCATAAAATGATTTTAAAAATCCTTAAAAAATGTGAAAAAATACCAAAACCTTTGTGGATATTTATATATGCATATACATGCTATGTTAAAAGTATTTTTAATATAAAAATACATAAGGAGAAATTTGGTGTCAACAGTTGCCCCTCTTTACCCGAGTAGGATGATAGAGTTGTCAGGTAAAGATAAGATGACCAATTTTGACCGGAGATGTTGATTGTAAAAAGATATTGTCCGCGCTCTGGTTTCCGAGCTGCCTACATATCCCCGGTTTTACAAGAGTCAGTCCATATGTAGTTCATGTACCATTGACGGAACATGCCGATGGGAATTCGGAAAAACGGGCGCGATGGTTAGATCCGAGAGGGTGCTTGGAATCGGACAAACTGCGGAGAACGGAGTAGGCTCGCTCCTGCATATATGGCCGTGAGCCACCCGAAATACATGCAAATGGGTGATGTGTGTATATATTGCGTAATTTAAACATGATGCAAATTCTCGTTGGACCATAAATGTTTGTCTTAGGATGGTTAGGATGTTGTCCTCAGATTATGATGTCCTGGGCTATGAAAAGCATAAAGTTAGGGTTCGTAGGCCATGAAATGATATTCTTGGGCTATGCAGATGGTGCCTTCGAAGTATGATGCCTTTGAACGAGTTGGCAATCTTTTAGCCCATGAGAAGGTGGAAATCTTTTAACTGAATGAGAATTTAAAATGCAGGTGGCGATGTTTCAGCCAGTAGAAAAATAAAGCATCGATATTTCAGCCATGCAGGGTGGAGACAATGCCTAGTCTCGAAAGGCGGATAATAGCCTTATGCAATATAGAGGTAGAGCTTATCCTCGAAAGGTAGAGAGTAGAATTATGCAAAGTGCAGATGGAGACAGAGCTTAGTCTTGAAAGGCAGATAGTAGGCTTATGCAATAAGGAGGTAGAGCTTAACCTCGGAAGGCAGAGAGTAGACTTACGCAAGAATGCAGATAGAGACAGAGCTTAGTCTCGGAAGGTAGAGAGTAGCCTTATGCAATATGGAGGCAGAGCTTAACCTCAGAAGGCAAAGAATCGCCTTATGCAAAAATGCAGATGGAGACAGAGCTTAGTCTCGAAAGGGAGATAGTAGCCTTATGCAATATGGAGGTAGAGCTTATCCTCGGAAGGCTAAGAATAGCCTTATGTAAATGCATATAGAGACATAGCTTAATCTCGAAGGACAGATAGTAGCCTTATGCAATATCGAGGTAGAGCTTAAGCTCGAAAGGTGGAGAATAACCTTATGCAGAAACTGCAGATGGAGACAGAGCTCAGTCTTGAAAGGCAGATAGTAGCCTTATGCAATGCATGAATGTAAAAGAGCATATCGTAGTAGTTTTTCTTAGCTGATAGACGGTTTGCGAGATTAGGACTGCTAGGGAGTGCAGATAGTGACCCTATGAGCGTTTCGATCTTGAAGAGCGAATGTGCTTTGATCCGTAACTTGAATTCCTGCATCCAATGAAAAATCGTTAGTTCTGTAGAGGGGGGGGAGGTTAGTTCGTATCCTCCAGCTTTTTGCGTCATGTATAATGGGGGTAGCGCTGCTAAACGATGATGATACAAATGATATTTATGCATGACTTAGTAAATATAATGCAAGTACGTATATATAAAAAATGATTTTATTTTGGATGAACCAACAACTACAACGTGGTTCAAGATATGGCGACCTCGCTTGTTCCGTAATTTTGAGGGTTTCCTCAAAATTCTGCCCCAATTTACTGGCCTGGTGATGCCGGCGGATGTGCTGAATAACTGAACACGGAACAATTCCAAAATTTTGAGGGTCCTTCTCACAATTCTACCCCAGTTTAGTGGGTTGGCGCTGATGAAGAGACTGTCAACTGACTTCGGAATTTTGAGGGTCCTCAAAAATATTCTGCCCCAGTTCCAATAGTGGGGAAAAATGGAATTTTTATTAAATTGTGACCAAACCCGTGGGGATGCCTACGTATCCCCCCTTAAATAGGAATCGGGTCAGGAGTACTTCAAATTACATCACAAAAGGAATGCATATGATCAAATGTAGTATTTTTTCACTACATTTGAGTTGATAATTTTCGGCGAAACTTCTCCGTCCATTTCTGCGAGAATAAGGGCTCTTACAGTTAGAACCCGATGGACCATGTACGAACCCTATCAATTGGGAGAGAATTTTCCTTTGGCTTTATCTTGGTGCGGAAATATTTTCTTTAATAGCAATTGTCCTGGTGCGAACTTCCTTGGCTTGACTCTCTTGTTGAATGCTACAGACATTCTATTCTGATATAATTGACCCTGATAGGATTCATTCTCTTTCCGTCTATGAGGGCTAACTACTCGTGGCAACTCTTAACCCATTCTGCATCATCTAATTCTGATTCTTGTATGACCCTTAAGAAGGGGATTTCTACCTCGACGGGAATGACCGCCTCTGTACCATAAACCAACATGTAGGGAGTGGCTCCGATTGATGTGCGTACCGTGGTTTGATAACCCAGTAAAGCGAATGAAAACTTCTCGTGCCACTGCTCGTGCTTTTCGATCATCTTCCTTAGTATCTTCTTGATTATTCTTATTGGCTGCTTCTATAGCTCCATTCATTTGAGGTCTGTAAGCCTTAGGGTTCTTGTGTTTAGTCTTGTATGTTTCGCACATCGCCTTCATCAGGTCGCTGTTGAGATTAGAAGTGTTGTCGGTGATGATTGATTCCGGAACCCCGAACCGACAAACCATATGATCTCGGACGAAATTTGCTACTACTTTCTTGGTGACTGCCTTGTATGATGCTGCTTCAACCCATTTGGTAAAGTAATCAATTGCTACTAGGATGTACTTGTGCCCATTTGACGAGGCTGGTTCAATTGGTCCAATGATATCCATTCCCTAAGCGGTGAACGGTCATGGTAAGCTTGTTGCAGTAAGCTCGTTTGGAGGCACCTTTATGATATCCGCATGCATTTTACAACGGTGGCATTTCCAGACATACTGAATGCAGTCTGTTTCCATAGTCATCCAAAAATACCCTGCTCGGAGTATTTTCTTTGCCAACATGAAACCATTCATATGTGGTCCGCAGGTCGCTGTGTGCACTTCCTCCAATAGTCTGGTTGCTTCGTTTGCTTCTACACATCTCAATAGTCCCAAATCAGGAGTCCACATGTACATGATTCCCCCACTGTGAATGAAGTTATTGGACAATCTCCGAAGTGTCTGTTTCTGAATAGCATTGGCAAGCTCTGGTACTCTCATATTGTCAAATATTCCCTGATATCATGGAACAAAGGTTTCCCGTCGGCTTCTTCCTTGACATGAGCACAATAAGCTGGTTGGTCGTGAATCTTGAACTCGATGGGATCAATAAAGTTTGTATCTGGATGCTGGATCATATATGATAAAGTGGCTGAGACATCGACAAACTCATTCAGTGTTCTGGGAACATGCTGGAATTCTATTTTTCTGAATCTTTTCCTCAACTTCTATACATGGTGTAGATAGAGGAGTATCTTGGAATTCTTGGTTGCCCATTCTTCTCGAACCTGATGTATAAGTAGGTCCGAGTCTGCAATCACTAATAGTACCTCAATATTCATGTCAATGGCCAGCTTGAGCCCTAAGATGCAGGCTTTGTGCTCGGCCATATTGTTGGTACACGAGGAATCTGAGCTTGGCGGATACTGGGTAATGCTGACCAGTTTTTGATACCAAAACTGCTCAAATACCAACTGCTTTGAAATTTGCGGCTTCGTCGAAAAACATCCTCCAAACGTCATAGGATTGTGCAGTGTGTTATCCTATGAAGGCTATCTCTTCATCAGGAAAATACGACTTTAGGGGTTTGTATTCTCCTCCTATAGGATTCTCGGCGAGGTGATCTTCCAAGGCTTGTCCTTTGACCACCTTCTGGGTAACATAAACGATGTCAAATTCACTTAACAGTATCTTCCACTTGGCGAGCTTGACTGTAGGCATGGGCTTCTGACATATATAGTTCAATGGGTCTGGATATGAGATTAGTGGTGTAACCACAGAAATACTTCCTCAATTTCTGAGCTACCCAGGTTAAAGCGCAACAAGTGCGCTCTAATAAGGAATACTAAGCCTCGTACGAGGTAAACTTCTTGTTGAGGTAGTATATGGCCTACTCCTTTCTCCTGTTTCTTCATGTTATCCCAAAACACAACCAAATGCCACATCTAATACTGCAAGATAAAGCAATAGAGGTCTCCCTGGCTCAGACTGGCGGCGTTGAAAAATATTCCTTGATTTTGTCGAAAGCTTTTTGACAATATATGTCCATTTAGTGGCGGCATCTTTATTTTGCATCTTGAGGATAGGTTCACAAACGATAGTGGACTGAGCTATGAATCGGCTGATATAGTTGAGCCTCCCCAGAAAACTCATTATATATTTCTTGTTCTTCGGCGGTGGCAACTCTTGAATGGCTTTGAGCTTTGACGGGTCCAACTCTATCCCCCGACGACTCACAATGAAACCCAATAACTTTCTGGCTGGGACCCCGAGTGAACACTTGGCAGGGTTAAGTTTCAAGTTGTATCTCCTAAGTCTGTTGAAGAATTTTCTCAAATCTCCCATGTGATCTGCAACTTTCCTAGATTTAATGATGACATCGTCCACATACACCTCAATCTCTCTGTGTATCATATCATGAAAGATTGTGGTCATGGCTCTCATGTAGGTAGCACTAGCATTCTTCAAACTGAATGGCATCATTTTTTACCAGTACAGCCCCACGGGGTGATGAAAGCCATTTTCTGTGCATCGTCTTCGTCCGTCCATATATGATGGTATCCAGCAAAATAATCGACGAACAACTGCAGCTCATGTTAGGCGCAGTTGCCGATTAATAAGTGTATATTTGGCAAAGGAAAGTCATCTTTAGGACTGGTCCGATTTAGATCCCGGTAAACGACACAAACTCTAACTTTCCCGTCCTTCTTTGGCATTGGAACAACATTGGCTAACCATGTTGGATACTCCACTACTCTGAGAACCCGGGCTTTGACTTGCTTGGTGACTTCTTCTTTGATTTTCAAACTCATGTCTGGTTTGAACTTTTTGAGTTTCTGTTTGACCGGTGGGCATGCTGGAGCTGTCGGTAACTTGTGAGCCACAATGGATGTGCTGAGACCGGTCATATCATCATACGACCAAGCGTATATATCCTCATATTCTTTCAAAAACTCTATGTATTCTTCCTTTTCTGATGGTGACAAGTGTACGATGATAAATGTTTCCTTGACATTTTCTGCATCTCCCAAATTAATGACCTCAGTTTTGTCTAAGTTATACTTAGGCCTATTCTCAAAATTCTCGACCTCCCTGACAACCTCTTCCGGTATTTCGTCCTCTTCTGAATCTATGTCCGTTTGTCGCACTGTCTCATTGCAAGTTACAGTTGTTAATTCATCATCATATATGTAATATTAATGTTGTATAAAATAAAGTAGACGGTAGAGAAAATAAATGAGAGCGAAATATAAAGATAAACTTGGAAAGTGCATTTGATTAAATTCATAATTGTCTGAAACATCGGAGCTCTTTTCAAAAGTAAAGACAATGCTGAAAAGTAAAATCAACTAAAAGTAAAGTGCGATGCATATGCGTCATTTAGCCTTGCTACCCCGAGGCTCTCCGGGCACTGGTGATCCTGATTGACCAATTGGTGAGGTGTTCTCCCCGGTTTAGAGCTTGAATAGAAAGGCTTTTCTCCCCTTCCTCCTCGAAGATAACACAGCAATCCATATCCTCATCCTGAAACAGGTTTTTCATTGCTGCAGTGTCTTGTCTTCCTCTATTCCATATATGATATCAGCGGGCCGAAAGGTCTGCTCTAACTGAGGTAGAGGGTGCTCTAGTGGGTAGTAGGGGCCACGCCATGGTGGGGACCAGTGACTAAGCTCATCCCAACTGTATTCATAACCCATGACAAAAGTGGTTCCATGCTTCTTCAACTGGATAGGCTTGGTGATACCCTGGAGGTTCTTGCCAAGCCACTTTCCGGGCTCGTATCCACTCCAATTCAGAATGATCTCATTTTTTTTATCCCACTACTTGTCTTTGTCTATGGCGCTGACCCGCTCGATGTGATGGTATGTTTTTCCATCGATTTTCCTTCTTTCTCCGATCATTGCAATGACCTGACGTCTATATATGGGGTTGCTATCGTCGCCATGAATGATTACTTCATGATGATTCCATTCAAATTTTATAGCTTGATAAAAATTTGACGCCACCGCCCCAACGGCGTGGATCCGGGTCGTCCTAGCAACAAATTGTAGGATGCTGGTACGTCAATGACTTGAAACTCAACATCGAATCAGGTGGATCCCATCTGCAGGCATAAGCTAAGTTCTCCAATGGTGGACCTATGAGATCCATCAAAATATTTGACACTGATAGCCCCGTCTTTGATCTCGTGCAATCCCTTGCCTAATGTCCTGAGAGTTACCAACGGACAAATGTTGAGGCTGGATCCCCCGTCGACTAGAATCCTGGTGATAAAGTGATCTTCGCATTACGCAGTGATGTGCAACGCTTTGTTGTGACCAAACCCTTCTGGTGGTAATCCATCTTCTTGGAAGGTGATCTTATGGCTTTCCAGTACCTGCCCCACCATGTTTGCCAATTCACCTCCTGTCATGTTGCTGGGAACATAAGCTTCACTCAGTATTTTCATTAAGGCATTTTTATGTGCCTCAGAGCTTTGTAGAAGAGCCAGAATAGAAATATGTGCAAGCATTTTGTTCAATTGCTCGACGACTGAGTACTCTTTGGCATGTACCTTCCTTCAAAGGTCATCGGGTCCAGTTTCAACAGCCCGCTCGGAGGCCTTCTTGCTAGACTCAACTAAATGCTTCAGGGTGTATACCCTGCCTGTGATGGTCATGCCCTGTGCAGCGATTGCTTCTCTAGTATATGTCTTTCCCTTCCTTCTAGCCTCAGCAGTGTAATGCCAAGGTATAACATTTGTTTGGAACAGGGTTACGTCTGTCATGGAGACTGGAATTGGTGTCTTGGGAGGAAACACAGTAACTTCAAACGGTGTAGGCGCCTTTAGAACCCCGAACTCAACCTCAATTGGTTTTGGAACCTTTGTAGGAGGTGCTTCAAAAGAAAGTGGTATGGATACATTTACCATGCCGCCCTCATAGGGCTGAAACTGGATAACAATGGGATTGAGAGTAACCGTTATCTTCTTAGGCCCGTCTTTTTCAACTATGAAACTAATTGACCCCTTGGGGTCCCAATCATCTTCGATCTTGATCATATGGATGCCTCCACCCTTTTGGTCAGGCAGAGGGTTGTTGCGGACATTAGGAGTGGGCTCTTTTTCTATGATGATCTTGTTGTCAATCAGATTCTAAATCTTGTCCTTCAACGAGCGACACTCGTCGATGGTATGGCCTTTCATCCAGGAATGGTATGCGCAAGTATTGTTTGGGTTGATCCACTGGGAGGGGTTTTCTGGAGTTACAACTGGGATAGGGGTAACGTAATCGGCTGCCTTGAGTTTTTCATATAATTGGTCAATTGGCTCGTCTATGGTGGTATATTATCTAGGAGGTTTGCGGTCGAAGTTTAGTCTAGGTCGAGGGAAGTTTTGGCGGGTAAGAAGTGATGGGTAATGGGAAGGTTGGGAGTTGTATGCTTGGTATACGGGTGCGGGTTGAGAATACCTGGGTGAAATGTGTTAACATGTAGGTGGTGGAATTTTGTAATTTAGGGTAGGCTCATATTTCTTTTATTCGATTTTAGATGGTAAAAAAGAGAATGGAATTTCCGATCTTGTACCCAAAGTGCGGTACACTGAACACCAACCCAAACTCCCTACCCTCATAAAAAAAAGTTACCCCCTTTGTTTGATTAGTCAGTTTTCAAGAGGGGGAAGTTCTGAGATTGCTTGAGTGGAGTTGAGGGATAGGTCAGGTATTTCATGGGGGAGTTGTTTCTTTGTGGAGCCATTATAGAATTTACATCCTTTTTCTTTAACGAGCCACCAGACTGTAAATCCTTGTTGGTGGCTTGCAATGCCTCGAGGTTAGTGATCATACCGCTTTTGATACCTTCTTCAATCCTTTATCCTAATTGATGATGTCGGAGAAATTTTGACCCTGAATTAGCATCAGTCTCTCATAGTATTATGGATCCTAGTATTGTGGATCCTAAGCACGGACAAAGAACATGTCCATTTGCTCTTCCTCCAACGCCGGTCTGACCTTAGCAGCTTCAGACCTCCAACGAGTAGCATACTGCGAAAGGTCTCTGTGGGCTTCTTCTTGAGATTTTGGATATAGAACACATCTGGTGCATTCTCAGTGTTGAACCTAAACCGATCCATAAATTCAGACGCCATGTTTACCCAACTGGTCCATTTTTTCGTATCCTGGCTAATATACCAGGATAAAGCATCACCCTTCAAGCCCCTCATGAACAGATTCATGCGGATCTTCTCGTCCCTTCTGACTCCTACTAACTTGTCCCAATACATTCTCAAGTGGACCCTGGGATCACCTGTGCCATCGAATAGTTCGAACTTAGCAGGTTTGTACCCCTCCGGGAGCTCAACATCTAGTTGAACACAGAGATCTTCGTAATTCAGCTCTTCAACACCTTTGTTACCTTCGAAACCTTGGACCCATCTAGTCAACGTCTTGATCTCAGCGGCCAAATTATGAATGTGGAAAATTTTGTCCTCTGCCTCGACTGCAATGGTGATAGGCTGAGTGTAATGCGGCATAGTGTCCACAAATATTGGAATATTATGGTCTTTTGTGGTGCTTTGTTGTTCAGGAATGTGCAATGGTGTTATGAGTGGGTTGCATTGGAGGTTGTGGGATATGTTTTGGTGGTGCGGGGTTCTGGGTGTTAACATCGGGCACAACAAGAGTGAATGACAGGCCTGCTGGGTTTCTAACTTGGTCCATTCCTCTCGGAATCTTAGCAAAGTTTTCTCCAGATGAGCAGTAGTCTCTTTGGTGATTGCAACATTTTGAGAAGTTTCTTCAAGTTCCTTTCTAGCGCTTGTATCTCCCATTTTTCTTTTTTTCCTGTTCTGGTAGGACTTGGAGGAGGAGGAGGTGGAGGACCCTTAGATCTTGTGGAGTATGCTGATGGTGCGAGAATGCACGAACTATCCTTTGGGGAGGGAAATAAAAATAAAAGAAAAATTTAAAAAGTTGGTGCGGATTCTGATAAATAATATTGCAATATTTAAACACACATTGTGCGGAAATCGCTTCCTAATTTGGGTGCCTCGTTGTGCCCGAGGTAGGACTAGCGACAAATAAAATTTGGAGTACTTATAATGCTAAATGCCTCATTTTATTGATGAAAACGAAATTAGTCTAAAACAACTAATTGATAAAGACGTTACTAATGGCCAGCGACCTTATTACAGAAAACAGAAGAGTAAAAATCCTTACTACTTGGTCCCAGAAGGACCTTTCCCAGATTCGGTATTCTTGCCTCCATCGTGTAGCTGCATCAAACCGCACATCCCTAACAGTAGGTAGGCTCAACCAGATGTCTGCCTGTGCTCCCTTTAGTATTCTGACAGTCTTCAATCCTTTTTAAGAACTTTCCTTCCAACTCCACTAGACCTCGCTCCAGATACCCCAAACAGTTGTTGGCGTTGATAGCCATATCCTTCCACTTGTTGATTAGCTTCTCGTGGGCTTCCTGTATTTCCCAATGTTCATTCTCACATTCTCTCATCCTCTTGTGCAATTGATTTTATTTGACATGTGCTTAAGGTTTTTCGTCAATAATTCTTTGACCGTGGACGAGCCCTGGACGAACCAAACCAATGTGATCATCTTTCAACCAACCTATGTAGTGCATCACACACCCGACATGATAGTTGTCTGGTTCAATAAACTCCTTCCTTTAATTGAGCTTGCAGTGCCACATATGCTGAGCGTGACACCTGTGTGGGCTATCATCATTTTGAAAGTCATCCCTAAAATGACTCATTTTCTCTATCATAGGTATGATTTGTTTCATTCTGGATTGCCTCATAACTCGGAGGGGGACGTAAGGATGGGTTCCCTTAAATCCAACAAGTATGAGAAATGGTGCGTCTCGAGAACGGACAAGAACCTCCAAAATCAATAAGACAGGCCCACAACATGTCCTCCGATATCTGGATAGTACGCTCGGACTGTTAGTCCGTCTGAGGATGAAACGCCGTGCTCAACTGTACATGTGTTCCCAACTCCTGATGAAAAGCCCTCAAGAACTAGGAAGTAAACTGAGCACCCCTATCTGAGACAATAGAAACTGGGACCCATTGCAACCGTACAATCTCCCAGATGAAAATCTCCGCGAACCGCTCCGAAGAATAGGTAGTACACACCGGAACGAAGTGCACTGACTTGGTCAGCCTATCCACAATCACCCAAATCGAATCAAACTTCTTCGAGGTACGAGGGAGACCACTCACAAAATTCGTAGTAATTCTCTCCCATTTCCACTCCGTAATATCCATCCGCTGAAGTACACCACGGGTCTCTGATGTTCATATTTGACCTACTAACAATTGAGACACCAAGCCACATAACTCACAATATCCTTTTTGATTCTCCTCCACAAGTAATGTTGTCTCAAATCCTGGTACATCTTCGCGGCACCCGGATGAATGGAATACCGTGATTTATGGTCCTCCTCTAATATCAACTCTCGGAGCCCATCCATATTGGGCCCTGAATCCGCAACACACCATCATCACCAATGGTCACATATCTGGAATCATCATATTGGACCTTGTCCTTCACGACAAGCAAATGCGGGTCATCATACTGGCGCTCTCTAATGGAGTCATACAAAGAAGATCGGGAAACCACACCAGCCAACACCCGAATGGGCTAAAAAATATCTAATCTCACTATCCGATTTGCCAAAGCCTGGACGTCAACTGCAAAGGGTCTGTCCCCAACTGGAATGTACTCCAAACTACTCATACTAACTGCCTTTCGGCTCAAAGCATCAGCCACTATATTGGCTTTCCTCGGATGATATAAAATGGTAATATTATTAGTCATTGAGTAACTCAAGCCACCTCTGCTGCCTCAAATAAAGATCCATCTGCTTGAACAAGTGCTGAAGACTGAGATGGTCCGTAAACACCTCACAAGATACGCCATATGGATAGTGCCTCCAAATCTTCAAAGCATGAACTATAGCAGCCAACTCTAAGTCATGAATATGGCAGTTCTCATGGTGCTTTAAATGATGAGAAGCTTAAGCTATAACTCTGCCCTCCTGAATCAATGCGCAACTGATCCCAACTCTCAAAGCATTACAATACATCATATAAGAACCTGAAGCTGATGGCAATACTAGTACCAGAGCTGTGGTCAAAGCTGACTTGAGGTTCCGGAAGCTCTCCTCGCACTCATCTGACCACACAAATGGAGCATTCTTCTACGTCAACTTCGTCAAAGGTTAAGCAATAGATGAAAAACCCTGAATGTACCTGCGGTAATAATCCACCAAACCGAGGAAACTCTAAATCTCAGTAGCTCAGGATGGTATAGGACAACTCTGAACCGCCTCAATCTTCTTTGGATCCACCTGAATACCATCACTGGACCCCACGCGTCCTAGAAAAGCCACAGAACTAAGCCCGAACTCACACTTGGAGAATATTGCATAGAGTTTCTCCTCTCTCAATCTCCGCAATACCACCCTCAAGTGTTGTGCGTGATCCTCCTGGCTACGCGAGTACACCAGGATGTCATCAATAAACACAATCACAAATGAATCCAAATACGACCAAAATACACTGTTCATCAAGTGCATGAACACAGTTGGGGCATTAGTCAGCCCAAAAGACATAACCAAAAACTTATAGTGCCCATACGTTGTCCTGAAAGCCGTCTCTATGATGTCTGAATCCCTAATCTTCAACTGGTGATAGCCTGATCGGAGATCATTCCTAGAGAATACCTTTGCTCCTTGAATCTGGTCAAACGAATCCTCAATACGTGGTAGTGGATACTTGTTTTTCACTGTTACCTTGTTCAAGTGTCTATAGTCAATGCACATTCTCATTGTGCCATCCTTCTTCTTTGCAAATAAGACAGGTGCACCCCACAGTGACACACTCGGGCGAATGAACCTCTTTTCTGGGAGTTCCCGAAACTGCTCCTTTAACTCTTTTAGCTCTACTGGTGCCACACAATAGGGAGGAATAGAGATGGCATGAGTGCCCGGCACCAGGTCAATACCAAAATCAATGTCCGTGTCCGGCCCTAAGCCCGGCAGGTCCGCTGGAAACACATCAGGAAAATCCCTCACGACAGGAACCGAATCAAGTCTTAGAGTCTCTACTCCAACATCCCTAACAAAAGCCAAGTATGATGAAAAACCCTTCCCAACCATCCGCTCGGCCTTTAGAAAGAAATCACCCTGATGGGCACATAATCAGCCACGCCTCGCCGCTCGATCCTCGAAATACCCGGAATAGCCAACATATCTGTCTTGGTATGACAGTCCAGAATAGCATGGTACGGGGATAACCAATCCATACCCAGAATCACGTCGAAATCTACCATACCCATTAATAACAAATCTACTCAGGTATCCAGACCCCAATAGTCACCAGAAACGATCGATATACATGATCGACAATAATAGTATCACCCACCGGGGTAGATATGTGCACAGGCAAGGAAAGAAAACCACGGGTCGTACCCATATAATGAGTAAAGTATAAAGATATATAGGAATAGATAGATCACGGATCAAACAAAATAGAAGCATCCCTATGGCAGACTGAGATAATACCTGTGATAACGGTATCTGATACAATAGCGTCCCTCATATCTGGAAGAGCATATAATCGAGTCTGACCACCGCCAGTCCGGTCTTCACCCCTAGGGAGACCTCTGGCTACCTGGCCTCCACCCTAGTTGCATGAGTTGGTGCTGAAGAAACAAGAGCAGAAGATGAGGGCGGATCCCTCTGTTGAGACTGTCCACCACGGAGCCGAGGACACTGTCTACTCATATGACCCAACTCACCACAGTCGTAGCAACAACCTGGAGTTGGAGAAGGGCGCTGAAGGGAATCCGTCACTGCAGATGAACCCTGGGCAGAAGTGACAGGAGTAGCACTCTAAGCTAGAAGAGCGCTAAGTGAGGACCGGCCCTACTGATAACCTTGATGACCACGGCCTGAAGAAACCCCACTAGACTCTGTACGACATGACTCAGGAGGTTTGAAGGAGCGACCTCTGCTGCGGTGGAACTGGACCCTAGACAGAGCACCGCTGAAACTACCTGAACCTCGAGGCCTCTTGGACTCCCTCTCCTCACACTCCCCACGATGATCTATCTTAATCTGACGAGCCATATGAACTACCTCCTCAAGCGAGGCGGTCACAACCCTCTCTCTACTCATCACAATGCAAATGGGATAGTTGAGGCCTTCTACGAACCTCCTAATCCTCTCCCGATCTGTCGGGATCATCCAAGTAGCATGCCGAACTAACTGCGTAAACCTTAACTCATAGTGGGTCACAGTCATGTCCCCCCGAGTCAACCACTCAAATTGACGATGCAGGTTCTCCTTGTGAGACTGCGGTACATACTTCTCCAGAAAGGGTGTGGAGAACTGCTGCCATGTAAGGGGCGCTGCTCCAACAGGCCTACGCCTCTCAAACTCCTCCCACCATGCAAATGCAGGCCTTGAGAACTAGAAAGTAGTAAAAGCCACTCCACTCGACTCCAATATCCCTGCAGTGAAGCATACGCTGACACTTGTTTAGAAATCCCTGGGCATCCTCGCCCTAAGTACCACTGAACGTCGGAGGCTGGAGCCTACCGAACCTCTCCAGTCAACGTTGCTCGTCATTTTGCATAGCTGGAACAACAAAGTCTGGAGATGGTGCAACTGGGGAAACCGGTGCAATTCAGGCAACTAGGGCAATTGGTGCAACTGGTGCAGCTAGGGCAACTGGTACAACTGGGGAAACTCCACGTGTCTGTTATCCCTGAACACCTTCCTCGGGTGTGCGAGCAGTGGGGTCTACTGACTACCCCCTGTCTGAGAAGTAGCTGCTGCAGTAGCGGCTGAGACGGCCTGAGCCAGGTCAGTGTAGACAGATAAAATCTCAGCTAAAGCCTCCTGAAGACCTGGAATCACAATGGGTACTGCCGGTGCCTGAACATGTGCTGTTGGTGAATCAACAACTAGAGGATGGTCTTGAACCTAGGCAGCTGGTGGATTTGTAGGTGATGCCCTCGCTGGTCTGCCTCGACCACGACCATGACCACGGCCTCTAGCGGGTGGCAATAGTGGTCGTCCATCACATCCGATAGCACGAGTTCACGCCATCTGCGAGAGAATGGAATACAAAAGTTTAGGTCTTAGGAAAACAAATCTGCATGACAAGAGTTCAAGTATGAAGTGTTTCCTAAAGGTTCTATAGCCTCTCGAGGATAAATACAGACATCTCCATACCGATCCGCGAGACTCTACTAACCGACTCATGACTCATGAGGCCTAGTAACCTAGGCTCTAATACCAACTTGTCACGACCCAAATCCCGGTCGTGATGGCGCCCAACACAAATGCTAGGTAAGCCCGACCAATTAACATTCACAACTCAACTACTAAACCCCATTACCAATTTATAGTATTAAATTATCAAAATAATATAGTTCCAACAAGGTAGTAGACAAAGGTATTGTCACAACCCAAACCCGGTCGTGATGGCGCCCAACCCTAAAGCTAGACAAGTCTGACCAACAATCGCTTCCAATTTAACGATAAGTCCCAAACCAACAATTTAAGAAAATGTATTGGTTTTAGAATAATATCCAATAATATTAATAGAATAATATGGAAAGATATGAAAATCGATAAAAATTCCCATAAGATCTGGGGTCACGAGTCAAGAGCCTCTAAAACAATCTGGATAATAATATCTGAATAAAAATATATAAGTTTGGAAATGTATATATAATAAAAATAAACTAAAATAGGAAGAGTAGCCAGGTCCTGCGAACGTCAAGCAGCTACCTCAACAACTCTGAACAATCTGCGGAGACAACGACTGAATCAGCTAAACCTCTGGTGTAACCCGTATCTGCACAGAATGTGCAGGGAGTAGGGGTGAGTACTACCGACTCAGTGATTAATAAGCATATAAAATTTCTGAAGATAAGAAATCCACTAAATGCAACAAAGCAAAGCTACAACTAATAGCCCAACATCTTAACTACGAACTAAGAGCAAAATCATATCAAGTATATCAGTCAAGTATCATGTAAAAATGCAATGCAATGCACATGAATCCGCTAAGACCTACAACCCGATCCATTTAACATCGACGACGCTCACTGGGAGTGTGTACAGACTCCGGAGAGGCTCCTACAGCCCAAGCACAATATCATCAATCACTGCTACGGCATGAAACCCGACCCATACTCAGTCTACAGTATGCATAGAAGTCACATAACAAATTCAATCTAATTTCCCAGTTTTCAATTATTAAGGTGAATACAATTTAGTTATTTAATTTTCAGAAAAAGGTGATTTAGCATTTAACAACATAGATTAAGCATATGACTGGAATCAATGATTATGCAAATCATGTTATCACAAAGATATTCATCCTAGTCGGATGCTAGAGATCGGCACAAGGCCTCAAACATGGCAATAAGCCCAGGCATATTCACTACAGGGTGCGTATCAGCCGCCAATAATTATATTTAGCTCTTGGGATGGACCAAGTCACAATCCCCAATAGTATACGATCCCGCACCTTCCATGGGGTGCGAGTCATACCCTCACATAGCGTCACAATGTGATAAACCGTGGTTTCAAACCCTCAGGCCATCATCTATACAAACTACTAACCTCTAGCAAGCTGTAAACTGGACCGTAATGCCTTTTCCTCTAGAATCAACCTCCTCACGCATCATATCTAGTTAAAATCACAACGAATACATAAATATGGGTTAAAGAAACATAACCCAACAAAAAAATACTAGAAAAGTACTAAGATTCACGAAGTTGGTAAAACCCAAGCCCACTTGTCAAAAAATTCCAAAAATCATAATCGGATTCCTCGTCTCGCCACAAGTCTGTACATATAAAGTTTGTCGAAAACGGAGTTCGAATGCCCCTTCAAATTCCATTTTTACACCAAAATTTCTCAAGCCCTAACTTAGCCCATTTTGATGATTTCTACTGTTTTCTACAATAATATTTCCACAAACTCGAATACTTAGGTTAAGAAACTTACCTCCAATTGTTTCTCAGTCAATTCCCTCGAAAATCCTTGTTCAAAGCTCGTGAAGGGGTCAAAAATGGTGGAAATAATGATGAAGTTCGCGGAGGTTTTTATTATTAAAACCCTTCTGTACAGCAGTTCGTGCTTCTATGCGATCGCATCACTAGTCCTGTGATCTCATAGACCAAAAATCAGGCCCTCAATTTCCTCTTACGCGATCACATAAAACCTCTTGCGATCGCAGAGCTTTTGCCCTACTATGCAATCGCACATACCTCCACGCGACTGCACTGAACCATCCCCCATACCTATGCGACTGCAAGCCCCTTATGCGATTACATAGAGCAGTTTCTGATACTCCTCCTGCCTTCTATGTGATCGCAGCCAGGCCTACGTGATTAAATAGAGGAAAATTCCTCCGCAAATTTTCTGCTGCACTTTTCATGTTCAAAATTCCACGTTAGACATCTGAAACCACCCTGAGGCCCTCGGGACCACAACGAAAAGCACATATACGTCCTATTATTTCATTAAAACTTGCTCGTAGCATAAAAACACTATCATAAACATCAAAATCATCAAATTACCACGGATTCAAGCCTAAGTTAAACTAAAACTTCTGAAACTTGCATTTAATCCAAAACCCGACTTAAAGACCTCCGAATGACATGAAACTTTGCATACATATCCAAAATCACCTAACGGAGCTACTGCAAGTGTCGAAATTCCATGTCGACCCCCGAATCAAAATCTCTCCTATCAACCGGAATTCGTCAAAATTCAAACTTAGCCAATTCAAGCCTAATTCTACACTAGACCGCCAAATTCAATTCTGATTGCACCCCTAAGCCTTAAATCATCACCCAAAACTAGTCGAATCGTCGTAAATCCATTCCAAGACCGCTAACTCATAAGTCAAAATCCGGTTAACTTTTTCAAACTAACCTTCTCTTAAAGAGACTAATTGTCTCATTTATAACCGAATTCTATCTGAATTACTTCAAATTCTCCAAAAACATATAATGAAACATATAGAAGCATAAAACAGGGAAAATGGGGCGGAGATACCTGAGACGACGGGTCAGGTCAATACATGTATTATGAAAATGAAAACAACCGCGAGTAAAACTCCCAAAGACCTGGGGTCATGAGTCTAGAGCCTCTAAGATAACTAAATGATAAATCCTCAGTAATTCTGATGTTCACAAATGCAGAAAATAATAAAGGGATAGGGGAGTAGTTGGGTCTTGCGAATGTCAGGAAACTACCTCCACAACTTCTGAGAACTCTGAAACAGCAAAAAGATCAACTATACACCCGAGGTATCTGAATCTGCACACATGGTGCAGGGAGTAAAGTGAGTACTTCCAACTCAGTGGTAATAGACATGTATAATGACTGGAAGTATGAAATCCCGAAATATCACAAAGTAAAGTTGAAACTAGCCACTTAGCACCTTCGACGATGAATCACTGTAAACAAAAGACATATAGACAAATAGACGTCAATGTATGAATGCAATGCAATGCACATGACTGCTGCGACGTCCAACCCGATCTATTTGGGTACACACGCTCACTATGGGGGTTTAGACTCCGGAGCAACTTCTACAGCCAAGCGCATTATCATCGTAGCATTCGCTGCGGCGAGCAGCCCGATCAACAATCAGTCCAATTATATGCATGCAAGCCACACGGGCACAATAAATTTTATCATTTTTAGTTCCATTTATCAGGTATTATAGCTTATGTATTTTACAACATTAGTAGTTTACTAATCTTTTCGAGACAGTGTTTAACTCAGGACTGATATCATGGAAACATGCTCAATATCATGGAAACAATGATAATAATCCCTAAGGGATCCAATTAATCGGTACGAAGCCGAAATATGCTCATAACAATCCAAGCAGATGTTTACCAATCAATTTCTAGTCATTAACACGGTATGGACATCACTCGGATGGAATAAGCCATAGTCACCGTCCACAAATGACCCCACACTCACCGTAAAGTACGTGTCTCGTTTCAATACATCGTCACAGTGTGATATACCGGGGTTTCAAACCCTCATGTCATCATCTACATCTATTACTCACCTCAAGACGGCCAAAAGTCTACTCCATGATTCCCTTGCCTTTCAAATTTGCTTCCTCGTGTGACGAATCTGCCCAAAAATCTCACAAACATCGATGAAGTTCGATTTCTAAAAGACGGGGTTGAACCCAATATATCTGAAATTAGTCCCTTAATTCTATTACAATGATCCAATACAGTTATGTAACTTCAATCGAAAATACAATATTTAATAGGGCCAATATTGATAATAAATTCCATAACTTATGCCATTTAGGCATATTATCAAACAACTTGTAGACATATGTATTTACACCTCCTAACTATAGTATTGGTTCATCCAACTATCACCAATTAACCAACAAATTCACTCCACCATCATCCCTAACAAATTAATTAACCAACAAATTCACCCCACTATCATCCCTAACCAATTTATAACTTCCAACAACATATGTATGACCATCCATTTATACCCCAACCATCAACCTCCTTAACTAAACCATTTCACAATCTCTACAACCAACACAACCTATGTTAGGCACTTATGGTTTTCCATCACCATCCCATGAGTTCTAATGTATATACCATCCATAAATAATCACCATAGAGTAATTAGAGATGATAGATATACCTCATGTAGTAAGAATCTTGAGAATCCAATTTGTAGTGTTCTTGAATCAATTTAGGGATTTGAATGAAATCTAAGGATTTTCAAGATCAATCCATGTTAATAAAAGTGTTTAGGAGTAGTAATCAACTTAAAGTACTCCAAAAACCTTACCATGGATCATAGGGATGAAGTTTGGGACGAAATCCCCTTGAGAGAGCAAGCCTTAACCTCAAAAATAACTTGGGAACAGTCTTTGGGCATTTAGAGACCCGTTATTAGTGCAGTCTGGCACCTGGGCGCGCTAGTTTGCCCAGCGGTTTGTCTTGGGCGCGCTAGTGACACATGCCTAGTAAAATGGTCATAACGTTCTGTATATACATCCAAATGATGCACAGTTTGTTGCATTGGAAACTAGACTCAAAGAGATTTAATTATCTAGGTAGATACTCACAGGACTTCTTATATAACTGGATATATGGTCGTTTAAATTGATGTCTTGTACACACTCATTTACAATTTCGTCTATTATGAAATTTTGCAGCTTTAAAAGTTCCCGTTAGCCATACGAAATCACCCCGAGGTCCCCAGGACCTCAACCAAAAGTGCAAACCCATCCTAAAATATCACATATTGAAACATAAAGAAGCATAAAATGGAAAAAAGGGACAGAATTACATGAGACAACGGGTCAGGTCGTCACAACTAAGTTGATACATTTTGTATCGTGGAACGGAATTTTTTCTGGGTGGCAAAGCAAAGATGTAATGAGCTAACCCAATGAAAGTTATATGACTCAATTAATTATGGATTCCTTACGGTCCGCAATAAGTTATCAGTTTACTTTTTTTTGTTTGTCCAAAATAAGTGTCCATTTATATAATCAAGAAAAAATTTAATTTATTTTTTCAAAATTACAGTTATGTATGTATTCCTAAAAAGTATTTTACTCCTCACATTAAATTATGCTGCAACATTTAATTCAGGATAGATTAGTCACACTAACTATTTTTGTCTATGTCACGACCCTAGTTCACCAATCGTGAACCTGTCATGATGGCACGTAGTCTTCACGAATAGATAAGCCTAATTAATTGCGGAATTAACAACCTTTACGAAAAATAATCACTAATACCAAATAGCATAAAGAAATGTATAAAGTTGCCGCCTGGCACATGCACTTTAACACAAAAATTCTGAATCAACTCCCAAGACCTGGAATCTCACGGGCAACACAGGCTTAAGAGAACTTATGATACGGCTTTAACACCCAGAAACTTCTACATCAATGAAATACATGATATGAAACTAACTAACTACTGGATAGAGTAGAAGGAGACTATTCGGTTTGCGGACGCGGCAGATATACTTCAAGTTTCTAAATAACTCTACTGGATCACTGATTAGTGCGCCTGACTGGAAGGTACCTAGATCTGCACATGAAAAACATCCGCCGAAGAGGCGTGAGTACACCACAACGTACTTAGTAAGTGCCAAGCCTAACCTCAGTCGGGTAGTGACAAGGAAGGTCAGTGCCCTACTGAGAATAAACATGATAATAATAATGAACAGTGTAAGGCAGAGAAAACTAAGGAAACAACAACTCAACGACAAATAAGCAAGGTAAAAAATAATACAACAAGGTACAATTAAATATCAAGGTGCCATGAGGATCTCCCGGGATACCATCATGTAGTCCTTTTCTCAAATGTCAAGTGGATCTCCGGGGATACCATCCCGTAGTCCGTCGTATATGTAAATCTGAAGGATCTCCCGGGATACCGTCCCATAGTTCAACTATGTGTATATCTGAAGGATATCCCGAGATACCATCTCGTAGTCCGACTGTATATGTTTATCTGAAGGATCTCTCGGGACACCGTCCTGTAGTCCAGCATATCTATTTATCCAAAAGATCGCCCGGGATAACGTCCCGTAGTCCAACATATCTGTTTATCTGAAGGATCTCCCAGGATACCATCCCGTAGTCAAACTTTCAATATGCAAGGGGAGCAACTGGAATTCCACATCCATAGTCCTAAAATAAACAAACAAGGGGGAGCTACTGGAATCCCACAACCGCAAACCCAATGTGAATGCGCAACCGCAACCAAAGGGATCAAGAAATTCAGGTATGAAACACTAACAGATAGATAAAACTAGTCTAGCAAGCTTCACATAATACAGTCTAGACAAATCAAGCAATTAAGCAATTAACTCTAACTAATCATGATTTTCTAATTAACACAGGCTAAACTCATTTTTGGAATAATTAAATATGCAAGAAATGCAGTCTAAGCCAAGTAAAGCGGATTTTCAACAATTAGCAAGAGTACATGCTCATCACCTAGCGCACAAGGCATTTAAAACAATTATTAAGATATCTTAAGGGGAGAGGTCCCCCATACAAGGTTAGATAAGCCACTTACATCGAACCGGTACAAAAATCACTATTAAACGATGCCCTTTCCACGAGTATCCGACTCCAAGTGGCCCGAATCTATTCAAACCAATTACATACTGTAAATAAAATCACGAGTAACTAATTCCATTATTAAAATTAAAGCTAAGGCGCGAAAATAGGTAAAAATGATCAAAATGCCCCTCAGGAAAACGTCTTAGAATCGAGTAATTTTCATATTTTTAGAATCCTCGTACTCTCACGAGTCTAACCATATAAAAATCTCCCAAATCGGAGGTCAAATGCCTCCTCAAGTCCTCGCAATTAGATCTAAGAAGTTTACCCCAATTTTCCCAATTTTTGATCCTCAAATTGAATTTAAATGATGGATTTAACAACCAAATAATGAAATATAACTTGAAAGGATCATAGAAACGTTACCCAGAAATGTCCTCTTCGAAATCCTCTCAAAATCGCCCTTTTCCCGAGCTCCCAAATGATTTTCCAACTTTTGAAATTGAGCCTCGGATAACCCTTATCCGAATAGTGGTTTCCGCTTTTGCGGTCAAGGGAACGCTTATGCGGTTCCGCCTATGCGGATACCATACTGCTTTTGCGGTCTCTAACCAAATCCACCATATGCTTTTGTGATTTTTTCATCCGCTTTTGCGGTCCCCCAGCCGCAGAAGCGAAAATGACAGGCGCCTGCTGCAATTTTTCTTCCAACTCCCAAAACTTGCCCGTTAAGCATCCGAAACACACCCGGGCCCCCTAAGGCCTCAACAAAAAGTACCAACACCTCCTAAAACATCTTACAAACTTGTTCCAATACTCAAAACACCTCGATTAATACTAAAAACATCGAATTATATCGAATTCAAGCCTAAGTTCTTTTAAAACTTCAAAAACACACATTTGATCAAAACCCCAACTAAAACACGTCCGAATGACCTGAAATTTTGCATGCACATCCCAAATGACATGACGGTCCTACAATAACTTCTGGAGTCTTGTCCAGACCCTCGGATAAAAATCCACTGTCGGACCGGAAACTTCAAAATTTTAACTTTCGGCTTTTCTAGCCTAAATGAGCTACGAACCTCCAAAACACATTCCGGACATGCTGCCAACCCCGAAATCACCTAACGAGCTAACTAAATCATTAGATTTCTATTTCTAGGTCATCTTCACAGGATTCTGATTACGGACCATTTTCCAACACTTAAGCTCTCAATTGGGGCTAAGTGTCCCAAAACACTCCGAATCCTAATATCGAACGTCCCGATAAACCAAAATAGTAGAATGGAACTTAGGAAAAATAGTTAAGAGGAGAACGGGGCATACATTCCACAGACGGCCGGGTCGTCACAGTCTAGAATTTAATATTTTCTTAATGGGTTTGCTCATCACAAATTGGTCACATATTGTGGACCAGAGGGAACAGTATTAGTATCTCCGCATTGTTGTCCAAAATCAACTCCAACTGCATTTGTTTGTTTTTGTTTACTATAACACAAAGTGTATGTGATGACCGAATAGGTCATGCAGAGTTTTAGCCCTTAATTCTGTGTTTCAAACTCTCTAATAGCTCTTTTTAACCTTCCGCGATTTGCGTACACAGTCCGTTGTCTTTTCTCGGAAGGCTCTTACATCAAAGCTAAACAATGTGGAAGTGTTTTGTAACTTCTGAAAAAATTATGAAATTTATGTTATTTTTAATATATGAAACAAAACAGTCAATAAAAAATAGTCACAACATTATTAATTTCAACATTACTAACTCAGTGTTATTTTATACACTCTAACAAACGGTCCCTAACGGTATTAGCTAGTGTGTGGTGGCCATATCAAATCTGTCAGTCCTTTGGATCAATTCTCGTCATATAATCTTTCTCTTTTTCAAGGTAAAGCTGAGGGGGGCGAAAAGAAAATAGCAGTTCGATGTACTAAACTTCTTTATGTATTTTGTTCAGATAAGAAATATTTATTATACACAACTTTATCTTATATTTTTATAAAAAGTTATTTTTACGATTTGAACCTATAATTTCAACCACAAGCTCCAGGGAGAACAGATCTTTGTTTCCGTTGAGTCCGAGGTTCATCGCCCAAAGCTCATCAGATAATTAATCGTCAGCACCAACAAATATTGCTTGGACAGAGTGTTCTTTCTTTTTTGTTGATTATACACCTATGTACTACATGGAATCCAATTCTATTTTGACGTCGCCGGTTATGATTACATAAATTATCATCAACCTCTTTCTGATTTTCTTTAATCTTGTAAAAGGATTTGATTACGTAATAGTAATTATATCTTACCTTGATGGCAATTTACTATAGCTTCTCAAATTTTTATATTTGAAGCGGCATAGATTTTAAAGTTATAGCGTTAGGATATAGATTTAATTGAGATATAAAAAATAATTTTTTTGAAGGTGAGATAAAAATATAACTTTTGGAAATTGAAAATATATTTGAACGCCCTTTTTCTGCCTTACCTCTTACTGAAGTGAAACAACTTGTATTTTACTTTAAAAGAAGTTTGAAGTCTTACAGATAAAACATGAAAAATTAATCTAAACTACTTTTTGAAACTTAAAAAATTCATCATAAAAAACTACTCAAAAACTTATCACTTTTTGTGACCAAACTATATTCTCATATTTATTTTGAAAAATAGAATTATTATCAATCGGAAGCCTAAACAAATTTAGGCAGAGGCGGATCCAAGGCATTGGTATTGGGTTCAACTGAACTCCTATTTTTGATGCAAAACATAAACTTATGTGTAAAATTCAATAATATTGCAATATATAGCAATATGAACCAACAACTTTAAAAATATAAATGAATTTAATGCTAAAAATTTTACAGATTAAACCCATAAAATTTAAATTCTAGATCCCCTCTAAATTTAGGATGATAAGTTGGCCTGACAAAACAACAGATGACAAAGTCGAGCACAAAATCTCCATAAAATACAGCAATAATACTTGGTCTACTAGTTGATCAAAATTTAATAGTCTTTTTGGATAAAAAATAAGCAAGCTGTAAAACTTGTTGATGTAACGCCTTAGCTAAAGAACTATACCTTAACGACAATTTTCCCAGTTAAGTATAGCGCCCTTATTTAAGGCGCTATATAAATAAAGCCCTTATATATCACACTATACATATTATGTGGGACCACCAACATTTATTCTTGGCTTAACTGATATAACAATAGTTCAACTAGGTATAGCATCCTTATTTAAGGCGCTATACCTCAAATAATTGTACACCCAAACTGGTTTTTGTCTTATTTAAAGAGGTTAAGAATTTTTTAAAAATTCATTCATAAATATTCTCAAGTCTTCTGAAATAGTTCTTCATTAAGTTATTTTTCATTTTGTCATAACGTTTGAAGAGTGAAGAATTAGGGTTTCATTATATTGGGAGAATGGGACGAGGGAAGGGAAGGTGAGGTTATGGTGACGAATAACTCAATAAGCCATAGTTTATCTCCACATTGTTATGTTAAGATTCCACTTACAATAAAGTACCATACATTAGTATGATTGTTATGTGTCGACGCACCCCTTTTTCCCACCCGAGGGAGAGGAATCGGGTTTTACGGCATTATGGTTGGAATGACTCTTTTATCCCCTTTTGGGGGAATTTGGGCTATGAGTTTGAAGAGTCGCCACCTAATAATTATAGTGCATTAGGACACTTTTTTTTAAGAATGGAAGAAGGATTCGAAGGAAAACCAGAGTTTGCGTAAGGGCTTGAAATTATCTCTTGGGGAATGTATTAGGCACCCCTCAAGATCCACTAATGTGGTTCCCGGCATTGCTTAGAAGTGACTTTAAGTAGGAGTAGACAAACAAAGTTTACATATAAGAAATACTAGCAAGCTGACAATTTTGGAAGAAAGATGGAACAAGAAAAAGATAATTTAAGTTTGAAGAAAACACTTAAATAAATGAGAAGTAAAGAGGGTCCCAGGTTTAACTATAATATGGATCATTCAATGCAATATCCCGCACACGTTCCCCAAGAGGGGTTGCCTTATGATATTAGCGCATCTTCGTCATCTTCATATTGTTTCCTTTCCACCCCGTTGAGGTATTTAAGCGTATTTAGTCTCGTTTACTTATTGCATGCTAATACCCGTCCTGACCTATTAGTCCCGAGGTATTTGGACTTCTAATCCTAAAAGGGGAGAAAGGGATGAGGGAATATATGGATTTTAAAGGTAAAAATGCTAAGACGTCAATAAAAACAAATAGCACATAAGGGGAGTAAACAAGCATACAAAGGCTGCACATAAAACCCCTAAAGCCATACAACAATTAGTTTAGCATGACTTGCAATTACTGATTTGGTCATAAGATTAAAAATGATAGTGGATAGATTAGTTTAAAACATAAAGCTAGATAATAAGTCTACTTTGAGCCCCTGGTTCGGGTTAGAACGTAAGGTATTTTAAAACCAATAATTTTCAAAAAGTGCTGATTTTAGAAAAGGATCTGGAGAGAAGCATTTTGGAAACAGGAAATTGAATTTTGCAGAATTCCAGAAATGGCTTGCAAAATAGCCGATCTGCTTAAATAAAATCTTAAAAGAAGAAGTTTTATTCAAAAAAAATATTGAAGTGCAAATTCAGGCAGAAGACCAAAAAGTTTATTTCAGGAAGATGCAAGTTGGAATTTGAAAAAAGTCTATAGGTTTAAAATTGTGACGACCCAAAGGGTCATCACCGTAATTCTCCCTTTCTTTGTGCTTCCGAGGCCTTGAAAACTCTTATTTGGTTTTTTCGATTTGCGCATGTAGTCTGGGTGCGAAGCCAGATAATATTTTATGTGGAAATATATGAATTTTGTGTTAAAAAATATAAATTTTTATAATAATATTAATATAGTTGACATTGGTCAACATTTTGGGTAAACAAACCCGGACCCGTGATGTGACGGTCCCGGAGGGTCCGTAAAAAAATATGGGACTTGGGCGTATTCCCCGAATCGAAATCCGAGGTCCCAGGTCCGAGTACACAATTTTTGAAAGAAATTATTTATCTGATAATGATATGAAAAATTGAAATGAAAATGAGATAGAAAGTGATGATATCGGGCTCGTATTATGGTTCCGATGCCTGGTACAAGTCTTAAATGAGCGTTATGCACTATAGGTAAAGTTGGTTGAAAACTGACGTCATTTGACGTGTTTCGGACTAGAAATGGAAAACTTGAAGTTCTTGATAATTTAATAGAGAAATCATGTGTTTTGAGGTTTGATTCTATGTAAAAGATGTTATTTTGGCGATTTGATCGTATCAGTAAGTTCGTAGGATGTTTCGGGGGTTGTGTGCATGTTTGGGTTAAAGCCTCGAGGTCTCGGGTGAGTTTTGAATCGGTGTTGGGTTCATTTTGCATGTTGGGAATGAGCTTAGGTGTTGCAGACTTGCAGGCTTCGCAATTGCGAAGCCTGGTTCGCAAATGCGAACTAGGTCCTAAACTGTTGAGCTCGCAAATGCAAAGGAGGCATCACAAATGTGATGTCTACCCTTTCATAGCAGACTTCAAATGCGAAGAATATCTCGCAAATGCGAATGCCCCAGCCTAAGCCATGGGTCCGCACATGGGAACATTATCTCGCAAATGCGAGTCCCGCCTATATCCTGCCTCGTTCGTAATTGAAAACATTTGCTCGCTATTGCGGCATCCGCCTTTCTTCTGCTAAGGTCGCAATTGCGAACAAATCTTCGCAATTGCGATATCTGCACCTGTGCATTCTAGACTTAGACTATTTTAAACATCATTCTTCATATTTTCAGAACTCAAACCTCCATTGACGATTTTCTATCAAATCCTTCTTTCCCAAATCAATTGAAAATCAATTTTTACTCAATTAACATCTTTTATCATGATTTCATCTTAAAATCAAAGCTTTCAATGGGTAAAAAAGGGGATTTGGGGTAGAACCTAGGTTTTCTTAAAAAATTGAGGAATTAGACCTTAATTTGGAGTCCGATTTCAAAACAAATTGCATATATGAACTTGTGGGGGAATGGGTCACCCGGTTTTGGTTCGAACCTTGGGTTTTGACCACATGGGTCCGGGGGCATTTTGGGAATTTTGGGTAAAACTTTGGGAAATTTATTCTTATGCATTCAAATTGTTTTAAACAACATTTATTGATACATTTGAGTAAATTTTGATTAGGTTTGACAGGTAATTTGAGGGGTAAAGTTATCCTAGAGGCGTGAGTTGAGTTTGGAGCTTTCGAGGTAAGTGTTTTTATCTAACTTCGGATTGAGGGAATAGGACTAGGACAATATTTGATATGTTCTATGTGGAGTTGGTGTATAGGTATGGTGACGGTTACCTATGCACCCTAGTCTAGCATGACCATGAGTCGTAATTGCTTTTAAACTCGAAAGAGGTGAAAGAATTGAGTTAATTACTTGTTAAATGAATTATGAAGTGATAGTTGAGAAGCTAATGAGTTAAAGAAGGAAGTGTGGTACTTTTCCCTTGCCGGGACTTGTTGTTGAATTATTTCCCTTACCGGGACTTATTATTGAATTGTTCTCCCTTGCCGGGATGATTAATCTTATTGTTGTCGACGCCCCATTTTTCTCTAGGAAAAGCGAAATCGGGTTTTACGATATTATGGACAAAACAACTCTCATTCCCGTTTGGGAATTGTGTTATGGAATTTGAAGAGTTACCACCTAATGATTATAGTGCATTAGGACACTTTAAAGAAGAGAGTATTTTTGAGAAGAAAACAAGAGTTTGGGTAAGGTCTTGAGATTATCTCGAGCGGAAGGTGTTAGGAACTCCTCAAGATCCACTAGTGTGATTCCCGGCCGTGTTAGTTGTGACTTTTTAAAAAAGGTGAAGCAATTAAACAAGTAAGGTTCACACATATAACATTCACACAACTTGAAAAGCTTTAAAGAAGAAAGAAGGGCGTAAATTTAAAATAAAAGAGAGGGTTGATTTGGAAAAGCATTACTATAGAAGAACATTTTAATAAAGCAAACAAAAGAGAGAAGGGTCCTAGGTTTAACTATAATATGGATCATTCAATGCAATATCCTGTACATATTCCCAAATAGGGGTCTCTTAATGATATTATCACATCGTCATCATCTCCATATTCTACCTTCCCGCCCCGTAAGGTTATTTAAGTGTGTGGATATGTCACGAATACCTATAGCGAGCTATTACCCATCCCATCCTATAGATCCTAGAGGGCATTTAGGATCGCTATTCCTATGAGGTAGGAACTAGGTGGAACCCTTAATTTTAAAGGTTAAAATGCTAGACGACATACAAAAACAAATAGGACTACACGTAATAGATTCATTTAAAGGCATATAAAAAGGCACAAATATCCCTCCATGGATAAACACATAATTAACATGTCCTCAATCACATTTAAGGTCTAAGAAAGGGAGAATTTTAAAAGCTAGAGTTTCGAAATATATTTAAAATAGAATCTGAAAAGTTTCAAACAGAATTCGCAAAAAAAAGTTGGATGAAAACTTTTTGAACCTGAGAAAAAGACAGTGGACGTGTAACAGTTTAGAAATCGGAAGGAAAACATTTTAAACACCCTTGAGGATACATGCTAAGACATAACATATATGACAAAATAGTTTTCGGATAGAAGAGGTAGAAAACAGATGTAAAACTATTCAGAAGTGTAAAAGAGCGCATGAGTATATTAGTTTTGAACTATAGTTTTGAAAATTGCAGAACATATAGTATTTAGATAGGACTTAGAAAATGGCAGTCCAGTTCTGGACTGGGAAGAAGAATAACTTAGTAAAAACATTTGCACAGAAGTGAATGAAAATAGGGCAGAAATTTGTGTTAAAAAATCAGCAGACTTCAGAGAGACAAACAAATTCGGATGGTTAAGAGAGGTGGAATAACTTAAACATGATTTAAGGCGATTAACCAATTTTATCCAGCCTAAGGTTTGCCAAGGCGTTGTTTAACCATAAGAGAAAGTGAACATGCGTGTTTGTTTCCCAGTTTTAAAAGGAACCTGTTAACCAGTTTTACATCTGTTTAACAAAAATAGTGATCCATTCAACAGTTGCAAAATAACAACCCTAAGTACATGATATCTAATGCATATAAAGGACCCAAAACATGGTATCTATATGCAATGGCAGTAACTTGATTATTGACTAATTGTGATAATAAAAATTGGCAAGAATAACAAGCTGAAAGTAAAAGACCTAGGAACAAGATCCCTACATGTAAGATGCATGTCCTAAACATGATTTCCATTGCGAAAATAGGTAAGTAAAATCCTATATACATATTTTCTTCCCATACCCTTAATAATCATGCATAACCCTCCCCAATTTCACTATAATCCCCATTGTTATTTACAAGTTATTACAGACCAAGTAATTTAAAAATACAACAATGATAAAAAAGGAGGAAGCTATTCTCTAGGGAGCCTACAGCCAGGCCCAAGATCTCCAACCTCACTTCTTTCGAGTTTCACAGCCATTACCAAGGCTTGGGTGTGAAAAAGTTCCCTAAGGGTTTGTTTGAACCCCTGGCCAATACCAAGCACCCATAACATCATAATTAGACAAGTGTGGAAGTGCCAGCCTTGTGCATCAAAGTTCAATGGGTGCTCAAGTCCCAAGGCAATTCTTACACTAAGGGGGCAGACCCTAAGGTTCTAAGAATGAGATTGTGATTAGAATTGAGAGAGTTGAAAATAGTTGAGAGACAGTTTAAGAAAACAGTTGAAAGAGTTGGAAAAGTTGAGATAGTTTAAGAAAATAGTTGAAAGAGTTGGGAAAGTTAAGACAGTTAGAAAATAATTGATTCTTTCCTTATATTAGGGATTCAAAGTCATTAGAATAACAATTAGACCTATAAACACAATAGGCATAAAAAAATCAGAGAACATTATGCAAGAAATCATAGAAGAGTAGAGGGTTGGAACCCTAGAAAAAAAGTTTAAAGCATGGAACTCAGAAACCAAACATGCTCGTAACAAAAACATATAGTACATGCATACATAATACTCAATGGAAGCAGAAGATGTAGTGGTCTTGAAAGTTGGTCAGTAACCCTAGCAAGAAAAATTGAAGTATGGAACCCAGGTTAACAAGGAAACAAAACAAACAAGTAAAATAATCGTATAGTACTCAGAAAGAGAATAAGAAGCGATTTTGAAGAAGGGGCCAGAAACTCTAATTTGAAATAGTAGTAATCATCTGAAATTTGAAATAACTGGAAATACTAAGTAAAAAATAAAGTAGAAAAGAAAATCAAACTGAGAGTTGTGTTAAAAGAGCAGAGATTAACGAGGTTCAAGTAGGAAAAATTAGGGTTTGCAAACAAATTAGTGAAAACGAAGAACCTGGCCTTGAAACTCGTATATAATGCCATAATCGGAAAAAAACCACAAGAGAGAAGCTGGAAATAGACCCAAGTGAAGTTTCCGTGACCGTCTTCATGGTGCAGGTCTTTGGGCTTTGAGCTTCAGAGGTGAGCAACGATAATGAGGGTTCCATGGCGACTGGATATCGAGAGAAGTGAGGGAATGATATGGTCGGAGAGGCGACGAGTTTCATCGGAGAAGAATTAGAGAACCAAAAGGTTCTAGAGAGCAATCGTTTAGAGAGAGAGATCGGTCCCCGAGAGAATGAGGGTTTGGGAGAGGGCCATTTGATTTAATTAAGGTAAGAGGATCTGTGCCATTGATCTTATTTGATCAACGGCTCAGATTAAACCAGTGATGGACCAGGTGAAAATCAACATGTATGGGTTATTGAAATTGGGTTAAAATTGGGCAGAAATGGGGGGTTGAATTTGGGCTATATCATAAATAAAATCTGGCTATAGTTTAAATAACCAATTTTCCCCAATTAATTTTATAAAATAGGTAATATAGTTTAAAGGCTAAATTGAAAGCATAGACTACTTAATAACCTATAATTATTAATTTCAAAATATTAGAAATAATTTTATAGTTATAAAACATAGCAAATTACAAAATAGGCCACAATTGCAATTTTGTGTAATTGTCTTTAAAATTCCAAATAAATTTGTAAAAAATATGCAAAAATTACATAAATTATATTTTGTTGTAAATACGAGAATGAAACACCTTATTCACTAAAAATAATAATTTGGAAAATAATTTTGGCCTTATAATTCGGAATTGGTGATTGTAAAAGGATTTTGACCATGCTCTGGTTTCTAAGCTGCCTACATATCATTGGTTTTACAGGAATTGTGCCGTATGTAGTTGAAGAACTATCAGCGAAACATGCCTATGGAAGTTCGGAAAATACGGATGCAACAAGGTCTGAGATTTGATAATGGTTCGGAGGTCGGACAGCGGGATCGCTCCCACTAAGACGACCGTGCAGGCCGTTGTACCTACAAACGAATGATTTGTGGCTATACTTCATAATTTAAACGTGATGCAAGTTCCCACTTGGACCATCAATGTTGTCTTTGGACGATTAAGATGGCGTCCTCTGACTATGACGTCTTGGGCTATGAAGAGCATAAAAGTAAAGATTCGAAGGCCATGAAATGGTGTTCTCGGGCTATGCGGATGGTGCCTCTGAACTATGACGCCTTTGGATAAGTTGGCGATATTTTAGCCTATGAGAAGGTGGCAATATTTCAGCCGAATGAATGCGAGGGTGGCGATGTTTCAATCAAAGGGAGAATTTAAAATTCAGGGCGGCGATATTTCAGCCAAATGCAAAATAAAGGAGGTAGAGCATAACCTCGAAAGGCAGAAAATAGCCTTATGCAATGCAGGATGGAGACAGTGCTAAGTCTCGAAAGGAAGAGAATAGCCTTATGCAGGATGGAGGTAGAGCTTAACCTCGAAAGGCAGAAAATAGCCTTAAGCAATGCAAAAATGCAGATGGAGACAAAGCTTAGTCTCGGAAGGCAGAGAATAGCCTTATGCAAGATGGAGGCAGAGCTTAGCCTCGGAAGGCAGAGGATAGCCTTATGCAATGCAAAATTGCAGATGGAGACAGAAGTTAGTCTCGAAAGGAAAAGAATAGCCTTATGCAAAATGGAGGCAGAGCTTAGCCTCGGAAGGCAGAGGATAGCGTTATGCAATGCAAAAATGCAAATGGAGACAAAGCTTAGTCTCGAAAGGCTGAGAATAGCCTTATGAAAGATGGAGGCAGAGCTTAGCCTCGGAAGGCAGAGGATAGCCTTATGCAATGCACATGGAGACAGAGCTTAGTCTCGAATGGCAGAAGATAGCCTTATGCAATGCAGGATCAAGACAGAGCTTAGTCTCAAAAGTCAGAAGATAGCCTTATGCAAGATGCAGAAATACAAAGGAAAGGATGATGGTGATTTTCTTAGCTGGTAGATGATTACGCTATCAATGACTGCTGGGGAAGCATTGAATGTAGATAGTAATCCTTTGTGAGGTAAGTAGTGGCGTCGGGAACTTTTGATTTGCAAAGCTCCTGCATCGCCTATTTATACCCTAGATTCCTGCATCCAAAGAAAGATCGTGAGTTCTTTAAGGGGGAGGTTAGTTCGCATCCCTCGACTCGTGGCGGTTTGAACCGTTAGGGGTAGCGTTGCTGAACAATAGTGATCCAAATGATTTTATGCAAATTTTGGCAATCGTGATGCAAATGTATAAGTATAAGTAAAGAAAAGATAATTTTATTTTTATGATGAACCAAAACTGCAACGTGGTTGAAGGCATGGCAACCTTGCTGGCTGCGGAATTTAGAGGATCCTCCTCAAAATTCTTCCCCAGTTTACTGGGCTGGCGATGTTGACAGCGGTGCTGAATGACTGAAAGCGGATTGACCTTAGAATTTTGAGGGTCCTCCTGAAAATTCTGCTCCAGTCTACTGATTCGATGCTGATACGAAAAATTGACAAGATGACTTCGAAATTTTGAGGGTCCTCCTAAAAATTCTGCCCATGTTCCAAATGCAGGGGGAAATGGAATTTTATCAAAGATGTGACCGAACCCATAGGGCTGCCTATATACCCTCTTAAACGGGAATCAGGTCAGGCGTAGCTCAAATTACATCATAAAGAAAAAGCATACTGATTAAATGTAGTATCTTTTCACTGCATCTGAGTTGATCGGTCTTGGCCAAACTTCTCCATCCATTTCTACAAAAATAAGGGCTCCTCCAGTTAGAACCCGGTGAACCATGCACAGACCCAGCCAGTTGGGAGAGAACTTCCCTTTGGCTTCATCTTGATGTGTAAATATCTTCTTCAACACCAGCTGACCTGGTGTAAACTTCCTTGGTCAAACTCTCTTGTTGAAGGCTCTAGACATTCGATTCTGATATAATTGACCGTGACAGACAGCGTTTTATTCTCTTTCCGTCTATAAGGGCTAACTTTTCGTAGCGACCCTTGACCCATTCTGCATCATCTAGCTCAACTTCTTGTATTATTCTCAAGGACGGAATTTATACCTCGGTGGGAATTACTGCCTCTGTACCGTAACCAGCATGTAAGGAGTTACCCTGGTTGACTGTAGTGCAATAACCCAATAAAGCGAACGACAACTTCTCATGCCACTTCTTGTGCCTTTCGATTATTTTCCTTAGTATTTTCTTGATGTTCTTATTGGCTGCTTCCACAGCTCCGTTCATCTGAGGTCTATAATCCGTATAATTTTGTGTGCTTGATCTTGAAAGTTTCACACATCGCTTTCATCAAGTCACTGTTGAGATTGGAACCATTATCAGTGAAGATCGACTCTAAAACACCGAAATCGACAGACAATACGATCTTGGACAATGTCTGCCACGACTTTCTTGGTTACTGCTTTGAATGATGCTGCTTTGACCTATTTAGTAAAGTAATCAATTGTCACTAGGATGAACCTGTGTCTGTTTGACACTGCATGCTCGATTGGTCAAATAACATCCATTCCCCAAGCGGCGAACGGCCATGGTGAGCTCGTTGCAGTGAGCTCGTTTGGAGGTACCTTTATCATATCCGCATGTATCTGACAGCGGTGACACTTTTGGACATACTAAATGCAATTTGTTTCCTAAGTCATCCAGTAATATCCTGCTCTGAGTATCTTCTTTGCTAGAACGAAATCGTTCATGTGCGGCCCACAAGTCCCCGAGTGCACTTCCTCCAATAACTTGGTTGCTTCTGTCGCATTGACACACCTCAATAGTCCGTATTTCTCCTATACATGATTCCTCCGATGTGAAAGAAATTGTTGGACAACCTTCAAAGCGTGCGCTTCTGAGTAGCATTAACAAGCTCTGGATATTCCCTTTTTGTTAGGTACTCTTTGATGTCGTGGAACTAGGTTTTTCCGTCGGCTTCTTCCTCAACATGTGCACAATATGCCGGTTGGTCATGAATCTTGACCTGGATAGGGTCTATGAAATTTGTATCTGGATGCTGAATCATGGATGATAAAGTGGCAAGCGCATCTGCGAACTCATTCTGTATTCTTGGAACATGCTGGAAATTTGTTTTTATGAACCTCTTTCTCAACTCCTGTATGTAGTGTAGATAAGGGAGTATCTTGGAATAATTGGTTTCCCATTCTTCTCGAACCTGGTGTACGAGTAGGTCTGAGTCTCCGATCACTACCAGCTCATGAATGTTCATGTTAATAGCCAGTACATGTAAGCTTCGTACTCGGCCATATTATTGGTGCATGGGAACCTGAGCTTGGTGGTTACAGGATAATGTTGACAGGTTTATGATACCAGGACTTCTCCGATACCAAATACTTTGAAATTTGCGGATCCATCGAAAAACATCCTCTAACCGTCATAGGATTCTGCAATGTCTTCTCCTATGAAAGTTACTTTCTCGTCAGGAAAATACGTCTTCAATGGTTACTCCCCTCCTACCAAATTTTCTGCGAGATGATCTGCCAAAGCCTGACCTTTAACTGCCTTCTGGGTGACATAGACAATGTCAAATTCACTCAACAAAATTTTCCACTTGGCGAGCTTGCTAGTGGGCATGGGCTTCTGAAAAATATACTTTAGCAGATCCAATCTTTATATATGGTAGGTAGTGTAAGCAAAGAAATAATACCTCAAATTCTAAGATATCCAAGTCAAAGCACAACATGTGCGTTTCTAGCAAGGAATACCGAGCCTCGTACGGGGTAAATTTCTTGCTGAGGTAGTAAATAGCTTGCTCCTTTTCCCAGTCTCATCATGTTGTCCCAAGACACAACCAAATTCTCCATCCAAACTGCGAGATAGAGTAATAAGGGCCTCCCAAGCTCAGGCGGCACCAGGACTAGAGGCGTAGACAAGTATTATTTGATCATGTCGAAAGCCTTTTGACATCCATCGGTCCATTTGGTGGTGGCATCCTTCTTCAAAATCTTGAAGATAGGTTCGCAGATGATGGTAGACGGAGCAATGAACCAGCTGATATAGTTGAGTCTCCCCAGGAAACTCATTACCTCTTTCTTGCTCTTCGGCTGTGGCAACTCCTGAATGATTTGACCTTTGATGGATCCAGCTCTATTCCACGGCGACTTATGATGAAACCCAATAACTTTCCCGCAGGGACCCCAAATGCACACTTGGCGGGATTCAGTTTCAAGTTATACCTCCTTAGTCTGTTAAAATACATTCGGAGGTCCTCCATGTGATCTGCAGCCTTCCTGGACTTAATGATGACATTGTCCACATGTACCTCAATCTCCTTATGTATCATGTCCTGAAAGAGGGTAGTCATGGCCTTCATGTAAGTAGATCCCGCATTCTTCAACCCGAATGACATCATTCTGTAGCATACATTCCCCAAGGCGTGATAAATGTCGTTTTCACTGCATCTTCTTTATCCATCCATATCTGATGGTACCCCGAAAAGCAATCGATGAATGACTGCAAATCATGCTTGGCGTAGTTGTCGATCAAAATGTGTATGTTTGGCAAGGGGAAATCATATTTGGGACTGGCCCGGTTGAGATCCCCCTAGTCGACACAGATTTTAACTTTCCCATCCTTCTTCGGTACAGGCACAATGTTAGCTAACCAAGTTGGATACTCTACCACTTGAAGAAATCTGGCTTTGACCTGCTTGGTGACCTCCTCTTTGATTTTTAAACTCATATCTTGCTTGAATTTTTTGAGCTTCTGCTTTACCGGCGGACATGCAGGGTCTGTCGGCAACTTGTGAGCAATGATGGATGTACTTAGACCAGTCATATCGTCGCAAGACCATGCGAAGATATCCTTATATTCCCAGAAGAACTCTGTATATTTCTTTTTCTGTTTCTGTGATAAGTGCACACTGATGCGAGTTTCTTTGGCATTCTCTATATCTCCCAAGTTGACGACCTCAGTTTCATCCAAGTTGGACGTAAGTCTATATTCAAAATTCTTGGCCTCTCTGACAAACTCTTCTGGTATATCATCCTCCTCTGAGTCTATGTCCGTTTGTTGCATAGCCTCGTTGCAAGTTACAGTTATTGGTTCATCATCAAGATATGTAATAGTAATGCTGTGTGGAAATAAAGTAAATAGCGGAGAAAAGTAATGAATAGTGGGATATTTGATAAACTGAAAAAAATGCTTTTGATTAAATTCATAAATGTTCAAAACATCGGATCTCTTTTGGAAAATAAAGACAAAGCGTAAAATAAATAAACAACTAAAACAAAGATGCATGATGCATGTTCAGCCTTGCTACCCCGAAGTTTCCGGGCAATGGTGGTCCTTATTGACCAGTTGGTGAGGTGCTCCCCTCGGTTCACAGCCTAAATTGAAGGGCCTTCCTTCCATCCCTCTTCAAAAATCACACAACAGTCCATGTCCTACAGAAACAGGTTCTTCATCGCCACAAGAGCATCGTCTTCTTCTGACCCGTAAAGAGTGTCGGGTAGTTGAAATGTATGCTCCAACTGAGGTATCGGGCGTTCCAATGGGTAAAATTGGTTGCGCCATGGTGGTGACCAGTTTTTGAATTCTTGCCAAGTGTACTAGTACCCCAGTCCGAAGGTAGTACCATGTTTCTTCAACTGGATAGGTTTGGTATACCTTGAAGATTATTACCAAGCCCTTTCCCCGGTTCATACCCACTCCAATTTAGAATTCTATCGACCTTGTTTCTCCACCATTTGTCCCTGTCCACTGTGTTGACCCGCTCAATATGATGATATGTTTCTTCGCCTATTCTTCTTCTGCCTCCGATCATCAGAATGGTCTGGCGACTATATATGGGGTTGCTACCGTCGCCAATCTATGCTTACTTCCTGATGGTTCCATTCGAACTTCACATCCTGATGTAAGGTTGATTCTACAGCCCCAGCAGCGTGGATCCAGGGTCGTCCCAGCAGTAAGTTGTAAGATGTTGGTACGTCGATGACTTGGAAGTCGACATCAAACCAAGTGGGCCCCATTTTCAAACACAGGATAATCTCCCCGAGAGTGGACCTCTGAGAACGATCAAAAGCCTTTACGTTAATAGCCTCATCTTTTATCTCATGCAATCCTTTCCCCAACTTCTTGAGGGTGATCAATGGACAAATGTTGAGGCTAGAACCTCCGTCGACTAAGATCCTGGTGATGAAATGATCTTCACATTGCACAGTGATGTATTGTGCTTTGTTACGACTGAGCCCTTCGGGTTGCAATCATCCTCGTGGAAAGTGATTTTGTGACTTTCCAATACCTGCCCTACCATGTTCGCCATATCTCCTCCTGTTATGTTGATCGGGACATAAGCCTCGCTCAATATCTTCATCAAGGTGTTCTTATGCGCCTCAGAACTCTGCAGCAATGCTAAGATGGAAATATGTGTCGGAGTCTTGTTTAGCTGTTCAACAACTGAATATTCCTTAGCCTGTATCTTTCTCCCGAGATCATCAGGTCCTGTTTCAATGGGACGTCCAGAGGCTTGCTTGCTGGACTCAGCTAGGTGCTCCGCTGTGTATACCCTGCCTGTTCTAGTCATACCTTGTGCGGTGATCGCTTCACCTGTGTGTGCTTTTCTTTTCCTTCTCGCCTCAGCTGTGTAGTCCCAGGGTATGGCATTTGACTGAAATGGGGTTATGTCTGACATGGTGACCGTAATGGGCAGCCTTTGGGGCACCATAGCAACTTCAATAGGTGTAGGCTCCTTTGGAGTCCCGAACTCCACCTCAATTGGTTTTGGCAGTTTTGTAGGAGGTTCCTCGAACTCAAATGGTACAGATTTATTCACCATGTTTCCCTCAGATGGCTGGATTTTCACAACAATAGGATTAAGAGTGACCTCCAATTTTTTGGGCTCATCTCCTTCAGATATCAAACCGATTTATCCTTCGGGGTCCCAGTCGTCCTCAACCTCAATCTTGTAGATTCCTCCACCTTTGTGGTCTGGTAGAGGGTTGTTATGAACATTAGGAGTAGGCTCCTTAGCTATGATGACCTTGTTGTTAATTAAGGTCTGAATTTTTTCCTTCAACGAGCGGCACTAGTCGATGGTATGGCCCTTCATCCCCGAATGGTATGCGCAGGTTTTATTTGGGTTGATCTATTGGGAGGGGTTTTCTGGGGTTATGGATGGGATGGGTGTAACATTTCATGCGGCTTTGAGTTTCTCATACAATTGGTCTATGGGTTCGGCAATAGCGGTGTATTGCTTGGGCGGTTTGCGGTCAAAGTTTGGTCTTGTTCATTGGAAGTTATGGTATGTTGTGATGGATAGTGAGGAGGTTGGCAGTTGTAAGCTTGGTATACAAGTGCGGGTTGGGAATATCCTGGCGAGGTTGGATGATATGTTGGTGATGGAGATGTTTGGTAGACGGGATGTGGATTTTGATAGGTAGGTGAAGGTGCTTGGTATACAGAGGATTGGTAAGTGAGTGGGGTTGGAGGGTATGGTTGGTATTTCATGGGAGAGTGCTTTCTCTGCGCATCCATTATGGATTTTACGTCCTTTTTCTTCGACGTACCACTAGATTGCAAGGCTTTGTTGATGTTCTGCAATGCCTCAAGGTTAGTAACCATACTATTTTTGATCCCCTCTTCAATCCTTTCTCCTGGTTTGATGATATCAGCGAACTTTTGCCCCTCTATCAGCATCAATCTCTCGTAATACTGTGGGTCCTGAGCACGAACAAAAAATCTGTTTATTTTTACTTTTTCCAAAGCCTGTCTAACCTTGGCAGCTTCCGACCTCCAACGAATAGCATAATCGTGAAGGGCTTCGGTTGGTTTGTTCTTCAAATTCTGGATATAGAACAGGTCTGGCGCATTCTCAGTGTTCAACCTGAAATGGTCCATGAAACAGATGCCATGTTTACCCAACTCGTCCACTTCTTCGCATCTTGGCTGATATACTAAGATAAAGCATCACCTTTCAAGCTCCTCATGAACAGTTTCAGGTGGATCTTTTCATCTATACCAACTCTCACTAACTTGTCACAATACATCCTGAGGTGAATCCTGGGATCACCCGTACCATCAAACATTTCAAACTTAGGAGGTTTGTACCCCTCTAGGAGTTCGGCATCAGGTTGAACACAAATGTCTTCATAATTTAGACCCTCTACACCTTTATTACCTTCCACGCCTTTAACCCTACTAGTGAGTTTCTTAAGTTCAGCAGCCAAGTTCTGAATGAGTTAGTCTGATTCTGACACATCTTATATGGGCTGTGTATAGTATGCCATAGTATCCATAAAGATATGGGTATCTTTATGATTTGGAGCATTTGGGGCTCAGTGATGAGCGGTGGAGCATTGTTGCGAGCTTGGGTTGGAATCTTCTGTGGAGGTGCAGGGACTAGATTGTTGACTGCAGCAGCAAGGGAGATGGACAAACTTGCCAAACTCCGGACCTGGTCTAATTCCTCTAGAAACCTTAACAAAGTTTGCTCCAAGTGAGCAGCACTTTCTTTGGTGATCGGGGTAACTTGGGAAGTTCCTTCAATTGCCTTTCTTGCTTCATTATCTTCCATCTTTCCTTTGTTCTGATTTCTGGGGGGACTCTGAGGAGGAGGAGGAGGAGGAGGAGGAGGACCCTTAGATCTTGTTGAGTAGGCTGATGGTTCCAGAATGCACGAACTAACTTTGGGAGGGGAATAAAAATAAAAGAAAAACAAAAAAGGTAAAAAGTTAGTGCAGATTCTGAGAAAGAAAACATTGCAGTATTTAATCATGTTGTTTCAAGAATATAAGTCGTTCCCTATTTGGGTGCCTCGTTGTGCTCGAGGTAGACCTAGAGACAGATACGATTTGGAGGACATATAACACCAAGTGTCTCATTTTATTGACAGAAAATAAAACGATTCAAAGCAGACTGAAATGAAGAGAAATTTTCACTAATGGCCCAGAGCCTTATTACATCAAGAAAGCAGCAAAATCCTAACTACTTGGTCCCAGAAGGACCTTCCCAGATTCGGCATCTTTGCCTCCCTCGTACAGTTTCATCAGCTCGTACAGTCCCAGCAACAAGTAAGCCCGAGTTAGGTGCCCATCTTCATTACCTTCAGCTTCCTGACAGTCGTTAATCCTTTTCAGAAACTTGCCTTCCAGCTCTACTAGACCCTGCTCGAAGTTCCCTAAACGGTTGTTTGCACGGACGGCCATATCCTTCCACTCATTGATTACTTTCTCTTGGGTCTCTAGCATTTCCCGATGTTCACTCACACTATCACATCCGTTTGCGCAACTGATTATAATTAACATTTGCTATAGCCTCCTCATCAATAACCCTATGACCATGGATGAAAACCATTTTTCCCAAGCTAATGTGATCATCTTCTAGCCACCCCGGATAAAGTGGCACATGCCCCACCTGATACCTGTCTGGCTCTATAGATTCCCCTTCCAAAACGAGTTTAGAGTGCCACATATGCTGAGCCTGACACCTTTGTGGGCTATCGTCATCTTGAAAGTCAGCCATGTAGTGACTGATCTTTTCCACCCTTGGTATAATCTGCTTCTTTCCCGCTTGCCTCATGACTCGGAGAGGGACAGAAGGGTAAGTTCCTCTTAAGCCAATGAGTACAAGGAATAGTGCATGTCTAGACTGAATGATAAACTCTCCAGTTGGAAATCACTCGTACATCCATTGTACTTGCTCTTCTCTCTGATTCTCTAATAGCTCTACCCATCCACTGGCGTCTTCCGGGTGAGCAAACATATCCGGCATGAAGTGCATTCGCTTTGGATGATGGAAAGCGATATGGTTATCCCAATCTCGTCGTATGATCTCTTGTTTGTAGTCTCCCTTCTGAAGATGTTCAATGAGCTAGAGTTGTAGTATAAAATTGCACCCTTCAAAGTGTGGTGCCCCTTGTTGCCTTTTTTCTAAGGCTCGGTATATTTCGGCGAGGATCATGGGTGCTATGCTGAATGTCTGCCCGTCATTACCCTCCATTACGGCTTTGGTTACCATGGCTAGTCTCGTGTGGATTCTAGCCTTCTTTATCGGAAAGACTATCATGGCCAGGAAACAGAACATGAATACAAAGACTCTCCTATGTATTTTCCCCAAAGAGGTGAAGGCGAACTCGTCCATGTGAGTGCGGTAATATTTGATATGTCAAAACCTTTCATACATAAAGTTGAAGGATATGTAGGAGTCCTTCAGACTGGTCAGATTAGGATTCTTCTTGAGCCCCATTATTTTCAGGAACCCTCTACCTTTGCAGTTTTTCGGCATAAGCAACCCCGGGCTATCCCAAGGAATTCCGGCTAGACCCCCAATTTCTTCCAATAGCGGTGTCATTTAAATTCCCCCAAAGCGGAAGACGAACCATTCACTATCCCAAAACATAGTAGCAGCCTCCACAATCTTTTTGTTTAGCCTAACTTCAAGGAGTGAAGGAAGATTTCCTAAGTGCTTGCGGACAAGAACCCGATCACTACCATGCAAAACATCCCACCAGCTTAGCAACTTTAGATGAATGTTTGATACCATACTGAATCTGGGGACCTCGTGCCTCATTTCCTGCAAAATAGAGTGTTAGGCCCTTAACCCCACCGGACTCGACTATTTAAACCAATAAATGGCAAGAGGAATTTTGTTCTCCAAATCAATGCACATAACGTGAATGTCCTTTTGGGTTTCGAGGAAACCTGATGGACTTTTTGGTTTAGACTATCCGAATGAGTCATTATGCGAACAACATAACTGACTCGGCTAAGTTTGACCATGATGCATGAACATTTAAACAGAGTAAGGCTTCAATTTGAAGTGCTAGACAAGGTACCCTTGAGCGGATGACTCAAGAGGGAAAGGCACGGAACCGTCGACTACACTGTTGATCGACTAGTTTTACCGCAAACATGCCTTTGCCAAATTTAACGGGTTTGTAATAATGGAATAGCACAATCACTCATTACAAGAGTTGTTATAGGATTTGTTTGGCACGAGTGGAAAATGATGTTGAAGGATGTAATTACAACAATGAAATAAGTACACGTATTTTAACGTTCATACAATAATGATTTTATTAAATGCTCGGAATTTAAGGCGGAATTGAAATAAAGTGAGCTAATAAAGCAGTAAAACAGTTAATGAAAAGAAAGACATGAATAAAAAAGTTAGTAATTGTGGATAAATGATTAAAGCAATAAAGAAAGGAAGTAAAGAGAACGATAAAGTCACGAAACACATAATGGTAAAAGCCTTAAAAAGAAATACCCAGCAGAGCCGCCATGCTGTCGACGCCCCCTTTTTCTCTAAGAAAAGCAAAATCGGGTTTTACGACATTATGGACAAAACAACTCTCATTCCCGTTTAGAAATTGTGTTATGGAATTTGAAAAGTCGCCACCTAATGATTATAGTGCATTAGGACTCTTTTAAGAAGAGAGTATTTTTGAGAAGAAAACCAGAGTTTGGATAAGGGCTTGAGATTATCTCGAGGGGAAGGTGTTAGGCACCCCTCAAGATCCACTAGTGTGGTTCCCGGCCGTGTTAATTGTGACTTTATAAAAAGATGAAGTAATTCAACAAGTAAGGTTCACACATATAACATTCACACAACTTTGAAAAGCTTTAAAGAAGAAAGAAGGACATAAATTTAAAATAAAAGAGAGGGTTGATTTGGAAAAGCATTACTATAGAAGAACATTTAAATAAAGCAAACAAAAGAGAGACATGTCCTAGGTTTCACTACAATATGGATCATTCGATGCAATATCCCGCACATATTCCCAAAGAGGGATCGTTTAATAATATTATCGCATCGTTATCATCTTCATATACCCTTCCCACCCCGTAAGGTTATTTAAGCTTGTGGATTGGTCACGAATACATATTGCGTGCTATTACTCGTCACATCCTATAGATCTTAGAGGGAATTTAGGATCTCTATTCCTATGAGGTAGGAACTAGGTGGAACCTTTAAGTTTAAAGGTTAAAATGCTAGGCGACATACAAATACAATAGGACTACAGGTAAAGGATCATATAAAGGCATATAAAAGGCACAAATATCTCTCCACGGATAAACACATAATTAGCACGTCTCAATCACATTTAAGGTCTAAGAAAGGGAGAATTTTAAAAGCTGGAGTGTCAAAAATATATTTAAAATAGAAATTGAAAAGTTTCAAATAGAATTCGCAAAAAGAATTAGATGAAAACTTTTGGAACCTGAGAAAAAGACAGTGGATGTGTAACAGTTTATAAATCGGAAGAAAAAAATTTTAAACACACTTGAGGATACATACTAAGACATAACACATATGATAAAATAGTTTTCGGATAGGAGAGGTAGAAAACAGATGTAAAACTATTCAGAAGTGTAAAAGAGTGCATGAGTATATTAGTTTTGAACTATAGTTTTGAAAATTGCAGAAGATATAGTATTCAGATAGGTTTTATAAAATGGCAGTCCAGTTCTGGACTAGGAAGAAGAATAACTTAGTAAAAAAATTTGCATAGAAGTGATTGAAAATAGGGCAGAAATTAGTGTTAAAAAATCAGCGGACATCAGAGAGACAAACAAATTCGGATGGTTAAGAGAGGTCGAATAACTTAAGCATGATTTAAGGTGATTAACAAATTTTATCCAGCCTAAGGTTCTCCTAAGAGTTGTTTAACCATAAGAGAAAGTGAACATGCGTGATTGTTTCCGAGTTTTTAAAGGAACCTGTTGACCAATTTTACGTCTTTTTAAAAAAATTAGTGAGGCATTCAACAGTTGCAATATAACAACCCTAAGTACATGATATCTAATGCATATAAAGGCCCTAAAACATGGTATCTAAATACAATGGCAGTAACTTGATTATTAACTTATTGTGATTATAAAAATAGGCAAGAATAACAAGCTGAAAGTAAAAGACCTAGGAACAGGATTCCTACATGTAAGATTCATGTCCTAAACATGATTTCTATTGTGCAAATAGGTAAGTAAAATCCTATAAATATGTTTTCTACCCATTCCCTTAATAATCATGCATAACCCTCCCCAATTTCACTATAATCCCATTGTTCTTTACATGTCTTATAGAACAAGTAATTTAAAAATACAACAGTGAAAAAAAAAGGAAGAATCTATTCTATAGGGAGCCTACAGCCAGGCCCAAGATCTCCAACCTCACTTCTTTCGAGTTTCACAGCCATTACCAAGGTTTGGGTGCGACAAAGTTCCCTAAGGGTTCGTTTGAACCCCTGGCCAATACCAAGCACCATAACATCATAATTAGACAAGTGTGGAAGTTCCAGCCTTATGCATCAAAGTTCAATGGGTGCTCAAGGCTCCCAAGGCAATGCTTACACTAAGGGGGCAAACCCTAAGGTTCTAAGAATGAGATTGTTATTTGAATTGACAGAGTTGAAAATAGTTGAGAGACACCTTAAGAAAACAGTTGAAAGAGTTGGAAAAGTTTAGACAGTTTAAGGAAATAGTTGAAAGAGTTGGAAAAGTTGAGACAGCTTAAGAAAATAGTTGAAAGAGTTGAAGAAGTTCTTCTGAAATCATTTAGACCTTTCCAGGGCATCATGCAAACAGGGGGAAAAAGGGAAGGGAACAAATAAGTAAAGTGTACTTCTCACACGGGCAACACATTGGAAGAAAGTAACCAGACATGGTTGTAAAACAAGAGTTCAGTTCTTACTGTACCAAACTCTAATCCACTTAGCCTCAAACAGAGGATTTAGGTTAACTAAGTAGCCGAACAGACATGGATGCATGGTAGAGTACACAAGGAAAAAGTATACATTCATTGAGACAGGGTAGGGGGTAGGGGAGCATTTTAAGCTGGACCAAATAGACTAGTATGTAAAATGCTAGTAACAAAAAGAGCAACAAAACCATAAGTAAAAGCATACAAGAAATATTATAAAATGCAAAATTAATAGAAACATGTTGTTGTGGAAACTATATTTTAAAGGGACGACATACTAGTTGCAAGTAATAGACCACGATGACAATAGTGCACAGAGGAACAAGGTGAGCAGAGAGTGTAAGCAGCAGAGAGAATAACATCAGTATGAGAATAGCAGCAGCAACAGACCCAAGTAAACAAACAATAGAACCCAGTAGTGTAGAACTAATCAACCCAGGCTACTCGATATTGGCTTTCAGCCAATTGAGTGTTCAAATAAGAGAATGACGGAGTTTGTATAGAAAACAAAATAGAGAGAGCACTGAAGATTTCTGAATGAAAATTGTAGAGAGATTGTATTCGTGACTGTGTGTGTCAAGTTAGAAGAGAGGAGTAGTACTTATAGGTTTTTTGAAAAATAGTAGAGAATAGGGTAACATGTACCTAATTATAGAACAGTACCAATTTGACTCAATCATAGGACCTTAAATCAAATTAATCTGGGATTCATGATTCGAATAGGAATGTAGCTATATTATATAAGCAAAGAATCAATCAGACGACTAATTACACCATAGTAAAGTAGTAGGCCTATAGTATGTGATAGAGGCCAAATATATAATATTCGAATAAGGAAAACAAATACTGAATATTGTATAAATATTTAAGACCACAAATATCGTAAGAATACAAAATTAACTCTGAAATTAGTCGAAGAATCATGGACGAGACTAAAAAACTAAGGGAGTCGGTGCTAATTATAGAGAACATTTCATAATCAAGGAAATAATTCAAGAAATTAATGTAAGAACCTTTAAGGAAAACGCATACATATTAGGGATTAGAAGAGATACATAGTGTCATTCGAATAACAATTAGAAATATAAACACAATAGGCATGAAAAATTTGAGAACATTATGCAAGAAATCATAGAAGAGAAGAGGGTTGGAACCCTAGTAAAAATGTTTATAGCATGGAACTCTGAAACCAAACATGCTCATAAAAACAACATATAGTACATGCATACATAATACTCAAAGGAAGCAGAAGGTGTAGTGGCCATGAAAGGCGGTCAGAAACCCTAGCAAGAAAAATTAAAGTATGGAACACAGGTTAACAAGGAAACCAAACAAACAAGTAAAACAAACGTATAGTGCTCAGAAAGAGCAGAAGAAGCTATTTTGAAGAATGGGTCAGAAACCAAATTTGAAAGAGTAGTAATCATCTGAAATTTGAAATAAACGGAAATACTAAGTATAAAATAAAGTAGAAAACAAAGTCAAACTGAGATTTTTTTTAGAAGAGCAGAGATTAAAGAGGTTCGAGTAGGAAAAATTAGGTTTTGCAAACAAATTAGGAAAACGAAGAACCTGGCCGTGAAAATCGTATATAATGCCACAGAAGGCATCATCGGACAAAAACCACCGAAAAAAAGCCGGAAATAGACCATTCGCTTCAGCGACCGTCTTTCATGGCGGAGGTCCTTGGGCTTCGAGCTTCATAGGTGAGCAACGATGATGAGGGTTCCATGGCGACTGGAGATCGAAGAAGTGAGGGAGCGGTATAATCGGAGAGGCGACGAGTTTCAGCGGAGAAGAAGGAGAGAGCCAGAAATTTCTAGAGAGCAATCGTTTAGAGAGAGAGAGAGAGCGACCGGTCTCTGAGAGAATGAGGCTTTGGGAGGGGGGTCATTTGATTTTATTAAGGTAAGGAGATCTGGGCCGTTGATCATATTTGATCAATGGCTCAGATTAAACCATAGATGGACCGGGCAACGGGTATGGGTTATTCAAATTTATTTAAAATTGGGCTGAAATGGGGGTTTGAATTTGGGCTATATCCTAAATAAAATCTGGCTATAGTTTAAACAACCAATTTTCCCCAATTAATTATATAAAATAGGAAAAATAGTTTAAAGGCTAAATTGAAAGCATTGAACTACTTAATAACCTATAAATATTAATTTAAAAATATTAGAAATAATTTTATAGTTATAAAACATAGCAAATTGCAAAATAGGCCACAATTGCAATTTTATGTAATTGTCTTTAAAATTCCAAATAAATTTGTAAAAAATTTGAAAAAATTACATAACTATATTTTTTTGTAAATACCAGAATGAATCACCTTACTCACTAAAAATAATAATTTGGAAAATAGTTTTGGCCTTTATACTATAGTTGTAAATTGATTTTAAAAAGATCAAAAAAATTAAAGAAAAATACAAAAGTTCTCCGACCTGCTTATATATGCATACATATATTATTTAGAAAGTATTGTGGGTGCAAAAATCTATAGGTAAAAATTGGGTATCAACAATCGTATATTCCTTTCTCCGATTGGTTGTGACCGTCGAAACGGACGTCTTATGTATTTTCTTTCTGACCCGTATTTGTAGTATCTTATAGTAGACCGTGAGTAATGTGACACCAGATCTTGGGTAGAGGATGCTGTTAATTATTCCGCATTTTCTTTATTTTAGATTAAATTAAGACTTCCGCTTGAATTTATTGTTTTGTTATTATCTTGTTGAGAATTAATGAAAAAGGTATGTTCAAGTTTGCTTGACTGGCATTGAAAGTTGGCGCCATCACGACTAGTGGGAAATCCGGGTCGTGACAAAAATACTGCAAAAGAAAAGACTTGGCCAGGTTTCAGAAGCAGACAGATTTGGACAAGCATTATTGAAAGTGTTTAACAAATTAGGCGAGTTTGAACCCTATAGGCATGATATCTACATTTTTATTTGTTTCTACTTTTAGAACGTTTAACGGGACCTACTGTTTGCCTAGCGTTTCTATGCAGTTCCTGTTGACATGATTTCTATTATGCTTGCAAGAAAAATCCTATAGGCATAATTTCTAGATGGGATGCAACATTAAAATCCTATAGATATTATTTCTAGATGATTAGCAATATTAAAATCCTATTGGCATTGTTTCAATATGATTAGCAATATTTAAATCATATAGTCATGATTTCTAAATGATTAGCAATATTAAAATCATATAGGCATGACTTCTAGATGATTAGCAATATTGAAATCCTATATGCATGGTTTGTACATGATTAGCAATATTGAAATTCTATAGGCATGATTTCTACCCAATTATTGATGCAACAATATAAGCCCCTCCCACACCCTTTTACTATATCCCCAAATTAATTTAGAAAGTTTGTTTCAAGAGTGGATGAAAAAGTCTAAGAGAATAAATACATCAAAGCTAAAACGGACCAGAGGAAGCCCAAGCAACCTTAATATCCAACACATGTTTTTTACCAAATCCAGGCTCCAGATTCCAAGGCTTGCCCTTAGAGTGTTTCAATGTTCCAAGGGCTATTCGGAAGCCCATGCAATCCTTACACCCTAAAGAATGATTAGAGTAGTGCAATGTGTGGGCTTACCAGCCCTTAGGTATCCAAGTTTAGAGAGAACTCAAGGGTCCCTAAGTATGGCTTACCATAGGGGGGGAGGACTTAAAAAACTAAGAGTAAGTGTAAAAGTGAGGGAATTAGGGGAGACCAAAGCAAAGGGTGGTCATACCTAGCCATGAATGGGACTGGCACAGCCCTCACCCTTTACACGGGTTGAGTAAATAATAGTAGACTTGAGAAAGTCAGGCTTAGGCCTGTATGGTGATTAGGACACCACCAGAACTGATTCAAGCTCAACACATAATAGGGATTAAGGGAATGGGACCGATTTGAGTATAGGTTTAGATCAACCTGGTTCTAAACTATGGGTGGCAATAGAGTGCCACCCTTGTCCAAAACAATACTCACATACAAAGGGGTAAGGGAAAGGGATGGACATGAAAACGTTTATTACACGCAGAATTAAACTGTGGGGACTTGGGGAAGGGACGTACAAGAAAGTACTCATACAAGTATACAACATCAAAGATATAGGAATATGGGGTAGGGATGTACATGCTGAAGTCTAATTGTATAATATAAGAAAGTCAAGTACAGACACGCATGTGAAACATACGAAAGAGATAGGTAAACACATAGTTTTGGAGATGGTATTTAACTTATGAACCTACCAGTTTCAAACTCAAACAGTAAAGCAGGTAGGGTAGATAGAACCTTATAGTTTAGCCTTGGGTATTAGCCAACTAAAACCAAGCAACATAACAAGTAGCAGAGAAGAGCAGAGAAGAGAAGAAAGAGTTTTGTGTGAGAGTGAACTTGTAAAAATGTTCGTGTCTTTGAAGTAAAAGGGGTGGGGGTTTTTACAATTTGAAAGTAGTAATAAACAAGGCATGAAAATAACTGCAGTACCAAATCATAATTAATTAGGAGAAAAGACTCCTTTTTATTAAGGAGCCGGACTTGAGTTAAATAAACATAGTTCCACTTATGGAAAGAAAATCAAGAATTAGTTGTAAAATAAAGGGTAAGTAAATATAGAGTTTTGAAAGATACACGTTTTTAGAAAATAAGGCAAGAATAGAATCATCAATCACATAGTAAATTAAGGAAACAAGGATTCGAATTGGTATTTAATTTAGTCAGAAAGTAGGTCCAAATCAGAGAATCAAATAAGTTTGTAAAAATCAATCTCCCAAAATTAGGGTTATTTTGAAAGGGAAAGTATGACTATAAAAGAGATGCACAAATTTAAACATGTGAGGCTAAAACTAGCAAGATAGTCATGTAATCACAGAGTAGAAAATGTAGGCATGAAAACGGATTTAGAAGTTCTCGTAGAGCTTAGTAAGAAATCAGAAGCACGAAATGAATTTAGACAGTCAGGGTTTTGAAATTAAACAGGCAGCAGAGAATCACAGAATAACTCGAAAAACCCCCAAAATGGAGGGCTTTCATCACATTTAGAATATAAAGAAGAGAGCATTCAGAAAGAACACAAACATTCATAAAAGCATAATGAAAGCAAAGAACACAGCAAAGAAACTACTCGGAAACCCTAGAAACAACACAGTAAAGAAAATGCATGGAAATCATAGTAGAAATACATAGGAATTACAACAAAAGTAAAAGAAATCACAATTGAGCAAATAAAACAAAAATAGGAGAAACCCTAAGTTTCAAGAAGAGGAACAGTTTGAAAACAAAATCGGTAAAAAATGTGGAAAACACTTTGAAACCATAGAAAATAACGTAGATCTGAAATAGATCTTAAAGAGAAACAAAGAAGAAAACCTTGGAAATTTAGGGTTTCGCAGAAAGCCCTAGAGAACAAGAAAGCTTGGAACAGACTGATTTGTAGTCGAAAATGGACTCACAATGCTAAGGCACGCCGTAGAGAACCGAACATGGATGTAGAACTCAAGTCAGAGGACCTCTGAGTCGGTGGTCTTCAAAATCGGAATTCGATCTTTGACAAAAAGGGTCATAGAAGGGAGTGGAGGTGAGTATAGGTTGCACAAGCCTAGGAGGCCATGATTTCTGGTGAAACAAGGTCGGAAAACGATCACATAAGGGCTAGGGTTTTGGGGTAGTTGAGAGAATTTTGGGAAACAAGGGGATACAAGGACGGCTTGTTTGGTTAGAATGATTAGGGTTTGGGGGTTGGTTGTATTAATTAACGAAGGGGTTAATGTGGACCGTTGATCAAAATGATTAACGGTCACGATTTACAACGGGGATCCGTGCAGGTTAGTTGATAGGATTTGGGTTGGGTTATTTATGAAATTGGGTAGTGTAATTGGGTGTTTGACTAAGGCGGAAATTAGGCTAGAATTGAAATTAAAAACGGCTATAATTTAAATAGCCAATTTTCCCCAATTTTAATTTTATAAAATAGTAAATGATGTTTAAAAAATTAAGTAAAAAATAATGAGTTAATAGGCAATGCATATGTATCAATTAAAAAATATTAGAAATGATTTTGTTGTTGCAAATTCTATTAAATTGAGAGATAGGCTAAAATTTTAGTTTAAAAATATCAAATGGACTTGTAAAATTATGTAAATTATATTATTTTATAAATGTGAGAATAAAATAAATTATTCACCAAAATAACAAATTTTGAGAATAATTATTGCATTTTATAGTGAAAAATAGGCCATAAATTGATTTCAAAATTCTTAAAAATGTGAAAAAATACCAAAACCTGTGTGGATGTCTATATGCATATACATGCTATTTTGAAAGTATTTTGGTATAAAAATACATAGGGAAAAATTGGGTATCAACATCTACCCCTCTTTACTCGAGGAGGATGAAAGAGTTATCGGATAAAGATAAGATGGCCAATTTTGACAGGAGACGGCGATTGTAAAAGGATATTGACCGTGCTCTGGTTTCTAAGCTGCCTACATATCCCTAGTCACTCAGGAATCAGGCCATGTGTAGTTTAGGAACCATTTACGGAACATGCCGATGGGAATTCAGAAAAAACGAACGCAATGGTTAACTCTGAGAGGGTGCTTGGAATCGGACGAACTGTGGAGAACTGGAGCAGGATTTCTCCTTCTAAGATGACAGTGAGCCAACAGAAACACCTGCAAATGTGTGATGTGCGTATACATTGCGTAATTTAAACGTGATGCAGGTTCCCATTGGACCATGAATGTTTGTCATTGGGCGGTTAGGATGACGTCCTCAAAAAATGATGTACTGGGCAATGAAAAGCATAAAAGTAAGGGTTCGCCACCCATGGAATGATGTTCTTAGGCTATGCAGATGGTGCCTTTGAACTATGAAGCTTTTAAAGGATTTGGCAATCTTTGAGCCCATTAGAAGGTGGCAATCTTTTAGCCAAATGAATGCAAAGGGTGGCGATCTTTTAGCCAGCGTGAGAATTTAAAAATAGGTGGCGATATTTCAGCAGAATGAGAATTTATGTTTCGGCCAGTCGAGAAATAAATCGTCGATATTTCATCCATGTAGGGCGGAGACAATGCTTAGTCTCGAAAGGAAGATAAGTGACTTATGCAATATGGAGGTAGAGCTTAACCTCGGAAGGCACAGAGTAGCCTTATGCAAAGTGTGGATGGAGAAAGAGCTTAGTCTCGAAAGGCAGATAATAGCCTTATGCAATATGGAGGTAGAGCTTAACCTCGAAAGGCAGAGAGTAGCCTTATGCAAAATGCAGATGGAGACAGAGCTTAGTCTCGAAAAGTAGATAGTAGTCTTATGCAGGATGGAGGTAGAGCTTAACCTCGAAAGGTAGAGAGTAGCCTTATGCAAAAATGCAGATGGAGACAGATCTTAGTCTCGGAATGCAGATAGTAGCCTTATGCAATGCAAGAATGTAAAAGAGTGAATAGTAGTAAGTTTTCTTAGCTGATAGACGGTTTGTGAGATTAGGATTCCTGTGGAGTGTGGATAGTTACCCTGTGAGGGTTTCGATCCTGAAAAGCGAATGTGATTTGATCCGTAACCTGATTTCCTGCAACCAAAGAAAAATTGTGAGTTCTGTAGGGGGATGTTAGTTCATATCCTCCAATTTTTGTCGTCGTGTATCATAGGGTCAGCTTTGCTAAATAATGGTGGTGCAAATGATATTTATGCATGGCTTAGCAAATATAATGCAAATTTTATGTATGAAAAATTATTTTATTTTGGGTGAACCAATGCTACAACGTGGTTCATGACACGACCACCTCGCTTGTTCTGGAATTTTGAGGGTCCTCCTCAAAATTCTGCCCTAGTTACTGGGTTAGTGCTACTGGCGGATGTGCTGAATAACTTAACACGGAACAATTCCGGAATTTTGAGGGTCCTCCTAATTCTTCCCCAGTTTACTGGGTCGGTGCTAATGAAGAGATTGCAAACTAACTTCAGAATTTTGAGGATCCTCCACAAAATTCTTCCCCAGTTCGAGTAGCGGGGAAAATGAAACTTTTATTAAGATGTGACCGAACCCATAGGGCTGCCTACGTATCCCCACTTAAATGGGAATCAGGTCAGGCGTAGTTCAAATTACATCACAAAGAAAAGCACATGATGAAGTTTTTACTGCGTCTGAGTTGATAAGATTCGGCCAAAATTCTCCGTCCATTTAAGGGCTCCTCCAGTTAGAACCTGATGGACCATGTACGGACCCTGCCAATTCAGAGAGAATTTCCCGTTGGCTTCATCTTGGTGCGGAAATATTTTCTTTAATACCAATTGTCCTAGCGTGACTTTCCTTGGTTTGACTCTCTTGTTGAAGGCTCTGGACATTCTCTTCTGATATAATTGACCATGACAGACACCATGCATTCTCTTTCCGTCTATGAGGTCTAACTGCTCGTAGCAACTCTTGACCCATTCTGCATCATCTAACTCTGCTTCTTGTATGACCCTCAAGGAGGCAATTTCTACCTCGACGGGGATGACCGCCTCAGTACCATAAACCAGCATGTAGGGAGTGGCCCCGGTTGATGTGCGGACTGTGGTACAATAACTTAGCAAAGCGAATGACAACTTCTCATGCCACTGCTTGTGCTTTTCAATAATTTTCCTTACTATCTTCTTGATGTTAATATTGGTTGCTTCTACAGCTCCATTCATTTGAGGTCTGTAAGCGGTAGAGTTCTTGTGTCTAATTTTGAATGTTTCGCACATCGCCTTCACCGGGACGTTATAGAGATTAGAACCGTTATCAGTGATGATTGATTCTGGAACCCCAAACCGACAAACCACACGATCTCGGACGAAATATGCTACTACTTTCTTGGTGTCTGCCTTGTATGATGCTGCTTCAACCCATTTGGCAAAGTAATCAATTGCGACTAGAATGAACCTGTGACCATTAGACGCGGCTGGTTCAATTGGTCCAATGACATCCTAATCCCCAAGCGGCGAGCGACCAAGGTGAGCTTATTACCGTAAGCTCGTTTGGAGGCACCTTTATCATATCCGCATATATTTGACAATGGTGGCATTTCCGAACGTACTGGATGTAGTATGTTTCCATAGTCATCCATTAGTACCCTGCTCGGAGTATCTTCTTTGCCAAAATGAAAACCATTCATATGTGGTCCACAGGTTCTTCCGTGCACTTCTTTCAATAGTCTGATTGCTTATTTTTCCTTTCTTAATAATCCCAAATCAGAAGTCCTCCTATACAGGATTCCTCCATTGTGAAAGAAATTGTTGGACAATCTCCGAAATGTTCGTTTCTGGGTAGCATCAGCGAGCTCTAGGTACTCTCCTGTTGTCAAGTATTCATTGATATCATGGAACTAGGGTTTCCCGTCGTCTTCTTCCTCGACGTGAGCAAAATAAGCTGGTTGGTCCTGAATTTTGACCTGGATGGGATCAACGAAGTTTGTATCTGGATGCAGGATCATAGATGATAAAGTGGCTAAGTCTTCGGCGAAATCATTCTGTTTTCTGGGAACATGCTGGAATTCCATCTTTCTGAAACTTTTCCTCAACTCCTGTACATGGTGTAGATAAGGGAGTATCTTAGAATTCTTGGTAGCCCATTCTTCTCGAACATGATGTATGAGCAGGTCTGAATCTCCGATCACTAATAGTTCTTGAATGTTCATGTCAACGGACAGCTTGAGCCCTAAAATGCAGGCTTCGTACTAGGCCATATTGTTAATGCACGGGAATCTAAGCTTGGCAGATACTGGGTAATGCTGAATGGTTTTCAAATTCCAAAACCGCTTCTATGCCACCTCCTTTGAAATTTGCGGCCCCATCGAAAAACATTCTTCAACCATCATAGGATTCTGCAATGTCTTCTCCTATGGAGGCAATCTGTTAATCATGGAAATACGTCTTTAAAGGTTCGTATTCTCCTCCTACAGGATTCTCGGCGAGGTAATCGGCTAAGGCTTGTACTTTGACCGCCTACTGTTTAACATAAATGATGTCAAATTCACTTAACAGTATCTGCCACTTGGCGAGCTTGCCTGTAGGCATGAGCTTCTGAAAGATATATTTTAATGGATCCATCCTAGATATGAGATGAGTGGTGTAAGCATAGAAATAGTTCCTCAATTTCTGAGCTACCCAGGTCAAAGCACAACAAGTGCATTCTTACAAGGAATACCGAGCCTCGTACGGGGGAAAACTTCTTGTTGAGGTAGTAGATTGTCTGCTCCTTCCTTCCTATTTTGTCATATTGTCCCAAAACACAACCAAATGCCCCATCCAATACTGCAAGAAAGAGCAATAGAGATCTCCTTGGTTCAGGCGGAACCTGGACTGGCGGCGTTGACAAATTTTCATTGATTCTGTCGAAGCCTTTTGGCAGTCATCAGTCCACTTAGTGGCGACATCTTTCTTTAGCATCTTGAAGATGGGTTCACAAATAACGGTGGACTGAGCTATGAATCGACTGATATAGTTGAGCCTCCTCAGAAAACTCATTACATCTTTCTTATTCTTTGGCGGCGGCAACTCTTGAATGGCTTTGACCTTTGACGGGTCCAACTCTATCCCCCGGCAACTCACAATGAATCAAATAATTTCCCAGTGGGAAACTCGAGCGCACACTTAGCGGGATTCAGTTTCAAGTTATATCTCCTCAGTCTGTTGAAGAATTTTCTCAAATCTCTCCCATGTGATCTGCAGCTTTCCTGGATTTAATGATGACATCATCCATATACACCTCGATCTCTTTGTGTATCATGTCATGAAAGATTGTGGTCATGGCTCTCATGTAGGTAGCACCAGCATTCTTCAAACCGAATGGCATCATTCTGTAACAGTACATTCCCTATGTCGTGATGAATGCCATTTTCTCTGCATCCTCTTCGTCCATCTAGATCTGATGGTATCTAGCAAAAAGTCGACGAACGACTGCAGCTCATGTTTGGCGCAGTTGTCGATCAATATATGTATATTTTACAAAGGGAAGTTGTCTTTGGGACTGGCCCGGTTTAGATCCTGGTAGTCACGGACTCTAAACTTCCCTTCCTTCTTTGGCACCAGCACAATGTTGGCTAACCATGTTGGATACTCTACCACTCTGAGAACCGTGGCTTTGACTTGCTTGGTGACTTCTTCTTTGATCTTCAAACTCATTTCTGGTTTGAACTTTCTGAATTTCTGTTTGATCAATGAGTATGTCGTATCCGCCGGCAGTTTGTGAGCCACAATGGATGTGCTGAGGCCGGTCATATCATCATACGACCAGGCAAATGAATCCTCATATTTTTTCAAAAAATCTGTATATTCTTCCTTTTCTGATGGCAACAGATGCACGCTGATACGTGTTTCCTTGACATTTTCTGCGTCTCCCAAATTAATGACCTCAGTTTTGTATAAGTTAGACTTAGACATTTTCACAAAATTCTTGACCTCTCTAATAACCTCTTCTGCTATTTCATCCTCTTCTAGATCTATGCCCGTTTGTCACATTGTCTCGTTGTAAGTTACAGCCACCGGTTCATCATCAAGATATGTAATAGTAATGCTGTGTAAAATAAAGTAAATGGTAGAGAAAATAATGAGAGTGAAATATAAAGATAAACTTGGAAAATGCTTTTGATTAAATGCATAATTGTCTGAAACATCGGAGCTCTTTTCAAAAGTAAGGACAATGCTGAAAAGTAAAATCAACTAAAAGTAAAGTGCGATGCATATGTGTCATTTAGCCTTGCTATCCCGACGCTCTCCAAAAACTAGTAGTCCTGATTGACCAATTGGTAAGGTACACTCCCCGATTCACAGCTTGATTGGAAGGGCCTTCCTCCCCTTCCTCCTCCAAGATAATACAACAATCCATATCATCCCCCAGAAACAGGTTCTTCATTATTGCTAGTGTCTCATCTTCCTTCGATCCTTCTATGACATCAACGGGCTGAAAGGTCTGCTCTATCTGAGGTAGAGGGTGCTCCAGTGTGTAGTAGGGACCGCACCATAGTGGAGACTTGTCAACTCCTCCCAAGTGTATTCATAACCCAGGCCAAAAGTGGTTCCATGCTTATTCAATTGGATAGGTTTGTCAATACCTTGGAGATTCTTGCCAAGCCCCTTTCCGGGCTCGTATCCACTCCAATTCAAAATGCTCTCAATTTTGTTATCCCACCACTTCTCTTTGTATATGGCGATGACTCGCTCGATGTGATGGTGTGTTTCTCCACCAATCTTGTTTCTACCTCCAATCATCGGGATGGCCTGGCTACTGTATTGGGGTTTCTACCATCGATGTGGATAATTACTTCCTGATGATTCCACTCAAATTTTACAGCCTGATGCAAAGTTGATTCCATAGACCCAGCAGGGTCGATCCAGTGTCTTCCTAGCAACAAATTGTAGGATGATGGCACGTCAATGACTTCGAAATCGACATCAAACCAGGTGAGTCCCATCTGCAGGAATAAGCTAATTTCTCCAATGGTGGACCTCTAATATCCATAAAAAGCTTTGAAACTGATATCCCCGTCTTTGATCTCGTGCAATCCTTTGCCCAGGGTCCTATGAGTCACCAACGGACAAATGTTGTGGCTGGATCCCCCGTCGACTAGAATCCTGGTGGTAATGTGATCCTCATATTGTGCAGTGATGTGTAGAAATTTGTTGTGGCCAAGCCCATCTGGTGGTAATTCATCTTCGTAGAAGGTGATCTTACGGCTTTCCAGTACCTATCCCACCATGTTTGTCATTTCACCTCCTGTTATGTTGCTAGGAACATAAACTTCACTCAGTATTTTCATCAAGGTTTTTTATGTGCCTCAAAGCTTTGTAGGAGATCCAAAATAGAAATTTGTGTTGGTGTCTTGTTCAGTTGCTCGACGATCGAGTACTCTTTGGCCTATACCTTTCTCCAGAGGTCATCGGGTCTAGTTTTAATAGCCCGCTCGAAGGCCTGCTTACTAGACTCAGCCAAATGCTTTGGGGTGTATACCCTGCCTGTCCTGGTCATGCCTTGTGCGGAAATTGCTTCCCTAGTGTATGTTTTTCCCTTCCTTCTAGCCTCAGCGGTGTAATACCAGGGTATAGCATTTGTTTGGAATGGGTTCACGTCTGTCATGGAGACTGGAATTGTTACCCTGGGAGGCAACACATTAACTTCAAATGGTGTATGCGCCTTTGGAACCCCGAACTCAACTTCAATTGGTTTTGGAACCTTTGCGGGAGGTACTTCAAACTCGAGTGGTATGGATACATTTACCATATCGCCCTCAAAGGGCTGAATCTGGACAACAATGGGATTGAGAGTAAATGTTGGCTTTTTAGGCTCGTCTCCTTCAACGATCAAACCGATCGACCCCTTGGGGTCCCAATCATCTTCGATCTCGATCATATGGATGCCTCCACCCTTGTGGTCAGGCAAAGGGTTGTTGCATACATTAGAAGCAGTTTCCTTTGCTATAATGATCTTGTTGTCAATCGGATTCTGAATTTTGTCTTTTAACAATTGACACTCGTCAATGGTATGGAATTTCATCCCGGAATGGTATGCGCAAGTCTTGTTTGAGCTGATCCACTGGTAAGGGTTTTCTGGAGTTACGGCTGGGATAGGGGTAACGTAACCGGCTGCTTTGAGTTTTTCATATAAATCGTCAATAGGCTTGGCTATGGCGGTGTATTGTCTAGGAGGTTTACGGTCAAAATTTGGTCAAGGTCGAGGGAAATTTTGGCGGATAAGAGGTGATGGTTAGTGAGAAGGTTAGGAATTATTGCTTGGTATACGGGTGCAGGTTACGAATATCTAGGTGAAATGGGTTGATACGTATATGGTGGAATTTGGTAAGTTGGTGATGGTGCTTGGTAGTTTTGGGTAGGTTGATATGTGAGTGGATCTGGGGGATATGTCTTGTATTTCATTGGGGAGTTGTTCTTTTGCGTAGCCATTATAGAACTTACATCCTTTTTCTTTGACAAGCTGCCAGACTACAAAGCCTTTTTGGTAGCTTGCAAGGCCTCGAGGTTAGTGACCATACCATTTTTTTACGCCTTCTTCAATCCTTTATCCAAGTTTGATGATGTTGGAGAACTTTTGACCCTCAATTAGCATTAGTCTCTCATAGTACTATGTATCTTGAGCACGATCAAAGAACCTGTTCATTTGCTCTTCCTCCAAGGCCGGTCTGACCTTAGCAGCTTCGGACCTCCAACGAGTAGCATACTCGTGAAAGGTCTTTGTTGGCTTCTTCTTGAGATTCTGGATATAGAACACATCTCGTGGGTTCTCAGTGTTGAACCTCAACCGATCCATAAAATCAGATGCCATGTTTACCCAACTGGTCCACTTCTTCGCATCTTGGATAATATACCAGGATAAAGCATCACCCTCCAAGCTCCTCATGAACAGCTTCATGCATATTTTCTCGTCCCTTCTGACCCTACTAACTTGTCACAATATATTCTCAAGTTGACCCAAGGGTCACCTGTACCATCGAATAGTTCGAACTTGGGAGGTTTGTACCCCTCCAGGAGCTCAGCATGTTGTTGAACACATAGATCTTTGTAATTCAACCCTTCGGCACCTTGTTACCTTCGAAACCTTAGACTCGGCTAGTCAATATCTTTATCTCAAAGGCCAAATTATGAATGAGGGAATTTTTGTCCTCTACCTCGATTGCACTGGTGATAGACTGACTATAATGCAGCATAGTATCCACAAAGATTGGAATTTTATGGTCTTTTGTGGTGTTTTCAGGAGGGTGCAGTGGAGTGTTATGAGTGGGTTACATCGGAGGTTGTGGGATGTTTTGTGGTTGTACAGGGTTCTGGGTGTTAACATCGGGCGTGGCAAGAGTGATTGACAGGCTTGCCAGGTTTCTAACCTAGTCCAATACCTCTCGGAACCTCAGCAAAGTTTTCTCCAGATGAACAGCATTCTCTTTGGTCATTGCACCATTCTGAGAAGTTTCTTCAAGTTCCTTTCTAGCACTTGTATCTCCCATTTTGCTTTTGTTCCTGTTTCTGGTAGAACTCGGAGGAGGAGGAGGTGGAGGACCATTGGATCTTGTGTAGTATATGCTGATGGTGCCAGAATGCAAGTACATCCTTCGGGGATGGGAATAAAAATAAAAGAAAAAATAAAAAGGGTAAAAAGTTAGTGTGAATTCTGATAAATAATATTGCAATATTTAAACACATTGGGCGGGAATATAAACAGCGTCCTAATTTGGGTGCCTCGTTGTGCCCGAGGTAGGCCTAGCGTCAAATAAAATTTGGAGAACTTATAATGCTAAATGCCTCATTTTATTGATGAAAACAAAACGAGTCCAAAACAACTAATGTCACTAATGGCCAGTGGCCTATTACATGAAGAAGAATAAAATCCTAACTACTTTGTCCCAGAAGGACCTTCCCCGGATTCAATATTTTTGCCTCCAGCGTATAGCTTGTTATAAACTACGCTTTACGCTAGAGGGGGGGTGAATAGCGTATTAATAGAATTTAGCGTTTTCTTGCGGAATTTAAACTTTGCAGGAAGTAAAATAAATGCAGAAAAATAAACTTACACAAAGATGTATACTGGTTGGCCACCAACGTGGTTAGTCCAGTCCCCGAGAGACTCTCTCGAGATTTTTCACTATCTTGTTAAGCTTAAGGGTGCTCAACAGACCGTTACACACTTGAGGACACAAGCCTCAAACAGTTGCTCGGAGATCGCAATCTCAAAGACTTCACCCAAGGAAACGCAAGTTCCTTGAAACAAGAGAATCGCAATTCTCTTATAAGTATATCAAATACTTGGACACTCACTTAACTAAAGTACTCCTTATTGAGTAGATATGAGTAAAAGAATATGTTCAAGATCACAACAACTTTAAGCAATAATATGGCTCTCAAAAGCTTTATGAAATGAGTAGAAAATGAAGAACAATTGAATGAAAGCTTATAGCAATGTAATGATCAGTTTGTGTATGTTGTTGTTTTTAAAACACTGAAATGAAGCTGTATTTATAGTTGAAAAAGTTGGTTCAACCGTTGTCTAATTGCCAATTAAGAGTTGCTGAAATTACTCAGTGATAATCGATTATTAAGACCAAACAATCGATTATCTGCCAGTCAGTTTAAAAATCAATCCCAGATTTAACGCTTCACAATCGATTATACATAATCTATAATCGATTACTGGCAATATTCAAAATCAGATAATCGATTACACTAAGTTCATAATCGATTACTTTAGCAACGTTCTAAAAATCATTTCCAGATTTTAAGCAAAACATCGATTATATAAAATCAATAATCGATTACTTCAGCAATGTTCTAAAAATCATTTCCAGATTTTAAGCAGAACATTGATTATATAAAATCAATAATCGATTACTTCAGCAACGTTCTAAAAATCATTCCCAGATTTTAAGCAGAACATCGATTATCTAGAATCAATAATCGATTACCTTATGGTATTTGAAAATCATTTGACAACGGCCAGCTTCAACAATCGATTGTCCTTTGCAACAATCGATTACTTGTTAATTTCTGAAAATCATAAAACTTACTGTCTCAGTGATAATCGATTATCTAAAGACATAATCGATTACTTAATTAAATTTAAAATCACTGGAAAACATCAACTCAACACAATCGATCACCATTAGTTCATAATCGATTATTTTGAGTATTGAAAAACTTTACCTCAACAACAACCGATTGTCATTTGTTCACAATCGATTATCATGCAGATTTGGAAAAACTTGATGTTCACTATCTTACTCACAATCGATTACCATTAATTCATAATCGATTGTCATGCAGTCTTGGCTCAGAAACAATCGATTATCATAAGTACATAATCGATTATTTTAGCCCAGATTTTTGAGGCATGTTTAGAAAACATTTTGTCTAATGTAAATATGCATGATTTAAAATCTTTTTGACACAGAATTAAATATGCATGATTTTGGAAAATAGTTTTATGAGAGAGGCCATACTATGAGTCAAGTTATAGGATCGAGATTACAATTTAGAACACCTCAATAACAATTAAAAGCTATATCTTGAACTTCAATCTTATTCGCAACGATTGTGCGCTTGTACTTGAATTCCGTCATATATCAATTTTTGCTTCGTTTGTCATTCATCAAAACCTACAAAAGAGTACACGTTTAGTATATTGCATTGAGAACGTGTTTCTAACAATTTCCCCCTTTTTGATAATGGCAAACATTAAGCGGGATATGCAATTTAGGCAAAAGATATTGACAATACAAGACAAGTAACAATTATGCAATTTTGTTCTTGTTCCCCCTCAATTTTAGCTTATAAGCAATCAATGAATTAAGAGGTGGTGCATACCCGATATCCCGTTTTCTTTCCCCTTTTGCCATTAGCAAAAAAATAGTAAGGAAAGATGCAAAAAGATGAAATAAACAAGGTTTATTTATTGGAAAAAAAATTAGAGGGTAGTCGATTATTGATACGGGATAATCGATTTTTATAGGGACATTGCTGCAGATTCGCGGTTTGCTTAAGAATTGCTCTTAGCTCTAGGGTGATACCTGCAAAAAGAAGTTAGACGCCTCCGACGCTCAAGTTAGAAATCATGTAGGAAAGAAAATGCAATGCATGACTTAGATCAAAGTGGAGTCAAGGATCCCGAGTTCACTGCGAATTCGGAAGAAGGACTCTTTCTCTAAAGGCTTGGTAAAGATGTCTGCCAATTGGCTTTTGGTTTCAACAAATTCAATTTCGACATCGCCTTTGAGTACATGATCTCTAATAAAATGATGTCTAATTTCGATGTGTTTTGTTCGCGAATGAAGAACGGGGTTCTTCGTCAAGCATATGGCGCTAGTGTTATCACATCTAAGAGGAATGTGATCAAGACTTAAGCCATAGTCCAAGAGTTGTTGTTTCATCCATAGGATTTGAGCACAACAACTCCCCGCGGCTACATATTCAGCCTCGGTGGTAGACAACGCAACACTTACTTGTTTCTTACTAAACCAAGAGACAAGAGAGCTACCGAGCAAATGGCAAGTGCCACTTGTGCTCTTGCGGTCCAATTTGCATCCAGAAAAATCGGAATCGGAATATCCAATAAGTTGGCATGAAGAGCCTTTGGGGTACCATAGACCCACATTTGTAGTACCAATGAGATACCTTAATATCCGTTTCACCGCAGTAAGGTGAGACTCCTTCGGACATGACTGATAGCGAGCACATAAACACACGCTAAACATGATGTCCGGACGACTAGCGGTAAGATAAAGAAGAGAGCCAATCATACCTCGATACTTTTTAGTGTCGACTTCCTTACCTTTTTCATCTTTGTGTAGATGATCGGATGTGCTCATGGGAGTAGCCATTTCTTTTGCATTGTTCATCTCAAAGCGTTTTAGTAGTTCTTTGCAATATTTGGCTTGGCATATGAATGTACCTTCTTTCATTTGTTTCACTTGTAACCCCAAAAAGAATGTTAACTCGCCCATCATAGACATTTCAAATTCGCTAGTCATTAGATCGGAAAATTCCTTGCATAAAACATTGTTAGTAGCACCAAATATAATATCGTCTACATATATTTGAACTAATAAAATATCATTGTTTTTATGCTTGACAAAGAGGGTTGTGTCAACTTTTCCCCTAATGAAATCATTTTCCAAAAGAAATTTACTCAACCTTTCATACCAAGCTCGAGGAGCTTGTTTTAAACCATAAAGAGCCTTTTTGAGTTTGAAAACATGATCGGGATATTTAAAATCTTCAAAGCCGGGGGTTGTTTGACATAAACTTCTTCTTCAATAAAACCATTTAGAAAAGTACTTTTCACATCCATTTGATATAGAATAAAATTCATTGAAGAGGCGAAAGCAAGTAATAGACGAATAGCTTCTAATCTAGCTACGGGAGCATAGGTTTCCTCATAATCAATACCTTCTTCTTGACTATAGCCTTTTGCCACAAGCCTAGCTTTGTTTCTAGTGATTATACCATTTTCATCTAGTTTATTGCGAAAAACCCATTTCGTACCAATTATAGAATGACCTTCGGGTCTTGGCACCAAATCCCAAACGTTATTGCGTTCGAATTGGTTAAGCTCCTCTTGCATTGCCAAGGTCCAAAATTCATCCCCAATTGCTTCGGAGATGGTTTTAGGTTCAATTTGAGAAACAAAAGCAGTAAGTTCTAAAGTGTTTTTGAGGGAGTTTCGGGTACTTACCTTTTCTCCAACATCGCCGATTACCTGTTCGAGAGGATGATCCTTGATCGTTCTCCACTCGTTAGGCGTATTTATTCCTTTTTCTAATTGTGGCGCTTCTTCCGTTGGTTGTTCCCCAATTTCATTTTTGTTTTCCTTTGAAGGTTCTTCTTGGATTTTATCTTTCAAGCTATCCAAGATACCTGCAAGATCAAAACCGGATTCCTTTCTCGCCAAGCGAGTATTATCTTCGGAAAACACAACATGAGGGGATTCCTCCACAATTTGGGTTCTTTTGTTAAAGATCCTATATGCTTTGCTACGTGAGGAATAACCAATGAAAATACCTTCATCCGATTTAGCATCAAACTTACCCAATTGGTCCTTCCCATTATTATGAACAAAACATTTACAACCAAAAACACGTAAATGAGAAATATTGGGTTTTCTACCCTTATAAAGTTCATATGGGGTTTTCATGAGTATCGGCTGAATTGCTGCTCTATTTAAAACATAGCAAGCGGTACTCACGGCGTCCGCCCAAAAATATTTGGGAATCTTAGCTTCGTCGAGCATGGTTCTTGCCATCTCTTCGAGACACCTATTTTTCCTTTCCACCACCCCATTTTGTTGTGGTGTCCGTGGAGCGGAAAAGGTGTGTTCGATTCCGAGTTCGTCACAAAAATCCGCAAAGAGATTGTGATCAAATTCTCCCCCATGATCACTTCTAATCGAAGTGACGGTCGATTCCTTTTCGTTTTGAACACTCTTAAGGAAATACTTGAAATTTTGAAAAGCATCACTTTTATTTGCAAGAAATAGAGTCCAAGTAAATCTAGAAAAGTCATCAACAATTACAAAAACATATTTATTTTTACCAAGACTTTCAATACGAGAGGGACCAAATAAATCCATGTGAAGTAATTGCAAAGGTCTAGACGTTGAAACAATATTCTTGGATTTAAAAGATGATTTGGTTTGCTTCCCTTTTTGACAAGAATCGCAAATAGAATCATTTTCAAACTTTAAACTGGGAAGACCAACTACTAAGTTTTGAGAAAGAAGCTTGTTCAAAAGATGCATGTTCATGTGTGCTACTCTACGATGCCATAGCCAAGAGTTATCCTCTTTGCTTACTAAACAATCAACATATTCGGGTGAGGAGTTTGCAAGATCAACCATATAGATATTATCAATTCTAAAACCACGAAGTATGATCTTGAAATCACTACGTCTAAATACAAGACATTCATCCGAATTAAATAGAGCAAGATTTCCCTTGTCACATAATTGGCTTATGCTCAAGAGATTATGCTTCAAACCTTTCACAAGTAGTATATGTTTAATAGAGGAGTTTTCGTCCTTACCGACCGAACCAATGCCGATGATTTTTCCTTTATTGTTATCACCAAATGTGACACTTCCTCCTTCTTTGTGCTCTAGTTGAAGGAATTTGGATTCATCTCCCGTCATGTGTTTGGAGCATCCACTATCAAGGTACCATAGTACACTTGATCCCTTCAAGCACACCTACAAAACAAATTAATGTTCTTTAGGTACCCATGCCATCTTGGGTCCTTGAGGGTTAGGCATGTTATAATGATGCAATTGATTTATATGTCTATGACGAGTAAAGCAAGCGGGAGCAATATGACCAATACGTCTACAATAATGACAAGTCACGTTGGGATTATGCATTTTTCTAGGTACATAGTAACTAGATGAATGAAGGTTGCTTACTCTACTTTGAACACCATTGTTTCTCCTATTATGAGCTCTAGGAGGTTCACAAGTTTGTCTAAAATATGCATCATTTCTAGAATATCTATTTCTAGGTGGAGGGTCATTTCTTGGTCTTCTAAATTGTTCAAGGTTTGGCCTAAAATATGCATCATTTCTAGGTCTTCTAGCATTTTCACTATTTGGTCTAACATGCAAGTTATTTCTAGGATTTCTACTTCTAGGATAAGCATTTTGGTTATTAGTCCTAGGTTGAGCTCTAGGTTGTTGTGGTTTAGCACCAACCTTTTCTTCATTCTTGAATCCTATTCCATGTTTAGTTGATTTTAGACTAACAAGCACATCATTCAAGTTTTTATGCGAAGAATTAAACTTATCTAATGTGCCTTTAAGTCTAGCTACTTCATTCTTAAGAAGCACACAAGAAGAACAGTTTCTAGTAGAACCTTCAGGTTTATCAGCACTTCTTTTTCCATAAAACTTGTTTTCCTCTTTTAGCTTCTCATTTTCGAAAACCAGTTTTTCTAATTCTTTTTCTTTTAATGAAAGCTGTGTTTGAAAATCTTTTTCTTTTAGAGAAGCGCTTTCTTTAACACTTTTGACAGTTTTTGAAGCTTTGATAAATTCAGCATATAGTTCATCAAAAGCATTTCTCATTTCATCAAGAGTAAAGAAATTTTGAGAAGAGATTTGACTTACCTCGTCTTTGCCGTCTTCTTGAGCCATGAGACATAAATTTGATGCTTCATCGTCTTCTTCTTCGCTTGCTTCATCTCCGGAATCTCCTCCCCAAGAGATGTATGCACGTTGCTTTTTGAAGGGTTTCTTCTCCTTTTTGATGTTAGGGCAATTTGATTTTATGTGCCCGGTTTCTCCGCATTCATAGCATTTTAGTTGATCGCCTTGCTTTTTGTTCTTGCGTTCATACTCTTTGCGCATGAATTTTTGAAACCTTTTGATAACGAGTCCAAACTCGTTGTCACCTTCCTCATCAATTTGTGGTTGGCTAGCCTTTAGAGCAATCCTTTGCCTTCTTTGATCATCAACAAACGGGTTAAGTATAGTTGATTCATAGGTTTTTAGATTACCTCTTAATGCATCAATTGTGACATTTGTGATGCCAATGGATTCTTGGATTGCATCGGCCTTTGATCGCCATGCCGGAGTGAGACTTCTGAGGATCTTCCGGACAAGTTCTCTATCCGTAAACGTCTTTTTGAGGACGTGTAGATCATTCACGATCATTGAGAATCGCTCAAACATTTCGTCTACTTTCTCTCCTTCCTTCATGTGGAATAGTTCATAAGAGTGAGTTAAGAAATCAATTTTAGCTTCTCGTACCTGGTCGGTTCCTTCGTATGTCACTTCAAGCTTATCCCACATTTCTTTTGCTGTTTTGCAACATGATATCTTCCTGTAGTCGTTAGCATTAACAGCACAATATAATAAATTTATAGCTTTGGCATTATTTTGAACCTTACGAATATCCTCCGCGGTATATTCCTCTTCGGTCTTTGGAACCCATTCGTCTTCCACCTTCTTGGTTGGGATTTGGTTTCCATTGGTGAATACTTTCCACAAATGAAAGCTATTTGATTGCACAAAGATTTGCATCCTCTCCTTCCAGTATGAGTAGTTTGTGCCGTTGAATAGAGGAGGTCGTGTAGAGCATTGTCCTTCTTCAATTCCTGCAAAAGAGTCAAGAGTAGAAGCCATGGATGGTTCTCTCAAACGGTTAAGTTTTCAGAGAGTTGGGCTCTGATACCAATTGTTATAAACTATGCTTTACGCTAGAGGGGGGGTGAATAGCGTATTAATAGAATTTAGCGTTTTCTTGCGGAATTTAAACTTTGCAGGAAGTAAAATAAATGCAGAAAAATAAACTTACACAAAGATGTATACTGGTTGGCCACCAACGTGGTTAGTCCAGTCCCCGAGAGACTCTCTCGAGATTATTCACTATCTTGTTAAGCTTAAGGGTGCTCAACAAACCGTTACACACTTGAGGACACAAGCCTCAAACAGTTGCTCGGAGATCGCAATCTCAAAGACTTCACCCAAGGAAACGCAAGTTCCTTGAAACAAGAGAATCGCAATTCTCTTACAAGTATATCAAATACTTGGACACTCACTTAACTAAAGTACACCTTATTGAGTAGATATGAGTAAAAGAATATGTTCAAGATCACAACAACTTTAAGCAATAATATGGCTCTCAAAAGCTTTATGAAATGAGTAGAAAATGAAGAACAATTGAATGAAAGCTTATAGCAATGTAATGATCAGTTTGTGTATGTTGTTGTTTTTAAAACACTGAAATGAAGCTGTATTTATAGTTGAAAAAGTTGGTTCAACCGTTGTCTAATTGCCAATTAAGAGTTGCTGAAATTACTCAGTGATAATCGATTATTAAGACCAAACAATCGATTATCTGCCAGTCAGTTTAAAAATCAATCCCAGATTTAACGCTTCACAATCGATTATACATAATCTATAATCGATTACTGGCAATATTCAAAATCAGATAATCGATTACACTAAGTTCATAATCGATTACTTTAGCAACGTTCTAAAAATCATTTCCAGATTTTAAGCAAAACATCGATTATATAAAATCAATAATCGATTACTTCAGCAACGTTCTAAAAATCATTTCCAGATTTTAAGCAGAACATTGATTATATAAAATCAATAATCGATTACTTCAGCAACGTTCTAAAAATCATTTCCAGATTTTATGCAGAACATCGATTATCTAGAATCAATAATCGATTACCTTATGGTATTTGAAAATCATTTGACAACGGCCAGCTTCAACAATCGATTGTCCTTTGCAACAATCGATTACTTGTTATTTTCTGAAAATCATAAAACATACTGTCTCAGTGATAATCGATTATCTAAAGACATAATCGATTACTTAATTAAATTTAAAATCACTGGAAGACATCAACTCAACACAATCGATCACCATTAGTTCATAATCGATTATTTTGAGTATTGAAAAACTTTACCTCAACAACAATCGATTGTCATTTGTTCACAATCGATTATCATGCAGATTTGGAAAAACCTGATGTTCACTGTATTACTCACAATGGATTACCATTAATTCATAATCGATTGTCATGCAGTCTTGGCTCAGAAACAATCGATTATCATAAGTACATAATCGATTATTTTAGCCCAGATTTTTGAGGCATGTTTAGAAAACATTTTGTCTAATGTAAATATGCATGATTTAAAATCTTTTTGACACAGAATTAAATATGCATGATTTTGGAAAATAGTTTTATGAGAGAGGCCATACTATGAGTCAAGTTATAGGATCGAGATTACAATTTAGTACACCTCAATAACAATTAAAAGCTATATCTTGAACTTCAATCTTATTCGCAACCATTGTGCGCTTGTACTTGAATTCCGTCATATATCAATTTTTGCTTCGTTTGTCATTCATCAAAACCTACAAAAGAGTACACGTTTAGTATATTGCATTGAGAACGTGTTTCTAACATAGCTGCATCAACTCGCGCATCCATAACAGTAGGTAGGCTCGAGCCAAATGTCCGCCTGCGCTTCCTTCAGCATTCTGACAGTCTTCATTCCTTTTTAAGAACTTCCCATCCAACTCCACTAGACCTTACTCCAGATACCTTAAACGGTTGTTGGCGTTGACAGCCATGTCTGGTTCAATAGAATCCTTCCCTAGAACGAGGTTGTAGTGCCAAATATGTTGAGCGTGACACCTGTGCGGGCTATCATCATTTTGAAATTTAGTCCTGGAATGACTCATTTTTTCTATCCTAGGTATGATTTGTTTCCTTCCGGCTTGCCTCATGACTCGGAGGGGGACGTAAGGATGAGTTCCCCTCAGGCCAATGAGTATGGTAAATGGTGCGTCTCGAGAACGGATAATGAATTCCCCTGTTGGGAAACCACTCGAACAAGCACTGCATTTTCTCTTCTTTTAGATTCTCGAACAACTCTACCCATCCACTGGCGCCCTCTTGGTGAGAGAACATGTTGGGCATGAAGTTCATCCGCTTTGGGTGATGAAAAGTGATATGGTCATCCCAATCCCTGTGTAAGATTTCATGTCTGTAATCGCCTTTCTGAAGGTGTTCTAGGAGCCATAGTGGAAGTAGAAAATTACAACCCTCGAAATGTGAAGCCCCTATTTAACACTTTCCCAAGGCTCGGTAAATTTCAGCGAGGATCATAGGTACTATGCTAAAGGACTGTCCGTTGATCTCTTCTATTAAAGTCTAGGTAACCATGACTAGTCAGGTGTGGATCCTAGACTTCTTTATATGGAAAATTACCATGCCCAAGAAACAAAACATAAACATAAACACCCTTCTATGTATATGTCCCAAAGAGGTGATGTCGAATTCGTCCATGTAGGTGCAATAAGAGTTACTGTGGCCATATCTCTCGTATTAGAAGTCGAATGGTATGTAGGAGTCCTTAAAGCAAGAAAGGTCGGGATTTTTCTCGAGTCCCATCATTTTATGGAAGCCTCTACTTTTGCTATTCTCTAGTATAAGTAAACCTGGAGTCTCCCAAGGGATACCAGCTAGGCCCCCTATTTCTTCTAGCAAAGGGGTCATTTTCAAATCCCCAAAAGAGAACACTCATCGATCACCATCCCAAAACAAAGTGGCAGCCTCAATGATTTTTTTGTTAGGCTGGATTTCCATAGGTGCAGGAAAATTCCCTAAGTACTTACGGACGAGGTTTTGGTCACTGCTATGAAGATCTTCCCACCAGGTTAGCAACCTTGGGTTGATGTTAGATACCATACCGAATCTGGGAACCCCGTGCCTCATTTTCTGCAAAATAAAGTGTTAGGCCCTTAACCCCACCAGACTCGACTATTTAAATCAATAATTAGCAAAAGGCATTTAGTTCTCCAAATGAATGCACATAATGTGAAGGTGTCCTTTTGTGTTTCGAGGAAACCCGATGGACTTTCGTTTAAGCTATCTTAATGAGTCATTATGCGGACAACATAACTGGCTCGGCTAGGGTTGACCATGATTCATCAACAGTTTAACAGAGTAAGGTTTCTATTTTTGAAGTGCTAGATAAGGTACCTTTGAGCGAACAACTCCAGTGGGAAAGGCATGGAACCGTTGACTACACCGTTAATCGACTGGTTTTACTGCAAATATGCCTTTGCATAATTTAGGAGGTTTATAATATTGGAAGGGCGCAACCACTCATTATAAGCGTTGCTATAGGATTTGTATCAGCACGAGTAGATTATGATGTTGAGGATGCAATTACATGCAATTTCATGTTCATAAGATAAATGATTGCTCGAAATTACAACAATATTGAAATAACAAAGCAGTAAAAAAAGAAGTTAAAGGAAAGAAAAGACAAGAGCTAAGTTAGTAGTTGTGATGAAATATTCAAGGACGAGAAATAAATGCGATTAAGTAAGCAATAAAGTCACAAAAGAAAGTACTGGTAAAAGCCTTAAAGAAAATTTCCAACAGAGTCACCATGTTGTCCACGCCCCCTTTTTCCCTCTCGAGGGAGAGGAATCGGGTTTTACTACATTATGGGTGGAATGACTCATTTATCCCCTTTTAGGGAAATTTGGGCTATGGAGTTTGAAGAGTCGCCACCTAATAATTATAGTGCATGAGGACACTTTTTGTTAAATAAAGGAAGAAGGATTCGAGGAAACCCAGAGTTTGGGTAAGGGCTTGAAATTATCTCGAGGGGAAGGTGTTAGGAACACTCAAGATCCAATAGTGTTGTTCCTGGCCTTGCTTAGGTGTGACTTTAAGTAGGAGTGGACAAGCAAAGTTTGCATATAAGAAATACAAGAAAGTTGAAAATTTTGGAAGAAAGATGGCACAAGCAAAAGATAATTTCAGTTTGAAGAAAATATTTAAATAAAGGAGAAGTAAAGAGGGTCCGAGGTTTAACTATAATATGGATCATTCGATGCAATATCCTGCACACGTTCCCAAAGAGGGGTCGCCTTATGATATTAGTGCATTGTCATTATCTCCATATTCTACCCTTCCCACCCTGTTAAGGTATTTAAGCGTGTTTAGTCTCGTTTACTTACTGCATGTTAATACCTGCCCCGACCTATCAGTCCCGGGGTATTTGACTTCTTATCCTAGAACGGAAGAAAAGGGGATAAGGGCATATATAAAGTTTAAAAGGTAAAAATGCTAAGGCTTCAATAAAAACAAATAGCACATAAGGGGAATAAACAAATATACAAAGGCTGCACATAAAACCTCTAAAGCCATACAACAATTAGTTTAGCATGACTTGCAATTACTGATTTGGTCTTAAGATTAAAACTGATAGTGGATAGATTAGTTTAACACATAAAGCTGGATAATTAGTCTACTTTGAGCTCCTCGGGTCCGGTTAGAACTTAAGGTATTTTAAAACAGTAATTTTCAGAAAGCGCTTATTTTAGACAAGGATATGTAAAGAAGAGTTTTGGAAACAAAAAATTAAATTTGCAGAATTCCAGAAATGGCTTGCAAAATAACCAGACTACTTAAATAAAATCGTGCAAAAAGAAGTTTTTGTCGAAAAAAATCATTGAAGTGCAAATTTAGGCAAAAGACCAAAAACTTGATTTTAGAAAGATGCAAGTTCGAATTTAAAAAGAGTCTATAGGTTTAAAATAGTGCAAAAGCAAAGACTTGCCAAGTTTCAGAAGCAGACAGATTTGGACAAGCTTTATTGAAAGTGTTTAACAAATTAGGCGAGTTTGAACCCTATAGGCATGATACCTAAATTTTGATGAGTTGATACTTTTTTAGAAAGTTTAAAGGGACCTAATATTTGCCTAGAATGTTTATGAAGTTCCTATAGACATGATTTCTATTATGATTGCCAAAAAATCCTATAGGCATGATTTCTAGATGGGATGCAACATTGAAATCCTATAGACATGATTTCTAGATGATTAGCAATATCGAAATCCTATAAGCATGGTTTCTATATGATTAATAATATTTAAATCCAATAGGCATGATTTCTAGATGATTGGCGATATTGAAATCCTATAGGCATGATTTCTAGATGATTAGCAATATTGAAATCCTATAGGTGTGGTTTCTATATGATTAGCAATATTGAAATCTTATAGGCATGATTTCGACCCATTGATCGATACAACAATATAAACCCCTCCCACACCATTTTAATATATCCCCAAAATCTTTTACAAAGTTTGTTACAGAAGTGGAAGGAAAAGACTAAGAGAATAAATACATCAAAGCTAAAACGGACTCGAGGAAGCCCAAAGCAACCTTAATGTCTAACACATGTATTTTACCAAATCTGGGCTCCCGATTCCAAGGCTTTCTCTTAGAGAGTTTCAAAGTTCCAAGGCTTTCAGGAAGCCCAAACAATGCTTACGCCCTAAAGAATGATTAGAGTAGTGTAATGTGTGGAATTACCATCGCTTAGGTATCCAAGTTCAGAGGGAACTCTAGGGTCCCTAAGCATGGCTTACCATAGGGGGGTAGGACTTAAAGAACTAAAAGTAAGTGTAAAAGTGAGGGAATCAGGGGAGACCAAATCGAAGGGTGGTCATACCTATCCATGAATGGGACTGGAACACCCCTGAGCCTTTACATGGCTTGAGAAAATAAGAGGAGAATTGAGAAAGTCAGACTTAGGCCTGTATGGTAATTAGGACACCACCAGACATGAGTCAAGCTCAATACATAATAGGGTTTAAGGGAATGGGACCGATTTGACTATAGATTTAGAGCAACCTGGTTCTAAACTAGGGGTGGAAATAGAGTGCCACCCTAGTCCAAAACAATACTCGCATAAAAAGGGGTAAGGGAAAGGGATTGACATGAAAACATTTATAACATGCAGAATTAATTTGTAGGGACTTGGGGAAGGGACGTTCACGAAAGTACTCATACAAGCATACAACATCAAAGACATAGGAATATGGGGTAGGGATGTACATGCTGAAGTTTAATTGCATAATATAAGAAAGTCAAGTACAGACATGCATGTGTAACATGCAAAAGAGATAGGTAAACACATAGTTTTGGAGATGGTATTTAAATCATGGACCTGCCAGTTGCAAACTCAAAAAGTAAAGCAGGCAGGGCAGATAAAACCTTATAGTTTAGCCTTGGCTTTCAGCCGGCTAAACCCAAGCAGCAGAACAAGTAGCAGAGAAGAAAGAAAGAGTTTTGTGTGAGTATGAACTTGTAAAAATGTTCGTGTCTTTGAAGTAAAAGGGGTGGGGGGTTTTATTGTTTGAAAGTAGTAATAAATAAGGCAGGAAAATAACTTTAGTACCAAATCATAATTAATTAGGAGAAAAGACTCCCTTTAATTAAGGAGTCAGACTTTAGGTAAATAAACATAGTTCCATCTATGGAAAGAAAATCAAGAATAAGTTGCAAAATAAAGGGTAAATACATATAGAGTTTTGAAAGATACACGATTTTTAGCAAATAAGGTAAGAAAAGAATCATCAATCACATAGTAAATTAAGCAAACAAGGATTCGAGTTGGTATTGAATTTAGTCAGAAACTAGGTCCAAATCAGAGAATCAAATAAGTTAGTAAAAAATCAATCTCCCAAAATTAGGGTTATTTTGAAAGGGAAAGTATGACTATAAAAGATATGCACAAATTCAAACATGCGAGGCTAAAACTAGCAAGATAGTCATGTAATAAGAGAGTATAAAACGTAGGCGTGAAAATGGAATTGGAAGTTCTCGTAGAGCTTAGCAAGAAATCAGAAGCACGAAATGAATTTAGACAGTCAGGGTTTTGAAATTAAACAGGCAGCAGAGAATCACACAAAAACTCAAAAAAAACCCCCAAAATCAAGGGTTTTCATCACATTTCGAATGTAAAAAAGAGAGCATTCAGAGAGAACATAAACATGCATGAAAGCAAAGAACACAATAAAGAAACTACTCGAAACCTTAAAAATAACACGGTAAAGAAAATGCATGGAAATCATAGTAGAAATAATTAGGAATTACAGCAAAAGTAAAACAAATCACAATAGAGCAAATAAAACAAAAATTGGAGAAACCCTAAGTTTCAAGAAGAGGAACAGTTTGAAAACAAAATCGGTAAAAAATGTGGAAAACACTTTGAAACCTTAGAAAATAACATAGATCTGAAGTAGATCTTAAAGAGAAACAAAGAATAAAGCCTTGGAGATTTATGGTTTCAAAGAAAGCCTTAGAGAACGAGAAAGCCTGGAACAGACTGATTTTGAGTCAAAAATGGACTCACGACGCTAAGACTCGCTGGAGAGAGGCCGGACATTGATGTAGAACTCAAGTCGGAGGACCTCTGAGTCGATGGTCTTCAAAATAGGACTTTGATCTTTGACAAAAAGGTCATAGAAGGGAGTGGGGGTGAGTATAGGTTGCACGAAGCCTGGACGGCCATGGTTTCCGGTGAAACAAAGTCGGAAAACGGTCGGAGAAGGGCTAGGGTTTTAGGGGTAGTTGAGAGCATTTTGGGAGACGATGGGATACAATGGTGGCTTGTTTGGTTAGAATGATTAGGGTTTGGGGGTTGGTTGGATTAATTAAGGAAGGAGTTAACATGGACCGTTGATCTAAATGATCAACGGCCATGATTTAAATCGGGGATTCAGGCGAGTTAGTTGATAGGATTTGGATCGGGTTATTTATGAAATTGGGTAGTGTAATTGGGGGTTGGATTAGGGAAGAAATAGGCTAGAATTGAAATTAAAAAGGGCTATAATATAAATAGCTAATTTTTTCCAATTTGAAGTATATAAAATAGTAAATGATGCTTAAAAATTTAAAAAAAATTAATAAGTTAATAGGCAATGCATAAGTATTAATTAAAAAACATATGAAATGATTTTACGGTTACAAATGCTATCAAATCGAGAGATAGACTAAAATTGCAATTTCATGCAATTTATTTTAAAATTATCAAATGGACTTGTAAATTATGTAAAAATCATGTAAATTATATTTTTCTGTAAATGTGAGAATAAAATAAATTATTCACCAAAATGACAAATTTTGGGAATAATTATTGGATTTTATATTGCAAAATAGGTCATAAATTGATTTCAAAAATTCTTAAAAATGTGGAAAAATACCAAAACCTTTGTGGATGTCTATATATGCATATACATGCTATTTTAAAAGTATTTTTAGTACAAAAATATATAGGAAAAAATTCGGTATCAGAATTATGTAAAAACGAGTGTGATCAAACTTTTGGTGAATATTAAAGTAACCGAAAAATATCCGTATTTTGTCACTCCATAAGGGGTTCCTTATTATGCTGAGTTTAACATCAAACACGATGAAACTCTGAGGAATTTTTGAGGACTCCGAATGAATACGGGTAATTTCTTGTGATAAAAATATTGAAAATGTACGTTAAGGCTGAAGATGTTAGCAATAATGAGGTTGCGCAAACTAGATATATCTCTCAATCAACGGGTGGTTATTTTGGAGCATTTTTAGTCTAACAAGTTCCAGGTGTAAGAGTTTGGCCTGATCTAAACCTATTTCCATGGGCGAATGAGGAGCGAGGAAATAATTTCTCCCCTAGTTTACATAATCCACAAGTTGAGTAGTAATCTTCAATTTTCCTTTGTGTTACGGTATTTATTTTTTATGTATTTAATTTGTACTAACACTCATATATTCCACATGCGGTACCGGCTAGATATAAATTTTACAAGTTATGAACCAACACCAAATTGGAATATATCTAGTTTTGGTTTACTGAATCATGGTGGACCATCTAGGAGTCATCACCAACAGGATAATGTCCATCATGGGATCTCAACACATTATGATTTGTAAGTGAAGTGATAAAATCATATGTAAAGTTTGGATCAATTTGAGTAACTCATTATATTAATGGTTGTTCAGTGAAAACGAGTACTTTGAAGGTCCTGTCCTTACACAATTGCCCGAAGACAATATATTTAATCAGGATCTGGCAGATGTGCAGAGTCACGAAGAGAATAGTGATTATGAAAACAATGCCGGTGTGTCTGAAGATGACACGCCCTCCACTGATGAGGGTGACAATGAGGTGAAAGAGACTGCTAAACCTTATTTGACGAGGGAACATGCTCCACCTCCCGTTAAACCAAGAGTGTACGAGTCCCACATGTCATTTCATTCAAGGGAGATTCTCTACCTTGATCATTTGCCAAATATGCCAGATATGGATGCCCTCATAAAGGATATTGATGAAATTCGGATAACAATGTGGGATGAATCTAGAGAAACGTTGATGTCAAAGGTCATGGTTTTTTTCTAATAAAGCGTGCCTAAGCAGGGTGGTGCAAATGTACAACATAAAAGAGTATCATGAGATCACGGTAGTAGAGTCATCTCCGGAAGTATGCAAGGTTATTCGCAGTAGATGGTTTAAGGGTAGTAATTGGATGTTGCGTGCGATGAAGAAGAAAACAAATATGTGGGTTTTGGGTAAATACATTATCGCCCAAAACTATGAAATGGACACATTCAGTGGAAATTATTTTAACTTGAATGTTGACTTGATTTCTTTTGTCTTGATTCCACACATTGAAGCATCTATAAGGTACAAGATTAAAGAGTGTATAACATCTGTCCACAAGGAATATGGGTGTACCATTACAAAAAAAAAAAGACATTTCTCGGGTGCAAACCTGCATTTGAAATTGTTTATGGTAACTAGGATAAGTCCTTTGCATTTCCACCTAGGTCATGGCCGCATTGCAAAACTTTAACCTCGGGAATGTTGTTGAATGGAAGCTTGAGCGAAGTTCAAAATACCAGAACATATATTCAGATATGTGTTCTGGGCATTTAAACAAGCAATTGATGGTTTTGTGCATTGCTGACCAGTAATATGCATAAACGGCACTCATGTCTAAGGAAAGTATGATATTAAGTTGTTGATTGCCGTTGTAGTAGATGCTAATGGAAGTATATTTTCCCTAGATTTTACTATTTGTGCCGATGAAAACCAAGAGACGTGGACACTATTTTTGAACCACTTGAAGGAGCACGTTGCCAGACAACATTCAAGTATTTGTCTAATATCTGATAAGCATGGCAGTATTTTAAGTTTTGTACAGAAGGTGGCTGCGCGGCAGGAACCATATGCCTACTACCATTATTGTGTAAGGCACTTGAAAGAATATTTACAAAAGGCACATCCCAATAAATATTTGCATGATTTGGTGTGGATGGCTGCAACAAATCACCAAGAGTGTACATTCAGGAGGCACATGGAATCGATCAGGCAGAAAATTCAAAGAGCCTTCGTTGGTTGATGCGACATAATCTTGACAAGTGGATTTTGCATGTGTATGGTGGCAGAAGATGAGGAATTCTGACTATAAATGTGTTAGAGTCTTTCAACGAGTTATTAAAGTCTGCACGTGGATTGCATGTCAGTTCCAGAGTGCAGATGTCATTCAAGCAGATGGCGGAGAGGTTTGTTGAAAGGGCTAGAGGTATATAATTATTGATGGAAAGAGATATTAAATTTATGCCAATACGAATGAAGGGATTTGAGAAGAAGAGAAGGCGATCACATTGGCATTCATATTTACAATATTGCAATGACCGAAATATTTTTGAAGTTTGCACCGCCATCCATCGAAATCGGTAAAGTAATACATATAGCATAAATGAAGCCGAAAGGTTATGCTCTTGTTGGAAATGGTCCATCTACCACATTCCGTGCTCACATGCCATGAAATGCTTTCAACATGTAAGTTTAGCGGAAACCAACTATGTAAAGAATATAGTGTTGTTGCATACTTAAACGCCTATAGTGGGTAGTTGCAGCTAGTAGGTGCTGAGTATTGTAGGCCGACGAAACCTTTTAATATGGTGTGTAATAAGGAGTATTTGCATCAACAACAAGTGCAAAAAGAAAAGCATATATAAAACCAAATGGATATTGGTGATACTCTTTATGCGCATAAATGTAGCATATGCTACTAAATAGGACACGACTGTCGTAAATGTCCTTCAACTGGTATGGGTAGCTATAGTAATTCGGCTCCCTATGGAAGTTCATGTAATTTGCCCAATTATCAAGGATACACGTAGTGTTCCATTCCAATAATTTGTTGTAATAAGTGTATGTGTATGTTCATCTTGCAGAATATATTTCATAAAATTATATATACATTGGTGTTAAGTCTTATTGATATTTAGCATTAATACTTCAGTAAAATAATTTAACATATACCATAAGTGTAACGATCCGACAGATTGTTTTGAAATTTTGTATTTTGCTCGCCAGTTCTCGGGTATCACTATCCCCCTATGATGAATTATGACTTATGTAAATCGTCGGTTTTGATTTTCATTATAATCAGAATAGATTTGGAAGAACAATTCTCAATTTGAAGCTTTAAATTTGAAAGATTTGACCAAGCTTTGACTTTTTAATATTCGACCTCGGATTTGGATTTTTATAATTTTGTTAGCTCCATTAGGTGATATTGGACTTGGGAACGCGTCCAGATTGTTTTACGAGGCATGTGGTAGATTAAGGCTTAAATTGGCAAAATTAGAAATTTGGTATTTTTTGGTCGGCAGTGAAACTTTTGATATCCGGGTCGAAATGAAATTTCAAAAATTGGATTAAGTCCGTTGTGTCATTTAACGTGTGTGCAAAATTTCAGGTCATTCAGATGAGGTTTGATAGACTTTTTGATCGAATTTCAAATTTGGAAGTTTTGGAATTTGTATACTTGAATCCGAGTGTGATTCCATGTTTTGATTTTATTTTGAGCATTTCGAAGGTTGGAACAAGCTTGAATGGTGTTATGGGATGTTTTGTCAAGTTTGGTTGAGGTCCCGAGGGTACAGGGTGAGTTTCGGAGTGGTTTCGAACCATTTTTAGGCCATTTCTAGTTGTTGGTTTTTGGCTTCAGGGGAGTACAGTGCGTTAGCATAGATCTGACCGCGTTAGCATTGACAAAATTTGGAAAATTGGATTTGTCCTATGCGATCACATAAGACTTCCCGCGATCCCATGGAATAAAATCTCTGCTGCACTGATCCGATTTTGGAATCTTATATCTAATAATCTATAAAGAATTTGAAGATGGACCAAAAATTATAGTTGTAGCACATAATGTCTAGTTTTAGAAAGTTAAAACAATTATAATTTGGAGTTTTGTACAAAAAGTTATAACCATTATACTAGAGGCTATCTCGACGAGTTGGAGAAGGTTGTTGGAAAATTTGTCCTATGCAATCGCAGGGGAATGGCTGCGATCGCATATGGTAAAAAAGGGTTGGAAAATTTTATGCTTTGCTAACACATTAGTTTGTCCATGATAGCATAGGGTAAATGCATGGGCAGATTATAAAGTACTCAAATTCAAGGATTTCGGCCATTTTTGTATTTTTGGAGCTATTGAGCTCGGATTGAGGCTATTTTTTAAGGGACTTTTAGAGGGTAAATATTATTCACTAAAATTACGTTAAATATCATGATTATGTCTTGATTATTTTGATTTAATGTTGGAATTTAGGGTGAAAATTAGAAAAAATGGAAGAAGGTTTGGAGAGTTGATTTTGGTGATTTGGATGGTTATTTGATGTCAGATTTTGGTGAATTTGATATGGGTAGATTCGTGTGAGAATGGGTTTTCTAGTTTTTTTATTTTTATTGGATTTAGAGACGTGGGCCAGGGGGCCAAGTTTGAGCCAATTTCGGGATTTTTGAGTACATTTGATTATCTTTTCTTGGGCTTTATTCATTTAGCATATATCGATGATAATATACTGATATTGGTTAGATTTGGATCATTCGGAGGCTGATTCGAGAGGCAAAGGCCTCGCGGGCTAGAATTGGGATCGGATCGAGGTAAGTAATGATTTTAAATAATATCCTGAGGGTTTGAAACTCCGAATTTTACATCGTTGTGCTATATTCAGGTGACGCACATACTAGACGACGAGCGTGGAATCGTGCATCGTTGGGGATTGTAACTTGGTCCGTCCCGTGCGACTGTGAAGTCGCGTATTTGATTTGAAATCTTATAATATTCCATATGTTAGATATTGATATTATATTTTGGGTTGTATGCCATGTTTGGGACCTTATGCAAGGGGATTTTTACTATTTTTCCTCACTCTATTTGTTTGAAAGCATATCCTCAGTCATGTTTTACCTGCTTATTCTTTAAATATGGTTTTATCAATTTACTTCTTAAATGTGAAATCTGTTTGGGCTGCGTTCCCTGTTTTACCAATAGTACGAGCGATTGTGACATTGATGAATGAGATTGACCGAGGGACTAATTATGAGGTTAATGACTGAGAGAGGCCGAGGGCCTGGCTGTGAGGATTATATATTTATCAATCGGGCTTCATGCTACAGCGATATTTATGTGTGTGCGTCTCTCTCTCTCTCTCTCTCTATATATATATATATATATATATATATATATATATATATATATATATGTATGTATATATATATATATATGTATATATATATATATATATATATATATATGTATATATATATAAAAAAAATATTATAAAACTCAATATAATATAAATCTTGTTATAATATAAAAATATATACTTATTGTCTTAAATAGTAATATATAAAAACTAATATAAAAACTTTAAAAACTTATTGTCTAAAATAATAATATCTAGAAAGGCTAGATAAATGTAGATCTATTATACTGATTATAAGATATAATTGCTTATTAAATAAATCTACGCAAAATCTATGATTTTCTGTTATATAAATAAAGTGTATAGCTTAGTCTACTATCGAATAAAATCCTGTGTCTACGTCTAGAATAAACTCTCCTAGGCTTAAAGTAAGGCTTCTAGCAAAGCTTTCTGCATATGTATTATTATTACGATTACCAGACATTAACGGTGTAGTAGAATTGTATTAAACTTTATATTGTAAAAATCTTACTCGGTACTCTGCCTCTCTTTTCTGTAAACTTATAACGTTACAGTGTAATCTTAATTATGTACTAAAATTACCACTTTTATACCTTTTTTTAACTCTGTTCATCTCTTCTCTCCAATTCTTGATAGATTTAAATCCATTCTTTACTCTTTTTTCTTTAACCTCACATCGGCCATGGTTAAGTACACATACCACTTGGTTTATCTTAACCAGTTTTTTCCTAGGAATTTACAGGTTAATCCATCAAAATTGTTAAGAAATTGGAAAGATAACCATGTGCTAAGAGTAATTTTTAATAATTTATAGAATGACAAAACTATACATAATAAATATCATAAGCATAAAAGGAAATTATAGAAAGACATAGGGGTAATATCTTAGAACATAACTTAGATAAACATAATTAACTTACATGTTTACAAGAGATGGGATTTCCCTTTCGGGAAACCCGAAAAGGTTTTGTTGAACCTCTGGATTAAAAACGATCAACACCTAAGCATACAAACTTTTATTTATTTTACAAGCTTAGAGGAATAAGTAGGGAATTATTTTACAAAGTGGTTTGGAAAGGTTTTTGGGATGGTTGAGTAAATATATTATAAAACTCAATATAATATAAAACTTGTTATAATATAAAAATATCTAGATATAAAAACTTATTGTCTTAAATAAATAATATAAAAACTAATATAAAAACTTTAAAACTTATTGTCTTAAATAGTAATATGTAAAAACTAATATAAAGACTTTAAAATCTTATTGTCTTAAATAGCAATACCTTGATATAAAACTTATTGTCTTAAATAATAATATCTAGAAAGACTAGATAAATGTAGATCGAGTATACTAATTATAAGATATAACTGGTTATTAAAGAAATCTACGCAAAATCTATGATTTTCTTTTATATAAATAATGTGTATAGCGTAGTCTACTATCGACTAAAATCTTGTGTCTACGTCTAAAATAAACTCTCCAGGCTTAAAGTAAGGCTTGTAGCAAAGCTTTATGGATACGTATAGTTATTACGATTACGAGACATTAACAGAGTAGTAGAATTGTTTTAGACTTTATGTTGTAAAAATCCTACTCGGTACTCTCCTCTCTTTTCTGTAAAATTATAAAGTTACAGTGTAATCATAATTATGTAGTAAGATTACCCCTTTTGTATATATTTTTTTTACTCTATTCATCTCTTCTCTCCAATTCTTGATAGATTTAAATCCATTCTTAACTCTTTTTTCTTTAACCTCACCCCGGCCATGGATAAGTACACATACCATCTGGTTTATCTTAACCGGTATTTTCCTAGGAATTTACATGTTAATACATCAAAATTGTTAAGAAATTGGAAAGATAACCATGTACTAAGAGTAATTTTTAATAATTTACAGAATGACAAAACTATACATAATAAATATCATAAGCATAAAAGGAAATCATAAAAAGACAATCTTAGAACATAACTTAGATAAACATAAGTAACTTACATGTGTACAAGAGATGGGATTTCCCTTTCGGGAAACCCGAAAAGGTTTTGTTGAACAAAATGATCAACACCTAAGCATACAAACTTTTATTTATTTTACAAGCTTAGAGGAATAACTACTAGGATATTCATAAAGGGAAATATTTTACAAAGTGGTTTGGAAAGGTCTTGGGATGGTTGAGTAGGCTTTTCAGAGTGTTTTTGATGCTTTTTCTCGATGATGTTTCCTTCGACTTGGTCTTGCTTTAATAGCTGATTTTTAGAGTGGATCTGAAATGTGGACTTCAAAGGTTTTTAGAAATCTTTGTCTTCTAGCCTTGTAAGGTACTTCATTGGGCTCCATCTTCACATGGCTTGTGCAGAGATTCCGTTTTATGTCGTCCACGTTTTTCTTATTCATTTGTCTTTATGTCACATCTGTCACATCTGGTCCCTACTTGTTGTCACCTCCATTATGTTTCTTTGTCTTTTCCTTGATTTATTATTTCCGAAGTATAACCATTTTTATGTGTCTAAATTATGAAGTGCTATTTAGTCAAAACTCATTCCTGAATCATAGTCTTCATATGGATCTTGAGAATCCTGATAATTCAGGTTGTCTTCATTATCATCTCTTGCTGAGCTTTGAGACCTTTCTACAGTAGACCTTGACTTCTCTGGACTGGGACTAGGATTTTTTATCATATATTTGTCTTGTTTTTTTTTGCTGGACGAAATTATCTAGTGTCTGTTTAATTACATCTTCTATTTCTCATTTTTTTTCTTTTTAGCGATTATACTCTTTTTCTTTAATATGTCTCCATGTGTTAAAGTTCTGGGTAGTCTTCGCCTTGATGAACCTTCTTCTTTACTTTTTGGCAAAGTGACAGCCATAAACGGATTTGATTTGTCTTTACCGGTCACCGCTTGAATCGGACTAGCTGTATCATCATCCGATACAGTGGATTTTTCTGCATTCATTGGAGAATGCACACCCTTCTCATCCATTTTTTCTTGAGATGGAGAACTCTTATCCTGTTGCAAAACCACTTGAGTCTGAGATCGCGCTAACGCATGCACCTTTTGTTCTAAAACTTTTACATGCTCCATAAGTCTGATTTTTTCCTTCTCTAAACTTTCATTCTTCTGGTTCAATATTCTGAAAGCTTCGGTCATGGATGAGCAGTGGTCAAAAAATATTATTTTTTCTGTGTCTTTTTGGATTTTTTATTGGATCTTTTCTGGGTTTTGTCTGAGTACTGGGGAAATATAGTAGTTGGTCCAAGTATTCCTCTTGCATAATCTAGTGCTTCAGTAAAATCATTAAAAACCTTAAAAAGTGGTTTATGTATGTCTTTAATAGAGTCTAATACTTCTATCTATGTTTGAAAAATACCATTTGTCTTACCATGTACAACTACGTAGTATTTGAACTTCTTTTCTTAATTTTTGTGTGTAAAATATTGCCCCAATGCATTAAGAGTTGTTATAACATATTTAGTGTCTTTATTATTATATGTTATCCATAAGTTATCAATTAAACATCTCTGGGGTCTATCTATAACACATTCTGGTAAAACTCTAAATGAAATATTCGATGGTGGAAAAAATATTAAATTATGCCTTCCAAAATTTATTCTTTCTAAATTGTTTTTTCCGGTGATGGTTTGTGGCTTAAAATGAAGGTTACCTAATACTGTTTGCGAGTATCTGTCTGAGGGTGAGGCTTGAACGCCTTTTCCCTTGTCTTCAGTCTTTGGAACTGTTGGTCTCATTCTGTAAATGTAAAATATTCTTATTTATTGACAATAATTTTTAGCCTACTTAAAGTGTCTGCTAAATTATTATCTTCTCCTTTAATATGTTCAAAAACTAAATTATATATTGATATTGTATCAATAAAATTTAACCATCTCCTTCTACTACTATTTTTTGAATTTATCTTTTGGTGGAATTTGACAATAGCTTCACAATCAGTTCTAATTGTTACTTCTTGTTTATTTAATATGTATAGTTTAGAACTATTTAATCCATATATTACAGCTAAAATTTCTGCGTCTATACTACTCATATTTCATCTCTCTTTATATTTTCCACTTTGGTGTGCACATATTTTTTCTGTATTCTTATCACTATATTTATTCGGTTTTGCTTTTAAAACTGCTCCCCATCCTTCAAAACTTCCATCAGTTTCTATAATTAAATAATCAGTTTCTAATGGCATAGTTAGATTAGGAATATACTTTATTTTTTCTTTAATTGTTTGTACTAATTTAATATCTTTTGTATTAAAATATTTTTGTCCCGTAGATCCTGTCTTAGCATATAATGGTCCAGCTATTTTCCCTAAGTCTTTTATAAAATTTCTTACATCATTTACTATTCCTAGAAACTTTTGTAATTCTTTAATATTGTCTAGTTTATCTGGCATTTCTAAAGCTTTTTTAGCTATATGGGGTTGTAGCTTAATCTTCCCATCTCCTAGAACTACTCCCAAAAAGTTTATATAACTTTTACATAATTCTATTTTATTTTTACTGATAATTATTCCATTATCTACAAATAATCTAAATACTGTTTGTAGATGTCCTAAGTGTTTTTTAATATCTTTACTGAATACAAATATATCATCTACATACTAACACAAACCTTTTATATTCTCCAAATATATTATCCATTTTTCTCTGAAAAATTGGTGGAGCTGTTTTTAATCCAAACGGCATGACTAACCATTCAAAATGCCCTTCTGGACAAGTAAATATTGTCCACTCGATACTTTCTTCATGCATTTTTACTTGCCAGTATCCTGATTTACAATCAAATTTACTAAATATCTTTTTTCCTTGTATCCTATTTATTAATTTCGTTTTATCGGGTGGCTTATATCCATCTGTTTTGGTGTTATCATTGTTTTTTATAGTTTATTACCATTCTAGCTTTTCCTCTTATTATTTCACTGTGATTTCTAACCATAAAAGCTGCTGACCTATGTTTAGAAGCAGATCTCCTTATTACACCTAAGTCCATAAGTTCTTTAATTTGAGTCTTTAAGGTCTTCATTTGTAGCTTCTATTGAAGTCGTTTTAATAATAGATTCTGGGTTTATTATGTCTAATTTACACATTACGTTATTTTTTCCTTATGCTTTAAAAGTTTTTCTCCTATTATTTCTATCTCAACTAAAAAATTTATTATATTTTCTAGATCTTTTTTATTCTTTATTATTCCTATTCTTTGTAATCCTAATTTAAAATTATATAATTATGTTTCAATGTGTATTAATGTATAATCCTTTTCTATTATATCTCTATCTTCGTTTTCTTCTAATATTAGATTTTTTTTTCTTCCTTAGTCCTACAGCAGGTGTTATTATCTTTACATTTTTTACAACATTCTTTCTCGTTTTCTTGCAAGTCTATCTGATTTTCATTTAATCTTGTCCTTATCCTAGTTGCGGCCTCTATTGTTTGTACTGGTTTTGTGTAATATTTTTAAAGAATATTACCCCATCTCTACTAAGCAAACAACTACCACTATTGTGTAATATAAAACTCAAACCTAATATAAAATCTACATTTATATTTAAATCTCTTACCCAAATTTTATCTACCTTATAACTAGGTTTATTTATCTATATAATGTTTATAGATATTATGGGTTTCATCCATTTGCATGGCTGCTACTGGCTTGTCTAATGTTTTTATTAAATTAGGTGGAACTATCCTCTTATTTATTGTATATCTTGTACATCCCGAGACTACTAGAGATAATGTTTCTATTTCGTAGTCTTCTATTTTAATTCTTGCTAAAAAATTTATCGTAGTTAACTTTTTATCTTCATTATATATTAGGGCATCACAATTCTCTATACTCATTAGTTCTCTATCTTCTTCAGTTCTTATAATTTCTATCTGTTCTATATTTTCTAACATGCCTATTTCTATTTAAATAGGGCTTTCTAGCTGATGATTTTCTAAGATAATAATTTTTTCTATTGTATTCTTTATTGCATTGGGTTTATATCTTTTATATTTCTTCTTTTTGTATTCATTTTTGTCATAACTCTGGGTTGTATATACTGTTGATTTACAAAAACTCATATTGTTCTGTTTTAGCTGTTTTTGTATTTGTAAGTTTGTACATTTTTCTTGTAATATTTCCATAATATGTTGTACTTTGTTCCCTATAGACCATTTTGTATTTGAATTTTGTATTACACCTTCTCTTTTACACCATCGTTCTTCTATTTCTCTTCCTAAGACTCCTGGTAATTTATTGAATAATTTTTTACCTAATTCTTGACAAAAAGAATTTCCACTAATAGTACAATAATAAAAGTAATCATTTAAACACTTTTTTCATATGGAACCAACTACTTATACTTAATTGTTTTAATTTTATTAAAGCATTCTTCTGTAGTACTACTAATCCACTATTTTGATGTTCTCCTGTGACCAGACTATGTATTTTATTTGTAAAATTATAAGGGTTTGCACCCATCGCTATTAAATTTTGGATATCTTGAGGAAATTCGGATTTATAAGCTTCCCATAAACCCTTTGTCGATTCTCCTAGAAAAGTTTCCATATATTTATACATTGTTTCTGCATCTATATCATTATATGTTTTTATAAAGCATACTATTACTATTCCTTTCGATAGGTCTATTCTGAGTTCCACATTTGTGGATCATGGGCTGCTATATTTAATATTTTACCTTTACTTCCTCCTTCTTGTAATCTTATAGGTTCTTCTATTGGCATCCTTTTTCCTGGTGGTCTTACATTTTCTATTTATGTTTCTTTGTCTATTCTGTATACTCTTCTTCTAGGTACATTTCCCATACTAGTATCTACTGTACTTTGATATGTTGTTCTCTGAAATGGGATAGGGCTAGAACTAACCGATTCCATTAATTCTTGTAAGCTAACTACTGAATCTTTTTCTGTTTCATAACTATCTTGTATTTCTTCAAATATTTGATCAAATTTATCTGATTTTTTTAAACTTAGTTTCTTCTCTATATCCTAAATTATTTGTTCTTAATTCGCATTTTTTAAAATGTTCTTCTACATCTCTTAAGGTTAAATTTCCTAGTTTACATCCTTTACATTGGAAAGTCTTATTTTTGTTTCTCTAACTAATTTTCTTGCTTCTTCTAATGCTATATCTACTTCAAATTCTTCATGTATTATTTCAACATTCATACATTCAGTTTCTTCAACTTTATTTTCATCTTCATCATCTGTATCTTTATGAGTAGAATATTTATAATCAGTAAATCTAATTGATGTTTCTCGTTTAGAATTTGTATACATTAAGTGAGATTCTGGTTTAAATATTTTTTGTTTTGAAAAATCTTCTAAGTACCATTCTAATCCTGCGTATTCTTCTGGGTCTATCTTAATAGGTTTTAACAATTTTATACCTTTTTTGCCCATTACTTCAACTACATCGTCTACTTTAATTTTAAATTTTGTATTGTTATTTGTTGCCATTTTTCCTATAAAACCTACACATATTAATAGATTATTTCCATTATTCATTTCTTAATACCCTTTAGTCTGTATTCCTATTTTTATATTTTTTCCAAATTTTGCTAGATTTATCATAAAATCTGGGCAAATCTAAAATATTCCTCCATTATTTGTCATGTCTACTTCTGTTAAACCTATTATGGATTTCTTCTGATCTGACCATCTGTCATCATATACAACTATCAATACTTTAGTTCCTAAATTCTTTCTTGTTAATTCTTTTATTCCAATTATTATTAATCCCATATTCGTTAAATTCCTTTAATAATTTTTATTTGTTTTACTGATTCTGGATTAATTAAGTTTGATGTCTCTACTTTACTTCCTATAGCTGACAATTGTTCTTCTCTATAATGTCTATATAGTTGAGAATTGGTGGAGAAATACCATGTATTATATAGTATTTTTGGATCTAATAATCTTAATTGATTTTGCTGAAAAATTTGTATATCCTTATCTATATCTATTCTTTCTTCTAATTTTTGATCCTCCTCTTGTCTTTTCTTGTTAGAATTCTAGCTAACATATTGTTTCCTATTCTATTTTGTGAAAAACTTATTCTTGAACTTTCTTGATTTGTTCTTCTTGACCCACTTGGAAAAAGGTCCATTTTTGTGTCTTTCTTACTTTTATTTTTTCCATGTGTGGTGTAATTTCAACTCTTTTTAATTGTTCTATTAAATCGTCTACCTTTGGATCTCAATCTTAATTTTTTTTCCTTAATAATTTTATCTAGCTTTTTATTAACCTCTAATAATAATATTATTAATGTATTATTCTGTTTTAGTATTATTTGATCAGCTTTACTTTGAGGAATATAGTTACTTAGTCCTTCTGGATTGTGTTGAATTTTTGTTGTTAATTTTAATACTTCTTCATATATTGGATCTAATTCTACTTGTATATCACTCATGAAAGAGCAATTTCCTTTATTGTGTCTATCTTTTCTTTAAGTGCGCTTATCTCACCTTTTAACACTTCTACTTGTTCAGTTATTTTTTCTACTAATCTGGTTGTTTGTATTTATAATTTTTGTAATAGTCTTGATTAACTTTTCTATTTCGTTTTTAGTAGGTATTTTTTTTTATATTAAACTTGTTATTTAAGAGTTGTATTTTCCTGTCTATTTCTAGCTCTTGTGCTTTTATAAAGTCTAAATTTTGTTCTATTTTTTCTAATGTCTTTCTTTGTTTGATGTGTCCAGCTTCTACTAAATCTAATGTTCTTATTATTTTCTTGGGTTTTTTCTCCAAAGTTTATTACTAAATCAATTAAAGTATTATATTGTTCATCTTCAGTATGTAATATATGCTCTCCACTACTAAAATTACACATTATTACTATGTTGTCTTTTAATATCCTATATTTCTTTTTTTGGATGGATTTTCACGTCTAAATATTCTAGATTTTTTAAACTAGCTATTTTGTTTTATCCTAAGGTATCCAGATTTTCTTACTCTTATAGAAATTTATTCTTTGATTATATGAATATATTTCACCTTCGTTATATTGTATATCCCACTCTAGAGCTGGTATAGTTTCTGGATTAATAATACACTTTACTATATAATTTGGTTCGCTATTAAATTTGAATTCTGATTCTTCTATTTGTTTAGCTAATTCTAAAATTGATATTAATAGAACATTAGTCCTTTTTAATTCTTTCTTTAAATCTTGCCTTCTCCGTATCTCTCTTCCTAAAAGCCAATAATTAAACTTGATTTCTTTAGTTAAGGGATGTTGTTTCAACATATGTATTACCCTAATGGAATATATCTTATTTTATTCTTAATTAATCTAAGATAGATCCTTTCTTGTTCTATTTCAAAATTAATTCTTCGTAGTTTAAAAAGAAGAAAGTTATTAAACTCACTTAGTTCTGGTGTACTAAAATTACGTTGGTATAGTTCTAATGTCTTTTTATATTCAGCATGATTTTTTATATTCTCTATAGTAATATAGATTATATGATGATAACAGCTTATATATTTAGCAAAATAATATTTTTTTCATTTTTAAAATGCGGTCCGAAATCTTCTTGCTCTGATACCAATATATTATAAAACTCAATATAATATAAAACTTGTTATAATATAAATATATATACTTATTGTCATAAGTAAATAATATAAAAACTAATATAAAAACATTAAAAACTTATTGTCTTAAATAGTAATATTTAAAAACTAATATAAAACTTTAAAAACTTATTGTCTTAAATAGTAATACCTTGATATAAAACTTATTGTCTTAAATAATAATATCTAGAAAGCCTAGATAAATGTAGATCTAGTATACTGATTGTAAAATATAACTACTTATTAAATAAATTTACGCAAAATCTATGATTTTCTGTTATATAAATAAAGTGTATAGCGTAGTCTACTATCGAATAAAATCCTCTGTCTACGTCTAGAATAAACTCTCCTAGGCTTAAAGTAAGGCTTCTGGCAAAGCTTTCTGGATATGTATAATTATTATGATTTTCAGACATTAACGGTGTAGTAGAATTATTTTAAACTTTATATTATAAAAATCCTAATGAGTACTCTCCCTCTCTTTTCTGTATACTTATAACGTTACAGTGTAATCATAATTATGTACTAAGATTACCCCTTTTTTAGTTTTATTTCTACTTTGTTCATCTATTCTCTCCAATTCTTGATAGATTTAAATCAATTCTTATTTCTTTTTTCTTTAACCTCACCCCGGCCATGGTTAAGTACACATACCACTTGGTTAATCTTAACCAGTTTTTTCCTAGAAATTTACAGGTTAATACATCAAAATTGTTAAGAATTTGAAAGATAACCATGTACTAAGAGTAATTTTAATAATTTACAGAATGACAAAACTATAAATAATAAATATCATAAGCATAAAAGGAAATCATAAAAAGACATAGGGGTAATATCTTAGAACATAACTTAAGATAAACATAAGTAACTTACATGTTTACAAGAGATGGGATTTCCTTTTCGGGAAACCCGAAAAGTTTTTGCTGAACCTCTGGATTAAAAACGATCAACACCTAAGCATACAAACTTTTATTTATTTTACAAGCTTAGAGGAATAACTACTAGGATATTCATAAAGGGAAATATTTTACAAAGTGGTTTAGAAAGGTTTTTGGGATGGTTGAGTAAATATATTATAAAACTCAATAGAATTTAAACTTGTTATAATATAAAAATATCTAGATATAAAAACTTATTGTCTTAAATAAATAATATAAAAACTAATATGAAAGCTTTAAAAACTTATTGTCTTAAATAGTAATATATAAAAACTAATATTAAAACTTTAAAAACTTATTGTCTTAAATAGTAATACCTTGATATAAAACTTATCGTCTTAAATAATAATATCTAGAAAGGCTAGATAAATGTAGATCTAGTATGATTAAAAGATATAACTGCTTATTAAAGAAATCTACGCAAAATCTATGATTTTCTGTTATATAAATAAAGTGAATAATGTAGTCTACCATCGAATAAAATCCTGTGTCTACGTCTAGAATAAACTCTCCCAGGCTTATAGTAAGGCTTCTAGTAAAGCTTTCTGGATATGTATAATTATGGCGATTACCAGACATTAGCGGTGTAGTAGAATTGTTTTAAACTTTATATTGTAAAAATCCTACTCGGTACTCTCCCTCTCTTTTCTGTACACTTATAACGTTACAGTGTAATCATAATTATGTACTAAGATTACCCCTTTTATACTTTTTTTTTACTCTGTTCATCTCGTTTCTCCAATTCTTGATAGATTTAAATTCATTCTTAACTCTTTTTCTTTAACCTCACCCCGGCCATGGATAAGTACACCTACCACTTGGTTTATCTTAACCAGTTTTTTCCTAGGAATTTACAGGTTAATCCATTAAAATTGTTAAGAAATTGGAAAGATAAACATGTACTAAGAGTAATTCTTAATAATTTATAGAATATCATAAGCATAAAAGGATAAAAGGAAATCATAAAAAGACATAGGGGTAATATCTTTGAACATAACTTAGATAAACATAAGTAACTTACATGTTTACAAGAGATGCGATTTCCCTTTCGGGAAACCCGAAAAGGTTTTGCTGAACCTCTGGATTAAAAACGATCAACACCTAAGCATACAAACTTTTATTTATTTTAAAAGCTTAGAGGAATAACTTCTATGATATTCATAAAGGGAAATATTTTACAAAGTGGTTTGGAAAGGTTTTTGGGATGGTTGAGTAGGCTTTTCAGAGTGTTTTTTCTGCTTTTTCTCGATGATTTTTCCTTCGACTTGGTCTTATTTTTATAGCTGATTTTTAGAGCGGATCTGAAATGTGGACTTCAAAATTTTTCAGAAATCTTTGTCTTCTAGCCTTGTAGGGTACTTCATTGGGCCCCATCTTCACATGGCTTGTGCAGAGATTCCGTTTTCTGTCGTCCACGTTTTTCTCATTCATTTGTCTTTATGTCACATATGTCACATCTGGTCCCTACTTGTTGTCTCCTCCATTATTGTTCTTTGTCTTTTCCTTGATTTATTATTTCCGAAGTATAACCATTTTTATGTGTCTAATTATGAAGTGCTATTGAGTCAAAACTCATTCCTGAATCATAGTCTTCAGATGGATCTTGAGAATCCTGACAATTCAGGTTGTCTTCATTATCATCTCTTCCTGAGCTTTGAGACCTTTCTGGACTAGACCTTGACTTCTCTGAACTGGTACTGGGATTTTTTATCATATGTTTGTCTTGTTTTTCTTTTTGCTGGAAGAAATTCTCTAATGTCTGTTTAATTACATCTTCTATTTTTTCATTTTTTTTAGCATTTATACTCTTTTTCTTTAATATGTCTCCATGTGTTAAAGTTCTGGGTAGTCTTCGCCCTGATGAACCTTCTTCACTTTTTGGCAAAGTGACAGCCATGAATGGATTTGATTTGTCTTTACCGGTCACCGTTTGAACCAGACTAGCTGTATCATCATCCGATACAGTGGATTTTTCTGCATTCATTGGGGAATGCACACCCTTTTCATCCATTTTTTCTTGAGATGGAGAACTCGTATCCTATTGCAAAACCACTTGAGTCTGAGATTGCGCTAACGCATGCACCTTTTGTTTTATAACTTTTACTTGCTCCATAAGTCTGATTTTTTCCTTCTCTAATCTTTCATTCTTCTGGTTCAATCTTCTGAAAGCTTCAGTCATGGATGAGCAGTGGTCACAAAATATTATTTTTTCTCTGTCTTTTTGGATTTTGTATTGGATCTTTTCTGGGTTTTGTCTGAGTGCTGGGGAAATATAGTAGTTTGGTCCTAGTATTCCTCTTGCATAATCTAGTGCTTTAGTAAAATCATTAAAACCCTTAGAAAGTGGTTTATGTATGTCTTTAATAGAGTGTAATACTTCTATCCATGTTTGTGAAATACCATTGGTCTTACCATGTACAACTACGTAGTATTTAAACTTATTTTCTTGATTTTTGTCTGTAAAATATTGCCCCAAGGCATTAAGAGCTGCTATTACATATTTAGTGTCTTTCTTATTATATGCTATCCATAAGTTATCAATTAAATATCTCTGGGGTCTATCGAAACACATTCTAGTAAAACTCTAATTGAAATATTCGATGGTGGAAAAATATTAAATTATGCTTTCCAAAATTTATTCTTTCTAAATTGTTTTGTTCCGTGATGGTTTGTGGCTTAAAATGAAGGTTACCTAATACTGTTTGCGAGTATCTTCCAGAGGGTGAGGCTTGAACGCCTTTTCCCTTGTCTTCAGTCTTTGGAACTGTTGGTCTCATTATGTACATGTAAAATATTCTTATTAATTGAAAATTATTTTTAGCCTACTTAAAGTGTCTGCTAAATTATTATCTTTTCCTTTAATATGTTCAAAAACTAAATTATATATTGATATTGTATCAATAAAATTTAACCATCTCCTTCTACTAATATTTTTTGAATTTATCTTTTGGTGAAATTTGACAATAGCTTCACAATCAGTTTTAATTGTTACTTCTTGTTTATTTAATATGTATAGTTTAAAAATAATTAATCCATATATTACAGCTAGAATTTCTGCGTCCATACTACTCATACTTCCTTTATCTTTATAGTTTCCACTTTGGTATGCACATATTTTTTCTGTGTTCTTATCACTATAATTGTTCGGTTTTGCTTTTAAAACTGCTCCCCATCCTTTAAAACTTCCATCTGTTTCTATAATTAAATAATCAGTTTCTAATGGCATAGGTAGATCAGGAACATTCTTTATTTTTTCTTTAATATTTTGTACTAATTTAATATCTTATGTATTAAAATGTTTTTGTCTCGTAGATCCTGTCTTAGCATATAATGGTCCTGCTATTTTCCCTAAGTCTCTTATAAATTTCTTGCATAATCTACTATTCCTGGAAACTTTTGTAATCTTTAACATTGTCTAGTTTATCTGGCATTTCTAAAGCATTTTTAGCTATATGGGGTTGTAGCTTAATCATTCCATCTCCTAGAACTACTCCCAAAAAGTTTATATAATTTTTACATAATTCCATTTTCTTTTTACTGATATTTATTCCATTATCTACAAATAATCTAAATACTCTATGCAGATGTCCTAAGTGTTCTTTAATATCTTTACTGAATACTGATATATTATCTACATATACTAACACAAACCTTTTATATTCTCCAAATATATTATCTATTTTTCTCTGAAAAATTGGTGGAGCTGTTTTTAATCCAAACGGCATGACTAACCATTCAAAATGCCCTTCTGGACAAGTAAATGTTGTCCACTCGATACATTCTTCATGCATTTTTACTTGCCAGTATCCTGATTTACAATCAAATTTACTAAATATCTTTTTTCCTTTTATCCTATTTATTAGTTCCGTTTTATCGGTTAGCTTATATCCATCTGTTTGGTGTTATCATTGAGTCTTTTATAGTTTATTACCATTCTCGCTTTTCCTCTTATTATTTCACTGTGATTTCTAACCATAAAAGCTGCTGACCTATGTTTAGAAGTAGATCTCCTTATTACACCTAAGTCCATAAGTTCTTTAATTTGAGTCATAAAGCCTTTAAGGTCTTCATTTGTAGCTTCTATTGAAGCCGTTTTAATTATAGATTCTGAGTTTATTATGTCTAATTTACACATTACTTTATTGTTTTCCCAATGCTTTAAAGGTTTTTCTCCTATTATTTCTATCTCATCTAAAAATTTTATTATATTTTCTAGATCTTTTTCATTCTTTATTATTCCTATTCTTTGTAATCCTGTTTTATAATTATATAATTATTTTTCAATGTCTATTAATGTATAATCCTTTTCTATTATATCTCTATCTTCGTTTTCTTCTAATATTAGATTTTTTGTATCTTCCTTAGTCCTACAGCAGGTTTTATTATCTTTACATTTTTTACAACATTCTTTCTCGTTTTCTTGCAAGTCTATCTGTTTTTCATTTAATCTTGTCCTTATCCTAGTTGGAGCCTCTATTGTTTGTACTGGTGTTTGTGTAATATTTTTAAAGAATATTACCCCATCTCTACTAAGCAAACAACTACCATTATTGTGTAATATAAAACTCAAACTTAATACTAAATCTGCATTTATATTTAAATCTCTTACCCAAATTTTCTACCTTATAACTAGGTTTGTAAAAATCTAAACATGTATTTACAAAACTAATATGTGATTTATCTATATAATGTTTATATATATTATGGGTTCCATTCATTTGCATGGCTGCGACTGGCTTGTCTAATATTTTTATTAAATTAGGTGGAACTATCCTCTTATTTATTATAAATCTTGTACATCCCGAGTCTACTAGAGCTAATGTTTCTATTTCGTAGTCTTCTATTTTAATTCTTGCAAAAAGTTTTATCGTAGTTAATTTTTTATCTTCATTACATATTAGGGCATCATAATTTTCTATGCTCATCAGTTCTCTATCTTCTTCAGTTCTTATATTTTCTAATTTTTCATTCCCTTTTTCCATTTTTTGTATTCTTTTTTCTAATTCATTTATTCTATTTTCTAATGTAATTATTCTTAAATTTATAAACGAATTATTTGTCTCCTGATAAATTTCTTCTTTATTTATTTTTATTTCAAATCTTTTTCTATACATGAAATACATCCTTCTAAATAGCATAATTTACATTTAGCTCTTTTATTTCTACTGGGATACCATTTACATTTAAAACATTGGTTGCTATCTAATCCTTTATTTATTTCAAACTCATGGGTAGAGTCTTCTAATATATTTACAAAGTTATTTTCTTCTAGGTCTAGTTTTTCTAGTCATATCTCGTTTATTAACTCTTCTTCTTCTGATTCTGAGGTTTCTATTTGAGTTTTGTCTACACCTGCACTTACTATAGAATATATACTCTCGTTGTCTGACATATATTCATCTACATTTATTAGAGTTTCTTGAAAATCTTCTATTAAATGTGAATTTCTTGTTTTACTATTGATTCTTTTTGGACAGGTGTTGGCTAAATGTTCTACACTACCACAAGTAAAACATTCTAGTTTGTTTTTATAATTTCTATCTGTTCTATATTTTTTAACATGCCTATTTCTATTTAAATAGGGCTTTCTAGCTGATGATTTTCTAAGATAATAATTTTTTCTATTGTATTCTTTATTGTATTGGGGTTTATATCTTTTATATTTCTTCTTTTTGTATTCATTTTTGTCATAACTCTGGGTTGTATATACTGTTGATTTACAAAAACTCATATTGTTCTGTTTTAGCTGTTTTGTATTTGTAAGTTTGTACATTTTTCTTGTATTATTTCCATAATATGTTGTACTTTGTTCCATATAGACCATTTTTTATTAGGATTTTTTATTACACCTTCTCTTTTATACCATCGTTCTTCTATTTCTCTTCCTAAGACTCTTGGTAATTTATTGAATAATTTTTTACCTAATTCTTGATCAAAAGCATTTTCACTAATAGTACAATAATAAAAATAATCATTTAAAAACTGTTTTATATGGAACCAACTACTTATTGTTCTAATTTTATTAAAGCATTCTTCTGTAGTACTACTAATCCACTATTTGGATCTTCTCCTGTGATCAGACTATGTATTTTATTTGTAAAATAATAAAGGTTTGCACCCATCTCTATTAAATTTTTGAAATCTCGAGGAAATTTGGATTTATAAGCTTCCTCCGTAACGATTCCAACGGCCTAGCTAACCGTTTCCTCTTGATCGGGACACCTGATTGAATCTATTTCGGTCTTTTCCACTCTTGAACATAAGTTTGGAAATCTTCATTCCGCATATCTCCTCGTCATTTGGGTATGAGCTTCTGGGCCTAATTCGATCCCAAATGAAAGAGGTGATGGAAGATGTTTGTCGATTCTTCTAGAAAAGTTTCCATATATTTATACATTGTTTCTGCATTTGTATCATTATAGGTTTTTATAAAGTCTGCTACTACTATTCCTTTCTATAGGTCTATTACTGAGTTCCACATTTGTGGATCATGGGCTGCTATATTTAATATTTTACCTTTACTTCCTCCTTCTTGTAATCTTATAGGTTCTTCTATTGGCATCCTTTTTCCTGATGGTCTTACATTTTCTATTTCTGTTTCTTTGTCTATTCCTTATACTCTTCTTCTAGGTACATTTCCCGTACTAGTATCTATTGTACTTTGATATGTTGTTCTTTGAAATAGGCTTGGGCTAGAACTAACCGATTCCCTTAATTCTTTTAAGCTTGAATCTGTTTCTATTTCATAACTATCTTGTATTTCTTCAAATATTTGATCAAATTTATCTGATTTTTCTTTTAACTTATTTTCTTTTCTATGTCCTAAATTATTTGTTCTTAATTCTCATTTTCTAAAATGTTCTTCTACATCTCTTAAGGTTAATTTTCCTAGTTTACATCCTTTACATTGGAAAGTGTATTTTTATTTTCTCTAGCTAATTTTCTTGCTTCTTCTAATGCTATATCTACTTCAAATGCTTCATGTATTATTTAAACATTCATACATTCAGTTTCTTCAACTTTATTTTCATCTTCATCATCTCTATCTTTATGAGTAGAATAATTATAATCAGTAAACGTAATTGATATTTCTCCTTTAGAATTTGTATACATTAAGTGAGATTCTGGTTTAAATATTTTTGCTTTTGAAAAATCTTCTAAGTTCCATTCTAATCCCGCGTATTCTTCTAGTTCTCTCTTAATAGGTTAATAATTTTATACCTTTATTGCACATTACTTCAACTACATCGTCTACTTTAATTTCAAATTTTGTATTGCTATTTGTTGCCATTTTTCCTATAAAACCTAGACATATTAATAGATTATTTTCATTATTCATTTCTTCATACCCTTTAGTCTGTATTCCTATTTTTATATTTTTTCCAAATTCTGCTAGATTTATCATAAAATCTGGGCTAATATAAAATATTCCTCCATTATTTGTCATATCTACTTCTGTTAAACCTATTATGGATTTCTTTTGATCTGACCATCTGTCATCATATACTACTATCAATACGTTTATTAGAGATAATATTGAAGATCATGATAGAATCCTAGATATATATAAATTAGTTAGCTCTCCTACAAGTTAGGGATTTGTGTAAATCTTATTGTATTATAACTGGTATTTGTATCCTATATATATACAATGAATGAGAGTCCACAAGTGGGTGGTGAAATTATTAAACTCTACATGGTATCAGCCTAAACCGATCCTCCCTAACCCTAATCGCCTTCTTCTTTCTTCCCTCCCATGGCTGCCGCTGTAAAAGCAACCGAAGGTACCCTCCCCTTGAACACCATTCTTCATATGTTGACAATTAAATTGTCGTCTTCTAATTACCTTCTCTGGCGCCATCAATTACTTCCTCTCCTTGCCTACCAGACGTTAACAGGCTACATTGATGGCACTCTTGTTCCGCCATCTGAAACGCTCACTGTTGGAGAAGTTACCTCTCCAAATCCAGCATATTCTCTATGGATGGAAGGTGAACAATGAGCACGAATTATTATTCAGTCTTCTCTATCAGAAGAAGCCATGGCTGTCATTCTTGGTCTCGATAATTCACATCAAATCTGGAAAGCTTTGGAGGAGTTTTACAGTCACGATTCCACTGAGAGAATGCACACTCTTCGCGACTCCTTGAGGCTACTCCAAAAAGGTACTTCTTCCGTCTCAGAATTTGGTCAGAAGTTTAAAAATATATGTGATCATCTTGCAGCCATAGGTCATCCTGTTGATGACCTTGATAAAAGTCACTGGTTTTTATGTGGCCTTGGTGGTTCCTTTGAAAACTTCTCAACCACTCAAAGAGCTATTCGTCCGAAACCTACTTTTCAGCAGCTTCTTTCTCAAGCAGAAGGCCATGAGATGTTTCTCAAATCTGTTACAAATTCAGCCCCTTCCACCGCAGCATTTGTTGCTCAATAGTCTGGTGGTCGTGGTCAGTCTAATCGTTCACGAAGTCGTGGTCGATCTGGTGGACGGTTCTCCTATGGGCGTGGCCGTGGTCGTCGTGCACCACACTGTCAATTATGCCGTACCGATGGCCACTATGCAAATCAATGCCCCGATTTGTCTTCTTTTGGTCATCGAGGACCGGCCATTGATGCGAACTTAGCCCACGCTTTCCAAGCTCAATGTCATGTTACTAATGGCTCACCCGACTGGTATGTTGATTCTGGTGCATCCGCCCACATCTCCTCTTCATCTTCTAACCTGGATACCGCTGCTCCTTATTCAGGTACTGAAAAGGTCACCATTGGTAATGGTGCGACCCTACCTATTACTCATATCGGGTCTTCTTCAATTAACAAGGACATTCAACTTCTTGATGTTCTTGATGTTCTTGTCGTTCCATAAAATTAGTTAGTTCCTAAATTCTTTCTTGTTAATCCTTTTAATCCAATTTCTATTAATCCCATATGCATTAAATTCCTTTTATAATTTTTTATTTGTTTTACTGATTCTGGATTAATTAAGTTTAGTGTCTCTACTTTACTTCTTATAGCTGACAATTGTTCTTCTCTATAATATCTATATAGTTGAGAATTGGTGGAGAAATATCCTGTATTATATCGTATTTTTGGATCTAATAATTTTAATTGATTTTGCTGAAAAATTTTGTATATCCTTATCTATATCTATTATTTCTTCTAATTTTTGATCCTCCTCTTGTCTTTTTCTAGTTAGAATTCTAGCTAACATATTGTTTCCTATTCTATTTTCTGAAAAACTTATTCTTGATCTTTCTTGATTTGTTCTTCTTGACCCACTTGGAAAAAGGTCCATTTTTGTGGCTTTCTTACTTTTATTTTTTCCTTGTGTGGTACTATTTCAACTATTGTTATTTGTTCTATTAAATCGTCTACCTTTGGGATCTCAGTCTTAATTTCTTTTTCCTTAATAATTTTATCTAGCTTTTTATTAACCTCTAATAATAATATTATTAATGTATTATTCTGTTTTAGTATTATTTGATTAGCTTTACTTTGAGGAATATAGTTGCTTAGTCCTTCTGGATTGGGTTGAATTTTTGCTGTTAATTTTAATACTTCTTCATATATTGGATCTAATTCTACTTGTATATCACTCATGAAAGAGCGATTTTCTTTATTGTGTCTATCTTTTTTTTAAGTGCGCTATCTCACCTATTAACACTTCTACTTGTTCAGTTATTTTTTCTACTAATCTGGTTATTTGTATTTTCAATTATTTAGGCTTTTCTATAATAGTCTTGATTAACTTTTCTATTTCGTTTTTAGTAGGTTTTTTTTCTATATTAAACTTGTTATTTAAGAGTTGTATTTTCCTGTCTATTTCTAGCTCTTGTGCTTTTATAAAGTTTATATTTTGCTCTATTTTTTCTAAAGTCTTTCTTTGTTTGATGTGTCCAGCTTCGACTAATTCTAGTGTTCTTATTATGTTTTTATTATTTTCTTGGGTTTTTTCTCCAAAGTTTATTGTTAAATCAATTAAAGTATTATATTGTTTATCTTCAGTATGTAATATATGCTGTCCACTACTAAAATTAAACTTTATTACTATGTTGTCTTTTAATATTCTATATTTCTGTTCTGGATGGATTTTCAAGTCTAAATATTCTAGATTTTTTAAATTAGCTATTTTGTTTTATCCTAAGGGTATCCAGATTTTCTTACTCTTACAGAAATTTATTCTTTGATTATATGAATATATTTCACCTTCGTAATATTGAATATCCCACTCTAGAGGTGATATAGTTTCTGGATTAATAATACACTTTACTATATAACTTGGTTCGCTATTATATTTGAATTCTGATTCTTCTATTTGTTTAGCTAATTCTAAAATTGATATTAATAGAGCATTAGTCTTTTTTAATTCTTTCTTTAAATCTTGCCTTCTCCTTATCTCTCTTCCTAAAAGCCAACAATTAAACTTGACTTTTTAGTTACGGATGTTGTTTTAACATATGTAATACCCTAATGGAATATATTTTATTTTATTCTTAATTAATCTAAGATAGATCCTTTCTTGTTCTATTTCAAAATTAATTCTTTGTAGTTCAAAAAGAAGAAAGTTATTAAAGTCACTTAGTTCTGGTGTACTAAAATTACATTGGTATAGTTTTAATGTCTTTTTATATTCAATATAATTTTTTATATTTTCTATAGTAATATAGATTATATGATGATAACAGCTTATATATTTAGCAAAATAATATTTTTTCATATTATGGAAATATTACAAGAAAAACGTACAAACTTACAAATACAAAAACAGCTAAAACAGAACAATATGAGTTTCTGTAAATCAACAGTATATACAACCCAGAGTTATGACAAAAATGAATACAAAAAGAAGAAATATAAAAGATATAAACCCAATACAATAAAGAATACAATAGAAAAATTATTATCATAGAAAATCATCAGCTAGAAAGCCCTATTTAAATAGAAATAGGCATGTTAGAAAATATAGAATAGATATAAATAATAAAAACAAACTAGAATGTTTTACTTATGGTAGTGTAGAACATTTTTCCAACACCTGTCCAAAAAGAATCAATTGTAAAACAAGAAATTCACAGTTAATAAAAGATTTTCAAGAAACTCTAATAAATGTAGATGAATATATGTCAGACAACGAGATATATATTCTATAGTAAGTGTAGGTGTAGACGAAACTCAAATAGAAACCTCAGAATCAGAAGGAGAAGAGTTAATAAACGAGATAGGACTAGAAAAACTAGACATAGAAGAAAATAACTTAGTAAATATATTAGATGACTGTACCAATGAGTTTGAAATAAATAAAGGAATAGATAGTAACCAATGTTTTAAATGTATATGGTATCCCAGTAGAAATAAAAGAGCTAAATGTAAATTATGCTATTTAGAAGGATGTATTTCATGTATAGAAAAAGATTTTGAAATAAAATAAATAAAGAAGAAATTTATGAGGAGACAAATAATTCTTTTATTAATTTAAGAATAATTACATTAGAAAATAGAATAAATGAATTAGAAAAAGGAATACAAATAATGGAAAAAGGAAAGAAAAATTCGAAGATATAAGAACTGAAGAAGATAGAGAACTAATGAGCATAGAAAATTATGATGCCCTATATGTAATGAAGATAAAAAAATTAACTACGATAAATTTTTTAGCAAGAATTAAAATAGAAGACTACGAAATAGAAATATTAGCTCTAGTTGACTCGGGATGTACAAGATGTATAATAAATAAGAGGATAGTTCCACCTAATTTAATAAAAACATTAGACAAGCTAGTAGCAGCCATGCAAATGGATGGAACCCATAATATCTATAAATATTATATAGATAAATCATAGATTAGTTTTGTAAATAGATGTTTAGATTTTTACAAACCTAGTTATAAGGTAGATAAAATTTGGGTAAGAGATTTAAATATAAATATAGATTTTGTATTAGGTTGGAGTTTTATATTACACAATAATGGTAGTTGTTTGCTTAGTAGAGATGGGGTAATATTCTTTAAAAATATTACACAAATACCAGTACAAACAATAGAGGCCGCAACTAGGATAAGGACAAGATTAAATGAAAATCAGATAGACTTGCAAGAAAACGAGAAAGAATGTTGTAAAAAATGTAAAGATAATAAAACGTGCTGTAGGACTAAGGAAGAAACAAAAAATCTAATATTAGAAGAAAACGAAGATAGAGATATAATAGAAAAGGATTATACATTAATAGACATTGAAACACAATTATATAATTTTAAAACAGGATTACAAAGAATCAGAATAATAAAGAATGAAAAAGATCTAGAAAATATAATAAAATTTTTAGATGAGATAGAAATAATAGGAGAAAAACCTTTAAAGCACTGGGAAAACAATAAAGTAATGTGTAAATTAGACATAATAAACCCAGAATCTATAATTAAAACGGCTTCAATAGAAGCTACAAATGAAGACCTTAAAGACTTTAAGACTCAAATTAAAGGACTTATGGACTTAGGTGTAATAAGGAGATCTACTTCTAAACATAGGTCAACAGCTTTTATGGTTAGAAATCACAGTGAAATAATAAGAGGAAATACGAGAATGATAATAAACTATAAAAGACTCAATGATAACACCAAAACAGATGGATATAAGCTACCCGATAAAACGGAATTAATAAATAGGATACAAGAAAAAAAGATATTTAGTAAATTTGATTGTTAATCAAGATACTGGCAAGTAAAAATGCATGAAGAAAGTATCTAGTGAACATCATTTATTTTTCCAGAGGGGTATTTTGAATGGTTAGTCATGTCGTTTGGATTAAAAAAAGCTCCACCAATTTTTCAGAGAAAAATGGATAATATATTTGGAGAATATAAAAAGGTTTGTGTTAGTATATGTCGATGATATATTAGTATTCAATAAAGAGATTAAAGAACACATAGGACATCTACAAGCAGTATTTAGATTATTTGTAGATAATGAAATAATTATCAGTAAAAACAAAATGGGATTATGTAAAAATTATATAAACTTTTTGGGAGTAGTTCTAGGGGATGGGAAGATTAAGCTACAACCCCATATAGCTAAAAAAGCTTTAGAAATGCCACATAAACTAGACAATATTAAAGAATTACAAAAGTTTCTAGGAATAGTAAATTATGCAAGAAATTTTATAAAAGACTTAGGGAAAATAGCAGGACCATTATATGCTAAGACGTGATCTACGGAACAAAAACATTTTAATACAGAAGATATTAAATAGTACAAAAAATTAAAGAAAAAATAAAGAATATTCCTGATCTAACAATGCCATTAGAAACTGATTATTTAATTATAGAAAACAGATGGAAGTTTTGAAGGATGGGGAGCGGTTTTAAAAGCAAAACCGAATAAATATAGTGATAAGAATAAAGAAAAAATATGTGCATACCAAAGTGGAAAATATAAAGAGAATGGAAATATGAGTAGTATAGATGCATAAATTCTAGCTGTAATATATGGATTAAATAGTTTTAAACTATGCATATTAAATAAACAAGAATTACAATTAGAACTGATTGTGAAGCTATTGTCAAATTCCACCAAAAGATAAATTCAAAAAATAGTAGTAGAAGGAGATGGTTAAATTTTATTGATACAATATCAATTTATAATTTAGTTTTTGAACATATTAAAGGAAAAGATAATAATTTAGCAGACACATTAAGTAGGCTAAAAATTATTGTCAATTAATAGAAATATTTCACATGTACAGAATGAGACCAACAGTTCCAAAGACTGAAGATAAGGGAAAAGGCGTTCAAGCCTCACCCTCAGACAGATACTCGCAGACAGTATTAGGTAACCTTCATTTTAATCCACAAACCATCACGGAACAAAATAATTTAGAAAGAATAAATTTTGGAAAGCATAATTTAATATTTTTTCCACCATCGAATATTTCATTTAGAGTTTTACCAGAATAAGTTATAGATAGACCACATAGATGTTAATTGGTAACTTATGGATAGCATATAATAAGAAAGACACTAAATATGTTATAGCAGCTCTTAATGCCTTGGGGCAATATTTTACAGAGAAAAATTAAGAAAAGAAGTTTAAATACTACGTAGTTGTACATGGTACGACAAATGGTATTTTTTCAAACATGGATAGAAGTATTAGACTCTATTAAAGACATACATAAACCACTTTTTAAGGGTTTTAATGATTTTACTGAAGCACTAGATTATGCAAGACGAATACTAGGACCAAACTACTATATTTCCCCAGCACTCAGACAAAACCCAGAAAAGATTCAATACAAAATCCAAAAAGACACGGAAAAAATAATATTTTGTGAGCACTGCTCATCCATGACCGAAGCTTTCAGAAGATTGAACCAAAAGAATGAAAGCTTAGAGAAGGAAAAAATCAGACTTATGGAGCAGGTAAAAGCTTTAGAACAAAAGGTGCAATCTCAGACTCAAGTGTTTGCAACAGGATACGCGTTCTCCATCTCAAGAAAAAATGGATGAGAAGGGTGTGCATTCCCCAATGAATGCAGAAAAATCCACTGTATCGGATAATGATATATCTAGTCCGGTTCAAACGGTGATCGGTAAAGACAAATCAAATCCGTTTATGGCTGTCACTTTGCCAAAAAGTGATGAAGAAGGTTCATCAAGGCGAAGACTACCCAGAACTTTAATACATGGAGACATATTGAAGAAAAATAGTATAATTGCTAAAAAGAAAAAAAAGAGAAAATTCTTCCAGAAAAAAGAAAAACAAGACAAACATATGATAAAAAATCCTAGTCCCAGTACAGAGAAGTCAAGGTCTAGTCCAGAAATGTCTCAAAGCTCAGGAAGAGATGATAATGAAGACAACCTAAATTATCAGGATTTTCAAGATCCATATGAAGACTATGATTCAGGAATGAGTTTTGACTCAATAGCACTTCATAATTTAGACACATAAAAATGGTTATACTTCGGAAATAATAAATCAAGGAAAAGAAAAAGAACAATAATGGAGGAGACATCAAGTAGGGACCAGATTTGACAGATGTGACATATAGACAAATGAAGAGAAAAACGCGGACGACATAAAACGGAATCTCTGCACAAGCCATGTGAAGATGGGGCCCAATGAAATACCAGAAGGCTAAAAGACAAAGATTTCTAAAAACCTTTGAAGTCCACATTTCAGATCCACTCTAAAAATCAGCTATAAAAGCAAGACCAAGTCGAAGGAAAGATCATCGAGAAAAAGCAGAAAAAACACTCTGAAAAGCCTACTCAACCATCCCAAAAAACCTTTCCAAACCACTTTGTAAAATATTTCCCTTTATGAATATCCTAGTAGTTATTCCTCTAAGCTTGGAAAATAAATAAAAGTTTGTATGCTTATGTGTTGATCGTTTTTAATCCAGAGGTTCAGCAAAACCTTTTCGGGTTTCCCAAAAGGGAAATCCCATCTCTTGTAAACATGTAAGTTACCTATGTTTATCTAAGTTATGTTCTAAGATATTACCCCTATCTCTTTTTATGATTTCATTTTATGCTTATGATATTTATTATGTATAGTTTTTTCATTCTGTAAATTATTAAAAATTACTCTTAGTACATGGTTATCTTTCCAATTTCTTAATAATTTTGATGGATTAACCTGTAAATTCCTAGGAAAAACTGGTTAAGATAAACCAAGTGGTATGTGTACTTAACCATGGCCGGGGTGAGGTTAAAGAAAAAAGAGTTAAGAATGGATTTAAATCTATCAAGAATTGGAGAGAAGAGATGAACAGAGTAAAAAAAAAATATAAAAGGGGTAATCTTAGTACATAATTATGATTACACTGTAACGTTATAAGTTTACAGAAAAGAGAGGGAGAGTATCGAGTAGGAATTTTACAACATAAAGTCTAAAACAATTCTACTACTCTGTTAATGTCTAGTAATCGTAATAACTATACATATCCAGAAATCTTTGCTAGAAGCCTTACTTTAATCCTAGGAGAGTTTATTTTAGACGTAGACACAGGATTTTATTCGATAGTAACTATGCTATACACTTTATTTATATAACAGAAAATCGTTGATTTTGCGTAGATTTATTTAATAAGCAATTATATCTTATAATCGGTATACTAGATCTACATTTATCTAGTCTTTCTAGATATTATTATTTAAGACAATAAGTTTTATATCAAGGTATTACTATTTAAGACAATAAGTTTTTAAAGTTTTTATATTAGTTTTTATATTATTTATTTAAGACAATAAGTTTTTTTATCTAGATATTTTCATATTATAACAAGTTTTATATTTTATTGATATATATATATGTATATATATATATGTATATATATATATATACATATATATATGTATATATGTATCGAACTGCATGCCACATCGATATAGCGCTTGGGCTGTAGGAGCCTATCCGGAGTTTGCACACCCCCAGTGAGCGCAGTCGACTACATTCATGGATCGGGCTGCACGCCGCATCCATATATGGATCGGGCTACACACCGCAGTGGTTATTCTATAGTACCTATTAAGTGTGAGTGCAGAGTGTGAGAGCTGATTGGTAAGAGTTGAGTCATGAGTGACTGAGAAGCTTGCCTGAGGGGCTATATATATATATATATATATATATATATATATATATATATATATATATATATATATATATATATATATATATACATGAGTGATGCTTTTCCTAAGGGGCATGTTTATGGACTTACTATTTTTACTTCTTCTTAAAGTGATTTTTTTATTTAATTATTGAATTTGATTACTACTTTCACTTATCTTTAGACCGAGCCTTTATTGAAAATATAGAACAAATACTTTAAACAACTTTATTTTAAACTAATTTTTTTAAGTTATGAAATCTTGGAATTTTTTTATGCCGAGAGGCTGCATACGAACTAATGGTGTTAAACAGGTGGGCGAGGCCTGGCCGCTATTTTTTAGAATCATACGGGTTACTGTTTGGTCCAGTTACGGGTTGGTCTTAACGGGTTTAACGAGTTCGGGTTCATCCGGGTAAAAATTGAACCGTAAGGATTACGGGTTGAGGGGCTTAGGCCGGGTGTATTTTTAATTTTTTTTAGAAATTTGTATAATTATCGTAAGTTATATTACTACAAAGTATTAACATAAAGAATACAAGGAAGATTAGAAAACATTGCACTTATTGCAAGTGCTACATTTATTTCATAATTTAAACTTACAAATTTATCTTTTTACATTTTTAACAACAAGTAAATTCGAACATTTTGCATTAGCTTAGTAAGTTCTTCATAATCAATATAAACCGAGTGACCTTCTTCTGGAGTGTTTAATTCGGATGGATTACCATGTTTTAATATATCTCCAAGTTCCTCGTCCTTTGGGCTATCAACATCTTCACGTCCTTGATTTCTTCGTTCTGATCTAATCCAATATCTGAAACATACTAAAACTTCCAAAGCATTGCTTCCAATGAGTGACAGGTGTCTCCAAATTGTTGTCTTGCTTGGCTAAATTCACTTTCTGATGCAATAGTTGAAATTGACACATTCAGCACGTCCTGAGCCATAGCAAAAAAAAAATAGGAAATGGCTTTCCATTCTTATGCCACTATCCCAACGGTGAAAATTCCTTTGTGTGGGGCTCTTTTTGCTTCTGCAAGTAGAATTGAAGTTCATCAATGTTCCTGCTACTGTTTGAGTGTTAGAAAATATAGAAAAAATGTTAAAACTATCAAGGCCTTCTTCATTATCCACTGTAGCAGAAGTGGTACAGTACATAGTGGGATTAACATTGTCTACATCACGACATCATCATCAATTATATTTGCTTAATAATTTTTTGTAAATAATCATTTAGCTTGTTCATAGAAGTATATAAATATGAGTTTGGTTGGTCCAATCTCCATACAAGTATATAAAGCATTTATTAATTGGTGACAACAGACATCTTAATAGAAGGATTTAAAACAGCATCAATTAAGTAAATTGGAAGAATTGAAAATAAATATTTTGTGAGTTTTGCTTGCATTTTTCAACATCCTTATATTTTTCTTTCTTCTTAGATTCAGAGAGTAAAAAATAAATTTTAGCTATATGTACTAAAGCAAAACATTGGGTAATATGCTCCAGAAAACTCAATTGTAGCTGTATAAAATTTATGTAAAAATTTAACAACATCATTAATGACCTCCCAAGTACTAGTTGTTATCATACGATTTGGATCAGTACAATGCGCATTAGCACCTTCGGTTATTGAGAATCTATATTTGTTGCAACATTTTAAAAATATATATGTATAATTTCATCTAGTAACAATTTCGTGTGGCATGAATCTGAGTTTAAGGTTATACTGGACACACTTATTCTTAAATTTCGTTATTCTAGATTGTCTATTATTTCTTGAATAACACCAACTGCTCTTCTAACATGAGTAATCTCAGTTGAAAATAAATCAAGGCCACTTTTAATAATTAAATTATAAACACGATATGCACACCTAACATGAAAAAGTTCATCAAGAGGTGGTTCCAAATGCAATTTTAATATTGAAATTGTGGAATTATTGTTAGAAGCATTATCAAATGACATACACAATACTTTTTTCTTTAGATTATAAAATTCAACAACTTCACAAATAGTACTACTTATAAACGTAGCAGTATGACTCTGATCGTCATCATATCTAAAAGTGATAATACATTTTTGCATACAAGTAGTATCATCTTTCCATTGACATGTAATTGTAAAATAATCATTTCCATTAACAGCATGGCCAATATCACAAGTTAAGAGAAACTCTACAAGGAGGGTGACTAAACAAATAACATATGTATGTTGATATTGTCCATGAAGTCTAAAGATATCTGCTCTACAAGTACTTCTAGGGATAACTTTAAATAAAGGATTGTAAATCCCTTGACTATACATAACAAGATATGATAAAGAAGCAAAAGAAAAAGGTAGACAACCCAAAGCAATCATTTTTGCTAACTCCTCATATTCCTTCATTTTATCATATTTCACTAGACCTCCAATAGTAGGGTTAATAATTGTTTGATTTCCATCATCATCATTGCCCCATTCTATGGGATGCACAGTTCTCATATGTCTACTAAGTGTCACATTCCCCCCTAAATTTTCTCCAGTCAAATGTTTAAAATCACCTTTACAAATTTTGCATTTAACTCTATCAATACCTTTTATTAATTAAAAAAAATTCCAAACCTTACTTTTTTTTCTACATAAGTCGTCGGAGCAACATGTGGTCTACTACTAGTGCCACGACCACCACCCCTTGTAGCAACTCCAACACTGCCAGCTCCAGCACTAGTAGATGTAGCTGGTATCTCATCTTTCATTATCTTCTATTCCAAAATCTTCTTGAAATTGTTCATAAACTATATATATATTATCATTAGGCGATGTTTCGAAAATATGTGTAAATGATAATCGGTTATTACTATTACTACAAGATGTTGAAGGACTACCGCTATTTTTATTCCCTCTACAAGTAACCCTTTTCCACGCACTTTTAGCATCATTAATCATATTGTAAAAATTAAAGTATAAGCTAAAATTAAATATGCAATTAAAATAGTAAATAAGTAAAAGAGTTGGAAGGAGTGCACCAAATACGACAATAAATTGAGCACTTGATTATGCAATTCCGATGTTACCATGAGGCACGAACAAACTTCAAGTAAGTATTTCAATTTTGAACTTTAATTGTTCAAACTTCAAAGTCCAAATGATAAAACACAATAAATTTAATTCAAGAAAAGTGTCACGACCCGCATTTTTTACCCTCGGGAGTTGCGATGGCACCTAAAAATGTGAGGTAGGCAAGCCAATTATTTAAACAATTTATCTTTTTACCCATTTTTATATCCTTTATAGATTAAGGATAAATAACATTTAAACAACGAAAATTAACATAAACGGAAGAAAGAGAATAAGCTATATGAACGTGAATATCTGATACAATTGTTTCAATCTCGACTATCCAGAACTGCCATCAAAGTTTCATAGACGGTCTAAAAATTCTACAAATAAAGATCTGAAAGAATAAAATACACTGTTTTTTAACAAAAGAAAATGAAACAGGGAATCGATAGAAGGAGACGCCAAGGACTGTGGACATCTGCAGGACTACCTCGGGTCGCCTGATGAACAAAGATCATCAATCCCACTAAGGTCCAAAGTCTACGAAATCGGAGTCTGCACAAAAGAGTGCAGAGTGTATTATCAGCACAACCGACCGTATGTGCTGGTAAGTTCCTAGCCTAACCTCAGCGAAGTAGTGACGAGGCTAGGACCAGACTACCAAAGAAACCTGTGCAATTTAACTATATACAGCAGAAAAGAAGTACAGAAAGTAACAGTCATATGAAGCCAAGTATAGGAGGGGGGAAACATGTTGCGGGGAAACACCGAATAGTAACATCAAACCAACAGATAATATGAGGGTCACCATAGTTCAATTGAAAATAGGAAGGGGAAATCATGTTTCAGGGTACGACAAGTATCATCAGGAAACCATCAATTTAGTGTAGAGAAATCGTACCACAGTTATCAATAAAAATGAGGAAATCAAAGACCAGTGCACGACATCAGCCTTCGTGCTTTTACTATCTCTCTCTCACCAAAACTATGCGCGGCATCACCCTTCGTACTTTACGCTCTTTCTCACCCAAACAACAATCACAAGGCAAATAGGGTAAGGGAATCTATAACATCGAAGTAAAATCAAATAACATCAAGTAATGAAAGAATCAATATAACTAAGATATCAGCAAAGAATCAGAAATCAACAAATGCACGACACCATCTTTCGTGCATTTACTCTTGGCCTAACCATAAGAATCAATAAAATACACACGGAATGGTACATCATGCGGCACAACATCACCCTTCGTGCTTTACACTCTTTCCTCACCATGAAATCAATATAATAGGCACGGAATGGCACATCGTGCGACACGGCATCACACTTCGTGCTTTACTCCCTTTCCTCATAATATCAAACAATATACGACATCACCCTTCGGGCTTTAGCACTCTTCCTCACCGAAACAACAATCACAAACAAGGGATGAGGGAGTGAAGAAATGATAACAGAAATTCCGGTAAGGGAACACAGTTAAACAATTAAATCCCTGTAAGGGAACTCATCAATAATCTCAACGTTCCGGTAAGGGAGATAACCAACAAAACAATAAAACTTGAGCCAATGCTCCTCGATGTTCAAAGGTCACAATTTCTTTGACAAACTTTTCAAACATATAGAAATAATCTCTAAAGCATGAAATATACAAAAAAATCATGATAGTCACAATATAAAGACTCACGGTCATGCTAGATACCAACGTATAGATACTCGTCACCATGCCTATATGTCAGACTTAACAACTATCACATAGTAAATAAGACTCAACTCATAATTCCTCAAGCTAAGATTAGACCAAACACTTAACTCAAATTTCCACGGTCAAGTAAAACCTCAATTACCGTTTTTCCTTTCGAATCCGGCTCCAAATCAATTCCATCGCAGCCATATCATCCATAAAGTATATATCATGCTTTCCTTCTAAATATTGAAATGGATCCGCTAACCCAACCATATCAACATCATTTTACATTAAATTATAACCAAGCTCCAAAATTTGTAGTAGATGCCGAGGCCTTCTCGACGTTAAATTGAAGAATCCCTGAGACCCAAACTTATGAGCAGTCTCTTGTAGTGTTGGCATTCACAACCAATTGCTTTTTTGTTTTTTTCACTTCTAGGTCCTCGATTCTGTTCAGTCAATGTATCAGGACCTACTTCCTCACGTTGCTTTTGCCTGACAATGCTAATAAACCAGTTACTCAAGAGGGCAAGTAAGGTTCACTAACAAGACAAATTACAATAGTAATATTTTTGGCTACAAAGGAAACAGCTTTAGGCAGGGAATAGTCAAAAAAATTGGATTTTGAGGTGTAAGAGAGAAACCCATTTTAAGGGAATTGAATATATGGGTAAAGAACTCTGAGAATTACAAAAAGGGAAAGAAGGAGCAAAAGGGATGCAGTATTGAAGAAATGAGGTGGGTTTTTGGGAATGTTTGAGAGGATCGTGGGGATACTGGATTTGAGTCCCTTAGAGGATTGTGAAGAGGTCTTTGGTGTAAAGACGCTGATGCATTGTTGCAAGATTGGGATTAATTGCAATAGCAAAAAGGGGAAGTTAATTACACGGTGGAATTAGAAAGAAAGAACTTGGGAAAATTCTATAGATCAAACGTATATCTCCGATGGGGAATGGGACTGAAAACACACCCGAGCTCTTGGGATCCAAACAAAACATACGTATTAACTCAAAAAAATCATATGAACTTGTCCGTGCGATCAAATCGTCAAATTAATATCTTATACAATGAATTATGCCTCAAAATCCATGATTTCTTCCAAATTTCATAAAACATTAAATTTTTCATTTTAAGTCTGAAACACATCAAATGACGTCTGTTTTCAACCACAATTTACAGAAAGTGCTTAAATTACATATAAGACCTGTACCAGGTGATGGAAAAAAAAACGAGCTCGATACCAACACGTTCTAATTAATTTTTATTTAAATTTTAATTAATAATTTCACAAAAATAAGTTTAATCAAAAAATTATTTCTCGGTCTTAGGACCTCAAAATTCGATTTCGGGCGTACGCCCAAGTCCCATATTTTCCTATGGATTCCACGGGACGTTCAAATTACGGGTCCTGGTCCATTTACCCAAAATATTGACCGAAGTCAAATTAACTCATTTTATAGTCAAAATTTATCATTCATTTTTTAATAGATTTTCACATATAAGCTTTCCGGCTACGCGCCCAAACCTCGCATGCAAATCGAGGTGATGCTAAAAGAGGTATTTAAAGCCTCGAAAGATAGGAATTTATTTTAAAACTAGTGATGACCTCTTCCGTTATCACATTCTTCACCTCTAAAACAATCGTTCGTCCTCGAACGGGCAGAAGAAGAAAGTACCTGAGTCAGGGAAAAGATGGGGATAATGGCTCTGCATATTGGACTTGGACTCCCGGGTCGATCCCTCAGGAGTCTGACCTATCCACCAAAAACGAAGAAAGAAAACTCTTCGATCTGAAATGATGAATATATCGGTCTAAAATAGCTACCGGCTCCTCCTCATAAGACAAGTCATTCTCCAACTCGACAGAGCTGAAATCTAACACGTGGGATAGATCGTTGTGATACCTCAGAAGCATGGACACATAAAACACTAGATGCACGGCTGATAAGCTCGGCGGCAATGCAAGTCTATAAGCCACCTCTCATACTCGATCAAGAATCTTAAAAGGACCAATGGACCCAGGGCTAAGCTTACCCTTCTTCCCAAATCTGATCACGCCCTTCAAATGCAACACTCGGAGCAATACTCGCATATCGACCATAAAAGCCATATTTCGGACCTTGCGGTCTGCATAACTCTTTTGCGTGGACTAAGTTATACGAAGCCTATCCGGAATAATCCTGACCGTATCCATGGCCTCCTGAACCAGATCCATACCCAACAACCGAGCCTCCCCCGGCTCAAACCATCCAACCGGAGACCTACACCACCCACCATATTGAAAAAAGTAGCGATATTTGATATTATTAAAGACTTTTTTGTTAGCGAATTCTCTTTCTACCGGGAATTCAAAAAGCCTAAAAAAGAGCCATCTAGATACTTGACTGGTAGTTGTTGTTGTAGGAAACCTATGCTAGAGGCAAGAACTAATCCTATGAACCTCCAAAGTCAATAACACAAGCTCGGAGCATATCCTCCAATATCTGAATCCTCCACTCGGATTGTCCGTCCGCCTGAAGATGAAATGTTATGCTCAACTCTGGTGCCCAACTCTCGCTGAACTGCTCTCTAGAAACACGAGGTGAAATGCGTATCTCAGTCCGAAATGTTAGTTACATGCACCCCATGAAGACGACAATATCCCGAATATAGATATTAGCTAACCTCTCGGATGAATAGGAGACTGCCGCAGGAATTAAATACGCTGACTTGGTCAGCCAATCAACAACGAACCAAACTGCGTCGAACTTCTTCTGAGTCTGCGGGAGTCCATCAATGAGTTCCATAATGATCTACTCCACTTCCACTCGGGAAGCTCAATCTTCTGAAACAAACCACCAGGCCTCTGATGCTCATACTTAACATGTTGACAATTCAAACACCGAGCCGCATATGCAATGATATCCTTCTTCATTCTATGCCACCAATAATGCTACCGCAAATCCTGATACATCTTCGCGGCCCCCGGACGAATAGAGTACCGGAAGCTATGGGCCTCTCCTAAAATCAACTTCCGGAGCCCATCCACATTAGGCACATAAACTCGACCCTGCAATATCAAAACTCCATCATCATCTAAGGTAACCTGCATGGCACCTCCACATTGCACCGTGTCTCTAAGAACACACAAATGGGGATCATCATATTGCTGATCACGCTTACGCTCTAATAAAGAAGATCAAGCGACCGTGCAAGCTAGAACACGACTAGGCTTAGAGATATCAAACCCACAAACAGATTGGCCGAAGCCTGGACTTCCAGAGCAAGCGGTCTCTCACCGATCGGAATATAAGAGGGACTGCCCATACTGGCTGACTTCCTACTCAATGCATCAGCTACCACATTGGCCTTCTCCGGATGATATAAGATAGTGATGCCATAATCCTTCAACAACTCTAACTACCTCTTCTGCCTCAAATTCAACTCCTTTTGCTTGAATAAGTACTGAAAACTCTTGTGATTAGTGAACACCTCACGTGCCAAGCCATACAAACAGTGCCTCCAAATTTCAATGCGTGAAAAATGGTTGCCAACTCCAAATCATGCACTGGATAGTTATTCTCATGAATCTTCAACTTCCTCGAAGCATAGGCAATGACCTTGCCATCCTACAACACTACACCAAGCCCAATACAGAAAGCATCACAATATGATGTATAAATCCCTGAACCTGTGGGCAAAACAAATACTGGTGCCATAGTCAGAGTTTTTTTGAGCTTCTGAAAGCTCGCCTCACACTCGTCTGAGCATTAGAACTGGCACCCTTATGGGTTAACCTGGTCATCGGGGCTGCAATAGATAAGAACCCCTCCATGAACCAACAATAGTAGCCTGCCAATCCCAAGAAACCCTGAATCTCTGTAGCTGATACTGGTAAACGCTTTTGCCCGCGAAAATACATATGATCAAAAGAGGAATTTCGCGTAAAACGGAAAAATGAGCGTAAATGTACGTCGTTTAAGGTTTTACATTTTGGGTCCAAAAGCAGAAGGAGGAAAGGTAAAAAGGGAATTTAGAATGCAAGGAATATCGGATGAGATCATACCAGCACTAACGCACCGGATCCCATCAGAACTCCGAAGTTAAGCGTGCTTGGGCGAGAGTAGTACTAGGATGGGTGACCCCCTAGGAAGTCCTCGTGTTGCATCCCTCTTATTGGCTTAACACCGTTGCACTTGACATGTCACTACGCCTCTGCCTCGAAGGCGGCATCCGTAAGAAGGTCTAGTTGCGATGTCGCCGTTCTATGCGGCCTAGTGCAATAGGCATGCTGGGCCCTCTAATTGTGATATTATCGGCGAGCGCGGCTTGTTGTTAATTGTCAACGCTTTTGCCTGCGAAAATACATAAGATCAAAACAGGAATGTCACGTAAAACGGATAAATGAGCGTACATATACGTCGTTTTAAGGTTTTACACTTTGGGACCAAAAGCGGAAAGAGGAAAGGTAATAATGGAATTTAGAATGCAAGGAATGTCGGATGCGATCATACCAGCACTAACACACTGGATGCCATCAGAACTCCGAAGATAAGCGAGCTTGGGGGAGAGAAGTACTAGGATGGGTTACCCCCTGGGATGTCCTCGTGTTGCATCCCTCTTTTTGGCTTAACGCTGTTGCACTTGACATGTCACTACGCAGCCTCGATGGCGGCATCCGTGAGACGGTCTAGATGCGATGTCGCTGTTCCATGCGGCCTAGTGCGATAGGCATGCCGAGCACTCATTTTTGAGATATTATTGGCGAGCGCGGCTTGCTCTTTTTGGTCAACGCTTTTGCCCGCGAAAATACATAACATCAAAAGAGGAATGTCGCGTAAAACGGAAAAATGAGCGCAAATGTACGTCGTTTAAGGATTTACACTTTGGGACCAAAAGCGGAAATAAGGAAAGGTAATAAGGGAAATTAGAGTGCAAGGAATGTCGGATGCGATCATACAATCACTAACGCACCGGATCCCATCAGAACTCCGAAGTTAAGCGTGCTTGGGCGAGAGTAGTACTAGGATGGTTGACCCCTTGGGAAGTCCTCGTGTTGCATCCCTCCTATTGGCTTAACACCGTTACACTTGACATGTCACTACGCCTCTACCACGAAGGCGGCATCCGTAAGAAGGTCTAGTTGCGATGTCGCCATTCCATGTGGCCTAGTGCGATAGGCATGCTGGGCCCTCTTATTGATATATTATCGGCGAGCGCGGCTTGTTGTTAAATTTCAACGCTTTTGCCCGCGAAAATACATAAGATCAAAAGAGGAATGTCGCGTAAAACGGATAAATGAGCGTAAATGTACGTCGTTTTAAGGTTTTAAACTTTGAGAGCAAAAGCGTAAGGAGGAAAGGTAATAAGGGAATTTAGAATGCAAGGAATGGCGGATGCGATCATACCAGCACTAACGCACCGGAGCCCATCAGAACTCCGAAGTTATGCGAGCTTGGAGCAGAGTAGTACTAGGATGGGTTACCCCCTGGGAAGTCCTCGTGTTGCATCCCTCTTTTTGTCTTAACACTGTTGCACTTGACATGTCACTACTCCTCTGCCTCGAAGGCGGCATTCATAAGACGGTCTAGTTGCGATGTCGCCGTTCCATGCGGTCTAGTGTGATAGGCATGCCGGGCCCTCTTATTGTGATATAATCGGCGAGCGCAACTTGTTGTTATTGGTCAACGCATTTGCCCGCGAAAATACATAAGATCAAAAGAGGAATGTCGCGTAAAACGGATAAATGAGCAGAAATGTATGTCGTTTTAGGGTTTTACACTTTGAGACCAAAATCGCAAGGAGGAAAGGTAATAAGGGAATTTAGAATGCAAGGAATGTCGGATGCGATCATACCTGCACAAACGCACCGGATCCCATCAGAACTCCGTAGTCAAGCATGTTTGGGCGAGAGTAGTACTAGGATGGGTGACACCCTGGGAAGTCCTCGTGTTGCATCCCTCTTTTTGGCTTAACACCGTTGCACTTGACATGTCACTACGCCTCTGCCTCGATGGCGGCATCCGTGAGACGGTCTAGATGCGATGTCGCCGTTCCATGCGGCCTAGTGCGATAGGCATGCCGGGCCCTCTTATTGTGATATAATCGGCGAGCGCAACTTGTTGTTATTGGTCAACGCATTTGCCCGCGAAAACACATAAGATCAAAAGAGGAATGTCGCGTAAAACGGATAAATGAGCAGAAATGTACGTTGTTTTAAGGTTTTACAGTTTGAGAACAAAATGCAAGGAATGTCGGATGCGATCATACCTGCACTAACGCACCGGATCCCATCAGAACTCCGTAGTCAAGCATGTTTGGGCGAGAGTAGTACTAGGATGGGTGACACCCTGGGAAGTCCTCGTGTTGCATCCCTCTTTTTGGCTTAACACCGTTGCACTTGACATGTCACTACGCCTCTACCTCGATGGCGGCATCCGTGAGACGGTCTAGATGCGATGTCGCCGTTCCATGCGGCCTAGTGCGATAGGCATGCCGGGCCCTCATTTTTGAGATATTATCGGCGAGCGCTGCTCGCTCTTTTTGGTCAACAATTTTTCCCGCGAAAATACATACGATCAAAAGAGGAATGTTGCACTTGACATGTCACTACGCCTATACCTTGAAGTTGGCATCCTTAAGACGGTCTAGTTGCGATGTCGCCGTTCCATGCGGCCTAGTGCGATAGCCATGCCAGGCCCTCTAATTGTGATATTATCGGCGAGCGCGGCTTGTTGTTATTGGTCAACGCTTTTGCCCACAAAAATACATATGATCATAAGAGGAATGTCGCGTAAAATGGATAAATGAGCGTAAATGTACGTCGTATGAAGGTTTTAAACTTTGTGACCAAAAGCAGAAGGAGGAAAGGTAAAAAGGGAAATTAGAGTGCAAGTAATGTCAGATGCGATCATACCAGCACTAACGCACCGGATCCCATTAGAACTCTGAAGTCAAGCGTGTTTGGGCGAGAGTAGTACTAGGATGGTTGACCCCCTGGAAAGTCCTTGTGTTGCATCCCTATTTTTGGCTTAACACCGTTGCATTTGACATGTCACTAAGCCTCTGCCTCGATGGCGGCATCCGTAAGACGGTCTAGTTGCGATGTCGCCGTTCAATGCGGCCTAGTGCGATAGGCATGCCAGGCCCTCTAATCGTGATATTATCGGCGAGCGCGGCTTGTTGTCATTGGTCAACGCTTTTGCCCGCGAAAATACATATGATCAAAAGAGGAATGTCGCGTAAAACAGATAAATGAGCATAAATGTATGTCGTTTGAAGGTTTTACACTTTGGGACCAAAAGAGGAAGGAGGAAAGGTAATAAGGGAATTTAGAGTTCAAGGAATATCGGATGCGGTCATACAAGTACTAACGAACCGGATCCCATCAAAACTCCAAAGTCAAGCGTGCTTGGGCGGGAGTAGTACTAGAATGGGTGACCTCCTGGGAAGTCCTCGTGTTGCATCCCTCTTTTTGGCTTAACACCTTTGCACTTGACGTGTCACTACGCCTTTGCCTCGAAAGCGGCATTCGCTAGACGGTCTAGTTGCGATGTCGTCATTCCATGCGGCCTAGTGCGATAGGCATGCCAGGCCCTCTAAGTATGATATTATTGGCGAGCGCGGCTTGTTGTTATTGCTCAACGCTTTTTCCCGCAAAAATACATAAGATCAAAAGAGGAATGTCGCGTAAAATGGATTAATGAGCGTAAATGTACGTTGTTTGAAGGTTTTACACTTTGGGACAAAAAGCGGAAGGAGAAAAAGTAACAAGGGAAGTTAGAGTGCAAGGAATGTCGGATACGATCATACCAGCACCAACGCACCAGATCCCATCGGAATTCCGAAGTTAAGCATGCTTGGGCGAGAGTACTACTAGGATGGTTGACCCCCTGGAAAGTCCTCGTGTTGCATCACTCTTTTTGGCTTAACACCGTTGCATTTGACATGTCACTATGCCTCTGCCTTGATGGCGGCATCCATAAGACGGTCTAGTTGCGATGTCGCCGTTCCATGCGGCCTAGTGCGATAGGGATGCCGAGCCCTCTAATCGTGATATTATCGGCGAGCGCGGCTTGTTATAATTGGTCAATGCTTTTTCCCGCGAAAATACTTAAGATCAAAAGAGGAATGTCGCGTAAAATAGATAAATGAGCGTAAATGTACGTCGTTTAAAGGTATTACACTTTGGGACCAAAATCGGAAGGAGGAAACGTAATAAGGGAATTTAGAGTTCAAGGAATGTCGGATGCGGTCATACCAGTACTAACGCACCGGATCCCATCAGAACTTCGAAGTCAAGCATGCTTGGGCGGGAGTAGTACTAGAATAGGTGACCTCCTGGGAAGTCCTCGTGTTGCATCCCTCATTTTGGCTTAACACCGTTGCACTTGACATGTCACTACGCCTTTGCCTCGAAGGCAGCATTCGTAAGACGGTCTAGTTGCGATGTCTTCATACCATGCGGCCTAGTGCAATAGGCATTCTAGGCCCTCTAATTATGATATTATCGGCGAGCGCGGCTGGTTGTTATTGCTCAACGCTTTTTCCCGCAAAAATACATAAGATCAAAAGAGGAATGTCGCGTAAAACGGATTAATGAGCGTAAATGTACGTTGTTTGAAGGTTTTACACTTTGGGACCAAAAGCGGAAGGGGAAAAAGGTAACAAGGGAATTTAGAGTGCAAGGAATGTCGGATGCGATCATACCAGCAGCAACGCACCAGATCCCATCAGAATTCTGAAGTTAAGCGTGCTTGGGCGAGAGTACTACTAGGAAGGGTGACCCCCTAGGAAGTCCTCGTGTTGCATCCCTCTTTTTGGCAAAATTAATATATTACTTCTTCAATAAATCGGCGGTAGATATAATAAGTTTATAAGGGAATTTAGAATGCAAGGAATGTCGTATGCGATCATACCAGCACTAACGCACCGGATCCCATCAGAACTCCGAAGTTGAGCGTGATTGGGAGAGAGTAGTACTAGGATGGGTGACCCCTTAGGAAGTCCTCGTGTTGCATCCATCTTTTTGGCTTAACACCGTTGCACTTGACATGCCACTACGCCTCTGCCTCGAAGGTGGCATCCGTACAACGGTCTAGATGCGATGTCGCCGTTCCATGCGGCCTAGTGCGATAGACATGCCGGGCCCTCTAATTGTGATATTATCAACGAGCGCGGCTTGATGTTATTGTTCGACGCTTTTGCCTGCGAAAATACATAAGATCAAAAGAGGAATGTCGCGTAAAACAGATAAATGAGCGTAAATGTACGTCGTTTTAAGGTACTAAACTTTGGGACCAAAAGCGGAAGGAGGAAAGGTAATAAGGGAATTTATAGTGCAAGGAATGTCGGATGCGATCATACCAGCACTAACGCACCGGATCCCTTCAGAACTCCGACGTTAAGCGTGCCTGGGCGAGAGTAGTACTAGGAAGGGTGACCCTCTGGGAAGTCCTCGTGTTGCATCCCTCTTTTTGGCAAAATTAATATCTTATTTCTATTATTAATTGGCGGCAGATATAATAAGTTTATAAGGGAATTTAGAGTGCAAGGAATGTCGGATACGATCATACACCACTAACGCACCGGATCCCATCAGAACTCCGAAGTCAAGCGTGCTTGGGCGAGAGTAGTACTAGGATGGGTGACCCTCTGGGAAGTCCTCGTGTTGCTTCCCTCTTTTCGGCTTAACACCGTTGCACTTGACATGTCACTATGCCTATGCCTCGAAGGCGGCATCCGTAAGACGCTCTTGTTGCGATGACGCCGTTCCATGCGACCTAGTGCAATAGGCATGCCGGGCCCTCTTATTGTGATATTATCGGCGAGAGCAACTTGTTGTTATTGGTCAACGCTTTTGCTCGCGAAAATACATAAGATCAAAAGAGGAATGTCGCGTAAAACGGATAAATGAGCGTAAATGTACGTCGTTTTAAGGTTTTACACTTTGAGACCAAAATCGCAAGGAGGAAAGGTAATAAGGGAATTTAGAAAGCAAGGAATGTCGGATGCGATCATACACTTGCACTAACGCACCGGATCCCATCAGAACATCGAAGTTAAGCGTGCTTGGGCGAGAGTAGTAGTAGGATGGGTGACCCCCTGGGAAGTCCTCGTGTTGCATCCCTCTTTTTGGGTTAACACCGTTGCAGTTGACATGTCACTACGCCTCTACCTCGATGGCGGCATCCGTGCGACGGTCTAGATGCGATGTCGCCGTTCCATGCAGCCTAGTGCGATAGGCATGCCGGGCCCTCATTTTTGAGATATTATCGGCGAGCGCAGCTTGCTCTTTTTGGTCAACGCTTTTGCCCGCGAAAATACATACGACCAAAAGAGGAATGTCGCGTAAAATGGATAAATGAGCGTAAATGTACGTCGTTTTAAGGTTTTACACTTTGGGACCAAAAGCGGAAGGAGGAAAGGTAATAAGGGAATTTAGAATGCAAAGAATGTCGGATGCAATCATACCAGCAGTAACGCACCGGATCCCATAAGAACTTCGAAGTTAAGCGTGCTTGGGCGAGACACTAAGCCTCTTTTTGGCTTAACACCGTTGCACTTGACATGTCACTACGCCTCTGCCTCGATGGCGGCATCCATGAGATGGTCTAGATGCGATATCGCCGTTCCGTGCGGCCTAGTGCGATAGGCATGCCGGGCCCTCATTTTTGAGATATTATCGGCGAGCGCGGCTTGCTCTTTTTGGTCAACGTTTTTGCCTGTGAAGATACATACGATCAAAAGAGGAATGTCGCGTAAAATGGATAAATGAGCGTAAATGTACGTCGTTTTAAGGTTTTACACTTTAGGACCAATAGCGGAAGGAGGAAAGGTAATAAGGGAATTAAGAATGCAAAGAATGTCGGATGCAATCATACCAGCAGTAACGCACAGGATCCCATCAGAACTTCGAAGTTAAGCGTGCTTGGGCGAGACACTAAGCCTCTTTTTGGCTTAACACCGTTGCACTTGACATGTCACTACGCCTCTGCCTCGATGGTGGCATCCGTGAGACGGTCTAGATGCGATGTCGCCGTTCCATGCGGCCTAGTGCGATAGGCATGCCGGGCCCTCATTTTTGAGATATTATCGGCGAGCGCGGCTTGCTCTTTTTGGTCAACATTTTTGCCAGCGAAAATACATACGATGAAAAGAGGAATGTCGCGTAAAATGGATAAATGAGCGTAAATGTACGTCGTTTCAAAGTTTTACACTTTGGGACCAATAGCGGAAGGAGGAAAGGTAATAAGGGAATTTAGAATGCAAAGAATGTCGGATGCAATCATACCAACAGTAACGCACCGGATCCCATCAGAACTTCGAAGTTAAGCGTGCTTAGGCGAGAGTTGTACTAGGATGGGTGAATCCTTGGGAATTCCTCATGTTGCTTCCCTCTTTTCGGCTTAACACCGTTGCACTTGACATGTCACTATGCCAATGCCTCGAAGGCGGCACCCGTAAAATGTTCTTGTTGCGATGACGCCGTTCCATGCGGCCTAGTGCAATAGGCATGCCGGGCCCTCTTATTGTGATATTACCGGCGAGCGCAACTTGTTGCTATTGGTCAACGCTTTTGCCCGCGAAAATACATAAGATCAAAAGAGGAATGTCGCGAAAACGGATAAATGAGCGTAAATGTATGTCGTTTTAAGGTTTTACACTTTGAGACCAAAATCGCAAGGAGGAAAGGTAATAAGAGAATTTAGAATGCAAGGAATGTCGAATGCGATCATATACCTGCACTAACGCACCGGATCCCATCAGAACTTCGAAGTTAAGCATGCTTGGGCGAGAGTAGTACTAGGATAGGTGACCCCCTGGGAAGTCCTTGTGTTGCATCCCTCTTTTTGGCTTAACACCGTTGCACTTGACATGTCACTACACCTCTGCCTCGATGGCGGCATCCGTGAGACGGTCAAGATGCGATGTCGCCGTTCCATGCGGCCTAGTGCGATAGGCATGCCCGGCCCTCATTTTTGAGATATTATCGCCGAGCGCGGCTTGCTCTTTTTGGTCAACGCTTTTGCCCGCGAAAATACATAAGATCAAAAGAGGAATGTCGCGAAAACGGATAAATGAGCGTAAATGTATGTCGTTTTAAAGTTTTACACTTTGAGACCAAAATCGCAAGGAGGAAAGGTAATAAGGGAATTTAGAATGCAAGGAATGTCGAATGCGATCATATACCTGCACTAACGCACCAGATCCCATCAGAACTTTGAAGTTAAGCGTGCTTGGGCGAGAGTAGTACTAGGATAGGTGACCCCCTGGGAAGTCCTTGTGTTGCATCCCTCTTTTTGGCTTAACACCGTTGCACTTGACATGTCACTACACCTCTGCCTCGATGGCGGTATCCGTGAGGCGGTCAAGATGCGATGTCGCCGTTCCATGCGGCCTAGTGCGATAGGCATGCCCGGCCCTCATTTTTGAGATATTATCGGCGAGCGCGGCTTGCTCTTATTGGTCAACGCTTTTTCCCGTGAAAATACATAAGATCAAAAGAGGAATGTCGCGTAAAACAGATAAATGAGCGTAAATGTATGTCGTTTTGAGGTTTTACACATTGCGACTAGAAGCGGAAGGAGGAAAGGTAATAAGGGAATTTAGAATGCAAAGAATGTCAGATGCAATCATACCAGCAGTAACGCACTAGATCCCATCAGAAATTCGAAGTTAAGCGTGCTTGGGCGAGAGTAGTACTAGGATGGGTGACCCCCTGGGAAGTCCTCGTGTTGCTTCCCTCTTTTCGGCTTATTACCGTTGCACTTGACATGTCACTACGCCTCTTCCTTGAAGTTTGCATCCGTAAGACGGTCTAGTTGCGATGTCACCGTTCCATGCGGCCTAGTGCGATAGGCATGCCGGGCCCTCTAATTGTGATATTATCGGCGAGTGCAACTTCTTGTTATTGGTCAACGCTTTTGCTCGCAAAAATACATAAGATCAAAAGAGGAATGTCGCGTAAAATGGATCAATGAGCATAAATGTACGTCGTTTTAAGGTTTTACACTTTGAGACCAAAATCGCAAGGAGGAAAGGTAATAAGGGAATTTAGAATGCAAGGAATGTCGGATGCGATCATATACCTGCACTAACGCACCGGATCCCATCAGAACTTCGAAGTCAAGCGTGCTTGGGCGAGAATAGTACTAGGATGGGTGACCCCCTGGGAAGTCCTCGTGTTGCATCCCTCTTTTTGGCTTAACACCGTTGCACTTGACATGTCACTACGCCTCTGCTTCGATGGCGGCATCCGTGAGACGGTCGAGATGCGATGCCGCTGTTCCATGCAGCCTAGTGCGATAGGCATGCCAGGCCCTCATTTTTGAGATATTATTGGCGAGCGCGGCTTGCTCTTTTCGTCAACGCTTTTGCCCGCGAAAATACATAAGATCAAAAGAGGAATATCGCGTAAAATGGACAATTGAGCGTAAATGTACGTCGTTTTAAGGTTTTATACTTTGGGACCAAAAGCGGAATGAGGAAAGGTAATAAGGGAATTTAGAATGCAGAGAATGTCGGATACAATCATACCAGCAGTAACGCACCGGATCCCATCAGAACTTCGAAGTTAAGTGTGCTTGGGCTAGAGTAGTACTAGGATGGGTGACCCATTGGGAAGTCCTCGTGTTGCATCCCTATTTTTGGCTTATTACCGTTGCACTTGACATGTCACTACGCCTCTGCCTTGAAGTTTGCATCCGTAAGACGGTCTAGTTGCAATGTCGCCGTTCCATGCGGCCTAGTGCGATAGGCATGCCGGGCCCTCTAATTGTGATATTATCGACGAGCGCGGCTTGTTGTTATTGGTCAACGCTTTTGCCCGCGAAAATACATAAGATCAAAAGAGGAATTTCGTGTAAAATGGATAAATGAGCGTAAATGTACGTCGTTTTAAGGTTTCACACTTTGACCAAAAGCAGAAGGAGGAAAGGTAATAAGGGAATTTAGAGTGCAAGCATTGTCAGATGCGATCATACCAGCACTAACGCACCGGATCCCATTAGAACTCCGAAGTCAAGCGTGTTTGGGAGAGAGTAGTACTAGGATGGATGACCCCGTGGGAAGTCCTCGCGTTGCATCCCTCTTTTTGGCTTAACACCGTTGCACTTTACATGTCACTACGCCTCTGCCTCGATGGCGGCATCCGTAAGACGGTCTAGATGCGATGTCGCCGTTCCATTAATAGAGGAATGTCGCGTTAAGCAGATAAATCAGTGTAAATGTACGTCGTTTTAAGGTTTTACACTTTGGGACCAAAAGCGCAAGGCGGAAAGGTAATAAGGGAATATAGAACGCAAGGAATGTCGGATGCGATCATACCGGCACTAACGCACCGGATCCCATCAAAACATCGAAGCTAAGCGTGCTTGGGCGAGAGTAGTACTAGGATGGGTGACACCCTGGGAAGTCCTCCTGTAGCATCCCTCTTTTTGGCTTAACACGGTTGCACTTGACATGTCACTACGCCTCTACCTCGAAGGCGGCATCCGTATGACGGTCTAGATGCGATGTCGCTGTTCCATGCGTCCTAGTGCGATAGGCATGTCGGGCCCTCTAATTGTGATATTATCGGCGAGTGCGGCTTGATGTTATTGGTCAATGCTTTTGCCCGCGAATATACATAATATCAAAAGAGGAATGTCGCCTAAAACGGATAAATGAGCGTAAATGTACGTCGTTTTAAGGTTTTACACTTTGGGACCAAAAGCGGAAAGAGGAAAGGTATATGGAATTTAGAGTGCAAGGAATGTCGGATGTGATCATACCAGCACAAATGCATCGGATCCCATCAGAACTCCGAAGATAAGCGTGCTTGGGCGAGAGAAGTACTATGATGGGTGACCTCCTGGGAAGTCCTCGTGTTGCATTCTCTTTTTGGCTTAACACCGTTGCACTTGACATGTCTTTACGCCTCTGCCTCGAAGTCGACATCAGTGAGACGGTCTAGTTGCGATGTCGCTGTTCCATGCTGCCTATTGTGATTGGCATGCTAGGCCTTCTACTTGTGATATTATCGGCGAGCCCGGCTTGTTGTTATTAGTCAGTGCTTTTGCCCACGAAAATACATATGATCAAAAGAGGAATGTCGCGTTAAACCGATAAATCAGTGTAAATGTACGTCGTTTTAAGGTTTTACACTTAAGAACGAAAAGCGCAAGGCGGAAAGGTAATAAGGGAATATAGAATGCAAGGAATGTCAGATGCGATCATACCGGCACTAACGCACCGGATCCCATCAAAACATCGAAGGTAAGCGTGCTTGGGCGAGAGTAGTACTAGGATGGGTGACACCCTGGGAAGTCCTCCTGTTGCATCCCTCTTTTTGGCTTAACACGGTTGCACTTGACATGTCACTATGCCTCTACCTCGAAGGCGGCATCCGTATGACGGTCTAGATGCGATGTCGCTGTTCCATGCGGCCTAGTGCGATAGGCATGTCGGGCCCTCTAATTGTGATATTATCAGCGAGCGCGGCTTGATGTTATTGGTCAATGCTTTTGCCTGCGAAAATACATAATATCAAAAGAGGAATGTCGCCTAAAACGGATAAATGAGCGTAAATGTACGTCGTTTTAAGGTTTTACACTTCGGGACAAAAAGCGAAAGGAGGAAAGGTAATAAAGGAATTTAGAGTTCAAGGAATGTCGGATGCGAGCATACCAGCACTAACGCACCGGATCCCATCAGAACTCCGAAGTTAAGCGTGCTTGGGCGAGAGTAGTACCAGGATGAGTGATCCCTTGGGAAGTCCTCGTGTTGCATCCCTCCTTTTGGCTTAACACCATTGCACTTGACATGTCACTACGCCTCTGCCTCAAAGTCGGCATCAGTAAGACGGTCTAGTTGTGATGTCGTCGTGCCATGCGGCTGAGTGTGATAAGCATGCCGGGCCCTCTAATTGTGATATTATTGTCGAGCTCGGCTTGTTGTTATTGGTCAACGCTATTGCCCGCAAAAATACTAAAGATCAAAAAATGTTGCGTAAAACGGATAAATGAGCGTAAATTGACGTCGTTTTAAGGTTTTACACTTTGGACCAAAAGCGGAACGAGGAAAGGTAATAAGGGAATTTAGAATGCAAGGAATGTGGGATGCGATCCAGCACTAACGCACCGGATCCCATCAGAACTCCGAAGTTTAGCGTGCTTGGGCGAGAGTAGTACTAGGATGGGTGACCCCTCTGGAAGTCCTTGTGTTGCATCCCTCTTTTTGGCTTAACACTGTTGCACTTGACATGTCACTATGCCTCTGCCTCGAAGTCGGCATCAGTAAGACGGTATAGATGTGATGTCGTCGTGTTATGCGGCTGAGTGCGATAGGCATGCCGGGCCCTCTAATTGTGATATTATTGGCGAGCGCGGCTTGTTGTTATAGGTCAATGCTTTTGCCCGCAAAAATACATAAGATCAAAAGAGGAATGTCGCGTAAAACGGATAAATGAGCATAAATTTACGTTGTTTTAAGGTTTTACACTTTGGGACAAAAAGCGGAAGGAGGAAAGGTAATAAAGGAACTTAGAGTTCAAGGAATGTCGGATGCGATCATACCAGCACTAACGCACCGGATCCCATCAGAACTCCGAAGTTAAGCGTGCTTGGGCGAGAGTAGTACTAGGAAGAGTGACCCCTTGGGAAGTCCTCGTGTTGCATTTTGGCTTAACACCGTTGCACTTGACATGTCACTACGCCTCTGCCTTGATGGCGGCATCCGTGAGACGGTCTAGATGCGATGCCGCTGTTCCATGCGGCCTAGTGCGATAGGCATGCCAGGCCCTTATTTTTGAGATATTATCGGCGAGCACGGCTTTCTCTTTTCGTCAACGCTTTTGCCCGCAAAAATACATAAGATCAAAAGAGGAATATCACGTAAAACGGATAAATGAGCGTAAATGTATGTCGTTTTAAGGTTTTACACTTTGGGACCAAAAGCGGAAGGAGGAAAGGTAATAAGGGAATTTAGAGTGCAAAGAATGTCGGATGCAATCATACCAGCAGTAGCGCACCGGATCCCATCAGAACTTCGAAGTTACGCGTGCTTGGGCGAGAGTAGTACTAGGATGGGTGACCCATTGGGAAGTCCTCGTGTTGCATCCCTCTTTTTGGCTTAACACCGTTGCACTTGACATGTCACTACCCCTCTGCCTTGAAGTTGTCATCCGTAAGACGGTCTAGTTGTGATGTCGCCGTTCGATGCGGCCTAGTGCGATAGGCATGCTGTGCCCTCTAATTGTGATATTATCGGCGAGTGCGGCTTGTTGTTATGGTCAATGCTTTTGCCCGTGAAAATACATAAGATCAAAAGAGGAATGTCGCGTAAAATGGATAAATGAGCGTAAATATACATCGTTTTAAGGTTTTACACTTTGGGACCAAAAGTAGAAGGAGGAAAGGTAAAAAGGGAATATAGAGTGCAAGCAATGTCAGATGCGAGCATACCAGCACTAACGCACCGGATCCCATTAGAACTCCGAAGTCAAGCGTGTTTGGGCGAGAGTAGTACTAGGATGGGTGACCCCGTGGGAAGTCCTCGTGTTGCATCCCTCTTTTTGGCTTAACACCGTTGCACTTTACATGTCACTACACCTCTGCCTCGATAGCGGCATCCGTAGGACGGTCTAGATGCGATGTCGCCGTTCCATGCGCCCTAGTGCGACAGGCATACCGGACCCTCTAGTTGTGATATTATCAGCGAGCGCAGCTTGTTGTTATTGGTCAACGCTTTTGCCCACGAAAATACATAAGATCAAAAGAGGAATGTCGCGTAAAACAGATAAATGAGCGTAAATGTACGTCGTTTTAAGGTTTTACACTTTGGGACCAAAAGCGGAAGGAGGAAATGTAATAAGGAAATTTAGAACGCAAGGAATGCCAGATGCGATCATACCAGCACTAACGCACCGGATTCCAGCAGAACTCCGAAGTTAAGCGTGCTTGGGCGGGAGTAATACTAGATTGTGTGACCTCCTGGGAAGTCCTCGTGTTGAATCCCTCTTTTTTGCTTAACACCGTTGCACTTGACATGTCACTACGCCTCTGCCTCGAAGGCGACATCCGTAAGAAGGTCTAGATGGTCTAGTTGCGATGTCGCCGTTCCGTGCGGCCTGGTGCGATAGGCATGCCGCGCCCTCTAATTGTGATATTATCGGCGATCGCGGCTTGTTGTTATTGATCAACGCTTTTGCCCGCGAAAATACATAATATCAAAAGAGGAAAGGTAATAAGGAATTTAGAGTGCAAGGAATGTCGGATGTGATCATACCAGCACAAACGCATCGGATCCCATCAGAACTCCGAAGATAAGCGTGCTTGGGCTAGAAAAGTACTATGATGGGTGACCTCCTGGGAAGTCCTCGTGTTGCATTCTCTTTTTGGCTTAACACCGTTGCACTTGACATGTCTTTACGCCTCTGCCTCGAAGTCGACATCAGTAAGACGGTCTAGTTGCGATGTCGATGTTCCATGCTGCCTACTGCGATTGGCATGCAGGGCCTTATAATTGTGATATTATCGGCGAGCGCGGCTTGATGTTATTGGTCAATGTTTTTGCCTGCGAAAATACATAATATCAAAAGAGGAATGTCGCCTAAAACGGATAAATGAGCGTAAATGTACGTCGTTTTAAGGTTTTACACTTTGGGACCAAAAGCGGAAGGAGGAAAGGTAATAAGGGAAATTAGAGTGCAAGGAATGTCGGATGCGATCATACCGGCAATAATGCACCAGATCCCATCAGAACTCCGAAGTTTAGCGTGCTTGGGCGAGAGTAGTACTAGGATGGGTGACCCCTCTAGAAGTCCTCGTGTTGCATCCCTCCTTTTGGCTTAACACCGTTGCACTTGAGATGTCACTACGCCTCTGCCTCGAAGTCGGCATCAATAAGACGGTCTAGTTGTGATGTCGTCGTACCGTGCGGCTGAGTGCGATAGGCATGCCGGGCCATCTAATTGTGATATTATTGGCGAGCGCGGCTTGTTGTTATTGGTCAACGCTTTTGCCCGCAAAAATACATAAGATCAAAAGAGGAATGTCGCGTAAAACGGATAAATGAGCGTAAATTTACGTCGTTTTAAGGTTTTACACTTTGGGAAAAAAAGCGAAAGGAGGAAAGGTAATAAAGGAATTTAGAGTTCAAGGAATGTCAGATGCGATCATACCAGCACTAACGCACCGGATCCCATCAGAACTTCGAAGTTAAGCGTGCTTGGGCGAGAGTAGTACTAGGATGAGTGACCCCTTGGGATGTCCTCGTGTTGCATCCCTTCTTTTGGCTTAACACTATTGCACTTGACATGCCACTACGCCTCTGCCTCGAAGTCGACATAAGTAAGACGGTCTAGTTGCGATGTCGCTGTTCCATGCTGCCTACTGCGATTGGCATGCCGGGCCTTCTAATTGTGGTATTATCAGCGAGCCCGGCTTGTTGTTATTAGTTAATGCTTTTGCCCGCTAAAATACGTATGATCAAAAGAGGAATGTCGCGTTAAACGGATAAATTAGTGTAAATGTACGTCGTTTAAGGTTTTACACTTTGGGACCAAAAGCGCAAGGAGGAAAGGTAATAAAGGTATATAGAATGCAAGAAATGTCGGATGCGATCATACTGGCACTAACGCACTGGATCCCATCAAAACATCGAAGCTAAGCGTGCTTGGGAGAGAGTAGTACTAGGATAGATAACACCCTGGGAAGTCCTCCTGTTGCATCCCTCTTTTTGGCTTAACACGGTTGCACTTGACATGTCACTACGCCTCTACCTCGAAGGCGACATCCGTATGACGGTCTAGATGCGATGTCGCCATTCCATGCGGCCTAGTGCGATAGGCATGTAGGGCCCTCAAATTGTGATATTATCGGCGAACGCGGCTTGTTGTTATTGGTCAACGCTTTTGCCCGCGAAAATACATAAGATCAAAAGAAGAATGTCGCGTAAAATGGATAAATAAGCGTAAATGTACGTCGTTTTTTTATGGTTTTGCACTTTGGGACAAAAAGCGGAAAGAGGAAAGGTAATAAGGGAATTTAGAATGCAAGGAATGTCGGATGCGATCATTCCAGCACTAACGCACCGGATCCCATCAGAACTCTGAAGTTTAGCGTGCTTGGGCGAGAGTAGTACTAGGATGGGTGACCCCTCTGGAAGTCCTCGTGTTGCATCCCTACTTTTGGCTTAACACCGTTGCACTTGACATGTCACTACGCCTCTGCCTCGAAGTCGGCATCAGTAAGACGGTCTAGTTGTGATGTCGTCGTGCCATGCAGCTGAGTGTGATTGGCATGCCGGGCCCTCTAATTGTGATATTATTGGCGAGCGCGGCTTGTTGTTATTGGTCAACGCTTTTTCCCGCAAAAATACATAAGATCAAAAGAGGAAGGTCGCGTAAAACGGATAAATGAGCGTAAATTTACGTCGTTTTAAGGTTTTACTCTTTGGGAAAAAAAGCGAAAGGAGGAAAGGTAATAAAGGAATTTAATTTTCAAGGAATGTCGGATGCGATCATACCAGCACTAACGCACCGGATCCCATCAGAACTCAGAAGTTAAGCGTGCTTGGGCGAGAGTAGTACTAGGATGAGTGACCCCTTGGGAAGTCCTCGTGTTGCATCCCTTCTTTTGGCTTAACACCATTGCACTTGACATGCCACTACGCCTCTGCCTCGAAGTCGGCATCAGTAAGACGGTCTAGTTGTGATGTCGTCGTGCCATGCGGCTGAGTGTGATTGGCATGCCGGGCCCTCTAATTGTGATATTATTGGCGAGCGCGGCTTGTTTTTATTGGTCAATGCTTTTGCCCGCAAAAATACATAAGATCAAAAGAGGAATGTCACGTATAACGGATAAATGAGCTTAAATTTACGTCGTTTACAGGTTTTACACTTTGGTCCAAAAGCGGAACGAGGAAAGGTAATAAGGGAATTTAGAATGCAAGGAATGTGGGATGCGATCATACAAGCACTAACGCACCGGATCCCATCAGAACTCCGAAGTTTAGTGTGCTTTGGCGAGAGTAGTACTAGGATGGGTGACCCCTCTGGAAGTCCTCGTGTTGCATCCCTCCTTTTGGCTTAACACCGTTGCACTTGACATGTCACTACACCTCCGCCTCGAAGTCGGCATCAGTAAGACGGTCTAGTTGTGATGTCGTCGTGCCATGTGCGATCGGCATGCCGGGCCCTCTAATTGTGATATTATTGGCGAGCGCGGCTTGTTGTTATTGGTCAACGCTTTTGCCCGCAAAAATACATAAGATCAAAAGAGGAATGTCGCGTAAAATGGATAAATGAGCGTAAATTTACGTCGTTTTAAGGTTTTACACTTTGGGACCAAAAGCGGAAGGAAGAAAGGTAATAAAGGAATTTAGAGTTCAAGGAATGTCGGATGCGATCATACCAGCACTAACGCACCGGATCCCATCAGAACTCCGAAGTTAAGCGTGCTTGGGCGAGAGTAATACTAGGATGAGTGACCCCTTGGGAAGTCCTCGTGTTGCATTTTGGCTTAACACCGTTGCACTTGACATGTCACTACGCCTCTGCCTCGGAGTCGGTATCAGTAAGACGGTCTAGTTGCGATGTCCCTGTTTCATACGGCCTAGTGCGATAGGCATAACGGGCCCTCTAATTAATATATTATTGGCGAGCGCGGCTTGTTGTTATTGGTCAACATTTTTGCCCGCAAAAATTTATTAGATATAAAGAGGAATGTCGCATAAAACGGATAAATGAGCGTAAATTTACGTCGTTTTAAGGTTTTACACTTTGGGACCAAAAGCGGAAGGAAAAAAGATAATAAGGGAATTTAGAGTGCAAGGAATTTCGGATGTGATCATACCAGCACAAACACATTGGATCCCATCAGAACTTCGAAGATAAGCGTTCCTACGGCGAGAGTAGTACTAGGATGGGTGACCCCCTGGAAAGTCCTCGTGTTGCATCCCTCTTTTTGGCTTAACACCGTTGCACTTGATATGTCACTACGCCTCTGCCTCGAAGTTGGCATCAGTAAGACGGTCTAGTTGCGATGTCGCTGTTCCATGCGGCCTAGTGCGATTGGCATGCCGGGCCCTCTAATTGTGATATTATCGGCGTGCGCGGCTTGTTGTTATTGGTCAACGCTTTAGCCCGCGAAATTACATAAGGTCAAAAGAGGAATGTCGTGTAAAACGGATAAATGAGAGTAAATGTACGTCGTTTTAAGATTTTACACTTTGGGACCAAAAGCGCAAGAAGGAAAGGTAATAAGGGAATTTAGAATGCAAGGAATGTCAGATGCGATCATTCCAGCACAAACGCACCGGATTCCATCAAAACTTCGAAGTTAACCGTGCTTGGGCGAGAGTAATACTAGGATGGGTGACCCCAAGGGAAATCCTCCTGTTGCATCCCTCCTTTTGGCTTATCATCGTTGAACTTGACATGTCACTACACCTCTACCTCGAAGTCGACATCAGTAAGACAGTCTAGTTGCATGTCGTCGTTCCATGCGGCCTAGTGCGATAGGCATGCGCGGCTTGTTGTTATTGGTCAATGCTTTTGCCCGCAAAAATACATTAGATCAAAAGAGGAATGTTGCATAAAACGGATAAATGAGCGTAAATTTACTTCGTTTTAAGATTTTAAACTTTGGGACCAAAAGCGGAAGGAGGAAAGGTAATAAGGGAATTTAGACTGCAAGGAATGTCGGATGCTATCATACCAGTACTAACGCACCGGATCCCATCAGAATTTTGAAGTCATGCGTGCTTGGGCGAGAGTAGTACTAGGATGGGTGACCCCTGGGAAGTCCTTATGTTGCATCCCTCTTTTTGGCTTAACACCGTTGCACTTGACATGTCAGTTCGCCTCTGCCTCGAAGGCGGCATCCGTAAGACGGTCTAGATGCGATGTCGCCGTTCCATGCGGCCTAGTGCGATGGGCATGTCAGGCCCTCTAATTGTGATATTTTCGGCGAGCGCGGCTTGTTGTTATTGGTCAACGCTTTTGCCCGCGAAAATACATAAGATCAAAAGAGTAATGTCGGGTAAAAAGGATAAATGAGCGTAAATATATGTCGTTTTAAGGTTTTACACTTTGGGACCAAAAGCGCAAGAAGGAAAGGTAATAAGGGAATTTAGAATTCAAGGAATGTCGGATGCGATCATACCACCACGAACGCACCGGATCCCATCGGAACTTCGAAGGTAAGCGTGCTAGGGCGAGAGTAGTACTAGGATGGGTGACCCCCTGGGAAGTCCTCGTGTTGCATCCCTCATTTTGGCTTAACACCGTTGCACTTGACATGTCATTACGCCTCTACCTCGAAGGCGGCATCCGTATGACGGTCTAGATGCTATGTCGCCGTTCCATGCGGCCTAGTGTGGTAGGCATGCCAGGTCCTCTAATTGTGATATTATCGGCGAGCGCGGCTTGTTGTTATTGGTCAACGCTTTTGCCTGCGAAAATACATTAGATCAAAAGAGGAATGGCATATAAAACGGATAAATGAGTGTAAATGTACGTCGTTTTAAGGTGTTATACTTTGGGACCAAAAGCGCAAGGAGGAAAGGTAATAGGGGAATTTAGAATGCAAGGAATGTCGGATGCGATCATACCAGCACTAACGCCCCGGATCCCATCAAACCTTCGAAGTTAAGCGTGCTTGGGCGAGAGTAGTACTAGGATGGGTGAACCCTAGGAATTCTGTTAGGATTTATGCCCGTCACTAGAGGGGGGGTGAATAGTGCGGCACGAGAATATTGATAAATATTGCGGAATTAAAATTGCAGGAATAAAATAAATTCGGTAATTAAAATAGTAAGGAAAGAACACACCGAATTTATCCTGGTTCACCACAACTTGTGGTTAGTCCAGTCCCCGAGAGACTCTCTCGAGATTCCACTAACTCCGTTAAGCTTACAGGTTCCTAACAAACCGTTACACTTGCTCGTAGATGTATACTCTACAAGACTTCAACTTGCTCGAGGATACCGCACCTCAAGACTTCACTTTGCTCGTGGATACCGCACCACAAGACTTCAACCACTAAGATTGAGGGTACTTAGCAAACCCGACAATCAATGAGAAGATATGGTCTTCTCAAACACCTTTCTCTTTTACAACAAGAACTCTCTCAAAAGAGTAGATAAAGATATACAAAATAAGCTCTATGAACAACTCAAAGTTTCCTCTCAAGTGGCTCAACAAAAGCTCTATAATGATGCTCAAATAATATCAATATGTATATGAATATTGGGAGGTGTTGTGTGTTTAAAATCAGCTCAAAAGACCTCTATTTATAGGGGTTAAAAGGTGCATGTCCGTTGCTTAATTGACAATCAATTATGCTGATTTTATGCCAAAATAATAGATTATGTGATTGCATAATCAATTATCTTATCAAAGTTCATAAAACGGAATGTTGGGAAGGCAACGGATAGTGAAATAATCGATTATTCCAATCACATAATCGATTATGTTGCTCCAGTAAAATCTGGAAACTCAGCAAAGCTGGTATATACCAGAGTATACCAGAATCAAAGCTGGAGTATACCAAAATATACCAGAATCGAAAACGTACTTCAAAAACCATTTTGGTTAAAATGAAAACGTTAAAATCATTTTGTTTGAAGTATATTAAAAATGTTTATGATATATATGATTTAATAAAATGATTTTATGCATATTAATGATGACCTATGTTGAAATGAAAATGTTAAAATCATTTTGTTTGAAGTATATTAAAAATGTTTATGATATATATGATTTAATAATATGTTAAAATCATTTTGTTTGAAGTATATTAAAAATGTTTATGATATATATGATTTAATAAAATAATTTTATGCATATTTATGATGACCTATATTGAGCCAAAAGACGAGATAACTTAAACGTTGCTCTTACATTGGTTCTACCTAACGACCTACGCCTTGGGTCTTCGATCTTGAACTTTTGAGCTCGTCTTTGGCTTGTCTATGCAATCCATTCATCAATATGCTTCTCGGCATTCAATCTTGATTGTTTATCATATAATAACGTTGTTTGACACTTGACTTCATTGTTTGTCATTCATCGACTTCGTTGTTTTTCATTCATCAAAACCTATACCTGAAAATCATGCTAATACAACCAAAGCACATATATCATGGATAGAATGATTTTCTACAATTTCCCCCTTTTTGATAATGACAAACAACAGAAGATATGCATATCGGATTCCCCCTAAATTCCTGCTATATCTCAATATACAATTCATGCAAACAATTCCCCTCAATGATAATTCCCCCTCAAATAAGGCATGCTATAACGTCGATTCATTCCCCCTTATTTGATGCATATCGCCTAATTTCTTCCCCCTTTTGGCATTAGCGAAAAGAAGAGTATACAAAGGCTACTTTCCCCTTCCGACACTTCCCCCTTTTGGGTATATCAATTGTTAGTGTCAAGAATAAAATAGGAAATACAATGAGGAATATACATTGACGATATTTAAAAAATCATAAAATAATACCAAATGTTAGTAAAAACATACCCACCATAATAATGGTTATTTTTAGCAAATCATATATCAACTGTTAATATTTAACACACCAATAGTTGTATTAAACAAAACATAAATCATTTATTTTTCAGAATATACCAACTGTTAATCAAAACATGAATCAATCATTAATATTGATACCAATTGTTATTCAAAATAAAAGTTATCAAAACATGAATCAACAAAAATAATTAATACCAATTGTTAATTAAATTAAAAAAACATTCATCAAAACATGAATTAATCATTAATAATGATACCAATTGTTATTCAAAATAAAAGTTATCAAAACATGAAGAAAAATAACTAATACCAATTGTTAACAAAGATATATTAATCGTTAACACATATCAACTGTTTCGTTTTTATCAAAAATGTGATAACTAACTGAAGTTCCCCCTCGATGCAATAAGGTTAATCATTAATAATGATACCAATTGTTATTCAAAATAAAAGTTATCAAAACATGAACAAAAATAACTAATACCAATTGTTAACAAAGATATATTAATCGTTAACACATATCAACTGTTTCGTTTTTATTAAAAATGTGATAACTAACTGAAGTTCCCCCTCGATGCAATAATGTTTCGTGCTTGGTGCATCTACTACGATATTGTAGTCTTCAAGCACACCTGCAAACGTACCTAAAAATCGGTTTTCGGTACCCAACTGCTTTTGGGTCCTTGGGGGTTAGGCAAATAATAATCATAGTCAAAAGATAAATCTCTATGTTTCGCAAAACATACGGGTGCTATGTGTCCTACCCGGTTGCAATAATGACATATAACATTCGGGTTGTGCATATGTCTTGGTTGAGCCAAAACCGTTTTAGGTGATCTAAAGTCGTTATTCCTAGAGGCGTTGAAATTCCTAGAGTCATTTCTATGCGGTCTAAAATGATTCATTTTAGACTTATTACCAAAATTCCTAGAGTTGTTTCTAGGTGGTCTAAAATGATTATTTTTAGACTCATTAGTGAAGTTCCTAGAATTATTTCTAGGTGGTCTAACTTCATTTCTATCATCCTTTCTAATTACTTCAATTGTTTTAGGGTTATCAACACTACGTTTTTCTAGTGCGTTCCTAAGTTCTATGTTCTCTATTTTCAAAGACTTACAAGAAGAACAATTTGAACTTTGATTAATTGAAGAGGCTTCATTCATCTCCTTAGTTTTATTTCTAAGATCAATATTGTCATTTTCCAAAAAATTAATTTTCTCTTCTAAAACTTTAATTTTAGCCTTGGCCTCTTTGGAGATTTTTGAAGTCTTTTTCAATACACCATATAAGTCATGAAAAGCTTCTTGTAGTTCTTCAAAAGAATAAGAGTTAGAATTACTTACCTCTTCTTCCTCGTTGGCCATGAGGCATAATGCGGCAGTTTCATCGCCCGAGCTGTCCGAATCCCATGTCACACACCTTTGGTGTTTGTTCTTCTTCTTGTCCTTGGATTTTGGACAATGTGATTTGGTGTGGCCAAGTTTTCCACAATTTTGGCATGAAGGACTTGGTTCTTCCTTCTTTATTTCCTTTTTCATAAACTTATAAAACTTTTCAATTATATCATTGGAAATAATATCATCATCGCTTTCCGAATCACTCACCTCTACTCTTTTAGAAGATGAGGCTTTGAAGGCAAGACTCGAACTTTTACTTCTAGGATAGGGATTAAGAATTGTGCTTTCATAAGTTTCGAGGTTACCTCGTAGTCCATCAATTGTGACGTCCGTGATTCCTATAGACTCTTGGATGGCATTGGCTTCGGATCGCCATTCGGGAGTGAGACTCCGCAAGATTTTTCGAACTAGATCTTTGTTCGAATATACTTTTCCGAGAGCATGGAGATCGTTGATGATCATTGAGAACCGTTCGAACATACTATCGATGCTTTCGTTCTCCCTCATTCTAAAAAGTTCATATTCATGTGTTAAAAAATCAACTTTAGATTCTCGGACTTGAGGCGTACCTTCATAAGTAATCTCGAGTTTATCCCACATCTCCTTGGCGGTTGTGCAACAAGAAATCTTCCGATAGTCATCCGGGTTCACCGCACAATATAGCATGTTGATGGCTTTTGCATTTCTTTCAACCTTCTTGATGTCCTCGGCATCATATTCATTTTCCTCCTTTGGAACCATGATTTCCCCAACTTTCTTTGTTGGCATTTGTTCACCGTTCTTGATAATTTTCCATAATCGAAAGTTGTTTGATTGGATGAAGATTCTCATCCGCTCTTTCCAATATGTGTAAATTGTTCCGTCAAGTAGTGGAGGCCTATAGGGAGAGTGTCCTTCGCTCATCATTCCTGCGTTCAATATTCTCAACAAAAAATATATATCGTTCTCTCAACCGGTTAAGGCTTTCAGAGAGTTAGGCTCTGATACCAATTGTTAGGATTTATGCCCGTCACTAGAGGGGGGGGGGGGGTGAATAGTGCAGCACGAGAATATTGATAAATATTGCGGAATTAAAATTGCAGGAATAAAATAAATTCGGTAATTAAAATAGTAAGGAAAGAACACACCGAATTTATCCTGGTTCACCACAACTTGTGGTTAGTCCAGTCCCCGAGAGACTCTCTCGAGATTCCACTAACTCCGTTAAGCTTACGGGTGCCTAACAAACCGTTACACTTGCTCGTATATGTACACTCTACAAGACTTCAACTTGCTCGAGGATACCGCACCTCAAGACTTCACTTTGCTCGTGGATACCGCACCACAAGACTTCAACCACTAAGATTGAGGGTACTTAGCAAACCCGACAATCAATGAGAAGATATGGTCTTCTCAAACACCTTTCTCTTTTACAACAAGAACTCTCTCAAAATAGTGGATAAAGAGATAAAAAATAAGCTCTATGAACAACTCAAAGTTGTCTCTCAAATGGCTCAACAAAAGCTCTATAATGATGCTCAAATAATATCAATATGTATATGAATATTGGGAGGTGTTGTGTGTTTAAAATCAGCTCAAAAGACCTCTATTTATAGGGGTTAAAAGGTGCATGTCCGTTGCTTAATTGACAATCAATTATGCTGATTTTATGCCAAAATAATAGATTATGTGATTGCATAATCGATTATCTTATCAACGTTCATAAAACGGAACGTTGGGAAGGCAACGGATAGTGAAATAATCGATTATTCCAATCACATAATCGATTATGTTGCTCCAGTAAAATCTGGAAACTCAGCAAAGCTGGTATATACCAGAGTATACCAGAATCAAAGCTGGAGTATACCAAAATATACCAGAATCGAAAACTTACTTCAAAAACCATTTTGGTTAAAATGAAAACGTTAAAATCATTTTGTTTGAAGTATATTAAAATTTTTTATGATATATATGATTTAATAAAATGATTTTATGCATATTAATGATGACCTATGTTGAAGTGAAAATGTTAAAATCATTTTGTTTGAAGTATATTAAAAATGTTTATGATATATATGATTTAAAAAAATGTTAAAATCATTTTGTTTGAAGTATATTAAAAATGTTTATGATATATAAGATTTAATAAAATAATTATATGTATATTTATGATGACCTATATTGAGCCAAAAGACGAGATAACTTAAACGTTGCTCTTACATTGGTTCTACCTAACGACCTACGCCTTGGGTCTTCGGTCTTGAACTTTTGAGCTCGTCTTTGGCTTGTCTATGCAATCCAATCATCAATATGCTTCTCGGCATTCAATCTTGATTGTTTGTCATATAATAACGTTGTTTGACACTTGACTTCATTGTTTGTCATTCATCGACTTCGCTGTTTGTCATTGTCGCCGTTCCATGCGGCCCAGTGCGATATGCATGCCGGGCCCTCTAATTGTGATATTATCGGCTAGCGCGGCTCGTTGTTATTGGTCAACAATTTTGCCCGCAAAAATACATAAGATCAAAAGAGGAATGTCGCGTAAAACGGATAAATGAGCGTAAATTTACGTCGTTTTAAGGTTTTACACTTTGGGACCAAAAGCGGAAGGAGGAAAGGTAATAAGGGAATTTAGAGTGCAAGGAATGTCGGATGCGTTCATACCAGCACTAACGCACCGGATCCATCAGAACTCCGTGGTTAAGCGTGCTTAGGCCAGAGTAGTACGAGGCTGGGTGATCTCCTGGGAATTCCTCGTGTTGCATCCCCTCTTTTGGCTTAACACCGTTGAACTTGACATGTCACTACGCCTCTACCTCGAAGTTGACATCAGTAAGACAGTCTAGTTGCATGTCGCCGTTCCATGCGGCCTAGTGCGATAGGCATGCCGGGCCCTCTAATTGTGATAGTCTCAGCGAGCGCGGCTTGTTGTTATTAGTCAACGCTTTTGCCAGCAAAAATACATTAGATCAAAAGAGGAATGTCGCGTAAAACGGATAAATGAGCATAAATTTACGTCGTTTTAAGGTTTTTAACTTTGGGACCAAAAGCAGAAGGAGGAAAGGTAATAAGGGAATTTGGACAGCAAGGAATGTCGGATGCGATCATACCAGTACTAACGCACCGGATCCCATCAGAACATCGAAGTGATGCGTGCTTGGGCAAGAGTAGTACTAGGATGGGTGACGCCCTAGGAAGTCCTCGTGTTGCATCCCTATTATTGGCTTTACACGCCACTTCGCCTCTGCCTCGAAGGCGGCATCCGTAAGACGGTCTAGATGCGATGTCTCCGTTCCATGCGGCCTAGTGCGATGGGCATGTCAGGCCCTCTAATTGTGATATTTTCGGCGAGCGCGGCTTGTTGTTATTGGTCAACGCTTTTGCCCACGAAAATACATAAGATCAAAAGAGTAATGTTGGGTAAAAAGGATAATTGAGCGTAAATATATGTCGTTTTAAGGTTTTACACTTTGGGACCAAAAGCGCAAGGAGGAAAGGTAATAAGGGATTTTAGAATTCAAGGAATGTCGGATGCGATCATACCACCACGAACTCACCGGATGCTATCAGAATTTCGAAGGTAAGCGTGCTAGGGCGAGAGTAGTACTAGGATGGGTGACCCCCTGGGAAGTCCTCGTGTTGCATCCCTCTTTTTGGCTTAACACCGTTGCACTTGACATGTCATTACGCCTCCACCTCGAAGGCGGCATCCGTATGACGGTCTAGATGCGATGTCGCCGTTCCATGCGGCCTAGTGTGGTAGGAATGCCAGGCCATCTAATTGTGATATTATCGGCGAGTGCGGCTTGTTGTTATTGGCCAACGCTTTTGCCTGCGAAAATACATAAGATCAAAAGAGGAATGGCGCATAAAACGGATAAATGAGTGTAAATGTACGTCGTTTTTAGGTGTTACACTTTTGGACCAAAAGCGCAAGGAGGAAAGGTAATAAGGGAATTTAGAATGCAAGGAATGTCGGATGCGATCATACCAGTACAAACGCACCGGATCCTATCAGAACTTCGAAGTCAAGCGTGCTTGGGCAAGAGTAATACTAGGATGGTGACCCCCTAGGAAGTCCTCGTGTTGCATCCCTCTTTTTGGCTTAACACCGTTAACTTGACATGTCACTTCGCCTCAGCCTCGAAGGCGGCATCTGTAAGACGGTCTTAGATGCGATGTTGCTGTTCCATCCGGCCAAGTGCGATAGGCATGTCGGGCCCTCTAATTGTGTTATTATCGGCGAGCGCGGCTTGTTGTTATTGGTCAACGCTTTTGCCCGCAAAAATACATAATATCGAAAGAGGAATATCGCGTATAACGGATAAGTGAGCGTATATTTACATCGTTTTAAGGTTTTACACTTTGGGACCAATACAGGAAGGAGGAAAGGTAATAAGGGAATTTAGAGTGAAAGGAATGTCGGATGCGATCATACCATAACTAACGCACCGGATCCCATCAGAACTTCGAAGTCAAGCGTGCTTGGGCGAGAGTAGTACTAGGATGGGTGACCCCCTGGAAAGTCATCGTGTTGCATCCCTATTTTTGGCTTATCACTGTTGCACTTGACGTGTCACTTTGCCTGTGACTCGAAGGCGGCATCCGTAAGACGGTCTAGATGCGATGTCGCCGTTCCATGCGGCCTAGTGCGATAGGAATGTCGGGCCCTCTAATTGTGATATTATCGGCGAGCGCGGCTTGTTGTTATTGTCAACGCTTTTGCCCGCGAACATACATAAGATCAAAAGAGGAATGTCAGGTAAAACGGATAAATGAGCGTAAATGTACGTCGGTTTAAGGTTTTACACTTTGGGACCAAAAGCGGAAGGAGGAACGGTAGTAAGGGAAATTAGAATGCAAGGAATGTCGGATGAGATCATACATGCACTAACGCACCCGATCCCATCAGAACTCTGAAGTAAAGCGTGCTTGGGCGAGAGTAGTACTAGGATGTGTGACCCCTTGGGAAGTCCTCGTGTTGCATCCCTCCTATTGGCTTAACACCATTGCACTTGACATGTCACTACACCTCTGCCTCGAAGTCGGATGTGATCATACCAGTACAAACGCACCGGATCCTATCAGAACTTCAAAGTCAAGCATGCTTGGGCGAGAGTAATACTAGGATGGGTGACCACCTGGGATGTCCTCGTGTTGCATCCCTCTTATTGGCTTAACACCGTTGAACTTGACATGTCACTTCGCCTCAGCCTCGAAGGCGGCATCTGTAAGACGGTCTTAGATGCGATGTCGCCGTTCCATCCGGCCTAGTGCGATAGGCATGCCGGGCCCTCTAATTGTGATATTATCGGCGAGCGCGGCTTGTTGTTATTGGTCAACGCTTTTACCCGCAAAAATACATAATATTGAAAGAGGAATTTCGCGTAATACGGATAAATGAGCGTAAATTTACATCGTTTTAAGGTTTTACACTTTGGGACCAAAAGCGGAAGGAGGAAAGGTAATAAGGGAAGTTAGAGTGCAAGGAATGTCGGATGCGATCATACCTGTACAAACGCACCGGATCCTATTAGAACTTCAAAGTCAAGCGTGCTTGCACGAGAGTAATACTAGGATGGTGACCCCCTGGGAAGTCCTCGTGTTGCATTCCTCTTTTTGGCTTAACACCGTTGAACTTGACATGTCACTTCGCCTCAGCCTCGAAGGCGGCATCTTTAAGACAGTCTTAGATGCGATGTCGCCGTTCCATCCGGCCTAGTGCGATAGGCATGTCGGGCCCTCTAATTGTTATATTATCGGCGAGCGCGGCTTGTTGTTATTGGTCAACTCTTTTGCCCGCAAAAATACATAATATCGAAAGAGGAATATCGAGTAACACGAATAAATGAGCGTATATTTACATCGTTTTAAGGTTTTACACTTTGGGACCAATAGAGGAAGGAGGAAAGGTAATAAGGGAATTTAGAGTGCAAGGAATGTCGGATGCGATCATACCAGTACTAACGCACCGGATCCCATCAGAACTTCAAAGTCAAGCGTGCTTGGGCGAGAGTAGTACTAGGATGGGTGACCCCCTTGAAAGTCATCGTGTTGCATCCCTATTTTTGGCTTAACACTATTGCACTTGACATGTCACTTTGCCTGTGACTCGAAGGCGGCATCCGTAAGACGGTCTAGATGCGATGTCGCCGTTCCATGCGGCCTTGTGCGATAGGCATGTCGGGCCCTCTAATTGTGATATTATCGGTGAGCGCGGCTTGTTGTTATTGTCAACGCTTTTGCCCGCGAACATACATAAGATCAACAGAGGAATGTCGGGTAAAACGGATAAATGAGCGTAAATGTACGTCGTTTTAAGGTTTTACACTTCGGGTCCGAAAGCGGAAGGAGGAACAGTAGTAAGGGAATTTAGAATGCCAGGAATGTCGGATGCGATCATACCTGCACTAACGCACCGGATCCCATCAAAACTTCGAAGTCAAGCGTGCTTGGGTGAGAGTAGTACTAGGATGGGTGACCCCCTGGGAAGTCCTCGTGTTGCATCCCTCTTTTTGGCTTAACACCGTTGCACTTGACAAGTCACTTCGCCTCAGCCTCGATGGCGGCATCTGTAAGACGGTCTTAGATGCGATGTCGCCGTTCCATCCGGCCTAGTGTGATAGGCATGTCGTGCCCTCTAATTGTGATATTAGCGGCGAGCGCGGCTTGTTGTTATTGGTCACGCTTTTGCCAGCGAAAATACATAAGATCAAAAGAGGAATGTCGCGTAAAACGGATAAATGACCGTAAATGTACGTCGTTTTAAGGTTTTCCACTTTAGGATCAATAGTGGAAGGAGGAAAGGTAATACGGGAATTTAGAAGGCAAGGAATGTCGGATGCGATTATACCAGCACTAACGCACCGGATCCTATCAGAACTCTGAAGCTAAGCGTGCTTGGGCGAGAGTAGTACTAGGATGGGTGACCCCTTGGGAAGTCCTCGTGTTGCATCCCTCTTTTTGGCTTAACACCGTTGCACTTGACATTTCACTACGCCTCTGCCTCGAAGTTGGCATCAGTAAGACGTTCTAGTTGCGATGTCACCGTTCCATGCGGCCTAGTGCGATTGGCATGTCGTGCTCTCGCATTGTGATATTATCGGCGAGCGCGGCATGTTGTTATTGGTCAACGCTTTTGCCCGCGAAAATACATAAGATCAAAAGAGGAATGTCGCGTAAAACGGATAAATGAGCGTAAATATACGTCATTTTAAGGTATTATACTTTGAGACCAAAAGCGGAAGGAGGAAAGGTAATACGGGAATTTAGTGTGCAAGGAATGTCAGATGCGACTGTACCAGTACTAACGCACCGGATCCCATCAGAACTCGAAGTCAAGCGTGCTTGGGCAAGAGTAGTACTAGGATGGGTGACCCCCAGGGAAGTCCTCATGTTGCATCCCTCTTTTTGGCTTAACACAGTTGCACTTGACATGTCACTTCGCCTCTGCCTCTAAGGCAGCATTCGTAAGACGGTCTAGATGTGATGTCGCCGTTTCATGCGGCCTAGTGCGATAGGCATGTCGGGCCCTCTAATTGAGATATTATCGGCGAGCGCGGCTTGTTGTAATAGGTCAACGCTTTTGCCCGCGAAAATACATAAGATCAAAAGACGAATGTTGCGTAAAACGGATAAATGAGCGTTAATGTACGTCGTTTTAAGGTTTTACACTTTGGGACCAAAAGCGGAAGGAGGAAAGGTAATAGGGAATTAATAGTGCAAGGAATGTCAGATGCGATCATACCAGTACTAACGCACCGGATCCCCTCAGAACACCGAAGTCAAGTGTGCTTGGGCGAGAGTAGTACTAGGATGGGTGACCCCCTGGGAAGTCCTCATGTTGCATCCCTCTTTTTGGCTTAACACCGTCGCACTTGACTTGTCACTTCGTCTCTGCCTCGAAGGCTGCCTTCGTAAGATGTTCTAGAAGCGATGTCGCCGTTCCATGCGGCCTAGTGCTGTAGGCATGTCGGGCCCTCTAATTGTGATTTTATCGGCAAGCGCGGCTTGTTGTTATTGGTCAACGCTTTTGCCCGCGAAAATACATAAGAGCGAAAGAGAAATGTCGGGTAAAACGGATAAATGAGCGTAAATGTACGTCGTTTTAAGGTTTTACACCTTGGGACCAAAAGCGGAAGGAGGAAAGGTAATAAGAGAATTTAGAATGCAAGGAATGACGGATGCGATCATACCAGGACTAACACACCGGATCCCATCAGAACTACGAAGTTAAGCGTGCTTGGGCGAGAGTAGTACTAGGATGGGCGACCCCCTAGACAGTCCTCCTGTCGCATCCCTCTATTTGGCTTAACACTGTTGCACTTTACATTTCACTACGCCTTAGCCTAGTAGGCAGCATCTGTATGAAGGTCTAGATGCGATGTCGCCGTTCCATGCGGCCTAGTGCGATAGGCATGTCGGGCCCTCTAATTGTGATATTATCGGCGAGGGCGGCTTGTTGTAATTGGTCAACGCTTTTGCCCGCGAAAATACATAAGATCAAAAGAGGAATGTCGAGTAAAACGGATAAATGAGCGTAAATGTACGTCGTTTTAAGGTTTTACGCCTTGGGACCAAAAGCGGAAAGAGGAAAGGTAATAAGGGAATTTAGAATGCAAGGAATGACGGATGCGATCATACCAAGACTAACGCTCCGGATCCCATCAGAACTCCGAAGTTAAGCGTGCTTGGGCGAGAGTAGTAATAGGATGGGTGACCCCCTGGGCAGTCCTCCTGTTGCATCCCACTTTTTGGCTTAACACCGTTGCACTTCACATGTCACTACGCCTCTGCCTCGAAGTCGGGATCAGTTAGACGGTCTAGTTGGGATTTTGCCGTTCCATAGGGCATAGTGCGATTGGCATGCCAGGCCCTCTAATTGTGACATTATCGGTGAGCGCGGCTTATTGTTATTGGTCAACACTTTTTCCTGAGAAAATACATAAGATCAAAAGAAGAATGTCGGCTAAAACAGATAAATGAGTGTAAGTGTACGTCGTTTTATGGTTTTACACTTTGGGACCAAAAGCGGAAGGAGGAAAGGTAATAAGGGAATTTAGAGTGCAAGGAATGTCGGATGCGATCATACCAGTACTAACGCACCGGATCCATAAAAACTCCGAAGTCAAGCGTGCTTAAGCGAGAGTAGTACTAGGATGGGTGACCCCCTGGGAAGTCCTCGTGTTGCATCCCTCTTTTTGGCTTAACACTGTTGCACTTGACATGTCACTTCGCCTCTGCCTCGAAGGCGGCATCCAAAAGACGGTCTAGATGCGATGTTGCCGTTCCATGCGGCCTAGTGCGATAGGCATGTCGGGCCCTCTAATTGTGATATTATCGGCGAGCGCGGCTTGTTTTTTTGGTCAACGCTTTTGCCCGCGAAAATACATAAGATCAAAAGAGGAACATCACGTAAAACGGATAAATGAGCGTAAATGTATGCCGTTTTAAGGTTTTACACATTGGGACCAATTTCGGAAGGAGGAAAGGTAATAAGGTAATTTCGAATGCAAGGACTGTCGGATGCGATCATACCAGCACTAACGCACCGGATCCCATCAGAACTCCGAAGCTAAGCGTGCTTGGGCGAGAGTAGTACTAGGATGGGTGACCCCTTGGGAAGTCCTCGTGTTGCATCCCTCTTTTTGGCTTAACACTGTTGCACTTGACATGTCACTACGCCTCTGCCTCGAAGTTGGTATCAGTTAGACGGTCTAGTTGCGATGTCGTCGTTCCATGCGGCCTAGTGCGATTGGCATGTCAGGCCCTCTAATTGTGATATTATTGGCGAGCGTGGCTTGTTGTTATTGGTCAACGCTTTTGACCGGGAAAATACATAAGATCAAAAGAGGAATGTTGCGTAAAACGGATAAATAAGCATAAATGCACGTCGTCTTAAGGTTTTACACTTTGGGACCAAAAGCGGAAGGAGGAAAGGGAATAAGGAAATTTAGAGTGCAAGGAATGTCGGATGCGATCATACCAGTACTAATGCACCGGATCCCATCAGAACTCCGAAGTGAAGCGTGCTTGGGAGAGAGTAGTACTAGGATGGGTGACCCCCTGGGAAGTCCTCGTGTTGCATCCCTCTTTTTGGCTTAACACTATTGCACTTGACATGTCACTTCGCCTCTGCCTCGAAGGCGGCATCCGTAAGACGGTCTAGATGCAATGTCGCCGTTCCATGCGGCCTAGTGCGATAGGCATGCCGGGCCCTCTAATTTTGATATTATCGGCGAGCGCGGCTTGTTGTTATTGGTCAATGCTTGTGCCCGTGAAAATACATAAGATCAAAAGAGGAACGTCACGTAAAACGGATAAATGAGCGTAAATGTACGCCGTTTTAAGGTTTTACACTTCGGGACCAATAGCGGAAGGAGGAAAGGTAATAAGGTAATTTAGAATGCAAGGACTGTCGGATGCGATCATACCAGCACGAACGCACCGGATCCCATCAGAACTCCGAAGCTAAGCGTGCTTGGGCGAGAGTAGTACTAGGATGGGTGACCCCTTGGGAAGTCCTCGTGTTGCATCCCTCTTTTTGGCAAAACACTGTTGCACTTGACATGTCACTACGCCTCTGCCTCGAAGTTGGCATCAGTTAGACGGTCTAGTTGCGATGTCGCCGTTCCATGCGGCCTAGTGCGATTGGCATGTCAGGCCCTCTAATTGTGATATTATCGGCGAGCGGCTTGTTGTTATTGGTCAATGCTTTTGCCCGCGAAAATACATATGATCAAAAGAGGAATGTTTCGTGAAACGGATAAATGAGCGTAAATGTACGTCGTTTTAAGGTTTACACTTTGGGACCAAAAGCGGAAGGAGTAAAGGTAATAATGGAATTTATAATGCAAGGAATGTCGGATGCGTTCATACCAGCACTAACGCACCGAATCCCATCAGAACTCCGAAGTCAAGCGTGCTTGGGCGAGAGTAGTGTCGCGTAAAACGGATAAATGAGCGTAAATGTACGTTGTTTTAAGGTTTTACACCTTGGGACCAAAAGCGGAAGAGGGAAAGGTAATAATGGAATTTAGAGTGCAAGGAATGTCGGATGCGATCATACCAGTACTGACGCACCGGATCCCATTAGTACTCCGAAGTCAAGCGTACTTGGCGAGAGTATTACATGAGATGTCACTACTCCTTTGCCTCGAAGGCGGCATTCGTAAGACGGTCTAGTTGCGATGTCGCCATTCCATGCGGCCTAGTGCGATAGGCATGCCGGGCCTTTTTATTGTGATATTATCGGCGAGCGCAACTTGTTGTTATTGGTCAATGCTTTTGCCCGCGAAAATACATAAGATCAAAAGCGGAATGTCGGGTAAAACGGATAAATGAGCGTAAATGTACGTCGTTTTAAGGTTTACACTTTGGGACCAAAAGCGGAAGGAGTAAAGGTAATAAGGGAATTTATAATGCAAGGAATGTCGGATGCGATCATACCAGCACTAACGCACCGAATCCCATTAGTACTACGAAGTGAAGCGTGCTTGGGCGAGAGTAGTACTAGGATTGGTGACCCCCTAGGAAGTCCTCGTGTTGCATTCCTCTTTTTGGCTTAACACCGTTTCACTTAACATGTCACTACTCTTCTGCCTCGAAGGCGGCATTCGTAAGACGGTCTAGTTGCGATGTCGCCGTTCCATGCGGCCTAGTACGATAGGCATGCCGGGCCCTCTAATTGTGATATTATCGGCGAGCGCGGCTTGTTTGTATTGGTCAACGCTTTTGCCTGCGAAAATACATAAGATCAAAAGAGGAATGTTGCGTAAAACAGATAATTGAGCGTAAATGTACGTCGTTTTAAGGTTTTACACTTTGGGACAAAAAGCGGAAGGAGGAAAGGAATTAAGGGAATTTAGAATGTATGGAATGTCGGATGCAATCATACCAGCACTTACGCACCGGATCCCATCAGAACTCCGAAGTTATGCATGCTTGGGCGAGAGTAGTACTAGGATGGGTGACCCCTTGGGAAGTCCTCGCGTTGCTCCCTCTTTTTGGCTTAACACCGTTGCACTTGACATGTCACTACGCCTCTGCCTCGAAGTCGGCATCAACAAGATGGTCTAGTTACGATGTCGTCGTTCCATGCGGCCTAGTGCGACAGGCATGCCGGGCCTTCTAATTTTGATATTATCGGCGAGCGCGGCTTGTTGTTATTGGTCAACGCTTTTGCCCGCGAAAATACATATGATCAAAAGCGGAATGTTGGGTAAAACGGATAAATGAGTGTAAATGCACGTCGTTTTAAGGTTTTACACCTTGGGACCAAAAGCGGAAGGAGTAAAGGTAATAAGCGAATTTATAATGCAAGGAATGTCGGATGCGATCATACCAGCACTAACGCACTGAATCCCATCAGAACTCCGAAGTGAAGCGTGCTTGGGCGAGAGTAGTACTAGGATGGTTGAAACTCTGGGAATTCCTTTAGTTGCATCCGTCTTTTTGGCTTAACACTGATGCACTTGACATGTCACTACGCCTCTGTCTCGACGGCGGCATCCGTATGACGGTCTAGATGCGATGTCGCCGTTCCATGCGGCCTAGTGCGATAGGCATGCCGGGCCCTCTAATTGTGACATTATCGGCGAGCGCGGCTTGTTGTTATTGGTCAACGCTTTTGCCTGTGAAAATACATAAGATCAAAAGAGGAATGTTGCATAAAATAGATAAATGAGCGTAAATGTCCGTCGTTTTAAGGTTTTACACATTGGGACAAAAAGCGGAAGGAGGAAAGGAATTAAGGGAATTTAGAATGTATGGAATGCGGATGCGATCATACCAGCACATACACAACGGATCCCATCAGAACTCCGAAGTTATGCGTGCTTGGGCAAGAGTAGTACTACGATTGGTGACCCCTTGGGAAGTCCTCGCGTTGCTCCCTCTTTTTTGGCTTAACACCGTTGCACTTGACATGTCACTACGCCTCTGCCTCGAAGTCGGCATCAATAAGACGGTCTAGTTACGATGTCGTCGTTCCATGCGGCCTAGTAAGATAGGCATGCCGGGCCCTCTAATTGCGATATTATCGGAGAGCGCGGCTTGTTGTTATTTGTCAATGCTTTTGCCCGCGAAAATACATATGATCAAAAGAGGAATGTCGCGTAAAATGCATAAATGAGCGTAAATTTACGTCGTTTTAACGCTTTACACTTACGGACCAAAAGCGGAAGGAGGAAAGGTAATAAGGGAATTTAGAGTGCAAGAAATGTCGGATGTGATCATACCAGTACAAACGCACCGGAACCATAATAACTCCGAAGTCAAGCGTGCTTAAGCGAGAGTAGTAATAGGATGGGTGACCCCCTGGGAAGTCCTCGTGTTGCATCCCTCTTTTTGGATTAACAGCGTTGCACTTGACATGTCACTTTTCCTCCTCCTTGAAGGCGGCATCCGTAAGACGGTCGAGATGCGATGTCGCCGTTCCATGCGGCCTAGTGCGATAGACATGCCGGGCTCTCTAATTGTGATATTATCGGCGAGCGCGGCTTGTTGTTATTGGTCAAAGCTTTTGCCCGCGAAAATACATAAGATCAAAAGAAGAATGTTGCGTGAAACGGATAAACGAGCGTAAATGTACGTCGTTTTAAGGTTTACACTTTGGGACCAAAACCGGAAGGAGTAAAGGTAATAAGGGAATTTATAATGCAAGGAATGTCGGATGCGATCATACCAGCACTAACGCACCGAATCCCATCAGAACTCCGAAGTCAAGCGTGCTTTGGCGAGAGTAGTTTCAGGTAATACGGATAAATGAGCGTAAATGTACGTTGTTTTAAGGTTTTACACCTTGGGACCAAAAGCAGAAGGGGGAAAGGTAGTAATGGAATTTAGAGTGCAAGGAATGTCGGATGCGATCATACCAGTAATAACGCACCGGATCCCATTAGTACTCCGAAGTCAAGCGTGCTTGGGCGAGAGTGGTACTAGGATTGGTGACCCCCTAGGAAGTCCTTGTGTTGCATTCCTCTTTTTGGCTTAACACCGTTGCACTGGACATGTCACTACTCCTCTGCCTCAAAGGCGGCATTCGTAAGATGGTCTATTTGCGATGTCGCCGTTCCATGCGGCCTAGTGAGATAGGCATGCCGGGACCTTTAATTGTGATATTATCGGCGAGCGCAAATTTTTGTTATTGGTCAACGCTTTTGCCCGCGAAAATACAGAAGATCAAAAGCGGAATGTCGGGTAAAACGAATAAATGAGCGTAAACGTACGTCGTTTTAAGGTTTACACTTTGGGACCAAACGCGGAAGGAGTAAAGGTAATAAGGGAATTTACAATGCAAAGAATGTCGGATGCGATCATACCAGTACTAACGCACCGGATCCCATTAGTACTCCGAAGTCAACCGTGCTTGGGCGAGAGTAGTACTAGGATTGGTGACCCCCTAGGAAGTCCTCGTGTTGCATTCCTCTTTTTGGCTTATCACCTCTGCACTTAACATATCACTACTCCTCTGCCTCGAAGGCGGCATTCGTAAGACGGTCTAGTTGCGATGTCGCCGTTCCATGCGGCCTAGTGCGATAGGCATGCCGGGCCCTCTAATTGTGATATTATCGGCGAGCGCGGCTTGTTGTTATTAGTCAACGCTTTTGCCTGCGAAAATACATAAGATCAAAAGAGGAATGTTGCGTAAAACAGATAAATGAGCGTAAATGTACGTCGTTTTAAGGTTTTACACTTTGGGACAAAAAGCGGAAGGAGGAAAGGAATTAAGGGAATTTAGAATGTATGGAATGTCGGATGCGATCATACCAGCACATACGCACCGGATCCCATCAGAACTCCGAAGTTATGCATGCTTGGGCGAGAATATTACTAGGATGGGTGACCCCTTGGGAAGTCCTCGCGTTGCTCCCTCTTTTTGGCTTAACACCGTTGCACTTGACATGTCACTACGCCTTTGCCTCGAAGTCGGCATCAACAAGATGGTCTAGTTACGATGTCGTCGTTTCATGCGGCCTAGTGGGATAGGCATGCCGGGCCTTCTAATTTGATATTATCGGCGAGCGCGGCTTGTTGTTATTGGTCAATGCTTTTGCCCGCGAAAATACATAAGATCAAAAGCGGAATGTTGGGTAAAACGGATAGATGAGTATAAATGTTCGTCGTTTTAAGGTTTTACACTTTGGGACCAAAAGCGGAAGGAGTAAAGGTAGTAAGGGAATTTATAATGCAAGGAATGTCGGATGCGATCATACCAGCACTAACGCACTGAATCCCATCAGAACTCCGAAGTGAAGCGTGCTTGGGCGAGAGTAGTAATAGGATGGTTGAACCTCTGGGAATTCCTCTAGTTGCATCCATCTTTTTGGCTTAACACCGATGCACTTGACATGTCACTACGCCTCTGCCTCGATGGTGGCATCCGTATGACGGTCTAGATGCGATGTCGCCGTTCCATGCGGCCTAGTGCGATAGGCATGCCGGGCCCTCTAATTGTGATATTATCGGCGAGCGCGGCTTGTTGTTATTGGTCAACGCTTTTGCCTGCGAAAATACATAAGATCAAAAGAGGAATGTTGCGTAAAACAGATAAATGAGCGTAAATGTACGTCGTTTTAAGGTTTTACACTTTGGGACAAAAAGCGGAAGGAGGAAAGGAATTAAGGGAATTTAGAATGTATGGAATGTCGGATGCGATCATACCAGCATATACGCACCGGATCCCATCAGAACTCCGAAGTTATGCGTGCTTGGGCAAGAGTAGTACTACGATAGGTGACCCCTTGGGAAGTCCTCGCGTTGCTCCTTCTTTTTTGGCTTAACACCGTTGCACTTGACATGTCACTACGCCTCTGCCTCGTAGTCGGCATCAATAAGACGGTCTAGTTACGATGTCGTCGTTCCATGCGGCCTAGTGAGATAGGCATGCCGGGTTCTCTAATTGTGATATTATCGGCGAGCGCGGCTTGTTGTTATTGGTCAACGCTTTTGCCCGCGAAAATACCTGTGATCAAAAGAGTAATGTTGCGTAAAACAGATAAATGAGCGTAAATGTACGTCGTTTTAAGGTTTTACACTTTCGGACAAAAAGCAGAAGGAGGAAAGGAATTAAGGGAATTTAGAATGTATGGAATGTCGGATGCAATCATACCAGCACATACGCACCGGATCCCATTAGAACTCCGAAGTTATGCATGCTTGGGCGAGAGTAGTACTAGGATGGGTGACCCTTTGGGAAGTCCTCGCGTTGCTCCCTCTTTTAGGCTTAACACCGTTGCACTTGACATGTCACTACGCCTCTGCCTGGAAGTCGGCATCAACAAGATGGTCTAGTTACGATGTCGTCGTTCCATGCGGCCTAGTGCGATAGGCATGCCGGGCCTTCTAATTTTGATATTATCGGCGAGCGTGGCTTGTTGTTATTTGTCAACGCTTTTGCCCGCGAAAATACATAAGATCAAAAGAGGAGTGTTGCGTGAAACGGATAAACGAGCGTAAATGTACGTCGTTTTACACTTTGGGACCAAAAGCGGAAGGAGGAATCGTGATAAGGGAATTTAGAGTACAAGGAATGTCGGATGTGATCATACCAGTACTAACGCACCGGATCCCACAAGAACTCCGAAGTCATGCGTGCTTAAGCGAGAGTAGTAATAGGATGGGTGACCCCCTGGGAAGTCCGTGTGTTGCATCCCTCTTTTTGGCTTAACAGCGTTGCACTTGACATGTCACTTTTGCTCTGCCTTGAAGGCGGCATCCGTAAGACGGTCGAGATGCGATGTCGCCGTTCCATGCAGCCTAGTGCGATAGGCATGCCGGGCTCTCTAATTGTGATATTATCGGCGAGCGCGGCTTGTTGTTATTGGTCAATGCTTTTGCCCGCGAAAATACATAAGATCAAAAGAGGAGTGTTGCGTGAAACGGATAAACGAGCGTAAATGTACGTCGTTTTAAGGTTTACACTTTGGGACCAAAACCGGAAGGAGTAAAGGTAATAAGGGAATTAATAATGCAAGGAATGTCGGATGCGATCATACCAGCACTAACGCACCGAATCCCATCAGAACTCCGAAGTCAAGCGTGCTTGGGCGAGAGTAGTGTCAGGTAAAACGGATAAATGAGCGTAATTGTACGTTGTTTTAAGGTTTTACACCTTGGGACCAAAAGCAGAAGGGGGAAAGGTAATAATGGAATTTAGAGTGCAAGGAATGTCGGATGCGATCATACCAGTAATAACGCACCGGATCCCATTAGTACTCCAAAGTCAAGCGTGCTTGGGCGAGAGTAGTACTAGGATTGGTGACCCCCTAGGAAGTCCTTGTGTTGCATTCCTCTTTTTGGCTTAACACTGTTGCACTTGACATGTCACTACTCCTCTGCCTCGAAGGCGGCATTTGTAAGATGGTCTAGTTGCGATGTCGCCGTTCCGTGCGGCCTAGTGCGATTGGCATGCCGGGCCCTTTAATTGTGATATTATCGACGAGCGCAACATTTTGTTAGTGGTCAACGCTTTTGCCCGCGAAACTACATAAGATCTAAAGCGGAATGTCGGGTAATACGGATAAATGAGCGTAAATGTACGTCGTTATAAGGTTTACACTTTCGGACCAAACGCGGAAGGAGTAAAGGTAATAAGGGAATTTATAATGCAAAGAATGTCGGATGCGATCATACCAGTACTAACGCACCGGATCCCATTAGTACTCCGAAGTCAAGCGTGCTTGGGCGAGAGTATTACTAGGATTGGTGACCCGCTAGGAAGTCCTCGTGTTGCATTCCTCTTTTTGGCTTACCACCGTTGCACTTAACATGTCACTACTCCTCTGCCTCGAAGGGGGCATTCGTAAGACGGTCTAGTTGCGATGTCGCCGTTCCATGCGGCCTAGTGCGATAGGCATGCCGGGCCCTCTAATTGTGATATTATCGGCGAGCGCGGCTTGTTGTCATTGTTCAGCGCTTTTGCCTGCGAAAATACATAAGATCAAAAGAGGAATGTTGCGTAAAACAGATAAATGAGCGTAAATGTACGTCGTTTTAAGGTTTTACACTTTGGGACAAAAAGCGGAAGGAGGAAAGGAATTAGGGGAATTTAGAATGTATGGAATGTCGGATGCGATCATACCAGCACTTACGCACCGGATCCCATCAGAACTCCGAAGTTATGCATGCTTGGGCGAGAGTAGCACTAGGATGGGTGACCCCTTGGGAAGTCCTCGCGTTGCTCCCTCTTTTTGGCTTAACACCGTTGCACTTGACATGTCACTACGCCTCTGCCTCGAAGTCGGCATCAACAAGATGGTCTAGTTACGATGTCGTCGTTCCATGCGGCCTAGTGCGATAGGCATGCCGGGCCTTCTAATTTTGATATTATCGGCGAGCGCGACTTGTTGTTATTGGTCAACGCTTTTGCCCGCGAAAATACATAAGATCAAAAGAGGAATGTCACGTAAAATGTATAAATGAGCGTAAATGTACGTCGTTTTAAGGTTTTACCAATTGGGACCAAAAGCTGAAGGAGGAAAGGTAATAAGGGAATTTAGAGTGCAAGGAATGTCAGATGCAATCAAACCTGTACAAACGCACCGGATCCCATAAGAACTCCGAAGTCAAGCGTGCTTTAGCGAGAGTAGTACTAGGATGGGTGATCCCCTGGGAAGTCCTCGTGTTGCATCCCTCTTTTTGGCTTAACAGCGTTGCACTTGACATGTCACTACACCTCTGCCTCGAAGGCGGCATCCGTAAGACGGTCTAGATGCAATGTCGCCATTCCATGCGGCCTAGTGCGATAGGTATGCCAGGCTCTCTAATATTTATATTATCGGCGAGCGCGGCTTGTTGTTATTGGTCAACGGTTTTGCTCACGAAAATACATAAGATCACAAAAGAGGAATGTCGGGTAAAACAGATAAATGAGCGTAAATGTACGTTGATTTAAGGTTTTACACTTTGGGACCAAAAGCGGAAGGAGGAAAGCTAATAAGGTAATTTAGAATGCAAGGAATGTCGGATGCGATCATACCAGTACAAACGCACCGGATCCCATCAGAACTCCGAAGCAAGCGTGCTTGGGCGAGAGTAGTACTAGGATGGGTGACCCCCTGGGAAGTCCTCGTGTTGCATCCCTCTTTTTTGCTTAACACCGTTGCACTTGACATGTCACTATGCCTCTGCCTCGAAGGCGGCATCCGTATGACGGTCTAGATGCGATGTCGCCGTTCCATGCGGCCAAGTGCGATAGACATGCCGGGCCCTCTAATTGTGATATTATTGGCGAGCGCGGCTTGTTGTTATTGGTCAATGCTTTTGCTTGAAAAATACATAAGATCAAAAGAGGAATGTCGCATAAAACGGATAACTGAGCGCAGATGTACATCGTTTTAAGGTATTACACTTTTGGACCAAAAGCGGAAGGAGGAAAGGTAATAAGGGAATTTAGAGTGCAAGGAATGTCAGATTCGATCATACCAGTACTAACACACCGGGTCCCATCAGAACTCCGAAGTGTGCTTGGGCAAGAGTAGTACTAGGATGGGTGATCCCCTGGGAAGTCCCCGTGTTGAATCGCTCGTTTTTGCTTAACACCGTTGCACTTGACATGTCACTTCGCCACTGCCTCGAAGGCGGCATCCGTAAGACGGTCTAGATGAGATGTCGCCGTTCCATGCGGCCTGGTGCGATAGGCATGTTGGGCCCTCTAATTGTGATATAATCGGCGAGCGCGGCTTGTTGTTATTGGTCAACGCTTATTCCCGCGAAAATACACAAGATCAAAAGAGGAATGTCGGGTAAAACGGATAAATGAGCCTAAACGTACGTCGTTTTAAGGTTTTACACTTTGGGACCAAAAGCGGAAGTAGTAAAGGTAATAAGGGAATTTAGAATGCAAGGAATGTCGGATGCGATCATACCAGCACAAACGCACCGGATCCCATCGGAACTCCGAAGTGAAGCGTGCTTGGGCGAGAGTAGTAATAGGATGGGTGACCCCCTCGGAAGTCCTCGTGTTGCATCCCTCTTTTTGGCTTAACACCATTGCACTTGACATGTCACTTCGCCTCTGCCTCGAAGGCGGCATCCATAAGACGGTCTAGATGCAATGTCGCCGTTCCATGCGGCCTAGTGCGATAGGCATGCCAGGCCCTCTAATATTGATATTATCGTTGAGCGAAGCTTGTTGTTATTGGTCAACTCTTTTGCCCGCGAAAATACATAAGATCAAAAGAGGAATGTCGGGTAAAACGGATAAATGAGCGTAAATGTATGTCGTTTTAAGGTTTTACACTTTGGGACCAAAAGCGGAAGGAGGAAAGGTAATAAGGGAATTTAGAATGCATGGAATGTCGGATGCGATCATACCAGCACTAATGCACCAAATCCAATCAGAACTCCAAAGTTAAGCGTGCTTTGGAGAGAGTAGTACTAGGATAGGTCACACCTTGGGATGTCTTCGTGTTGCATCCCTCTTTTTGGCTAAACACCGTTGCACTTGACATGTCACTTTTCCTCTGCCTAGTGCGATCATACCAGTACAAACGCACCGGATCCCATCAGAACTCCGAGGTCAAGCGTGCTTGGGCGTGAGTAGTACTAGGATGGGTGACCCCCTAGGAAGTCCTCGTGTTGAATCGCTCTTTTCGGGTTAACATCGTTGCACTTGACATGTCACTACGCCTCTGTCTCGAAGTTGACATCCGAAAGACGGTCTAGATGCGATGTCGCCGTTCCATGCGGCCTAGGGCGATAGGCATGCCGGGCCCTCTAATTGTGATCATTTCGGCGAGCGCGGCTTGTTGTTATTGGCCAACGCTTTTGCCCGCGAAAATACATAAGATCAAAAGAGGAATGATGCATAAAACGAATAAATGAGTGTAAATGTACGTCGTTTTAAGGTTTTACACTTTGGGACCTAAAGCGGAAGGAGGAAAGGTAATAGGGAATTTAGAGTGCAAGGAATGTCGGATGCGATCATACAAGTACTAATGCACCGGATCCCATAAGAACTCCGAAGTTAAGCGTGCTTGGGCGAGAGTAGTACTAGGATGGGTGACCCCTTTGGAAGTCCTCGTATTGCATTCCTCTTTTGGGCTTAACACCGTTGCACTTGACATGTCACTTCGCCTCTGCCTCGAAGGCGGCATCCGTAAGACGGTCTAGATGCAATGTCGCCGTTCCATGTGGCCTAGTGCGATAGGCATGTCGGGTACTCTAATTGTGATATTATCGGCGAGCGTGGCTTGTTGTTATTGGTCAATGCTTTTACCCGCAAAAATACACAAGATCAAAAGAGGAATGTCGGGTAAAACGGATAAATGAGCATAAATGTAAGTCCTTTCAAGGTTTTACACTTTGGGACAAAAAGCAGAAGGAGGAAAGGTAATAAGGGAACTTAGAGTGCAAGGAATGTCGGATGCGATCATACCAGCACTATCACACCGGATCCCATCTGAACTCCGAAGTCAAGCCTGCTTGGGCGAGAGTAGTACTAGGATGGGTGACCCCCAGGGAAGTCCTCGTGTTGCATCCCTCTATTTGGCTTAACAGCGTTGCACTTGACATGCCACTACGCCTCTGCCTTGAAGGCGGCATCCGTATGTCGGTCTAGATGCGATGTCGCCGTTCCATGCGGCCGAGTGCGATAGGCATGCTAGTCCCTCTAATTTTGATATTATCGGCGAGCGCGGCTTGTTGTTATTGGTCAACGCTTTTGCCCCATAAATACAACAACCACAACAACCCAGTATAATCCCACTTAGTGGGGTCCGGGAAGGGTAGTGTGTACGCAGCATAAGATCAAAAGAGGAATGCCGCATAAAACGAATAAATGAACGTAAATGTACGTCGTGTTAAGGTTTTACACATTGGGACCAAAAGCGGAAGGAGGAAAGGTAATAAGGGAATTTAGAATGCAGAGAATGTCGGATGCGATCATACCAGCACTAACGCACCGGATCCCATTAGAACTCCGAAGTTAAGCGTGCTTGGGCGAGAGTAGTACTAGGATGGGTGACCCCTTGGGAAGTCTTCATGTTGCAATCCTCTTTTTGGCTTAACACCGTTGCACTTGACATGTCACTACGCCTCTGCCTCGAAGTCGGCATCTGTAAGACGGTCTAGTTGCGATGTCGCCGTTCCGTGCGACCTAGTGCGATAGGCATGCTGGGCCCTCTAATTGTGATATTAACACTGTTGAACTTGACATGTCACTACTCCTCTGCATCGAAGTAGGCGTCTGTAAGACGGTCTAGTTGCGATGTCGTCGTTCCATGTGGCCTAGTGTGATGGGCATGCTGGGCCCTCTAATTGTGATATTATCGGGGAACACAGCTTGTTCTTATTGGTCAACGCTTTTTCCCGTGAAAATACAAAAGATCAAAAGAGGAATGTCGCGTAAAACGGATAAATGAGCCTAATTGTACGTCGTTTTAAGGATTTACACTTTGGGACCAAAAGCGGAAGGAGGAAAGGTTATGAGGGATTTAGAGTGCAAGAAATGTCGGATGCCATCATACTAGCACCAACGCACCGGATCACATGAGAACTCCGAAGTAAAGCGACCTTGGGCGAGAGTAGTACTAGGATGGGTGAACCCCTAGGAAGTCCTCTTGTTGCATCCCTCTTTTGGCTTAACACTGTTGCACTTGACATGTCACTGCGCCTCTGCCTCGAAGGGTGCATCCGTAAGACGGTGTAGATGCTATGTCGCCATTCCATGCGGTCTAGTGCGATAGGCATGTCGGGCCCTCTAATTGTGATATTATCGGCGAGCGCAGCTTGTTGTTATTGGCAACGCTATAGCCCGCGAAAATACATAAGATAAAAAGAGTAATATCGCGAAAAACGGATAAATGAGCGTAAATATACGTCTTTTTTTGGTGTTACACTTTGGGATCAAAACCGGAAGGGCGAAAGGTAATAAGGGAATTTAGAATGCAAGGAATGTCGGATGCGATCATACCAGCACTAACGCACTGGATCCCGTCGGAACTCCGAAGTTAAGCGTGCTTGGCCGAGAGTCGTACTAGGATGGGTCAACCCTTGGGAAGTCCTCGTGTTGCATAGCTCTTTTTGGTTTAACACCATTGCACTGGACATGTCACTACGCCTCTGCCTCGAAGTCGGCGTCTGTAAGACGGTCTAGTTGCGATGTCGTCACTCCATGCGGCCTAGTGCGATAGGCATGCTGGGCCCTCTAATTGTGATATTAACACTGCTGAACTTGACATGTCACTACGCCTCTGCATCGAAGTAGGAGTCTGTAAGATGGTCTAGTTGCGATGTCGTCGTTCCATGCGGCCTAGTGCGATGGGCATGCTGGGCCCTCTAATTGTGATATTATCGGGGAGCGCGGCTTGTTTTTATTGTTCAACGCTTTTGCCCGTGAAAATACATAAGATCAAAAGAGGAATGTCGCGTAAAACGGATAAATGAGCCTAATTGTACGTCGTTTTAAGGTTTTACACTTTGGGACCAAAAGCGGAAGGAGGAAAGGTAATGAGGGATTTAGAGTGCCAGAAATGTTGGATGCCATCATACCAGCACCAACGCACCGGATCACATGAGAACTCCGAAGTTAAGCGAGCTTGGGCGAGAGTAGTACTAGGATGGGTGAACCCCTAGGAAGTCCTCCTGTTGCATCCCTCTTTTGGCTTAACACTGTTGCACTTGATATGTCACTGCGCCTCTGCCTCGAAGGCGGCATCCGTAAGACGGTGTAGATGCGATGTCGCCATTCCATGCGGTCTAGTGCAATAGGCATGTCGGGCCCTCTAATTTTGATATTATCGGCGAGCGCGGCTTGTTGTTATTGGTCAACGCTATAGCCCGTGAAAATACATAAGATCAAAAGAGGAATGTCGCGAAAAACGGATAAATGAGCGTAAATATACGTCTTTTTTTGGTTTTACACTTTGGGACCAAAACCGGAAGGGCGAAAGGTAATAAGGGAATTTAGAATGCAAGGAATGTCGGATGCGATCATACCAGCACTAACGCACTGGTTCTCATCGGAACTCTGAAGTTAAGCGTGCTTGACCGAGAGTCGTACTAGGATGGGTGAACCCTTGGGAAGTCCTCGTGTTGCATAGCTCTTTTTGGCTTAACACCGTTGCACTTGACATGTCACTACGCCTCTGCCTCGAAATTGGCATCCGTAAGAAGGTCTAGTTGCGGTGTCGTCACTCCATGCGGCCTAGTGCAGTAGGCATGCCGGACTCTCTAATTGTGATATTATCAGAGAGCGCGGCTTGTTGTTATTGGTCAAAAGAGGAATGTCGCGTAAAACGGATAAATGAGCGTATATGTACTTAGTTTTAAGGTTACACATTGGGACCAAAAGTGGAAGGAGAAAAGTTAATAAGGGAATTTAGAGTGTAAGGAATGTCGGATGCGATCATACCAGCACTAACGCACCGGGTCAGAACTCTGAAGTCAAGCGTGCTTGGGTGAGAGTAGTACTAGGATGGGTGACCCCCTGGGAAGTCCTCGTGTTGCATCCCTCTTATTTGCTTAACACCGTTGCACTTGACATGTCACTACGCCTCTACCTCGAAGGCGGCATCCGTAAGACGGTCTAGATGCGATGTCGCCATTCTATGAAGCCTAGTGCGATAGGCATGCTGGGCCCTCTAATTGTGATATTACCGGCGAGCGCGGCTAGTTGTTATTGGTCAACGCTTTTTCCCGTGAAAATACATAAGATCGATAGAGGAATGTTGCGTAAAACTGATAAATGAGCGTAAATGTACGTCATTTTAAGGTTTTACACTTTGGGGCCAAAAGAGGAAGGAGGAAAGGTAATAAGGGAAATTAGAGTGCAAGGAATGTCAGATGCGATCATACCAGCACTAACGCACCGGATCCCATAAGAACTCCCGAAGTCAAGCGTGCTTGGGCAAAAGTAGTACTCGGATGGGTGACCCCCTGGGAAGTCCTCGTGTTGCATCCCTCTTTTTGTCTTAATACCGTTGAACTTGACATGTCACTACACCTCTACCTCAAAGGCAGCATCCGTATGACGTTCTAGTTGCGATGTCGCCGTTCCATGTGGCCTAGTCTGATAGGCGTGGCGGACCCTCTAATTGTGATATCATCGGCGAGCGCGGGTTGTTGTTATTGGTCAACGCTTTTGCCCGCGAAAATACATAAGATCAAAAGAGGAATGTCGCGTAAAACCAATAAATGAGCGTAATTGTACGTCGTTTTAAGGTTTTACACTTTGGGACCAAAAGCGGAAGGTGGAAAAGTAATAAGGGAATTTAGAGTGCAAGGAATGTTGGATGCGATCATAGTAGAACTAACGCACCGGATCCCATCGGAACTCCAAAGTTAAGCGTGGTTGGGCGAGAGTAGTACTAGGATGGGTGACCCCTTGGGAAGTCCTCGTGTTTCATCCCTATTTTTTGCTTAACACCGTTGCACTTGACATGTCACTACGCCTCCGCCTCGAAGGCGACATTAGTAAGACAGGCTAGTTGGGATGTCGCCGTTCCATGCGGCCTAGTGCGATAGGCATGCCGGGCCCTCTAATTGTGATATTATCGGCGAGCGCAGCTTGTTGTTATAGGTCAACGGTTTTGCCCGCGAAAATACATAAGCTCAAAAGAGGAATCTCGCGTAAAACGGATAAATGAGCGTAAATGTACGTCGTATTAAGGTTTTACCAAAAGCAGAAGGAGGAAAGGTAATAAGGGAATTTAGAATGCAAGGAATGTCGGATGCGATCATAGTAGAACTAACGCACCGGATCCCATCGGAACGCCAAAGTTAAGCGTGGTTGGGCGAGAGTAGTACTAGGATGGGTGAGCCCTTGGGAAGTCCTCGTGTTTCATCCCTATTTTTGGCTTAACACCGTTGCACATGACATGTCACTGCGCCTCCGCCTCGAAGGCGACATTAGTAAGACAGGCTAGTTGTGATGTCGCCGTTCCATGCGGCCTAGTGCGATAGGCATGCCGGGCCCTCTAACTGTGATATTATCAGCGAGCGCAGCTTGTTGTAATAGGTCAACGGTTTTGCCCGCGAAAATACATAAGCTCAAAAGAGGAATCTCGCGTAAAACGGATAAATGAGCGTAAATGTACGTCGTTTTAAGGTTTTACACTTTGGGACCAAAAGCGGAAGGAGGAAAGGTAATAAGGGAATTTAGAATGCAAGGAATGTCGGATGCGATCATACCAGCACTAAAGCACCGGATCCCATCAGAACTCTGAAGTTAAGCATGCTTGGGCGAGAGTGGTACTAGGATGGGTGACCCCTTGGGAAGTCCTCGTGTTGCATCCCTCTTTTTGGCTTAACACCGTTGCACTTGACATGTCACTACGCCTCTGCCTCGAAGGCGGCATTTGTATGCCGGTCTAGCTGCGATGTCGCCGTTCCAAGCGGCCTAGTGCGATAGGCATGCCGGGCCCTTTTGTCGTGATATTATCGGTGAGCGCGGCTTGTTTTTATTAGTTAGCACTTTTTCCTGCAAAAATACGTATGATCAAAAGAGGAATGTCGCGTAAAACGGATAAATGAGCGTAAATGTACGTCGATTTAAGGTTTACACTTTGGGACCAAAAGCGGAAGGAGGAAAGGTAACAAGGTAATTTAGAGTGTAAGGAATGTCGGATGTGATCATATCAGCACTAACGCACCAGAACCCATCATCACTCTGAAGTTAAGCGTGCTTGGGCGAGAGTAATACTAGAATGTGTGACCCCCTGGGAAGTCCTTGTGTTGCATCCCTCTTTTTGGCTTAACACCATTAAACTTGACATGTCACTACGCCTCTGCCTCGAAGGCGGCATCTGTATGACGGTTTAGTTGCAATGTCGTCGTTCCATGCGGCCTAGTGCGATAGGCATGCCGGGCCCTCAATTTATGATATTATCGGCAAGCGCGGCTTGCTGTTATTGGTCAACGGTTTTGCCTGCGAAAATACATAAAATCAAAAGAGCAATGTCGCGTAAAACGGATAAGTGAGCGTAAATGTACGCCGTTTTAAGGTTTTACACTTAGGGACCAAAAGCGGAAGGAGGAAAGGTAATAAGGGAATTTAGAGTGCAAGGAATGTCGGATGCAATCATACCAGCACTAACGCACCAGATCCCATCAGAACTCTAAAGTTAAGCGTGCTTGGGCGAGAGTGGTACTAGGATGGGTGATCCTTTGGGAAGTCCTCGTGTTGCATCCCTCTTTTTGGCTATACCGTTGCACATGACATGTCACTATGCCTCTGCCTCAAAGGCGGTTCCGTAAGACGGTCTAGTAGCGATTTCGCCGTTCGATGCGGCCTAGCGAGATAGGCATGCCGGGCCCTCTAATTGTGATATTATCGGCAAGCGCGGCTTGTTGTTATTGGTCGATGATTTTGCCCGCGAAAAGACATAAGATCAAATGAGGAATCTCGCGTAAAGCGGATAAATGAGCGTAAATGTACGTCGTTTTAAGGTTTTACACTTTGGGACCAAAATCGGAAGGACGAAAGTTAATAAGGGAATTTAGAGTGCAAAGAATGTCGGATGCGATCATACCAGCACTAACGCACCAGATCCCATCAGAACTCCGAAGTTAAGCGTGCTTGGGCGAGAGTATTACTACGATGGGTGACCCCTTGGTAAGTCCTAGTTTTGCATCCCTCTTTTTGGCTTAACACCGTTGCATTTGACATGTCACTACGCCTCTGCCTCGAAGGCGGCATTCGTAAGACGGTGTAGTTGCGATGTCGCCGTTCCATTAGGCGTAGTGCGATTGGCATGCCGGGCCCTCTAATTGTGATATTATCGGCGAGCGCGGCTTGTTGTTATTTGTCAACGCTTTTGCCCGTGAAAATACATAAGATCAAAAGAGGAATGTCATGTAAAACGGATAAATGAGCGTAAATGTACGTCGTTTTAAGGTTTGCACTTTGGGACCAAAAGTAGAAGGAGGAAAGGTAATAAGGGAATTTAGAGTGTAAGGAATGTCGGATTTGATCATACCAGCACTAACGCACTAGAACCCATCAGAACTCTGAAGATAAGCGTGCTTGGGCGAGAGTAGTACTTGGATGAGTGACCCCCTGGGGAGTCCTCGTTTTGCATCCCTCTTTTTGGCTTAACACCGTTGAACTTGACATGTCACTACGCCTCTGCCGCGAAGGCGGCATCTGTAAGACGGTCCAGTGCGATGGGCATGCCGGGCCCTCTAATTATGATATTATCGGCTTGCGCGGCTTGTTGTTATTGTTCAACGCTTTTGCCTGCGAAAATACATAAGATCAAATGAGCAATGTCACGTAAAACGGATAAATGAGCGTAAATGTTCGTCATTTTAAGGTTTTACACATTGGGACCAATAGGGGAAAGAGGAAAGGTAATAAGGGAATTTAGAGTGCAAGGAATGTCGGATGCGATCATACCAGCACAAACACACCGGATCCCATCTGAACTCTTAAGTTAAGCATGCTTGGGCGAGAGTAGTACTAGGATGGGTGACCCCTTCGGAAGTCCTCACGTTTCATCCCTATTTTTAGATTAACACCGTTGCACTTGACATGTCGCTACGCCTCTACCTCGAAGGCGGCATCCGTAAGACGGTCTAGTTGCGATGTCGCCGTTCCATGCGGCCTAGTGCGATAGGCCCTCTAATTGTGATATTATCAGCGAGCGTGGCTTGTTGTTATTGATGAACGCTTTTGCCTGCGAAAATACATAAGATCAAAAGAGCAATGTCGCGTAAAACGGATAAATGAGCATAAATGTACGTTGTTTTATGGTTTTAAACTTTGGGACCAAAAGCGGAAGGAAGAATGGTAATAAGGGAATTTAGAGTGCAAGGAATGTCGGATGCGATCATACAACCACTAACGCACAGGATCCCATCAGAACTCTGAAGTTAAGCATGCTTGGGTGAGAGTAGTGCTAGGATGGTTGACCCCTTGGGAAGTCCTCGTGTTGCATCCCTCTTTTAGGCTTAATACTGTTGCACTTGACATGTCACTACGCCTCTGCCTCGAAGGCGGCATCCGTATGACGGTCTAGCTGCGATGTGGCCGTTCCATGCGGCCTAGTGCGATAGGCATGCCGGGCCCTCTAATTGTGATATTATCGGCGAGCGCGACTTGTTGTTATTGGTCAACATTTTTGCCTGCGAAAATACATAAAATCAAAAGAGGAATGTCGCGTAAAACGGATAAATGAGCGTAAATGTACATCTTTTGAAGGTTTTACACTTTGGGATAAAAAGCAGAAGGTGGAAAGGTAATAAGGGAATTTAGAGTGCAAGGAATGTTGGATGCGATCATACCAGCACTATCGCATCGGATCCCATCGGAAAACCAAATTTAAGCGTGCTTGGGCGAGAGTAGTACTAGGATGGGTGACTCCTTGGGAAGTCCTTGCGTTTCATCCTTATTTTTGGCTTAACATCGTTGCACTTGACATGTCACTACGCCTCTGCCTCAAAAGCGACATCCGTATGACGGTCTAGTAGCGATGTCGCCGTTCCTTGCGGCCTAGTGCGATTGGCATGCCGGGCCCTCTAATTGTGATATTATTGGCGAGCGCGGCTTGTTGTTATTCCTCAACGCTTTTGCCCGCGAAAATACATAAGCTCAATAGAGGAATCTAGCGTAAAACGGATAAATGAGCGTAAATGTACGTCGTTTTAAGGTTTTTCACTTTGGGACCAAAAGCGGAAGGAGGAAAGGTAGTAAGGGAATTTAGAATGCAAGGAATGTTGGATGCGATCATTCAAGCACTAACGCACCAGATCCCATCAGAACTGCGAAGTTAAGCGTGCTTGGGCGAGAGTAGTAGTAGGATGAGTGACCCCCTGGGAAGTCCTCGTGTTGCATCCCTCTTTTTGGCAAAATTAATATCTTACTTCTTTAATAAATCGGCGGTAGATATAATAAGTTAATAAGTGAATTTAGAGTGCAAATAATGTCGGATGCAAGCATACCAGCACTAACGCATAGGATCCCATCAGAATTTTGAAGTTAAGCGTGCTTGGGCGAGCGTAGTACTAGGATGGGTGACCTCCTGGTAAGTCCTCATGTTGCATCCCTGTTTTTGGCTTAACACCGTTGCACTTGACATGTCACTACGCCTCTGCCTGCGAAAATACATAAGATCAAAAGAGGATTGTCGCGTAAAATGGATAAATGAGCGTAAATGTACGTCGTTTTAAGGTTATACACTTTGGGACCAAAATAGGAAGGAGTAAATTTAATAAGGGAACTGAGAGTGCAAGGAATGTCGGATGCGATCATTCACGCACTAACGCACCGGATCCCATCAGAACTCTAAAGTTAAGCGTGCTTGGGCGAGAGTAGTACTAGGATGGGTGAACCCTTGGGAAGTCTTCGTGTTACATCCCTCTTTTTGTCTTAACACCATTGCACTTGACATGTCACTACGCCTTTGCCTCGAAGGCGGAAAATGTAAGACGGTCTAGTTGCGATGTCGCCATTCCATGCGGCCTAGAGCGATCGGCATGCCGGGCCCTCTAATTGTGATATTATCGGCGAGTGCGGCTTGTTGTTATTGGTCAACGCTTTTTCCCGCAAAAATACATAAGATCAAAAGAGGAATGTCGCGTAAAACGGATAAAAGAGCGTAAATGTACGTTGTTTTAAGGTTTACACTTTAGGATTAAAAGCGAAAGGAGGAAAGGTAATAAGGGAATTTAGAGGGTAAGGAATGTCGGATATGATCATACCAGCACTAACGCAACAGATCCCATCAAAACTCTGAAGCTAAGCGTGCTTGGGCGAGAGCAGTACTAGGATGGGTGACCCCTTGAGAAGTCCTCATGTTGCATCCCTCTTTTTGGCTATACTATTGCACTTGACATGTCACCACGTCTCTGCCTCAAAGGCGGCATCCGTAAGACAGTCTAGTTGCGATGTCGCCGTTCCATGCGGCCCAGTACGATAGGCATGTCGCGCCCTCTAATTGTGATATTATCGGCGAGCATGGCTTGTTGTTATTGCACTTTAAGGTTGCGATTCCATACGTCTTTTTAAGGTTTTACACTTTGGGACCAAAAGCAAAAGGAGGAAAGGTAATAAGGGAATTTAGAGTGGAAGGAACGTCGGATGCAATCATACCAGCACTAACGCACCGGATCCCATCTGAACTCCAAATTTAAGCGTGCTTGGGCGAGATTAGTACTAGGATGGGTGACCCCTTGGGAAGTCCTTCCGTTTCATCCCTATTTTTGGCTTAACACCGTTGCACTTGACATATCACTACGCCTCTGCCTCAAAGGCGACATCCGTATGAAGGTCTAGTTGCGTTGTCGCCGTTCCTTGCGTCCAAGTGCGATATGCATGCCGGGCCCTCTAATTGTGATATTATTGGCGAGCGGGTCTTGTTGTTATTGCTCAACGCTTTTGCCCGCGAAAATACATAAGATCAAAAGAGGAATCTAGCGTAAAACGGATAAATGAGAGTAAATGTACGTCGTTTTAAGGTTTTACACTTTGGGACCAAATGCGGATGGAGGTAAGGTAATAAGGGAATTTAGAATGCAAGGAATGTCGGATGCGATTATTCAAGCACTAAAGCACCAGATCCCATCAGAATTGCGAAGTTAAGAGTGCATGGGCGAGAGTAGTGCTAGGATGAGTGACCCACTGGGAAGTCCTCGTGTTGCATCCCTCTTTTTGGCAAAATTTATATCTTACTTCTTCGGCGGTAGATATAATAAGTTAATAAGTGAATTTAGAGTGCAAAAATTGTCGGATGCAAGCATACCACCACTAACGCATCGGATCCCATCAGAACTCTGAAGTTAAGCGTGCTTGGGAGAGCGTAGTACTAGTATGGGTGACCTCCTAGGAAGTCCTTGTGTTGCATCCCTGTTTTTGGCTTAACACCGTTGCACTTGACATGTCACTACGCCTCTGCCCCCGAAATACATAAGATCAAAAGAGGATTGTCGCATAAAATGGATAACTGAGCGTAAATGTACGTCGTTTTAAGGTTATACACTTTGGGACAAAAATCGGATGGAGGAAAGTTAATAAGGGAACTTAGAGTGCAAGGAATGTCGGATGCGATCAAACCTGCAGTAACGCACCGGGTCCCATCAGAACTCTGAAGTTAAGCGTGCTTGGGCGAGAGTAGTACTAGGATGGGTGACCCCTTGGGAAGTCCTCGTGTTACATCCCTCTTTTTGTCTTAACACCATTGCACTTGACAGTCACTACGCCTCTGCCTCGAAGGCGGAAATTGTAAGACGGTCTAGTTGCGATGTCGCCATTCCATGCGGCCTAGTGCGATAGGCATGCCGGGCCCTCTAATTGTGATATTATCAGCGAGCGCGGCTTGTTGTTATTGGTCAATGCTTTTGCCTGCGAAAATACTTAAGATCAAATGAGGAATGTCACGTAAAACGGATAAATGAGCGTAAATGTACATTGTTTAAAGGTTTACACTTTGGGATTAAAAGCGAAAGTAGGAAAGGTAATAAGGGAATTTAGAGGGTATGAAATGTCGGATATGATCATACTAGCACTAACGCACCAGAACCCATCAGAACTCTGAAGTTAAGCGTGCTTGGGCGAGAGTAGTACTAGGATGAGTGACCTCCTGGGAAGTCCTGGTGTTGCATCCCTCTTTTTGGCTTAACACCGTTGAACTTGACATGTCACCACGCCTCTGCCTCAAAGGCGGTATCCGTAAGACGGTCTAGTTGCGATGTCGCCGTTCCATGCGGCCTGGTGCAATAGAGAAGCCAGGCCCTCTAATTGTGACATTATCGGCGAACGCGGCTTGTTGTTATTGGTCAACGCATTTGCCCGCAAAAATACATAAGATCAAAAGAGGAATGTCGCGTAAAACGTATAAAAGAGCGTAAATGTACGTTGTTTTAAGGTTTACACTTTAGGATTAAAAGCAAAAGGAGGAAAGGTAATAAGGGAAATTAGAGGGTAAGGAATGTCGGATATGATCATACCAGCACTAACGCACCAGAACCCAACAGAACTCTGAAGTTAAGCGTGCTTGGGCGAGAGTAGTACTAGGATGAGTGGCCCCCTGGGAAGTCCTCGTGTTGCATCCCTCTTTTTGGCTTAACACGTTGAACTTGACATGTCACTACGCCTCTGCCTCGAAGGAGGCATCCGTAAGACGGTCTAGTTGCGATGGCGACGTTCCATGCGGCCTAGTGCGATAGGCATGCCGGGCCATGTAATTGTGATATTATCGGCGAGCGCGGCTTGTTGTTATTGGTCAACGCTTTTGCCTGCGGAAATTCATAAGACCAAAAGAGCAATGTCGCGTAAAACGGACAAATGAGGGTATATATACGTCGTTTTAAGGTTTTACACTTTGGGACCAAAAGCGTAAGGAGGAAAGGTAATAAGGGAATTTAGAGTGCAAGGAATGTCGGATGCGATCATACCAGCACGAACGCACCGGATCCTATCAAAACTCTGAAACTAAGCGTGCTTGGGCGAGAGTAGTACTAGGATGGGTGACCCCTTGAGAAGTCCTCATGTTGCATCCCTCTTTTTGGCTATACTGTTGCACTTGACATGTCACCACGCCTCTGCCTCAAAGGCGGCATCCGTAAGACGGTCTAGTTGCGATGTCGCCGTTCCATGCGGCCCAGTACGATAGGCATGCCGCGCCCTCTAATTGTGATATTATCGGCGAGCATGGCTTGTTGTTATTGCACTTTAAGGTTAAGATTCCATAATTCTTTTTAAGGTTTTACACTTTGGGACCAAAAGCAAAAGGAGGAAAGGTAATAAGGGAATTTAGAGTGGAAGGAACATCGGATGCGATCATACTAGCACTAACGCACCGGATCCTATCTGAACTCCAAATTTAAGCGTGCTTGTGCGAGAGTAGTACTAGGATGGGTGACCCCTTGGAAAGTCCTCGCGTTTCATCCCTATTTTTGGTTTAACACCGTTGCACTTGACATGTCACTACGCCTCTGCCTCAAAGGCGACATCCGTATGAAGGTCTACTAGCGTTGTCGCCGTTCCTTGCGGCCTAGTGCGATATGCATGCCGGGCCCTCGAATTGTGATATTATCGTCGATCGCGGCTTGTTGTTATTGCTCAACGCTTTTGCCCGCGAAAATACATAAGATCAAAAGAGGAATCTAGCGTAAAACGGATAAATGAGCGTAAATGTACATTGTTTTAAGGTTTACACTTTGGGATTAAAAGCGAAAGGAGGAAAGGTAATAATGGAATTTAGAGGGTAAGGAATGTCGGATATGATCATACTAGCACTAACACACCAGAACCCATCAGAACTCTGAAGTTAAGCGTGCTTGGGCGAGAGTAGTACTAGGATGAGTGACCTTCTGGGAAGTCCTCATGTTGCATCCCTCTTTTTGGCTTAACACCGTTGAACTTGACATGTCACCACACCTCTGCCTCAAAGGCAGCATCCGTAAGACGGTCTAGTTGCGATGTCGCCGTTCCATGCGGCCTAGAGCGATAGGCATGCCGTGCCGTCCAATTGTGATATTATCGGCGAGCATGGCTTGTTGTTATTGGTCAACGCTTTTGCCTGCGAAAATACATAATATCAAAAGAGCAATGTCACGGTAAACGGATAAATGAGCGTAAATGTATGTCGTTTTAAGGTTTTACACTTTGGGACCAAAAGCGGAAGGAGGAAAGGTAATAAGGGAATTTAGAGTGGAACGAACGTCGGATGCTATCATACCAGCACTAACGCACCAGATCCCATCAGAACTCTGAAGTTAAGCGTGCTTGGGCGAGAGTAGTACTAGGATGGGTGACCCCTTGCGAAATCCTCGTGTTACATACCTCTTTTTGGCTTAATACCATTGCACTTGACATGTCACTACGCCTCTTCCTAGAAGGCGGCATCCGTAAGACGGTCTAGTTGCGATGTCGCTGTTCCATGTGGCCTAGTGCGATAGGCATGCCAGGCCCTCTAATTGTGATATTATTGGCGAGCACCGCTTGTTGTTATTGGTCAACTCTTTTGCCTGCGAAAACACATAAGATCAAAAGAGGAATGTCCCGTATAACGGATAAATGAGCATAAATGTACGTCGTTTTAAGGTTTTACACTTTGGGACCAAAAGCGGAAGGTGGAAAGGTAATAAGGGAAATTAGTGTGCAAGGAATGTTGGATGCGATCATACCAGCACAAATGCACCAGATCCCATCAGAACTGCAAATTTAAGCGTGCTTGGTCGAGGGTAGTACTAGGATGGGTGACCCCCTGGGAAGTCCTTCTGTTGCATCACTCTTTTTGGCAAAATTAATATCTTACTTCTTTAATAAATCGGTGGTAGATATAATAAGTTTATAAGGGAATTTAGAGTGTAAGGAATGTCGGATGCGAGCATACAAGCACTAACGCACCGGATCCCATCAGAACTTTGAAGTTAATAGTGCTTGGGCGAGAATAGTACTAGAATGGGTGTCCCCGTGGGAAGTCCTCGTGTTCCATCCCTCTTTCTTTTGCAAAATTAATATCTTACTTCTTTAATAAATCGGCGATAGGTATAGTAAGTATATATGGGAATTTAGAGTGCAACGAATGTTGGATGTGATCATACCAGCACTAACGCACCGGATCCCATCAGAACTCCGAAGTAAAGCGAGCTTGGGCGAGAGTAGTATAGGATGGGTGACCCCTGGGAAGTCCTCGTGTTGCATCCCTCTTTTTGGAAAAATTAATATCTTACTTCTGTAATAAATCGGCGGTAGATATAATTAGTTTATAAGGGAATTTAGAGTGCAGGAATGTCGGATGCGATCATACCAGCACTAACGCATCGGATCCCATCAGAACTCCGAATTTTAGCGTGCTTGGGCGAGAGTAGTACTAGGATGGGTGACCCCCTGGGAAGTCCTCGTGATACATCCCTCTTTTTGGAAAAATTAATATCTTACTTCTGTTATAAATCGGTGGTAGATATAATAAGTTTATAAGGGATTTAGAGTGCAAGGAATGTCGGATGCGATCATACGAGCACAACGCACCGGATCCCATTAGAACTCCGAAGTTAAGCGTGCTTGGCGAGAGTAGTACTAGGAGGGGTGACCCCCTGGGAAGTCCTCGTGTTGCATCCCTCTTTTTGATTTAACACCGTTGCACTTGACATGTCCCCATGCCTCTCCCCGCGAAAATACACAAGATCAAAAGAGGAATGTCGCGTAAAATGGATAAATGAGCGTAAATGTACGTCGTTTTAAGGTTTTACATTTTGGGACAAAAATCGGAAGGTGGAAAGTAAATAAGGGAATTTAGAGTGCAAGGAATGTCGGATGCGATCATGCCAGCACTAACACACCGGATCCCATCAGAACTCCGAAGTGAAGCGTGTTTGGGTGAGAGAGTACTAGGATGGGTGACCCCTTGGGAAGTCCTCGTGTTGCATCCCTCTTTTTGGCTTAACACCGTTGCACTTAACATGTCACTACGTCTCTGCCTCGAAAGCGCCATCTGTAAGACGGTCTAGTTACGATGTCGCCATTCCATGCGGCCTAGTGATAGGCATGCCGGGCCCTCTGATTGTGATATTATTGGCGAGCGCGGCTTGTTGTTATTTGTCAACGCTTTTGCCCGCAAAAATACATAAGATCAAAAGAGGAATGTCGGTAAAACGGATAAATGAGCGTAAATGTACGTCGTTTTAAGGTTTTACACTTTGGGACCAAAAGCGGAAGGAGGAAAGGTAATAAGGGAAATTAGAGTGTAAGGAATGTCGGATGGGATCATACCAGCACAAACGCACCAGAACCCATCAGAACTCTGAAATTAAGCGTGCTTGGGCGAGATTAGTACTATGATGAATGACCCCCTAGAAAGTCCTCGTGTTGCATCCCTCTTTTTGGCTTAACACCGTTTAACTTGACATGTCACTTTGCCTCTACCTCGAAGGCAGCATCCGTAAGACGGTCTAGTTGCGATGTCGCCGTTACATGCGGCCTAGTGCGATAGACATGCCGGGGCCTCTATTTGTGATATTATCGGCGAGCGCGGCTTGGTGTTACTGGTCAACGCTTATGCCTGCGAAAATACATAAGATCAAAAGAGCAATGTCGCGTAAAACGGATAAATGAGCGTAAATGTACGTCATTTTAAAGTTTTACACTTTGGGACCAAAAGATGTAGGAGGAAACGTAATAAGGGAATTTAGAGTGCAAGTAATGTCGGATGCGATCATACCAGCACTAACGCACCGGATCCCATCGAAACTCTGAAGCTAAGCGTGCTTGGGCGAGAGTAGTACTAGGATGGGTGACCCGTTGGGATGTCCTCGTGTTGCATCCCTCTTTTTGGTTTAACACCGTTGAACTCGACATGTCACTACGCCTCTGCCTCGAAGGCAGCATCCGTAAGATAGTCTAGTTGCGATGTCGCCGTTCCATGCGGCCTAGTGCGATAGGCATGCCGGGCCCTCTAATTGTGATATTATCGGCGAGAGTGGCTTGTTGTTATTGGTCAACGCTTATGCCTGTGGAAATACATAAGATCAAAAGAGCAATGTCGCGAAAATGGATAAGTGAGCGTAAATGTACGTCATTTTAAGGTTTTACACTTTGGGACCAAAAGCGGAAGGAGGAAAGTAGATAAGGGAATTTAGAGTGCAAGGAATGTCGTATGCGATCATGTCAGCACTAACACACCGGATCCCATCAGAACTCCGAAGTGAAGCGTGTTTGGGCGAGAGAGTACTAGGATGGGTGACCCCTTGGGAAGTCCTCGTGTTGCATCCCTCTTTTTGGCTTAACACCATTGCACTTAACATGTCACTACGCCTCTGCCTCGAAAGAGCCATCTGTAAGACGGTCTATTACGATGTCGCCGTTCCATGCGGCCTAGTGATAGGCATGCCGGGCCCTCTAATTGTGATATTATTGGCGAGCGCGGCTTGTTGTTATTGGTCAACGCTTTTGACCGTGAAAATACAAAAGATCAAAAGAGGAATGTTGCGTAAAATGGAAAAATAAGCATAAATGCACGTCGTTTTAAGGTTTTACACTTTGGGACCAAAAGCGGAAGGAGGAAAGGTAATAAGGAAATTTAGAGTGCAAGGAATGTCGGATGCGATCATACTAGTACTAATGCACCGGATCCCATCAGAACTCCGAAGTGAAGCGTGCTTGGGCGAGATTAGTACTATGATGAGTGACCCCCTAGAATGTCCTCGTGTTGCATCCGTCTTTTTGGCATAACACCGATGCACTTGACATGTCACTACGCCTCTGCCTCGATGGCGGCATCCGTATGACGGTCTAGTTGCGATGTCGCCGTTACATGCGGCCTAGTGCGATAGGCATGCCGGGGTCTCTATTTGTCATATTATCGGCGAGCGCGGCTTGTTGTTATTGGTCAACGCTTATGCCTGCGAAAATACATAAGATCAAAAGAGCAATGTCGCGTAAAACGGATAAATGAGCGTAAATGTACGTCATTTTAAAGTTTTACACTTTGGGACCAAAAGATGAAGGAGGAAACATAATAAGGGAATTTAGAGTGTTAGTAATGTCGGATGCGATCATACCAGCACTAACGCACCGGATCCCATCAGAACTCTGAAGCTAAGCGTGCTTGGGCGAGAGTAGTACTAGGATGGGTGACCCCTTGGGATGTCCTCGTGTTGCATCCCTCTTTTTGGTTTAACACCGTTGAACTCGACATGTCACTACGCCTCTGCCTCGAAGGCAGCATCCGTAAGACGGTCTAGTTGCAATGTCTCCGTTCCATGCGGCCTAGTGCGATAGGCATGCCGAGCCCTCTAATTGTGACATTATCGGCGAGAGCGGCTTGTTGTTATTGGTCAACGCTTATGCCTGCGAAAATACATAAGATCAAAAGAGCAATGTCGCGTATAATGGATAAGTGAGTGTGAATGTACGTCGTTTTAAGGTTTTACACTTTGGGACCAAAAGCGGAAGGAGGAAAGGTACTAAGGGAATTTAGAGTGCAAGGAATGTCGGATGCGATCATACCAGCACTAACGCACCTGATCCCATCAAATCTCTGAAGTTTAGCGTGCTTGGGCGAGAGTAGTACTTGGATGGGTGACCCCTTGGGAAGTCCTCGTGTTGCATCTCTCTTTTTGGCTTAATACTGTTGCACTTGACATGTCACTACGCCTCTCCCTCGAAGGCAGCATCCGTAAGGCGGTCTAGTATGTCGCCGTTCCATGCGACCTAGTGCGATAGGCATGCCAGGCCCTCTAATTGTGATATTATCTACGAGCGCGGCTTGTTGTTATTGGTCAACGCTTACGCCTGCGAAAATACATAAGATCAAAAGAGCAATGTCGCGTAAAATGGATAAATGAGGGTAAATGTACTTCGTTTTAAGGTGTTACATTTTGGGACCAATAGTGGAAGGAGGAATGGTAATGAGGGCATTTAGAGTGCAAGGAATGTCGGATGCGATCATACCAGCACAAACGCACCAGATCCCATCAGAACTATGAAGTTAAGCGTGCTTGGGCGACAGTTGTACTAAGATGGGTGACCCCTTGGGAAGTCCTCGTGTTGCATCTCTCTTTTTGGCTAAATACTGTTGCACTTGACATGTCACTACGCCTCTGCCACGAAGGTGGCATCCGTAAGACGATCTAGTTGCGATGTCGCCGTTCCATGCGGCCTAGTGCGATAGGCATGCCGGGCCCTCTAATTGTGATATTATTGGCGAGGGCGGCTTGTTGTTATTGATCAACGCTTTTGCCTGCGAAAATACATAAGATCAAAAGAGGAATGCCGCGTAAAATGGATAAATGAGCGTAAATGTACGTCGTTTTAAGGTTTTACACTTTCGGACAAAAAGTAGAAAGAGGAAAGTTTATAGGAGAATTTAGAGTGCTAGGAATGTCGGATGCGACCATACCTGCACTAACGCATTGGATCCCATCAGAACTCTGAAGTTAAGCATGCTTGGGCGAGAGTAGTACTAGGATGGGTGACCCACTGGGAAGTCCTCGTGTTGCATCCCTTTTTTTTCCTTAACACCGCTAAACTTGACATGTCAGTATGCCTCTGCCTCGAAGGCGGCATCAGTAAGACGGTCTAGTTGCGATGTCGCCATTCCATGCGGCAGAGTGCGATAGCCATGCCGGGCCCTCTAATTTTGATATTATCGGCGAGCGTGGCTTGTTGTTATTGGTCAATGCTTCTGCCCGCGAAAATACATTGGATCAAAAGAGGAATGTCGGGTAAAACGGATAAATGAGTGTAAATGTACGTCGTTCTAAGGTGTTACACTTTGGGACCTAAAGCGGAAGGAGGAAAAGTAATAAGGGAATTTAGAGTGCAAGGAAAGTCAGATGCGATCAAACCAGCACTAACGCTCGGAACTCCGAATTTAAGCGTGCTTGGGCGAGATTAGTACTACGATTGGTGACCCCTTGGGAAGTCCTCGCGTTTCGTCCCTATTTTTGGCTTAATACCGTTGCACTTGACATGTCACTACGCCTCTGCCTCGAAGGTGACATTCGTAAGACAGTCTAGTGGCGATGTCGCCATTCCATGCGGCCTAGTGCGATAGGCCTGCCAGGCCCTCTAATTGTGATATTATCGGCGAGCGCGGCTTGTTTTTATTGGTCAACGATTTTGCCCGCGAAAATACATAAGATCAAAAGAGGAATCTCGCGTAAAACGGATAAATGAGCGTAAATGTACGTCGTTTTAAGGTTTTAAACTTTGGGACAACAAGCGGAAGGAAGAAAGTTTATAACGGAATTTAGAGTGCAAGGAATATCAGTTGCGATCATACCAGCACTAACGCACCGGATCCCATCAGAACTCCGAAGTTAGGCGTGCTCGGCGAGAGTAGTACTAGGATGGGTGACCCCCTGGGAAGTCCTCGTGTTGCATCCCTCTTTTTGTCTTAACACCGTTGAACTTGACATGTTACTACGCCTCTGCCTCGAAGGCGACATCCGTAAGACGGTCTAGTTGCGATGTCGCCGTTCCATGCGGCCTAATGCGATAGGCATGCTGGGCCCTCTAAATGTGATATTATCGGCGAGCGCGGCTAGTTGTTATTGGTCAGCGCTTTTGCCCGCGAAAATACATAAGATCGAAAGAGGAATCTTGCATGAAACGGATAAATGAGCGTAAATGTACGTCGTTTTAAGGTTTTACACTTTGGGACAAAAAGCGGAAGGAGGAAAGTTGATAAGAGAATTTAGAGTGCTAGGAATGTCGGATGCGATCATACCAGCACTAACGCATTGGATCCCATCAGAACTCTGAAGTTAAGCGTGCATGGGCGAGAGTAGTACTAGGATGGGTGACCCCTTGGGAAGTCCTTGTGTTGCATCCATCTTTTTGGCTTAACACCGTTGCACTTGACATGTCACTATGCCTCTGCCTCGAATGCGGCATCCGTAAGACGGTCTAGTTGCGATGTCGCCATTCCATGCGGCCTAGTGCGATAGGCATGCCGGGCCCTCTAATTGTGATATTATTGGCGAGCGCGGCTTGTTGTTATTGGTAAACACTTTGTCCAGCGAAAATACATAAGATCAAAAGTGCAATGTCGCGTAAAACGGATAAATGAGCGTAAATGTACGTCGTTCTAAGGTATTACACCTTGGGACCAAAAGCGGAAGGAGGAAAAGTAATAAGGGAATTTAGAGTGCAAGGAAAGTTAGATGCGATCAAACCAGCACTAACGCTCGGAACTCCGAATTTAAGCGTGCTTGGGCGAGATTAGTACTACGATGGGTGACCTCCTGGGAAGTCCTCGCGTTTCGTCCCTATTAATGGCTTAACACCGTTGCACTTGACATGTCACTACGCCTCTGCCTCGAAGGTGACATTCGTAAGACAGTCTAGTGGTGATGTCGCCATTCAATACGGCCTAGTGCGATAGGCCTGCCAGGCCCTCTAATTGTGATATTATCGTCGAGCGCGGCTTGTTTTTATTGGTCAACGCTTTTGCCCGCGAAAATACATAAGATCAAAAGAGGAATCTCGCGTAAAACGGATAAATGAGCGTAAATGTACGTCGTTTTAGGGTTTTAAACTTTGGGACAACAAGCGGAAGGAAGAAAGTTTATAAGGGAATTTAGAGTGCAAGGAACATCAGATGCGATCATACCAGCACTAACGCACCGGATCCCATCAGAACTCCGAAGTTAAGCGTGCTCGGCGAGAGTAGTACTAGGATGGGTGACCCCCTGGGAAGTCCTCGTGTTGCATCCCTCTTTTTGTCTTAACACCGTTGAACTTGACATGTTACTACGCCTCTGCCTCGAAGGCGACATCCGTAAGACGGTCTAGTTGCGATGTCGCCGTTCCATGCGGCCTAATGCGATTGGCATGTTGGGCCCTCTAATTGTGATATTATCGGCGAGCGCGGCTAGTTGTTATTGGTCAGCGCTTTTGCCCGCGAAAATACATAAGATCAAAAGAGGAATCTTGCATGAAACAGATAAATGAGCGTAAATGCCCGTCGTTTTAAGGTTTTACACTTTGGGACAAAAAGCGGAAGGAGGAAAGTTGATAAGAGAATTTAGAGTGCTAGGAATGTCGGATGCGATCATACCAGCACTAACGCATTGGATCCCATCAGAACTCTGAAGTTAAACGTGCATGGGCGAGAGTAGTACTAGGATGAGTGACCCACTGGGAAGTCCTCGTGTTGCATCCCTTTTTTATGCTTAACACCATTGAACTTGACATGTCACTATGCCTCTGCCTTGAAGGCGGCATCCGTAAGATGGTCTAGTTGCGATGTCGCCATTCCATGCGGCCTAGTGCGATAGGCATGCCGGGCCCTCTAATTGTGATATTGTCGGCGAGCGCGGCTTGTTGTTATTGGTAAACACTTTGTCCAGCGAAAATACATAAGATTAAAAGTGCAATGTCGCGTAAAACGGATAAATGAGCGTAAATGTACGTCGTTGTAAGGTATTACACCTTGGGACCAAAAGCGGAAGGAGGAAAAGTAATAAGGGAATTTAGAATGCAAGGAATGTTGGATGCGATCATACCAGCACTAACGCACTAGTGGCGACGTCGCCATTCCCTGCGGCCTAGTGCGATAGGCATGCCAGGCCCTCTAATTGTGATATTATCGCAAGCGCGGCTTGTTGTTATTGGTCAACGCATTTGCCCGCGAAAATACATAAGATCAAAAGAGGAATCTCGCGTTAAACGGATAAATGAGCGTAAATGTACGTCGTTTTAAGGCTTTAAACTTTGGGACAAAAACCGGAAGGAAGAAAGTATATAAGGGAATTTAGAGTGCAAGGAATATCGGATGCGATCATACTAGCACTAATGCACCGGATCCCATCAGAATTTCAAAGTTAAGTGTGCTCGGGCGAGAGCAGTACTAGGATGGTTGACCCCCTGGGAAGTCCTCGTGTTGCATCACTCTTTTTGGCTTAACACCGTTGAACTTGACATGTCACTACGCCTCTGCCTCGAAGGCGGCATCCGTAAGATGGTCTAGTTGCGATGTCGCTGTTCCATGCGACCTAGTACGATAGGTATGCCGGGCTCTCTAGTTGTTATATTATCGGCGAGCGCGGCTAGTTGTTATTTGTCAACTTTTTTGCCCGCGAAAATACATAAGATGAAAAGAGGAATCTCGCATAAAACGGATAAATGAGCGTAAATGTACGTCGTTTTAAAGTTTTACACTTTCGGACCAAAAGCGGAAGGAGGAAAGGTAATAAGGGAATTTAGAATGCAAGGAATGTCGGATGCGATCATACAAGCACTAACGTAGTAGATATAATAAGATAATAAGGGAATTTAGAGTGCAAGGAATGTCGGATGCGATCATACCAGCAATAACGCAGCGGATCCCGTCAGAATTCCAAAGTTAAGCGTGCTTGGGCTAGAGTAGTATTAGGATGGGTGACCCCTGGGAAGTCCTTGTGTTGAATCCCTCTTTTTGGCAAAATTAATATCTTACTTCTTTAATAAATCGGCGGTAGATATGATAAGTTAATAAGGGAATTTAGAGTACAAGAAATGTCGGATCCGAGCATACCAGCATTAACGCATAGGATCCCATCAAAACTCTGAAGTTAAGCGTGCTTGGGCGAGAGTAGTACTAGGATGGGTGACTTTCTGGGAAGTCCTCGTGTTGCATCCCTCTTTTTGGCTTAACACCGTTGCACTTGACATGTCACTATGCCTCTGCCCGTGAAAATACATAAGATCAAAAGAGGAATGTCGCGTAAAATGGATAAATGAGCGTAAATGTACGTCGTTTTTAGGTTTTACACTTTGGGACCAAAATCGGAAGGAGGAAAGTTAATAAGGGAATTTAGAGTGCAAGGAATGTCGGATGCGATCATACCAACTCTACCGTACTAGGATGGGTGACCCCTTGGGAAGTCCTTGTGTTGCATCCATCTTTTTGGCTTAACACCGTTGCACTTGACATGTCACTACGCCTCTGCCTCGAAGGTGGCATTCGTATGACGGTCTAGTTGTGATGTGGCCGTTCCATGCGGACTAGTGCGATAGGCATGCCGGGCCCTCTAATTGTGATATTATCGGCGAGCGTGGCTTGTTGTTATTGGTCAACGCTTCTGCCCCCGAAAATACATTAGATCAAAAGAGGAATGTCGGGTAAAACAAATAAATGAGCGTAAATGTACGTCGTTTTATGGTTTACACTTTGGGAACAAATGTGGAAGGAAAAATGTAATAAGGTAATTTAGAGTGTAAGGAATGTCGGATGTGATCATACCAGCACTAACGCACGAGAACACATCAGAACTCTGAAGTTAAGCGTGCTTGGGAGAGAGTAGTATTAGGATGAGTGACCCCCTGGGAAGTCCTCGTGTTGCATCCCTCTATTTGGCTTAACACAGTTTCGCTTGACATGTCCCTATGCCTCTGCCCGCGAAAATACATAAGATGAAAAGAGGAATCTCGCATAAAACGGATAAATGAGCGTAAATGTACGTCGTTTTAAAGTTTTACACTTTGGGACCAAAAGCGGAAGGAGGAAAGGTAATAAGGGAATATTGAATGCAAGGAATGTCGGATGCGATCATACAAGCACTAACGTAGTAGATATAATAAGTTAATAAGGGAATTTAGAGTGCAAGGAATGTCGGATGCGATCATACCAGCACTAACGCAGCGGATCCCGTCAGAATTCCAAAGTTAAGGGTGCTTGGGCGAGAGTAATACTAGGATGGGTGACCCCTGGGAAGTCCTTGTGTTGCATCCCTCTTTCTGGCAAAATTAATATCTTACTTCTTTAATAAATCGGCGATAGATATGATAAGTTAATAAGGGAAATCAGAGTGCAAGGAATGTCGGATGCGAGCATACCAGCATTAACGCATCGGATCCCATCAGAACTCTGAAGTTAAGCGTGCTTGGGCGAGAGTAGTACTAGGATGGGTGACCTCCTAGGAAGTCCTCGTGTTGCATCCCTCTTTTTGGCTTAACACCGTTGCACTTGACATGTCACTATGCCTCTGCCCGTGAAAATACATAAGATCAAAAGAGGAATGTCGCGTAAAATGGATAAATGAGCGTAAATGTACGTCGTTTTTAGGTTTTACACTTTGGGACAAAAATCGGAAGGAGGAAAGTTAATAAGGGAATTTAGAGTGTAAGGAATGTCGGATGCGATCATACCAACTCTACCGTACTAGGATGGGTGACCCCTTGGGAAGTCCTTGTATTGCATCAATCTTTTTGGCTTAACACCGTTGCACTTGACATGTCACTACGCCTCTGCCTCGAAGGCGGCATTCGTACGACGGTCTAGTTGTGATGTGGCCGTTCCATGCGGCCTAGTGCGATAGGCATTTCGGGCCCTCTAATTGTGATATTATCGGCGAGCGCAGCTTGTTGTTATTGGTCAACGCTTCTGCCCGCGAAAATACATTAGATCAAAAGAGGAATGTCGGGTAAAACGAATAAATGAGCGTAAATGTACGTCGTTTAATGGTTTACACTTTGGGAACAAAAGCGGAAGGAAAAAGGTAATAAGGGAATTTAGAGTGTAAGGAATGTCGGATGTCATCATACCAGCACTAACGCACGAGAACCCATCAAAACTCTGAAGTTAAGCATGCTTGGGAGAGAGTAGTACTAGGATGAGTGACCCCCTGGGAAGTCCTCGTGTTGCGTCCCTCTTTTTGGCTTAACACAGTTTCGCTTGACATGTCCCTATGCCTCTGCCCTCGAAAATACATAAGATCAAAAGAGGAATGTCGCGTAAAATGGATAAATGAGAGTAAATGTACGTCGTTTTAAGTTTTGACACTTTGGGACCAAAAGCGGAAGGAGGAAAGTGTATAAGGGAATTTAGAGTGCAAGGAATTTCGGATGCGATCATACCAGCCCTAACGCACCGGATCTCATCAGAACTCCAAAGTTAAGCGTGCTTTGGCGAGAGTAGTACCAGGATGGGTGACCCATTGGGAAGTCCTCGTGTTGCATCACTATTTTTAGCTTAACACCGTTGCACTAGACATGTCACTACAGCTCTGCCTCGAAGGCGACATCCGTAAGACGGTCTAGTTGTGATGTCCTCGTTCCATGCGGCCTGGTGCGATAGGCATGCCGGGCCCTCTAATTGTGATATTATCGGCGAGCGCGGCTTGTTGTAATTGGTAAATGCTTTTGCCTGCGAAAATACATAAGATCAAAAGAGCAATGTCGCGTAAAACGGATAAATGAGTGTAAATGTATGTCGTTTTAAGGTTTTACACATTGGGACCAAAAGCAGAAGGAGGAAAGGTAATAAGGGAATTTAGAGTGCAACATTGGATGCGATCATACCAGCACTAACGCACCGGATCCTATCAGAACTCTGAAGATATGCGTGCTCAGGCGAGAGTAGTACCATGATGGGTGACCCCATGGGAAGTCCTTGTGTTGCATCCCTCTTTTTGGCTTAATACCGTTGCACTTGACATGTCACTACGCCTCTGCCTCGAAGGCGGCATCCGGAAGACGGTCTAGTTGCGATGTCGGCGTTCGCCGGGCCCTCTAATTGTGATATTATCGGCGAGCGCGGCTTGTTGTTATTGGTCAACGCTTTTGCCTGCGAAAATACATAAGATCAAAAGAGGAATGTAGCGTAATACGGGTAAATGATCGTAAATGTATGTCGTTTTAAGGTTTTACACTTTGGGTCCAAAAGCGGAAGGAGGAAAGGTTATAAGGAAATTTAGAGTGCAAGGAATGTCGGATGCGATCATACCCGCACTAACGCACCGGATCCCATCAGAAATCTGAAGTTAAGTGTGCTTGGGCGAGATTAGTACTATGAAGGGCGACCCCTTGGGAAGTCCTCGTGTTGTATCCCTTTTTTGGCTTAATACAGTTGCACTTGACATGTCACTACGCCTCTGCCTCGAAGGCGCCATCCGTAAGACGGTCTAGTTGCGATGTTGCCGTTCCATGCGGCCTAGTGCGATAGGCATGTCGGGCCCTCTAATTGTGATATTATCGGCGAACGCGACTTGTTGTTATTGGTCAATGCTTTTGCCCGCGAAAATACATATGATCAAAAGAGGAATCTCGCGTAAAATGGATAAATGAGCGTAAATGTACGTCGTTTTAAGGTTTTACACTTTGGGACCAAAAGCGGAAGGAGGAACGATAATAAGGGAATTTAGAATACAAGAAATATTGGATGCGATCATACCTGCACTAACGCACCAAATCCCATCAGAGCTGCGAAGTTTAGCGTGCTTGGGGGAGAGTAGTACTAGGATGGGTGACCCCCTGGGAAGTCCTCGTGTTGCATCCCTCTTTTTAACATAATTAATATCTCACTTCATTAATAAATCGGCGGTAGATATAATAAGTTTATAAGGGAATTTAGAGTGCATGGAATGTCGGATGCGAGCATATCAGAACTAACGCACCGGATCCCATCAGAACTCTGAAGTGAAGCGTGCTTGGGCGAGAGTCGTACTAGGATGGGTGACCCCCTAGGAAGTCCTCGTGTTGCGTCCCTCTTTTTGGAAAAATTAATATCTTACTTCTTTAATATATCGGCGGTATACATAATAAGATTACAAGGGAATTAAGAATGCAAGGAATGTCGGATGTGATTATACCAGCACTAATGCACCGGATCCCATCAGAACTCCGAATTTAAGCGTGCTTGGGCGAGAGTAGTACTAGGATGTGTGATCACCTTGGAAGTCCTCGTGTTGCATCCCTCTTTTTGGCAAAATTAATATCTTACTTCTGTAATAAATCGGAGGTAGATATAATAAGATTATAAGGGAATTTAGAGTACAAGGAATGTCGGATGCGATCATACCAGCACTAACGCACCGGATCCCATCAGAACTCCGAAGTTAAGCGTGGTTGGGCGAGAGTCGTACTAGGATGGGTGACCACCTGGGATGTCCTCATGTTGCATCCCTCTTTTTTGCTTAACACCGTTGCACTTGACATGTCACTACGCCTCTGCCTCGAAGTCGGCATCCGTAAGATGGTCTAGTTGCGATGACGCCATTCCATGCACCCTAATGCGATAGACAAGCCGGGCCCTCTAATTGTGATATTATTAGCGAGCGCGGCTTGTTGTTATTGGTCAACGCTTTCGCCCGCGAAAATACATAATATCAAATGAGGAATGTCGCGTAAATTTACGTTGTTTTAAGGTTTACACTTTGGGACAAAAATCAGAAGGAGGAAAGGTAATAACGGGATGTAGAATGCAAGGAATGTCGGATGCGATCATACCAGCACAAGCGCACTAGATCCCATCAGTACTCCGAAGTTAAGCGTGCTTGGGCGAGAGTTGTACTAGGATGGGTGACCCCTTGGGAAGTCCTCGTGTTGCATCCCTCTTTTTGGCAAAATTAATATCTTACTTCTTTAATAAATTGGCGGTAGATATAATAAGTTTATAAGGGAATTTAGAGTGCAAGGAATATCGGATGCGATCATACCAGCACTAACGCACCGGATACCATCAGAACTCCGAAGTTAAGCGTGCTTGGGCGAGAGTAGTACTAGGATGGGTGAACCCCTTGGAAGTCCTCGTGTTGCATCCCTATTTTTGGCTTAACTCCGTTGCACTAGACATGTCACTATGCCTCTACCTCGAAGGCGACATCCGTAAGACGGTCTAGTTGCGATGTCGCCGTTACATGCGGCCTAGTGCGATAGGCATGCCGGACCCTCTAATTGTGATATTATCGGCGAGCACGGCTGGTTGTTATTGGTCAACGCTTTTGCCCGCGAAAATACATAAGATCAAAAGAGGTATCTCGCGTAAAACGAATAAATGAGCGTAAATCTACGTCGTTTTACGGTTTTACACTTTGGGACCAAAAGCGGAAGGAGGAAAGGTAATAAGGGAATTTAGATAGCAAGAAATGTCGGATGTGATCATACCAGCACTAACCCACCGGATCCCATCAGAATTGCGAAGTTAAGCGTGCTTGGGCGAGAGTAGTACTAGGATGGGTGTCTCCCTAGGAAGTCCTCGTGTTGCATCCCTCTTTTTGGCAAAATTAATATCTTACTTCTTTAATGAATCGGCGGTATATATAATAAGTTAATAAGGGAATTTAGAGTGCAAGGAATGTCGGATGCGATCATACCAGCACTAACGCACCGGATCCCGTCAGAACTCTGAAGTTAAGCGTGCTTGGGCGAGAGTAGTACTAGGATGGGTGACTCCCTAGGAATTCCTCGTGTTGCATCCCACTTTTTGGAAAAATTAATATCTTACTTCTTTAATAAATCGACGGTAGATATAATAAGTTTATAAGGGAATTTAGAGTGCAAGGAATGTCGGATGCGATCATACCAGCACTAACGCACCGGATCCCATCTGAACTTTGAAGTTAAGCGTGCTTGGGCGAGAGTAGTACAAAGATGGGTGACCCCCTGGAAAGTCCTCGTGTTGCATCCCTCTTTTTGGTAAAATTAAAATCTTACTTCTGTAATAAATCGGCGGTAGATATAATTAGTTTATATGGGAATTTAGAGTGCAAGGAATTTTGGATGCGATCATACCAGCACTAAGGCACCGGATCCCATCAGAACTCCGAAGCTAAGCGTGCTTCGGCGAGAGTAGTACTAGGATGGGTGAACAACTTGGAAGTCCTCGTGTTGCATCCCTATTTTTGGCTTAACACCGTTGCACTTGACATGTCACTACGCCTGTGCCTCGAAGGCGACATCCGTAAGACGGTCTAGTTGCAATGTCACCGCTACATGCGGGCTAGTGCGATAGGCATACCGAGCCCTCTAATTGTGATATTATTGGCGCGTGCGGCTTGTGGTTATTCGTCAACACTTTTGCCCGCGAATATACATAAGATCAAAAGAGGAATCTCACGTAAAACGGATAAATGAGTGTAAATGTACGTCGTTTTAAGGTTTTACACTTTGGGACCAAAAGCGGAAGGAGGAAAGGTAATATGGGAATTAAGAATTCAAGAAACGTCGGATGCGATCATACCAGCACAAACGCGCCGGATCCCATCAGAATTGCGAAGTTAATCGTGCTTGGGCGAGAGCAAGACTAGGATGGGTGTCCCCCTAGGAAGTCCTCGTGTTGCATCCCTCTTTTTGGCAAAATTAATATCTTACTTCTTAAATAAATCGGCGGTAGATATAATAAGTTTATACGGGAATTTCGAGTGCAAGGAATGTCGGATGCGATCATACCATCACTAACGCTCTGGATCCCGTCAGAACTTCTAAGTTAAGCGTGCTTGGGCGAGAGTAGTACTAGGATGACTCCCTGGGAAGTCCTCGTGTTGCATCCCTCTTTTTGGAAAAATTAATATCTTACTTCCTTAATAAATCGGCGTTAGATATAATAAGTTTATACGGGAATTTAGAGTGCAAGGAATGTCGGATGCTATCATTCCAGCACTAATGCACCGGGAAGTCCTCGTGTTGCATCCCTCTTTTTGGCAATATTAATATCTTACTTCTGTAATTAATCAGAGGTAGATATAATAAGTGTATAAGGGAATTTAGAGTAGAAGGAATGTCGGATGCGATCATACCAGCACTAACGCACCGGATCCCATCAGAACTCCGAAGATAAGCGTGCTTGGTCCAGAGTAGTACTAGGATGGGTGACCCCTTGGAAATTCCTCGTGTTGAATCCCTCTTTTTGGCAAAATTAATGTCTTACTTCTTTAATAACTCGGCGGTAGATATAATAAGTTTATAAGGGAATTTAGACTACAAGGAATGTAGGATGCGAGCATACCAGCACTAACGCACCGGATCCCATCAGAACTCTGAAGTTAAGTGTGCTTGGGTGAGAGTAGTACTCGGATGGGTGACCCCCATGGAAGTCCTCGTGTTGCATCCCTCTTTTAGACAAAATTAATATCTTACATCCTTAATAAATCAGCGGTAAACAAAATAAGTTTATAAGGGAATTTAGAGTGTAAGGAATGTCAGATGCGAGCATACCAGCACACGCACCGGATCCCATCAGAACTCCAAAAGTAAGCGTGCTTGGGCGAGAGTAGTACTAGAATGGGTGACCCCCTGGGAAGACCTCGTGTTGCATCCCTTTTTTTGGCAAAATTAATATGTTACTTCTTTAATAAATCGGCGGTAGATTTATTAAGTATATAAGAGAATTAAGAAAGCAAGGAATGTCGGATGTGATCATACCAGCACTAACGCAACAGATCCCATCAGAACTCCGAAGTTAAGCGAGCTTGTGCGAGAGTAGTACTAGGATGGGTGACCCCTTGGGAAGTCCACGTGTTGCATCTCTCTTTTTGGCAAAATTAATATCTTATTTTTGTAATAAATCGGCGGTAGATATAATAAGTTTATTAGGGAATTTAGAGTGCAAGGAATATCCGATGTGATCATACCAGCACTAACGCACCACAACCCATCAAAACTCTGAAGTTAAGCGTGCTTGGGCGAGAGTAGTACTAGAATGAGTGACCCCATGGGAAGTCCTCGTGTTGCATCCCTCTTTTTGGCTTACTACCGTTGAACTTGACATGTCACTATGCGTCTGCCTCGAAGGCGGCATCCGTAAGACGGTCTAGTAGCGGTGTTGCAGTTCCATGCGGCCTAGTGCGATAGGCATGCCGGGCCCTCTAATTGTGACATTATCGTCGAGCGCGGCTTGTTGTTATTGGTCAATGCTTTTGCCTGCGAAAATACATAAGATCAAAAGAGCAATGTCGCGTAAAACGGATAAATGAGCGTAAATGTACGTCATTTTAAGGTTTTAAACTTTGGGACCAAAAGCGGAAGGAGAAAAGGTAATAAGGGAATTTAGAGTGCAAGGAATGTCGGATGCAATCATACCAGCACTAACGCACCGGATCCCATCAGCACTCTAAAGTTAAACGTGCTTAGGCGAGAGTAGTACTAGGTTGGGTGACCCCTTGGAAGTCCTCGTGTTACATCCCTCTTTTTGGCTTAATACCGTTGCACTTGACATGTAACTACGCCTCTGCCTCGAAGTCGGCATCCGTAAGACAGTCTAGTTGCGATGTCGCCGTTCGATGAGGCCTATTGCGATGGGCATGCCGGACCCTCTAATTGTTATATTATCGGCGAGCGCGGCTTGTTGTTATTGGTCAACGCTTTCATAAGATCAAAAGAGGAATGTGGAGTAAAACGGATAAATGAGCGTTAAATGTACGTCATTTTAAGGTTTAACACTTTGGGACCAAAAGCGGAAGGAGGAAAGGTATTATGGGAATTTAGAGTGCAAGGAATGTCGGATGCGATCATACCAGCACTAACGCACCGCATCCCATCAGAACTCTAATGTTAAGCGTGCTTGGGTGAGAGTAGTACTAGGATGGGTGACCCCCTGGGAAGTCCTCGTGTTGCATCCCTCTTTTGGCTTAACACCGTTGCACTTGTCATGTCACTATGCCTCTGCCTCGAAGTCGGCAACCGAAAGACGGTCTAGTTGCGATGTCGCCGTTCCATGCGGCCTAGTGTGATCGGCATGCCGGGCCCTCTAATTGTGAAATTATCGACGAGCGCGGCTTGTTGTTATTGGTCAACGCTTCTGCCCGCGAAAATACATAAGATCAAAAGAGGAATGTCGCGTTAAACGGATAAATGAGCGTAAATGTACGTCGTTTTAAGGTTTTACACTTTGGGACCAAAAGCGGAAGAAGGAAAGATAATAAGGGAATTTAGAGTGTAAGGAATATCCCATGTGATCATACCAGCACTAACGCACCACAACCCATCAGAACTCTGAAGTTAAGCGTGCTTGGGCGAGAGTAGTACTAGGATGAGTGACCCCATGGGAAGTCCTCGTGTTGCCTCCCTCTTTTTGGCGTAGCACCGTTGAACTTGACATGTCACTACGCCTCTGCCTCGAAGGCGGCATCCGTAAGACGGTCTAGTAGCGGTGTCACCGTTCCATGCGGCCTAGTGCGATAGGCATGCCGGGCCCTCTAATTGAGATATTATCATCGAGCGCGGCGTGTTGTTATTGGTCAACGCTTTTGCCTACGAAAATACATAAGATCAAAAGAGCAATGTCGCGTAAAACGGATAAATGAGCGTAAATGTACGTCATTTTAAGGTTTTAAACTTTGGGACCAAATGCGGAAGGAGAAAAGGTAATAAGGGAATTTAGAGTGCAAGGAATGTCGGATGTGATCATACCAGCACTAACGCACCGGATCCCATCAGATCTCCAAAGTTAAGCGTGCTTGGGCGAGAGTAGTACAAGGATGGGTGACCCCTTGGGAAGTCCTCGTGTTACATCCCTCTTTTTGGCTTAATTCCATTGCACTTTACATGTCATTACGCCTCTGCCTCGATGACGGCATCCGTAACACAGTCTAGTTGCGATGTCGCCGTTCCATGCGGCCTAGTGCGATGGACATGCCGGGCCCTCTAATTGTGATATTATCGGCGAGCGCATCTTGTTGTTATTGGTCAACGCTTACTAAAGATCAAAAGAGGAATGTCGCTTAAATCGGATAAATGAGCATAAATGTACGTCGATTTAAGGTTTTACACTTTGGGACCAAAAGCGGAAGGAGGAAAGGAAATAAGGGAATTTAGAGTGCAAGGAATGTCGGATGCGATCATACCAGCACTAACGCACCGGATCCCATCAGAACTCCGACGTTAAGCGTGCTTGGGCAAGAGTAGTACTAGGATGGGTGAACCCCTTGGAAGTCCTCGTGTTGCATCCCTATTTTTGGCTTAACACCGTTGCACTTGACATGTCACTACGCCTCTGCCTCGAAGGCGACATCCATAAGACAGTCTAGTTGCGATGTCGCTGTTACATGCGGCCTAGGGCGATAGGCATGCCGGGCCCTCTAATTGTGATATTATTGGGGAGCGCGGCTTGTTGTTATTGGTCAATGCTTCTGCCTGCGAAAATACATAAGATCAAAAGAGGAATCTCGCATAAAACGGATAAATGAGCGTAAATGTACGTCGTATTAAGGTTTTACACTTTGGGACCAAAAGCGGAAGGAGGAAAGGTAATAAGGGAATTTAGAGTGCAAGGAATATCCGATGTGATCATACCAGCACTAACGCACCACAACCCATCAGAACTATAAAGTTAAGCGTGCTTGGGTGAGAGTAGTACTAGGATGAGTGACCCCATGGGAAGTCCTCGTGTTGCATCCCTCTTTTTGGCTTAGCATCGTTGAACTTGACATGTCACTACGCCTCTGCCTCGAAGGGGGCATCCGTCAGACGGTCTAGTAGCGGTGTCGCCGTTCCATGCGGCCTAGTGCGATAGGCATGTTGGGCCCTTTAAATGTGATATTATCGGCGAGCGCAGCTTGTTGTAATTGGTCAACGCTTACTAAAGATGAAAAGAGGAATGTCGCTTAAACCAGATAAATGAGCATAAATGTACGTCGATTTAAGGTTTTACACTTTGGGACCAAAAGCGGAAGGAGGAAAGGAAATAAGGGAATTTAGAGTGCAAGGAATGTCGGATGCGATCATACCAGCACTAACGCACCGGATCCCATCAGAACTCCGACGTTAAGCGTGCTTGGGCAAGAGTAGTACTAGGATGGGTGAACCCCTTGGAAGTCCTCGTGTTGCATCCCTATTTTTGGCTTAACACCGTTGCCTTGACATGTCACTACGCCTCTGCCTCGAAGGCGACATCCATAAGACAGTCTAGTCGCGATGTCGCTGTTACATGCGGCCTAGTGCGATAGGCATGCCGGGCCCTCTAATTGTGATATTATCGGGGAGCACGGCTTGTTGTTATTGGTCAATGCTTCTGCCCGCGAAAATACATAAGATCAAAAGAGGAATCTCGCATAAAACGGATAAATGAGCGTAAATGTACGTCGTTTTAAGGTTTTACACTTTGGGACCAAAGGCGGAAGGAGGAAAGGTAATAAGGGAATTTAGAGTGCAAGGAATATCCAATGTGATCATACCAGCACTAACGCACCACAACCCATCAGAACTATAAAGTTAAGCGTGCTTGGGCGAGAGTAGTACTAGGATGAGTGACCCCATGGGAAGTCCTCGTGTTGCATCCCTCTTTTTGGCTTAGCATCGTTGAACTTGACATGTCACTACGCCTCTGCCTCGAAGGGGGCATCCGTCAGACGGTCTAGTAGCGGTGTCGCCGTTCCATGCGGCCTAGTGCGATAGGCATCGGGCCCTCTAAATGTGATATTATCGGCGAGCGCGGCTTGTTGTTATTGGTCAACGCTTGCATAAGATCAAATGAGGAATGTCGTGTAAAACGGATAAATGAGCGTAAATGTACGTCGTTTCTAAGGTTTTACACTTTGGGACCAAAAGCGGAAGGAGGAAAGATAATAAGGGAATTTAGAGTGTAAGGAATATCCGATGTGATCATACCAGCACTAACGCACCACAACCCATCAGAACTCTGAAGTTAAGCGTGCTTTGGCGAGAGTAGTACTAGTATGAGTGACCCCATGGGAAGTCCCCGTGTTGCATCCCTCTTTTTGGCTTAGCACCGTTGAACTTGACATGTCACTACGCCTCTGCCTCGAAGGTGGCATCCGTAAGACGGTCTAGTAGCGGTGTTGCCGTTCCATGCGGCCTAGTGTGATAGGCATGCCGGGCCCTCTAATTGTGATATTATCGGCGAGCGCGGCTTGTTGTTATTGGTCAACACATGCATAAGATCAAAAGAGGAATGTCGCGTAAAACGGATAAATGAGCGTAAATGTACGTCGTTTTAAGGTTTTACACTTTGGGACCAAAAGCGGAAGGAGGAAAGGTAATAAGGGAATTTAGAGTGCAAGGAATATCGGATGCGATCATACCAGCACTAAAGCACCGGATCCCATCAGAACTCCGAAGTTAAGCGTGCTTGGGCGAGAGTAGTACTAGGATGGGTGAACCCCTTAGAAGTCCTCGTGTTGCATCCCTATTTTTGGCTTAACACCGTTGCACTTGACATGTCACTATGCCTCTACCTCGGTGGCGACATCCGTAAGACGGTTTAGTTGCGATGTCGCCGTTACATGCGGCCTAGTGCGATTGGCATGCCGGACCCTCTAGTTGTGATATTATCAGCGAGCACTGCTGGTTGTTATTGGTCAACACTTTTGCCCGCAAAAATACATAAGATCAAAAGAGGAATCTCGCGTAAAACGGATAAATGAGCGTAAATGTACGTCGTTTTACGGTTTTTCACTTTGGGATCAAAAGCGGAAGGAGGAAAGGTAATAAGGGAATTTAGAATGCAAGTAATGTCGGACGCGATCATACCAGCACTAACGCACCGGATCCCATCAGAATTGCGAAGTTAAGCGTGCTTGGGCGAGAGTAGTAATAGGATGGGTGTCTCCCTAGGAAGTCCTCGTGTTGCATCCCTCTTTTTGGCAAAATTAATATCTTACTTCTTTAATGAATCGGCGGTAGATATAATAAGTTAATAAGGGAATTTATAGTGCAAGGAATGTCGGACGCAATCATACTAGCACTAACGCACCGGATCCCGTCAGAACTGTGAAGTTAAGTGTGCTTAGGCGAGAGTAGTACTAGGATGGGTGACTCCCTAGGAATTCCTCGTGTTGCATCCCTCTTTTTGGCAAAATTAATATCTTACTTCTTTAATAAATCGGCGGTAGATATAATAAGTTTATAAGGGAATTTAGAGTGCAAGGAATGTCAGATTCGATCATACCAGCACAAACGCACCGGATCCAATCAGAACTCTGAAGTTAAGCGTGCTTGGGCGAGAGTAGTACAAAGATGGGTGACCCCCTGGGAAGTCCTCATGTTGCATCCCTCTTTTTGGTAAAATTAAAATCTTACTTCTGTAGTAAATCGGCGATAGATATAATTAGTTTATATGGGAATTTAGAGTGCAAGGAATTTTGGATGCGATCATACCAGCACTAAGGCACCGGATCCCATCAGAACTCCGAAGTTAAGCGTGCTTGGGCGAGAGTAGTACTAGGATGGGTGAACCACTTGGAAGTCCTCGTGTTGCATCCCTATTTTTGGCTTAACACCGTTGCACTTGACATGTCACTACCCCTGTGCCTCGAAGGCGACATCCGTAAGACGGTCTAGTTGCGATGTCGCCGTTACATGCGGCCTAGTGCGATAGGCATACCGGGCCCTCTAATTGTGATATTATCGGCGAGCGCAGCTTGTTGTTATTGGTCAACGCTTTTGCCCGCGAATATACATAAGATCAAAAGAGGAATCTCGCGTAAAACGGATAAATGAGTGTAAATGTACGTCGTTTTAAGGTTTTACACTTTGGGACCAAAAGCGGAAGGAAGAAAGGTTATAAGGGAATTTAGAATTCAAGAAATGTCGGATGCGATCATACCAGCACTAACGCACCGGATCCCATCAGAATTGCGAAGTTAATCGTGCTTGGGCGAGAGCAAGACTAGGATGGGTGTCCCCCTAGGAAGTCCTCGTGTTGCATCTCTCTTTTTGGCAAAATTAATATCTTACTTCTTAAATAAATCGGCGGTAGATATAATAAGTTAATGAGGGAATATAGAGTGCAAGGAATGTCGGATGCGATCATACCATCACTAACAAACTGGATCCCGTTAGAACTCTGAAGTTAAGCGTGCTTGGGCGAGAGTAGTACGAGGATGACTCCCTAGGAAGTCCTCGTGTTGCATCCCTCTTTTTGGAACAATTAATATCTTACTTCGTTAATAAATCGGCGGTAGATATAATAAGTTCATAACGGAATTTAGAGTGCAAGGAATGTCGGATGCGATCATTCCAGCACTAACGCACCGGGAAGTCCTCATGTTGCATCCCTCTTTTTGGCAAAATTAATATCTTACTTCTGTAATAAATAAGAGGTAGATATAATAAGTGTATTGGGGAATTTAGAGTATAAGGAATGTCGGATGCGATCATACCAGTACAAACGCACCGGCTCCCATCAGAACTCTGAAGTTAAGCGTGCTTGGGCGAGAGCAGTACTAGGATGGGTGACCCCCTAGGAAGTCCTCGTGTTTGCATCCCTCTGTTTGGCTTAGCACCGTTGCACTTGACATGTCACTACGCCTCTCCCTCGAAGTCGGCATCCGTAACACGGTCTAGTTGCGATTTCGCCGTTCCATGCGGCCTAGTGCGTTAGGCATGCCAGGCCCTCTAATTGTGATATTATCGGTGAGCGCGGCTTGTTGTTATTGGTCAACGCTATTGCCCGCGAAAGTTCATAATATCAAAAGAGGAATGTTGCGTAAAACGGATAAATGAGCGTAAATGTACGTCGATTTAAGGTTTTGCACTTTGGGACCAAAATCGGAATGAGGAAAAGTAATAAGGGAAATTAGAATGCAAGGAAAGTCGGATGCAATCATACCAGCACAAACGCACCGGATCCCATCAGAACTCCGAAGTTAAGCGTGCTTGGTCGAGAGTAGTACTAGGATGGGTGACCTCTTGGGAATTCCTCCTGTTGAATCCCTCTTTTTGGCAAAATTAATGTCTTACTTCTTTAATAAATCGGTGGTAGATATAATAATTTTATAAGGGAATTTAGACTACAAGGAATGTAGGATGCGAGCATACCAGCACTAACGCACCGGATCCCATCAGAACTCCGAATTTAAGCGTGCTTGGGCGAGAGTAAGTCCTCGTGTTGCATCCCTTTTTTGGGCAAAATTAATATCTTACTTCTGTATTACATCGGAGGTAGATATAATAAGTTTATATGGAAATATAGAGTGCAAGGAATGTCGGATGCGATCATAGCAGCACTAACGCACCAGATCCCATCAGAATTTCGCAGTTAAGCGTGGTTCGGCGAGAGTAGTACTAGGATGGGTGACCCCCTTGGAAGTCATCGTGTTGCATCCCTCTTTTTTGGCAAGATTAATATCTTACTTCGATAATAAATCGGCGGTAGATATAATAAGTTTATAAGGGAATTTAGAGTGCAAAGAATGTCGGATGCGAGCACACCAGCACTAACGCACCGGATCCCATCAGAACTCTGAAGTTTAGCAGGCTTGGGCGAGAGTAGTACTAGGATGGGTGACCCCCTAGGAAGTCCTCGTGTTGCATCCATCTTTTTGGCAAATATAATATCTTACTTCTTTAATAAATCGGCTGTAGATATAATATGTTTATAAGGGAATTTAGAGTGCAAGGAATATCGGATGTGATCATACCAGCACTAACGCACCGGATCCCATTAGAACTCTGAAGTAAAGCGTGCTTGGGCGAGAGTAGTACTAGGATGGGTGACCCCTTGGGAAGTCCTCTTGTTGCATCCCTCTTTTTGGAAAAATTAATATCTTACTTTTGTAATAAATCAGAGGTAGATATAATAAGTGTATAAGGGAATTTAGAGTACAAGGAATGTCAGATGCGATCATACTAGCACTAAGGCATCGGCTCCGGTTCCATGCGGCCTAGTGCGTTTGGCATGCCAGGCCCTCTAATTGTGATATTATCGGCGAGCGCGGCTTGTTGTTATTGTTCAATGCTATTGCCCGCGAAAGTACATAAGATCAAAAGAAGAATGTCGCGTAAAACAGATAAATGAGCGTAAATGTACGTCATTTTAAGGTTTTACAATTTGGGACCAAAATCGGAAGGAGGAAAAGTAATAAGGGAAATTAGAATTCAAGGAATGTCGGATGCGATCATACCAGCACAAACGCACCGGATCCCATCAGAACCCCGAAGTTAAGCGTGCTTGGTCGAGAGTAGTACTAGGATGGGTGACCCCTTGGGAATTCCTCGTGTTGAATCCCTCTTTTTGGTAAAATTAATGTCTTACTTCTTTTATAAATCGGCGGTAGATATAATAAGTTTATAAGGAAATTTAGACTACAAGGAATGTCGGATGCGATCATACCAGCACTAACGCACCGGATCCCATCAGAACTCCGAAGTTAAGTGTGCTTGGTCGAGAGTATTACTAGATGGGTGACCCCTTGGGAATTCCTCATGGTGAATCCCTCTTTTTGGCAAAATTAATATCTTACTTCTTTCTTAAATCGGCGGTAGATATAATAAGTTAATAAGGAAATTGAGAGTGCAAGTAATGTCGGATGTGATCATACCAGCACTAACGCACCGGATCCCATCAGAACTCCGAAGATAAGCGTGCTTGGGCGAGAGTAGTACTATGATGGGTGACCCCCTGGGAAGTCCTCGTGTTGCATCCCTCTTTTTGGCAAAATTAATATCTTACTTCTGTAATATATCGACGGTAGATATAATAAGTTTATAAGGGAATTTAGAGTGCAAGGAATGTCAGATGCGATCATACCAGAACTAACGCACCAGATCCCATCAGAACTCCGAATTTAAGTGTGCTTGGGCGAGAGTAGTACTAGGATGGGTGACCCCCTGGGAAGTCCTCGTCTTGAATCCCTTTTTTGGGCAAAATCAATATCTTACTTCTGTATTAAATCGGAGGTAGATATAACAAGTTTATAAGGAAATTTAGAGTGCAAGGAATGTCTGATGCGATCATAGCAGCACTAACGCACCGGATCCCATCAGAACTCCGCAGTTAAGCTTGGTTCGGCGAGAGTAGTACTAGGATGGGTGACCCCCTTGGAAGTCCTCGTGTTGCATCCCTCTTTTTGGCAAGATTAATATCTTACTTCGTTAATAAATCGGCGGTAGATATAATAAGTTTATAAGGGAATTTAGAGTGCAAGGAATGTCGGATGCGAGCACACCAGCACTAACGCACCGGATCCCATCAGAACTCTGAAGTTTAGCAGGCTTTGGCGAGAGTAGTACTAGGATGGGTGACCCCCTAGGAAGTCCTCGTGTTGCATCCATCTTTTTAGCAAATTTAATATCTTACTTCTTTAATAAATCGGCTGTAGATATAATATGTTTATAAGGGAATTTAGAGTGCAAGGAATATCGAATGTGCTCATACCAGCACTAACGCACCGGATACCATCACAACTCTGAAGTTAAGCGTGCTTGGGCGAGAGTAGTACTAGGATTGGTGACCCCCTAGGAAGTCCTCGTGTTGGATCCCTCTTTTTGGCAAAATTCATATCTAACTTCTGTAATAAATCAGAGGTAGATATAATAAGTGTATAAGGGAATTTAGAGTACAAGGAATGTCGGATGCGATCATACCAGCACAAACGCACCGGCTCCCATCAGAACTTTGAAGTTAAGCGTGCTTGGGCGAAAGTAGTACTAGGATGGGTGACCCTCTGGGAAGTCCTCGTGTTGCATCCCACTTTTTGGTAAAATTAATATCTTTCTTCTGTAATAAATCGGCGGTAGATATAATAAGTTTATAAGGGAATTTAGAGTTCAAGGAATTTCGGACGCGAACATACCCGCACTAACGCACCGGATCAAATCTGAACTCCGAAGCTAAGCATGCTTGGGCAAGAGTAGTACTAGGATGGGTGACCTCCTGGGAAGTTCTCGTGTTGCATCCCTCTTTTAGGCAAAATTAATATCTAACTTCTGTAATAAACCGGAGGTAGATATAATAAGTTTATAAGAGAATTTAGAGTGCAAGGAATGTCGGATGCGATTATACCAGCACTAACGCACCAGATCCCATCAGAACTCCGAAGTTAAGCGCGGCTGGGCGAGAGTAGTACTAGGATGGGTGACCCCCTGGGAAGTCCTCGTGTTGCATCCCTCTTTTTGGCTTAACACCGTTGCACTTGACATGTCACTACGCCTCTGCCTCGAAGTTGGCATCCGTAGCAAGGTCTAGTTGCGATTCGCCGTTCCATGCGGCCTGGTGCGATAGGCATGCCAGGCCCTCTAATTGTGATATTATCGGCGAGCGCGGCTTGTTGTTATTGGTCAACGCTATTGCCCGCGAAAGTACATAAGATCAAAAGAGGAATGTCGCGTAAAACGGATAAATGAGCGTAAATGTACGACGTTTTAAGGTTTTACACTTTGAGATCAAAATCGGAAGGAGGAAAAGTAATAAGGGAAATTAGAATGCAAGGAATGTCGGATGCGATCATACCAGCACAAACGCACCGGATCCCATCAGAACTCCGAAGTTAAGCGTGCTTGGTCGAGAGTAGTACTAGGATGGGTGACCCCTTGGGAATTCCTCGTGTTGAATCCCTCTTTTTGGCAAAATTAATGTCTTACTTCTTTAATAAATCGGCGGTAGATATAATAATTTTATAAGGGAATTTAGACTACAAGGAATGTAGGATGCGAGCATACCAGCACTAACGCACCGGATCCCATCAGAACGCCAAATTTAAGCGTGCTTGGGCGAGAGTAAGTCCTCGTGTTGCATCCCTTTTTTGGGCAAAATTAATATCTTACTTCTGTATTAAATCGGAGGTAGATATAATTAGTTTATATGGAAATATAGAGTGCAAGGAATGTCGGATGCGATCATAGCAGCACTAACGCACCAGATCCCATCAGAATTTCGCAGTTAAGCGTGGTTCGGCGAGAGTAGTACTAGGATGGGTGACCCCCTTGGAATTCATCGTGTTGCATCCCTCTTTTTTGGCAAGATTAATATCTTACTTCGATAATAAATCGGCGGTAGATATAATAAGTTTATAAGGGAATTTAGAGTGCAAAGAATGTCGGATGCGAGCACACCAGCACTAACGCACCGGATCCCATCAGAACTCTGAAGTTTAGCAGGCTTGGGCGAGAGTAGTACTAGGATGGGTGACCCCCTAGGAAGTCCTCGTGTTGCATCCATCTTTTTGGCAAATACAATATCTTACTTCTTTAATAAATCGGCTGTAGATATAATATGTTTATAAGGGAATTTAGAGTGCAAGGAATATCGGATGTGATCATACCAGCACTAACGCACCGGATCCCATTAGAACTCTGAAGTTAAGCGTGCTTGGGCGAGAGTAGTACTAGGATGGGTGACCCCCTGGGAAGTCCTCTTGTTGCATCCCTCTTTTTGGCAAAATTAATATCTTACTTTTGTAATAAATCAGAGGTAGATATAATAAGTGTATAAGGGAATTTAGAGTACAAGGAATGTCGGATGCAATCATACTAGCACTAAGGCATCGGCTCCGGTTCCATGCGGCCTAGTGCGTTAGGCATGCCAGGCCCTCTAGTTGTGATATTATCGGCGAGCACGGCTTGTTGTTATTGGTCAATGCTTTTGCCCGCAAAATACATAACATCAAAAGAGGAATGTCGCGTAAAACGGATAAATGAGCGTAAATGTACGTCGTTTTAAGGTTTTACAATTTGGGACCAAAATCGGAAGGAGGAAAAGTAATAAGGGAAATTAGAATGCAAGGAATGTCGGATGCGATCATACCAGCACAAACGCACCGGTTCCCATCAGAACTCCGAAGTTAAGCGTGCTTGGTCGAGAGTAGTACTAGGATGGGTGACCCCTTGGGAATTCCTCGTGTTGAATCCCTCTTTTTGGGAAAATTAATGTCTTACTTCTTTTATAAATCGGCGGTAGATATAATAAGTTTATGAGGGAATTTAGACTACAAGGTATGTCGGATGCGATCATACCAGCACTAACGCACCGGATCCCATCAGAACTCCAAAGTTAAACGTGCTTGGGCAAAGTAGTATTAGGATGGGTGACCCCCTGGGAAGTCCTCGTGTTGCATCCCTCTTTCTGGCAAAATTAATATCTTACCACTTAAATAAATCGGCGGTAGATATAATAAGTTTATAAGGGAATTTAGAGTGCAAGGAATGTCGGATGTGATCATACCAGCACTAACGCACTGGATCCCATCAGAACTCTGATGTCAAGCGTGCTCGGGCGAGAGTAGTACTAGGATGGGTGACCCTCTAGGAAGTCCTCGTGTTGCATCCCTCTTTTTGATAAAATTAATATCTTTCTTCTTTAATAAATCGGAGGTAGATATAATAAGTTTATTAGGGAATTTAGAGTTCAAGGAATTTCGGACGCGAACATACCCGCACTAACGCACCGGATCAAATCTGAACTCCGAAGCTAAGCATGCTTGGGCAAGAGTAGTACTAGGATGGGTGACCTCCTGGGAAGTTCTCGTGTTGCATCCCTCTTTTTGGCAAAATTAATATCTAACTTCTGTAATAAACCGGAGGTAGATATAATATGTTTATAAGAGAATTTAAAGTTCAAGGAATGTCGGATGCGATTATACCAGCACTAACGCGATTCCATCAGAACTCCGAAGATAAGCGTGGCTGGGCGAGAGTAGTACTAGGATGGGTGACCCCCTGGGAAGTCCTCGTGTTGCATCCCTCTTTTTGGCTTAACACCGTTGCACTTGACATGTCACTACGCCTCTGCCTCGAAGTCGGCATCCGTAGCAAGGTCTAGTTGCGATTCGCCATTCCATGCGGCCTGGTGCGATAGGCATGCCAGGCCCTCTAATTGTGATTTTATCGGCGAGCGCGGCTTGTTGTTATTGGTCAACGCAATTGCCCGCGAAAGTACATAAGATCAAAAGAGGAATGTCGCGTAAAACGGATAAATGAGCGTAACTGTACGACGTTTTAAGGTTTTACACTTTGAGATCAAAATCGGAAGGAGGAAAAGTAATAAGGGAAATTAGAATGCAAAATGTCGGATGCGATCATACCAGCACAAACGCACCGGATCCCATAAGAACTCCGAAGTTAAGCGTGCTTGGTCGAGAGTAGTACTAGGATGGGTGACCCCTTGGGAATTCCTCGTGTTGAATCCCTCTTTTTGGCAAAATTAATGTCTTACTTCTTTAATAAATCGGCGGTAGATATAATAATTTTATAAGGGAATTTAGACTACAAGGAATGTAGGATGCGAGCATACCAGCACTAACGCACCGGATCCCATCAGAACTCCGAATTTAAGCGTGCTTGGGCGAGAGTAAGTCCTCGTGTTGCATCCCTTTTTTGGGCAAAATTAATATCTTACTTCTGTATTAAATCGGAGGTAGATATAATTAGTTTATATGGAAATATAGAGTGCAAGGAATGTTGGATGCGATCATAGCAGCACTAACGCACCAGATCCCATCAGAATTTCGCAGTTAAGCGATGTTCGGCGAGAGTAGTACTAGGATGGGAGACCCCTTTGGAAGTCATCGTGTTGCATCCCTCTTTTTTGGCAAGATTAATATCTTACTTCGATAATAAATCGGCGGTAGATATAATAAGTTTATAAGGGAATTTAGAGTGCAAAGAATGTCGGATGCGAGCACACCAGCACTAACGCACCGGATCCCATCAGAACTCTGAAGTTTAGCAGGCTTGGGCGAGAGTAGTACTAGGATGGGTGACCCCCTAGGAAGTCCTCGTGTTGCATCCATCTTTTTGGCAAATATAATGTCTTACTTCTTTAATAAATCGGCTGTAGATATAATATGTTTATTAGGGAATTTAGAGTGCAACGAATATCGGATGTGATCATACCAGCACTAACGCACCGGATCCCATTAAAACTCTAAAGTTAAGCATGCTTGGGCGAGAGTAGTACTAGGATGGGTGACCCCCTGGGAAGTCCTCCTGTTGCATCCCTCTTTTTGGCAAAATTAATATCTTACTTTTGTAATAAATCAGAGGTAGATATAATAAGTGTATAAGGGAATTTAGAGTATAAGGAATGTCGGATGCGATCATACTAGCACTAAGGCATCGGCTCCGGTTCCATGCGGCCTAGTGCGTTAGGCATGCCAGGCCCTCTAATTGTGATATTATCGGCGAGCGCGGCTTGTTGTTATTGGTCAACGCTATTGCCCGCGAAAGTACATAAGATCAAAAGAAGAATGTCGCGTAAAACGGATAAATCAGCGTAATCGTACGTCGTTTTAAGGTTGAAAATTTAGGACCAAAATCGGAAGGAGGAAAAGTAATAAGGGAAATTAGAATGCAAGGAATGTCGGATGCGATCATACCAGCACAAACGCATCGGATCCCATCAGAACTCCGAAGTTAAGCGTGCTTGGTCGAGAGTAGTACTAGGATGGGTGACCCCTTGGGAATTCCTCGTGTTGAATCCCTCTTTTTGGCAAAATTAATGTCTTACTTCTTTTATAAATCGGCGGTAGATATAATAAGTTTATAAGGGAATTTAGACTACAAGGAATGTCGGATGCGATCATACCAGCACTAACGCACCGGATCCCATCAGAACTCCGAAGTTAAGCGTGCTTGGTCGAGAGTATTACTAGATGGGTGACCCCTTGGGAATTCCTCATGTTGAATCCCTCTTTTTGGCAAAATTAATATCTTACTTCTTTAATAAATCGGCGGTAGATATAATAAGTTAATAAGGAAATTTAGAGTGCAAGTAATGTCGGATGTGATCATACCAGCACTAACGCACCGGATCCCATCAGAACTCCGAACATAAGCGTGCTTGGGCAAGAGTAGTACTATGATGGGTGACCCCCTGGGAAGTCCTCGTGTTGCATCCCTCTTTTTGGCAAAATTAATATCTTACTTCTGTAATATATCGACGGTAGATATAATAAGTTTATAAGGGAATTTAGAGTGCAAGGAATGTCATATGCGATCATACCAGAACTAACGCACCAGATCCCACCAGAACTCCGAATTTAAGTGTGCTTGGGCGAGAGTAGTACTAGGATGGGTGACCCCCTGGGAAGTCCTCGTCTTGCATCCCTTTTTTGGGCAAAATCAATATCTTACTTATGTATTAAATCGGAGGTAGATATAACAAGTTTATAAGGAAATTTAGAGTGCAAGGAATGTCGGATGCGATCATAGCAGCACTAACGCACCGGATCTCATCAGAACTCCGCAGTTAAGCGTGGTTCGGCGAGAGTAGTACTAGGATGGGTGACCCTCTTGGAAGTCCTCGTGTTGCATCCCTCTTTTTGGCAAGATTAATATCTTACTTCGTTAATAAATCGGCGGTAGATATAATAAGTTTATAAGGGAATTTAGAGTGCAAGGAATGTCGGATGCGAGCACACCAGCACTAACGCACCGGATCCCATCAGAACTCTGAAGTTTAGCAGGCTTGGGCGAGAGTAGTACTAGGATGGGTGACCCCCTAGGAAGTCCTCGTGTTGCATCCATCTTTTTAGCAAATTTAATATCTTACTTCTTTAATAAATCAGCTGTAGATATAATAAGTGTATAAGGGAATTTAGAGTACAAGGAATGTCGGATGCGATCATACCAGCACTAACGCACCGGCTCCCATCAGAACTCTGAAGTTAAGCGTGCTTAGGCGAAAGTAGTACTAGGATGGGTGACCCTCTGGGAAGTCCTCGTGTTGCATCCCTCTTTTTGATAAAATTAATATCTTTCTTCTGTAATAAATCGGCGGTAGATATAATAAGTTTATAAGGGAATTTAGAGTTCAAGGAATTTCGGACGCGAACATACCCGCACTAACGCACCGGATCAAATCTGAACTCCGAAGCTAAGCATGCTTGGGCAAGAGTAGTACTAGGATGGGTGACCTCCTGGGAAGTTCTCGTGTTGCATCCCTCTTTTTGGCAAAATTAATATCTAACTTCTGTAATAAACCGGAGGTAGATATAATAAATTTATAAGAGAATTTAGAGTGCAAGGAATGTCGGATGCGATTATACCAGCACTAACGCACCGGATCCCATCAGAACTCCGAAGTTAAGCGTGGCTGGGCGAGAGTAGTACTAGGATGGGTGACCCCCTGGGAAGTCCTCGTGTTGCATCCCTCTTTTTGGCTTAACACCGTTGCACTTGACATGTCACTACACCTCTGCCTCGAAGTCGGCATCCGTAGCAAGGTCTAGTTGCGATTCGCCGTTCCATGCGGCCTGGTGCGATAGCCATGCCAGGCCCTCTAATTGTGATATTATCGGCGAGCGCGGCTTGTTGTTATTGGTCAACGCTATTGCCCGCGAAATTACATAAGATCAAAAGAGGAATGTCGCGTAAAACGGGTAAATGAGCGTAAATGTACGTTGTTTTAAGGTTTTACACTTTGGGACCAAAAGCGGAAGGAGGAAAGGTAATAAGGGAATTTAGAGTGCAAGGAACGTCGGATGCGATCATACCACCACTAACGCACCGGATCCCATCAGAACTCCGAAGTTAAGCGCGCTTGGGCGAGAGTAGTACTAGGATGGGTGACCCCCTGGGAAGTCCTCGTGTTGCATCCCTCTTTTTGGCTTTACACCGTTACACTGACATGTCACTACGCCTTTGCCTCAAAGTCGGCATCCGTAAGAGGGTCTAGTTGCGATGTCGCTGTTCCATGCGACCTAGTGCGATTGGCATGCTGGGCCCTCTAATTTCTATATTATCGGCGAGCGCGGCTTGTTGTTAATTGTCAACGCTTTTGCCCACAAAAATACATAAGATAAAAAGAGGAATGTCGCGTAAAAACGGATAAATGAGCGTAAATATATGTCGTTTTAAAGTTTTACACTTTGGGACCAAAAGCGGAAGGAGGAAAGGTAATAAGGGAATTTAGAATGCAAGGAATGTCGGATGCGATCATACGGCACTAACGCACTGGATCCCATTAGAACTCCAAAGTTAAGCATTCTTGGGCGAGAGTAGTACTAGGATGGTTGACCCCATGGGAAGTCCTCGTGTTGCATCCCTCTTTTTTGTAAAATTAATATCTTACTTCTTTAATAAATAGACGGTAGATATAATAAGTCTATAAATGAGTTTTAAGCAATGCAAAATGCGATTTTTAATCTATAGGGAAAGAAAAGAATTATTTTAGGGAAAAAATAAAAATTAGGAAAATATATAAAAGGTAGATATTGTAAATCACGACTTGCGTGCGGGGTTAACACCGTTGCACTTCACATGTCACTACGCCTCTGCCTCGAAGGCGGCATCCGTAAGACGGTCTAGTTGCGATGTCTCCGTTCCATGCGGCCTAGTGCAATAGGCATCCCGGGCCCTCTAATTGTGATATTATCGGCGAGCACAACTTGTTGTTATTGGTCAACGCTTTTACCCACAAAAATACATAAGATCAAAAGAAGAATGTCGCGTAAAACGGGTAAATGAGCGTAAATGTACGTCGTCTTAAGGATTTACACTTTGGGACCAAAATCGCAAGGAGGCAAGGAAATAAGGGAGTTTAGAATGCAAGGAATGTTGGATGCAATCATACCAGCACTAACGCACCGTATCCCATTAGAACTCCAAAGTTAAGCGTGCTTGGGCGAGAGTAGTACTAGGATGGGTGACCCCTTGGGAAGTCCTGGTGTTGCATCCCTCTTTTTGGCAAAATTAATATCTTACTTCTTTAATAAATCGGCGGTAGATATAATAAGTTTATAAGGGAATTTAGAGTGCAAGGAATGTCAGATGCGATCATACCAGCACTAACGCACCGGATCACATCAGAACTCCGAAGTTAAGCGCGCTTGGGCTAGGGTAGTACTAGGATGGGTGACCCCTTGGGAAGTCCTCATGTTGCATCCCTCTTTTTGGCAAAATTAATATCTTATTTCTGTAATAAATTGGCGGTAGATATAATAAGTTTATATGGGAAATCAGAGTGCAAGGATTGTCGGATACGATCATACCAGCATGAACAACCCGGATCCCATTAGAACTCCGAAGTTAAGCGTGCTTAGGTGAGAGTAGTACTAGGATGGGTGACCCTCTGGGAAGTCCTCGTATTGTATACCTCTTTATGGAAAAATTAATATCTTACTTCTTTAGTAAATCGGCGGTAGATATAATAAGTTCATAAGGGAACTTAGAGTGCATGGAATGTCGGATGCGATCATACCAGCACTAACGCGTCGGATCCTATCAAAACTCCAAAGTTAAGCGTGCTCGGCCGAGAGTTGTACTAGGATGGGTGACCCCCTGGGAAGTCCTTGTGTTGCATCCCTCTTTTTGGCAAAATTAATATCTTACTTCTTTAGTAAATCGGCGGTAGATATAATAAGTTTATAAGGGAACTTAGAGTGCAAGGAACGTCAGATGCGATCATACCAGCACTAACGCACCGGATCCCATCAGAACACTAAAGTTAAGCGTGCTCGGGCGAGAGTAGTACTAGGATGGGTGACCCCCTGGGAAGTCCTCCTTTTGAATCCCTCTTTTTGGCAAAATTAATATCTTACTTCTTTAATAAATCGGCAGTAGATATAATAAGTTTATATGGTAATTAGAGTGCAAGGAATGTCGGATGCGATCATACCAGCACTAACGCAACGTATCCCATCAGAACTCCGCCCCTGGGAAGTCCTCGTGTTGTATCCCTCTTTTTGGCAATATTAATATCTTATTACTGTAATAAATCGGCGATAGATATAATAAGTTTATCAGGGAATTTAGAGTGCAAGGAATCTTGGATCCGATCATACCAGCACTAATGCACCAGATCCCCTCAGAACTCCGAAGTTAAGCGTGCTCGGGTGAGAGTTGTACTATGATTGGTGACCCCCTGGAAAGTCTTCGTGTCGCATCCCTCTTTTTGGCAAAATTAATATCTTACTTCTTTAGTAAATCGGCGGTACGAACGCACCGGATCCCATCAGAATTCCGAAGTTAAACGTGCTTGGGCGAGAGTAGTACTAGGATGGGTGACCCCCTAGGAAGTCCTCGTGTTGCATCCCTCTTTATGATAAAATTAGTATCTTTCTTCTTTAAGAAATCGGCGGTAGATATAATGAGTTCATAAGAAATTTAGAGTGCAAGGAATGTCGGATGCGATCATACCAGCACTAACGCACCGGATCCCATTAGAACTCCGACGCTAAGCGTGCTTGGGCGAGTGTAGTACTATGATGGGTTACCCCCTGTGAAGTCCTCGTGTTGCATCCTTTTTTTTGGCTTAATCCCGTTACACTTGACATGTCACTACGCCTCTGCCTCGAAGTCGGAATCCGTAAGACGGTCTATATGCATGTCGTCGTTCCATGCGGCCTTGTGTGATAGGTATGCCGGGCCATCTAATTGTGATATTATGGGCGAGCGCGGCCTGTTGTTATTGATCAACGCTTTTGCCCGCGAAAATACATAAGATCAAAAGAGAAATGTCGCGTAAAACCGATAAATGAGCGTAAATATACGTGATTTAAAGGTTTTACACTATGGGTCCAAAAACGGAAGGAGGAAAGGTAATAAGGGAATTTAGAGTGCAAGGAATGTCGGATGCGATCATACCAGCACTAACGCACCGGATCCCATCGGAACTCCGAGTTAAGCATGCTTGGGCGAGAGTAGTACTAGGATGGGTGACCCCATGGGAAGTCCTCGTGTTGCATCCCACTTTTTGGCAAATTTAATATCTTACTTCTTCAATAAATCGACGGTAGATATAATAAGTTAATAAATGAGTTTTAAGCAATGCAAAATGCGATTTTTAATCAATAGGGAAAGAAAAGAATTCTTTTTGGGAAAAAATAAAAATAAGGAAAATATTTAAAAGGTAGATATTACAAATCAGGACCTTGCTTGCGAGGTTAACACCGTTGCACTTCACATGTCACTATGCCTCTGCCTCGAAGGCGGCATCCGTAAGACGGTCTAGTTGCGATGTCGCCGTTCCATGCGGCCTAGTGCAATAGGCATCACGGGCCCTCTAATTGTGATATTATCGGCGAGCGCAACTTGTTGTTATTGGTCAACGCTTTTGCCCGCGAAAATACATAAGATCAAAAGAAGAATGTCGCGTAAAACGTATAAATAAGCGTAAATGTACATCGACTTAAGGTTTTACACTTTGGGACCAAAATCGGAAGGAGGAAAGGTAATAAGGGAATTTAGAATGCAAGGAATGCTGGATGCGATCATATTAGGACTAACGCAACGGATCCCATTAGAACTCCGAAGTTAAGCATGCTTGGGCGAGAGTAGTACTAGAATGTGTGACCCCCTGGGAAGTCCTCGCGTTGCATCCCTCTTTTTGGCAAAATTAATATCTTACTTCTTTAATTAATCGGAGATAGCTATAATAAGTTTATAAGGGAATTTAGAGTGCAAGGAATGTCTGATGCGATCATAGCAGCACTAACGCACCGGATCCCATCAGAACTCCGAATTTAAGCGCGCTTGGGCGAGGGTAGTACTAGGATGGGTGACCCCCTGGGAAGTCCTCGTGTTGCATCCCTCTTTTGGGCAAAATTAATATCTTATTTCTGTAATAAATTGGCGGTAGATATAATAAGTTAATAAGGGAATTTATACTGCAAGGAATGTCGGATGCGATCATACCAGCACGAACAACTAGGATCCCATTATAACTCCGAAGTTAAGCGTGCTTAGGCGAGAGTAGTACTAGGATGGGTGACCGCCTGGGAAGTCCTCGTGTTGCATCCCTTTTTATGGAAAAATTAATATCTTACTTCTTTAAGAAATCGACGGTAGATATAATAAGTTTTTCAGTGAAATTAGAATGCAAGGAATGTCGGATGCGATCATACCAACACTAACAACCTGGATCCCATCAGAACTCCGACATGTCACTACGCCTCAGCCTCGAAGTCGGAATTGGTAAGACAGTCTATATGCGATGTTACCGTTCCATGCGGCCTAGTGCGATAGGTATGCCGGGACATCTAATTGTGATATTATCGGCGAGCGCGGCTTGTTGTTATTGGTCAACGCTTTTGCCCGCGAAAATACATAAGATCAAAAAATAAATGTCGTGTAAAATCGATAAATGAGCGTAAATATATGTGGTTTTAAGGTTTTACATTTTGGGACCAAAAGCGGAAAGAGGAAAGGTAATAAGGGAATTTAGAGTGCAAGGAATGTCGGATGCGATCATACCAGCACTAACGCACCGAATCCCATCAGAACTCCGAAGTTAAACATGCTTGGGCGAGAGTAGTACTAGGATGGGTGACCACATGGGAAGTCCTCATGTTGAATCCCTTTTTTTGGCAAAATTAACATCTTACTTCTTTAATAAATCGACTGTAGATATAATAAGTTTATAAATGAGTTTTAAGCAATGCAAAATGCGATTTCTAATCAATAGGGAAAGAAAAGAATTCTTTTAGGGAAAAAATAAAAATAAGGAAAATATTTAATAGGTAGATATTGTAAATCACGACCTTGCGTGCGGGGTTAACACTGATGCACTTCACATGTCACTACGCCATTGCCTCGAAGGCGGCATCCGTAAGACAGTCTAGTTGCGATGTTGTCGTTCCATGCGGCCTAGTGCAATAGGCATCCCGGGCCCTCTAATTGTGATATTATCGGCGAGCGCAACTTGTTGTTATTGGTCAACACTTTTTCCCGCGAAAATACATAAGATCAAAAGAAGAATGTCGTGTAAAACGTATAAATGAGCGTAAATGTACGTCGGCTTAAGGTTCTAAACTTTGGGACAAAAATCGGAAGGAGGAAAGGTAATAAGGGAATTTAGAATGCAAGGAATGTTGGATGCAATCATACCAGCACAAACGTACCGGATGCCATTAGAACTCCGAAGTTAAGCGTTCTTGGGCGAGAGTAGTACTAGGATGGGTGACCCCTGGGAAGTCCTAGCATTGCATACCTTTTTTTGGCAAAATTAATATCTTCCTTCTTTAATAAATCGGCGATAGATATAATAAGTATATAAGGGAATTTATAGTGCAAGGAATATCTGATGCGATCAAACCAGCACTAACGCACCGAATCCCATCAGAACTCCGAAGTTAAGCGCGCTTGGGCGAGGGTAGTACTAGGATGGGTGACCCCCTGGGAAGTCCTCGTGTTGCATCCCTCTTTTTGGCAAATATCTTATTTCTGTAATAAATTGGCGGTACATATAATAAGTTTATAAGGGAATTTAGACTGCAAGGAATGTCGGATGCGATCATACCAGCACAAACAACCCGAATCCCATTATAACTTTGAAGTTAAGCGTGCTTAGGCGAGAGTAGTACTAGGATGGGTGACAGTCTGGGAAGTCCTCGTGTTGCATCCCTCTTAATGGCAATATAAATATCTTACTTCTTTAAGAAATCGGCGGTAGATATAAAAGGTTTATAAGGGAATTTAGAGTGCAAGGAGTTCCGGATGCGATCATACCAACACTAACGCACCAGATCCCATCAGAACTCTGAAGTTAAGCGTGCTTGGGCGAGAGTAGTACTAGTATGGGTGACCCCGTGGGAAGTCCTCGTATTGCATCTCTCTTTTTGGCAAAATTAAAATCATACTTCTTTAATAAATCGGCGGTAGATATAATAAGTTTTTAAGTTAAATTAGAGTGCAAGGAATGTCGGATGCGATCACACCAACATTAACAACCTGGATCCCTTCAGAACTCCGAAGTGAAGCGTGCTTAGGCGAGAGTAGTACTAGGATGGGTGACATCCTGGGAAGTCCTCGTGTTGCATCCCTCTTTTTGGAAAAATTAATATCTTACTTCTTTAGTAAATCGGCGGTAGATATAATAAGTTTATAAGAGAACATAGAGTGCAAGGAATGTCGGATGCGATCATACAAGCACTAAAGCATCGGATCCCATCAAAACTCCGAAGTTAAGCGTGCTCGGGCGAGAGTAGTACTAGGATGGGAGACCCCCAGGGAAGTCTTGGTGTTGCATCCCTCTTTTTAGCAAAATTAATATCTTACTTCTTTAGTAAATCGGCGGTAGATATAATTAGTTTATGAGGGAATTTAGAGTGCAAGGAACGTCGGATGCGATCATACTAGTAGTAACGCACAGTATCCCATCAGAACTCTGAAGTGAAGCGTGCTTAGGCGAGAGTAGTACTAGGATGGGTGACCCCCTGGGAAGTCCTCGTGTTGCATCCCTCTTTTGGGCAAAATTAATATCTTATTTCTGTAATAAATTGGCGGTAGATATAATAAGTTTATAAGGGAATTTAGACTGCAAGGAATGTCGGATGCGATCATACCAGCACGAATAACCAGGATCCCATTATAACTCCGAAGTTAAGCGTGCTTAGGCGAGAGTAGTACTAGGATGGGTGACGCTCTGGGAAGTCCTCGTGTTGCATCCCTCTTTATGGAAAAATTAATATCTTACTTCGTTAGTAAATCGGCGGTAGATATATTAAGTTTATAAGAGAACATAGAGTGCAAGGAGTGTCGGATGCGATCTTACAAGCACTAAAGCATCGGATCCCATCAGAACTCCGAAGTGAAGCGTGCTCGGGCGAGAGTAGTACTAGGATGGGAGACCCCCAGGGAAGTCTTCGTGCTGCATCCCTCTTTTTGGCAAAATTAATATCTTACTTCTTTAGTAAATCGGCGGTAGATATAATAAGTTTATACGGGAACTTAGAGTGCAAGGAATGCCGGAGGCGATCATACCAGCACTAACGCACCGGATCCCATCAAAACTCCGAAGTTAAGCGTGCTCCGGCGAGAGTAGTACTAGGATGGGTGACCCCCCTGGGAAGTCCTCGTGTTGCTTCCCTCTTTTTGGAAAAATTAATATATTACTTCATTAATAAATCGTAGGTAAATATAATAAGTTTTTAAGGGAAATTAGAGTGCAAGGAATGTTGGATGCGATCATACCAACACAAACAACCCGGATCCCATCAGAACTCCGAAGTGAAGCGTGCTTAGGCGAGAGTAGTACTAGGATGGGTGACCCCCTGGGAAGTCCTCGTGTTGCATCCCTCTTTTTGGAAAAATTCATATCTTACTTCTATAATAAATCGGCGATAAATATTATAATAAGGGAATTTAGAGTGCAAGGAATGTCAGATGCGATCATACCTGCACTAACGCAACGTATCCCATCAGAACTTCACCCCTGGGAAGTCCTCGTGTTGCATCCCTCTTTTTGGCAATATTAATATCTTATATCTGTAATAAGTCAGCGGTACATATAATAAGTTTATCAGGGAATTTAGAGTGCAAGGAATCTAGTACACGATCATACCAGCACTAATGCACCAGATCCCCTCAGAACTCTGAAATTAAGCGTGCTCGGGTGAGAGTAGTACTATGATGGGTGACCCCCTGGGAAGTCTTCGTGTCGCATCCCTCTTTTTGGAAAAATTAATATCTTACTTCTTTTGTAAATCGGCGGTACAAACGTACCGGATGCCATTAGAACTCCGAAGTTAAACGTGCTTGGGCGAGAGTAGTACTAGGATAGGTGACCCCCTAGGAAGTCCTCGTGTTGTATCCCTCTTTATGGCAAAATTATTATCTTACTTCTTTAAGAAATCGGCGGTAGATATAATGAGTTTATAACGGAATTTAGAATGCAAGGAATGTCGGATGCGATCATACCAGCACTAACGCACCGGATCCCATTAGAACTCCGTAGTTAAGCGTGCTTGGGCGAGAGTAGTACTAGGATGGGTGACCCCCTGGGAAGTTCTCGTGTTGCATCCTTTTTTTTTGGCTTAACACCGTTACACTTGACATGTCACTACGCCTCTGCCTCGAAGTCGGAATTGGTAAGACAGTCTATATGCGATGTTACCGTTCCATGCGGCCTAGTGCGATAGGTATGCCGGGCCATCTAATTGTGATATTATCGGCGAGCGCGGCTTGTTGTTATTGGTCAACGCTTTTGCCCGCGAAAATACATATGATCAAAAAAGAAATGTCGCGGAAAATCGATAAATGAGCGTAAATATACGTGGTTTTAAGGTTTTTCATTTTGGGACAAAAAGCGGATGGAGGAAAGGTAATAAGGGAATTTAGAGTGCAAGGAATGTCGGACGCGATCATACCAGCACTAACGCACCGGATCCCATCAGAACTCCGAAGTTAAACATGCTTGGGCGAGAGTAGTACTAGGATGGGTGACCACATGGGAAGTCCTCGTGTTGCATCCCTCTTTTTGGCAAAATTAATATCTTACTTCTTTAATAAATCGACTGTAGATATAATAAGTTTAAAAATGAGTTTTAAGCAATGCAAAATGCGATTTCTAATCAATAGGGAAAGAAAAGAATTCTTTTAGGGGAAAAATAAAAATAAGGAAAATATTTAAAAGGTAGATATTGTAAATCACGACCTTGCGTGCGGGGTTAACACCGTTGCACTTCACATGTCACTACGCCTCTGCCTCGAAGGAGGCATCCGTAAGACAGTCTAGTTGCGATGTTGTCGTTCCATGTGGCCTAGTGCAATAGGCATCACGGGCCCTCTAATTGTGATATTATCGGCGAGCGCAACTTGTTGTTATTGGTCAACGCTTTTGCCCGCGAAAATACATAAGATCAAAAGAAGAATGTCGTGTAAAACGTATAAATGAGCGTAAATGTACGCCGTCTTAAGGTTTTACACTTTGGGACAAAAATCGGAAGGAGGAAAGGTAATAAGGGAATTTAGAATGCAAGGAATGTTGGATGCAATCATACCAGCACAAACGCACCGGATGCCATTAGAACTCCGAAGTTAAGCGTTCTTGGGCGAGAGTAGTACTAGGATGGGTGACCCCCTAGGAAGTCCTAGCGTTGCATCCCTTTTTTTGGGAAAATTAATATCTTACTTCTTTAATAAATCGGCGGTAGATATAATAAGTATATAAGGGAATTTAGAGTGCAAGGAATGTCTGATGCGATCATACAGCACTAACGCACCGGATCCCATCAGAACTCTGAAATTTAGCGCGCTTGGGCGAGGGTAGTACTAGGATGGGTGACCCCCTGGGAAGTCCTCGTGTTGCATCCCTCTTTTTGGAAAAATTAATATCTTATTTCTGTAATAAATTGTTGATAGATATAATAAGTTTATAAGGAAATTTAGACTGCAAGGAATGTCGGATGCGATCATACCAGCACAATCAACCCGGATCCCATTATAACTTCGAAGTTAAGCGTGCTTAGGCGAGAGTAGTACTAGGATGGGTGACAGTCTGGGAAGTCCTCGTGTTGCATCCCTCTTTATGGCAATATTAATATCTTACTTCTTTAAGAAATCGGCGGTAGATATAATAAGTTTATAAAGGAATTTAGAGTGCAAGGAGTGCCGGATGCGATCATACCAACACAAACGCACCAGATCCCATCAGAACTCTGAAGTTAAGCGTGCTTGGGCGAGAGTAGTACTAGGATGGGTGACCCCCTGGGAAGTCCTCGTATTGCATCCCTCTTTTTGGCAAAATTAATATCTTACTTCTTTAGTAAATCAGCGGTAGATATAATAAGTTATTAAGTTAAATTAGAGTGCAAGGAATGTCGGATGCGATCATACCAACATTAACAACCTGGATCCCTTCAGAACTCCGAAGTGAAGCGTGCTTAGGCGAGAGTAGTACTAGGATGGGTGACACCCTGGGAAGTCCTCGTGTTGCATCCCTCTTTTTGGAAAAATTAATATCTTACTTCTTTAGTAAATCGGCGGTAGATATAATAAGTTTATAAGAGAACATAGAGTGCAAGGAATGTCGGATGCGATCATACCAGCACTAACGCGTCGGATCCTATCAAAACTCCAAAGTTAAGCGTGCTAGGCCGAGAGTTGTACTAGGATGGGTGACCCCCTGGGAAGTCCTTGTGTTGCATCCCTCTTTTTGGCAAAATTAATATCTTACTTCTTTAGTAAATCAGCGGTAGATATAATAAGTTTATAAGGGAACTTAGAGTGCAAGGAACGTCAGATGCGATCATACCAGCACTAACGCACCGGATCCCATCAGAACACTAAAGTTAAGCGTGCTCGGGCGAGAGTAGTACTAGGATGGGTGACCCCCTGGGAAGTCCTAGCGTTGCATCCCTTTTTTTGGGAAAATTAATATCTTACTTCTTTAATAAATCGGCGGTAGATATAATAAGTATATAAGGGAATTTAGAGTGCAAGGAATGTCTGATGCGATCATACAGCACTAACGCACCGGATCCCATCAGAACTCTGAAATTTAGCGCGCTTGGGCGAGGGTAGTACTAGGATGGGTGACCCCCTGGGAAGTCCTCGTGTTGCATCCCTCTTTTTGGAAAAATTAATATCTTATTTCTGTAATAAATTGTTGATAGATATAATAAGTTTATAAGGAAATTTAGACTGCAAGGAATGTCGGATGCGATCATACCAGCACAATCAACCCGGATCCCATTATAACTTCGAAGTTAAGCGTGCTTAGGCGAGAGTAGTACTAGGATGGGTGACAGTCTGGGAAGTCCTCGTGTTGCATCCCTCTTTATGGCAATATTAATATCTTACTTCTTTAAGAAATCGGCGGTAGATATAATAAGTTTATAAAGGAATTTAGAGTGCAAGGAGTGCCGGATGCGATCATACCAACACAAACGCACCAGATCCCATCAGAACTCTGAAGTTAAGCGTGCTTGGGCGAGAGTAGTACTAGGATGGGTGACCCCCTGGGAAGTCCTCGTATTGCATCCCTCTTTTTGGCAAAATTAATATCTTACTTCTTTAGTAAATCAGCGGTAGATATAATAAGTTATTAAGTTAAATTAGAGTGCAAGGAATGTCGGATGCGATCATACCAACATTAACAACCTGGATCCCTTCAGAACTCCGAAGTGAAGCGTGCTTAGGCGAGAGTAGTACTAGGATGGGTGACACCCTGGGAAGTCCTCGTGTTGCATCCCTCTTTTTGGAAAAATTAATATCTTACTTCTTTAGTAAATCGGCGGTAGATATAATAAGTTTATAAGAGAACTTAGAGTGCAAGGAATGTCGGATGCGATCATACCAGCACTAACGCGTCGGATCCTATCAAAACTCCAAAGTTAAGCGTGCTAGGCCGAGAGTTGTACTAGGATGGGTGACCCCCTGGGAAGTCCTTGTGTTGCATCCCTCTTTTTGGCAAAATTAATATCTTACTTCTTTAGTAAATCAGCGGTAGATATAATAAGTTTATAAGGGAACTTAGAGTGCAAGGAACGTCAGATGCGATCATACCAGCACTAACGCACCGGATCCCATCAGAACACTAAAGTTAAGCGTGCTCGGGCGAGAGTAGTACTAGGATGGGTGACCCCCTGGGAAGTCCTAGCGTTGCATCCCTTTTTTTGGGAAAATTAATATCTTACTTCTTTAATAAATCGGCGGTAGATATAATAAGTATATAAGGGAATTTAGAGTGCAAGGAATGTCTGATGCGATCATACAGCACAAACGCACCGGATCCCATCAGAACTCCGAAGTTTAGCGCGCTTGGGCGAGGGTTGTACTAGGATGGGTGACCCCCTGGGAAGTCCTCGTGTTGCATCCCTCTTTTTGGCAAAATTAAAATCTTATTTCTGTAATAAATTGGTGATAGATATAATAAGTTTATAAGGGAATTTAGACTGCAAGGAATGTCGGATGCGATCATACCAGCACAAACAACCCGGATCCCATTATAACTTCGAAGTTAAGCGTGCTTAGGCGAGAGTAGTACTAGGATGGGTGACAGTCTGGGAAGTCCTCGTGTTGCATCCCTCTTTATGGCAATATTAATATCTTACTTCTTTAAGAAATCGGCGGTAGATATAATAAGTTTATAATGGAATTTAGAGTGCAAGGAGTGCCGGATGCGATCATACCAACACAAACGCACCAGATCCCATCAGAACTCTGAAGTTATGCGTGCTTGGGCGAGAGTAGTACTAGGATGGGTAACCCCCTGGGAAGTCCTCGTATTGCATCCCTCTTTTTGGCAAAATTAATATCTTACTTCTTTAGTAAATCAGCGGTAGATATAATAAGTTATTAAGTTAAATTAGAGTGCAAGGAATGTCGGATGCGATCATACCAACATTAACAACCTGGATCCCTTCAGAACTCCGAAGTGAAGCGTGCTTAGGCGAGAGTAGTACTAGGATGGGTGACACCCTGGGAAGTCCTCGTGTTGCATCCCTCTTTGTGGAAAAATTAATATCTTACTTCTTTAGTAAATCGGCGGTAGATATAATAAGTTTATAAGAGAACATAGAGTGCAAGGAATGTCGGATGCGATCATACCAGCACTAACTCGTCGGATCCTATCAAAACTCCAAAGTTAAGCGTGCTAGGCCGAGAGTTGTACTAGGATGGGTGACCCCCTGGGAAGTCCTTGTGTTGCATCCCTCTTTTTGGCAAAATTAATATCTTACTTCTTTAGTAAATCGGCGGTAGATATAATAAGTTTATAAGGGAACTTAGAGTGCAAGGAACGTCAGATGCGATCATACCAGCACTAACGCACCGGATCCCATCAGAACACTAAAGTTAAGCGTGCTCGGGCGAGAGTAGTACTAGGATGGGTGACCCCCTGGGAAGTCCTAGCGTTGCATCCCTTTTTTTGGGAAAATTAATATCTTACTTCTTTAATAAATCGGCGGTAGATATAATAAGTATATAAGGGAATTTAGAGTGCAAGGAATGTCTGATGCGATCATACAGCACTAACGCACCGGATCCCATCAGAACTCCGAAGTTTAGCGCGCTTGGGCGAGGGTAGTACTAGGATGGGTGACCCCCTGGGAAGTCCTCGTGTTGCATCCCTCTTTTTGGCAAAATTAATATCTTATTTCTGTAATAAATTGGTGATAGATATAATAAGTTTATAAGGGAATTTAGACTGCAAGGAATGTCGGATGCGATCATACCAGCACAAACAACCCGGATCCCATTATAACTTCGAAGTTAAGCGTGCTTAGGCGAGAGTAGTACTAGGATGGGTGACAGTCTGGGAAGTCCTCGTGTTGCATCCCTCTTTATGGCAATATTAATATCTTACTTCTTTAAGAAATCGGCGGTAGATATAATAAGTTTATAATGGAATTTAGAGTGCAAGGAGAGCCGGATGCGATCATACCAACACAAACGCACCAGATCCCATCAGAACTCTGAAGTTATGCGTGCTTGGGCGAGAGTAGTACTAGGATGGGTGACCCCCTGGGAAGTCCTCGTATTGCATCCCTCTTTTTGGCAAAATTAATATCTTACTTCTTTAGTAAATCAGCGGTAGATATAATAAGTTATTAAGTTAAATTAGAGTGCAAGGAATATCGGATGCGATCATACCAACATTAACAACCTGGATCCCTTCAGAACTTCGAAGTGAAGCGTGCTTAGGCGAGAGTAGTACTAGGATGGGTGACACCCTGGGAAGTCCTCGTGTTGCATCCCTCTTTTTGGAAAAATTAATATCTTACTTCTTTAGTAAATCGGCGGTAGATATAATAAGTTTATAAGAGAACATAGAGTGCAAGGAATGTCGGATGCGATCATACCAGCACTAACGCGTCGGATCCTATCAAAACTCCAAAGTTAAGCGTGCTAGGCCGAGAGTTGTACTAGGATGGGTGACCCCCTGGGAAGTCCTTGTGTTGCATCCCTCTTTTTGGCAAAATTAATATCTTACTTCTTTAGTAAATCAGCGGTAGATATAATAAGTTTATAAGGGAACTTAGAGTGCAAGGAACGTCAGATGCGATCATACCAGCACTAACGCACCGGATCCCATCAGAACACTAAAGTTAAGCGTGCTCGGGCGAGAGTAGTACTAGGATGGGTGACCCCCTGGGAAGTCCTAGCGTTGCATCCCTTTTTTTGGGAAAATTAATATCTTACTTCTTTAATAAATCGGCGGTAGATATAATAAGTATATAAGGGAATTTAGAGTGCAAGGAATGTCTGATGCGATCATACAGCACAAACGCACCGGATCCCATCAGAACTCCGAAGTTTAGCGCGCTTGGGCGAGGGTAGTACTAGGATGGGTGACCCCCTGGGAAGTCCTCGTGTTGCATCCCTCTTTTTGGCAAAATTAATATCTTATTTCTGTAATAAATTGGTGATAGATATAATAAGTTTATAAGGGAATTTAGACTGCAAGGAATGTCGGATGCGATCATACCAGCACAATCAACCCGGATCCCATTATAACTTCGAAGTTAAGCGTGCTTAGGCGAGAGTAGTACTAGGATGGGTGACAGTCTGGGAAGTCCTCGTGTTGCATCCCTCTTTATGGCAATATTAATATCTTACTTCTTTAAGAAATCGGCGGTAGATATAATAAGTTTATAAAGGAATTTAGAGTGCAAGGAGTGCCGGATGCGATCATACCAACACAAACGCACCAGTTCCCATCAGAACTCTGAAGTTAAGCGTGCTTGGGCGAGAGTAGTACTAGGATGGGTGACCCCCTGGGAAGTCCTCGTATTGCATCCCTCTTTTTGGCAAAATTAATATCTTACTTCTTTAGTAAATCAGCGGTAGATATAATAAGTTATTAAGTTAAATTAGAGTGCAAGGAATGTCGGATGCGATCATACCAACATTAACAACCTGGATCCCTTCAGAACTCCGAAGTGAAGCGTGCTTAGGCGAGAGTAGTACTAGGATGGGTGACACCCTGGGAAGTCCTCGTGTTGCATCCCTCTTTTTGGAAAAATTAATATCTTACTTCTTTAGTAAATCGGCGGTAGATATAATAAGTTTATAAGAGAACATAGAGTGCAAGGAATGTCGGATGCGATCATACCAGCACTAACGCGTCGGATCCTATCAAAACTCCAAAGTTAAGCGTGCTAGGCCGAGAGTTGTACTAGGATGGGTGACCCCCTGGGAAGTCCTTGTGTTGCATCCCTCTTTTTGGCAAAATTAATATCTTACTTCTTTAGTAAATCAGCGGTAGATATAATAAGTTTATAAGGGAACTTAGAGTGCAAGGAACGTCAGATGCGATCATACCAGCACTAACGCACCGGATCCCATCAGAACACTAAAGTTAAGCGTGCTCGGGCGAGAGTAGTACTAGGATGGGTGACCCCCTGGGAAGTCCTAGCGTTGCATCCCTTTTTTTGGGAAAATTAATATCTTACTTCTTTAATAAATCGGCGGTAGATATAATAAGTATATAAGGGAATTTAGAGTGCAAGGAATGTCTGATGCGATCATACAGCACAAACGCACCGGATCCCATCAGAACTCCGAAGTTTAGCGCGCTTGGGCGAGGGTTGTACTAGGATGGGTGACCCCCTGGGAAGTCCTCGTGTTGCATCCCTCTTTTTGGCAAAATTAAAATCTTATTTCTGTAATAAATTGGTGATAGATATAATAAGTTTATAAGGGAATTTAGACTGCAAGGAATGTCGGATGCGATCATACCAGCACAAACAACCCGGATCCCATTATAACTTCGAAGTTAAGCGTGCTTAGGCGAGAGTAGTACTAGGATGGGTGACAGTCTGGGAAGTCCTCGTGTTGCATCCCTCTTTATGGCAATATTAATATCTTACTTCTTTAAGAAATCGGCGGTAGATATAATAAGTTTATAATGGAATTTAGAGTGCAAGGAGTGCCGGATGCGATCATACCAACACAAACGCACCAGATCCCATCAGAACTCTGAAGTTAAGCGTGCTTGGGCGAGAGTAGTACTAGGATGCGTGACCCCCTGGGAAGTCCTCGTATTGCATCCCTCTTTTTGGCAAAATTAATATCTTACTTCTTTAGTAAATCAGCGGTAGATATAATAAGTTATTAAGTTAAATTAGAGTGCAAGGAATGTCGGATGCGATCATACCAACATTAACAACCTGGATCCCTTCAGAACTCCGAAGTGAAGCGTGCTTAGGCGAGAGTAGTACTAGGATGGGTGACACCCTGGGAAGTCCTCGTGTTGCATCCCTCTTTTTGGAAAAATTAATATCTTACTTCTTTAGTAAATCGGCGGTAGATATAATAAGTTTATAAGAGAACTTAGAGTGCAAGGAATGTCGGATGCGATCATACCAGCACTAACGCGTCGGATCCTATCAAAACTCCAAAGTTAAGCGTGCTAGGCCGAGAGTTGTACTAGGATGGGTGACCCCCTGGGAAGTCCTTGTGTTGCATCCCTCTTTTTGGCAAAATTAATATCTTACTTCTTTAGTAAATCAGCGGTAGATATAATAAGTTTATAAGGGAACTTAGAGTGCAAGGAACGTCAGATGCGATCATACCAGCACTAACGCACCGGATCCCATCAGAACACTAAAGTTAAGCGTGCTCGGGCGAGAGTAGTACTAGGATGGGTGACCCCCTGGGAAGTCCTAGCGTTGCATCCCTTTTTTTGGGAAAATTAATATCTTACTTCTTTAATAAATCGGCGGTAGATATAATAAGTATATAAGGGAATTTAGAGTGCAAGGAATGTCTGATGCGATCATACAGCACAAACGCACCGGATCCCATCAGAACTCCGAAGTTTAGCGCGCTTGGGCGAGGGTTGTACTAGGATGGGTGACCCCCTGGGAAGTCCTCGTGTTGCATCCCTCTTTTTGGCAAAATTAAAATCTTATTTCTGTAATAAATTGGTGATAGATATAATAAGTTTATAAGGGAATTTAGACTGCAAGGAATGTCGGATGCGATCATACCAGCACAAACAACCCGGATCCCATTATAACTTCGAAGTTAAGCGTGCTTAGGCGAGAGTAGTACTAGGATGGGTGACAGTCTGGGAAGTCCTCGTGTTGCATCCTTCTTTATGGCAATATTAATATCTTACTTCTTTAAGAAATCGGCGGTAGATATAATAAGTTTATAATGGAATTTAGAGTGCAAGGAGTGCCGGATGCGATCATACCAACACAAACGCACCAGATCCCATCAGAACTCTGAAGTTATGCGTGCTTGGGCGAGAGTAGTACTAGGATGGGTAACCCCCTGGGAAGTCCTCGTATTGCATCCCTCTTTTTGGCAAAATTAATATCTTACTTCTTTAGTAAATCAGCGGTAGATATAATAAGTTATTAAGTTAAATTAGAGTGCAAGGAATGTCGGATGCGATCATACCAACATTAACAACCTGGATCCCTTCAGAACTCCGAAGTGAAGCGTGCTTAGGCGAGAGTAGTACTAGGATGGGTGACACCCTGGGAAGTCCTCGTGTTGCATCCCTCTTTGTGGAAAAATTAATATCTTACTTCTTTAGTAAATCGGCGGTAGATATAATAAGTTTATAAGAGAACATAGAGTGCAAGGAATGTCGGATGCGATCATACCAGCACTAACTCGTCGGATCCTATCAAAACTCCAAAGTTAAGCGTGCTAGGCCGAGAGTTGTACTAGGATGGGTGACCCCCTGGGAAGTCCTTGTGTTGCATCCCTCTTTTTGGCAAAATTAATATCTTACTTCTTTAGTAAATCGGCGGTAGATATAATAAGTTTATAAGGGAACTTAGAGTGCAAGGAACGTCAGATGCGATCATACCAGCACTAACGCACCGGATCCCATCAGAACACTAAAGTTAAGCGTGCTCGGGCGAGAGTAGTACTAGGATGGGTGACCCCCTGGGAAGTCCTAGCGTTGCATCCCTTTTTTTGGGAAAATTAATATCTTACTTCTTTAATAAATCGGCGGTAGATATAATAAGTATATAAGGGAATTTAGAGTGCAAGGAATGTCTGATGCGATCATACAGCACTAACGCACCGGATCCCATCAGAACTCCGAAGTTTAGCGCGCTTGGGCGAGGGTAGTACTAGGATGGGTGACCCCCTGGGAAGTCCTCGTGTTGCATCCCTCTTTTTGGCAAAATTAATATCTTATTTCTGTAATAAATTGGTGATAGATATAATAAGTTTATAAGGGAATTTAGACTGCAAGGAATGTCGGATGCGATCATACCAGCACAAACAACCCGGATCCCATTATAACTTCGAAGTTAAGCGTGCTTAGGCGAGAGTAGTACTAGGATGGGTGACAGTCTGGGAAGTCCTCGTGTTGCATCCCTCTTTATGGCAATATTAATATCTTACTTCTTTAAGAAATCGGCGGTAGATATAATAAGTTTATAATGGAATTTAGAGTGCAAGGAGAGCCGGATGCGATCATACCAACACAAACGCACCAGATCCCATCAGAACTCTGAAGTTATGCGTGCTTGGGCGAGAGTAGTACTAGGATGGGTGACCCCCTGGTAAGTCCTCGTATTGCATCCCTCTTTTTGGCAAAATTAATATCTTACTTCTTTAGTAAATCAGCGGTAGATATAATAAGTTATTAAGTTAAATTAGAGTGCAAGGAATATCGGATGCGATCATACCAACATTAACAACCTGGATCCCTTCAGAACTTTGAAGTGAAGCGTGCTTAGGCGAGAGTAGTACTAGGATGGGTGACACCCTGGGAAGTCCTCGTGTTGCATCCCTCTTTTTGGAAAAATTAATATCTTACTTCTTTAGTAAATCGGCGGTAGATATAATAAGTTTATAAGAGAACATAGAGTGCAAGGAATGTCGGATGCGATCATACCAGCACTAACGCGTCGGATCCTATCAAAACTCCAAAGTTAAGTGTGCTCGGCCGAGAGTTGTACTAGGATGGGTGACCCCCTGGGAAGTCCTTGTGTTGCATCCCTCTTTTTGGCAAAATTAATATCTTACTTCTTTAGTAAATCGGCGGTAGATATAATAAGTTTATAAGGGAACTTAGAGTGCAAGGAACGTCAGATGCGATCATACCAGCACTAACGCACCGGATCCCATCAGAACACTAAAGTTAAGCGTGCTCGGGCGAGAGTAGTACTAGGATGGGTGACCCCCTGGGAAGTCCTAGCGTTGCATCCCTTTTTTTGGGAAAATTAATATCTTACTTCTTTAATAAATCGGCGGTAGATATAATAAGTATATAAGGGAATTTAGAGTGCAAGGAATGTCTGATGCGATCATACAGCACTAACGCACCGGATCCCATCAGAACTCCAAAGTTTAACGCGCTTGGGCGAGGGTAGTACTAGGATGGGTGACCCCCTGGGAAGTCCTCGTGTTGCATCCCTCTTTTTGGAAAAATTAATATCTTATTTCTGTAATAAATTGGTGATAGATATAATAAGTTTATAAGGGAATTTAGACTGCAAGGAATGTCGGATGCGATCATACCAGCACAAACAACCCGGATCCCATTATAACTTTGAAGTTAAGCGTGCTTAGGCGAGAGTAGTACTAGGATGGGTGACAGTCTGGGAAGTCCTCGTGTTGCATCCCTCTTTATGGCAATATTAATATCTTACTTCTTTAAGAAATCGGCGGTAGATATAATAAGTTTATAATGGAATTTAGAGTGCAAGGAGTGCCGGATGCGATCATACCAACACAAACGCACCAGATCCCATCAGAACTCTGAAGTTATGCGTGCTTGGGCGAGAGTAGTACTAGGATGGGTGACCCCCTGGGAAGTCCTCGTATTGCATCCCTCTTTTTGGCAAAATTAATATCTTACTTCTTTAGTAAATCAGCGGTAGATATAATAAGTTATTAAGTTAAATTAGAGTGCAAGGAATGTCGAATGCAATCATACCAACATTAACAACCTGGATCCCTTCAGAACTCCGAAGTGAAGCGTGCTTAGGCGAGAGTAGTACTAGGATGGGTGACACCCTGGGAAGTCCTCGTGTTGCATCCCTCTTTTTGGAAAAATTAATATCTTACTTCTTTAGTAAATCGGCGGTAGATATAATAAGTTTATAAGAGAAAATAGAGTGCAAGGAATGTCGGATGCGATCATACCAGCACTAACGCGTCGGATCCTATCAAATCTCCAAAGTTAAGCGTGCTCGGCCGAGAGTTGTACTAGGATGTGTGACCCCCTGGGAAGTCCTTGTGTTGCATCCCTCTTTCTGGCAAAATTAATATCTTACTTCTTTAGTAAATCGTCGGTAGATATAATAAGTTTATAAGGGAACTTAGAGTGCAAGGAACGACAGATGCGATCATACCAGCACTAACGCACCGGATCCCATCAGAACACTAAAGTTAAGCGTGCTCGGGCGAGAGTAGTACTAGGATGGGAGACTCCCTGGGAAGTCATCGTGTTGCATCCCTCTTTTTGGCAAAACTAATATCTTACTTCTTTAGTAAATCGGCGGTAGATATAATAAGTTTTTAAGGGAAATTAGAGTGCAATGAATGTTGGATGCGATCATACAACCACATACAACCTGGATCCCATCAGAACTTCGAAGTGAAGCGTGCTTAGGCGAGAGTAGTACTAGGATGGGTGCCCACCTGGGAAGTCCTCGTGTTGCATCCCTCTTTTTGGAAAAATTAATATATTATTTCTTTAGTAAATCGGCGGTAGATATAATATGTTTATAAGGGAACATAGAGTGCAAGGAATGCCGGATGCGATCATACCAGCACTAACGCATCGGATCCCATCAAAACTCCAAAGTTAAGCGTGCTCGGGCGAGAGTAGTACTAGGATGGGTGACCCCCTGGGAAATCCTCGCGTTGCATCCCTCTTTTTGGCAAAATTAATATCTTTCTTCTTTAATAAATCGGCGGTAGATATAATAAGTTTTTAAGGGAAATTAGAGGGCAAGGATTGTTGGATGCGATCATACCAACACAAACAACCCGGATCCCATCAGAACTCCGAAGTGAAGCGTGCTTAGGCGAGAGTAGTACTAGGATGGGTGACCCCCTGGGAAGTCCTCGTGTTGCATCCCTATTTTTGGCAAAATTAATATCTTACTTTTTTGTAAATCGGCGGTAGATATAATAAGTATATAAGGGAATTTAGAGTGCAAGGAACGTCGGATGCGATCATACCAGCACAATCGCACCGGATCCCATTAGAACACCGAAGTTAAGCGTGCTCGAGCGAGAGTAGTACTAGGATGGGTGACCCCCTGGGAAGTCCTAGTTTTGCATCCCTCTTTATGGAAAAATTAATATTTTATTTCTGTAATAAATCGGCTGTAAATATAATAAGTTTATAAGGGAATTTAGAGTGCAAGGAATGTCGGATGCGATCATACCAGCACTAACGCAACGTATCCCATCAGAACTCCGCCCCTGGGAAGTCCTCGTGTTGCATCCCTCTTTTTGGAAAAATTAATATCTTACTTCTTTAGTAAATCGGCGGTAGATATAATAAGTTTATAAGAGAACATAGAGTGCAAGGAATGTCGGATGCGATCATACCAGCACTAACGGGTCGGATCCTATCAAAACTCCAAAGTTAAGCGTGCTCGGCCGAGAGTTGTACTAGGATGGGTGACCCCCTGGGAAGTCCTTGTGTTGTATCCCTCTTTCTGGCAAATTAATATCTTACGTCTTTAGTAAATCGGCGGTAGATATAATAAGTTTATAAGGGAACTTAGAGTGCAAGGAACGTCAGATGCGATCAAACCAGCACTAAGGCATCGGATCCCATCAGAACACTAAAGTTAAGCGTGCTCGGGCGAGAGTAGTACTAGGATGGGTGACCCCTCGGGAAGTCCTAGCGTTGCATCCCTTTTTTTTGGGAAAATTAATATCTTACTTATTTAATAAATCGGCGGTAGATATAATAAGTATATAAGGGAATTTAGAGTGCAAGGAATGTCTGATGCGATCATACAGCACTAACGCACCGGATCCCATCTGAACTCCGAAGTTTAGCGCGCTTGGGCGAGGGTAGTACTAGGATGGGTGACCCCCTGGGAAGTCCTCGTGTTGCATCCCTCTTTTTGGCAAAATTAATATCTTATTTCTGTAATAAATTGGTGATAGATATAATAAGTTTATAAGGCAATTTAGACTGCAAGGAATGTCGGATGCGATCATACCAGCACAAACCACCCGGATCCCATTATAACTTCGAAGTTAAGCGTGCTTAGGCGAGAGTAGTACTAGGATGGGTGACAGTCTGGGAAGTCCTCGTGTTGCATCCCTCTTTATGGCAATATTAATATCTTACTTCTTTAAGAAATCGGCGGTAGATATAATAAGTTTATAATGGAATTTAGAGTGCAAGGAGTGCCGAATGCGATCATACCAACACAAACGCACCAGATCCCATCAGAACTCTGAAGTTAAGCATGCTTGGGCGAGAGTAGTACTAGGATGGGTGACCCCCTGGGAAGTCCTCGTATTGCATCCCTCTTTTTGGCAAAATTAATATCTTACTTCTTTAGTAAATCAGCGGTAGATATAATAAGTTATTAAGTTAAATTAGAGTGCAAAGAATGTCGGATGCGATCATACCAACATTAACAACCTGGATCCCTTCAGAACTCCGAAGTGAAGCGTGCTTAGGCGAGAGTAGTACTAGGATGGGTGACACCCTGGGAATTCCTCGTGTTGCATCCCTCTTTTTGGAAAAATTAATATCTTACTTCTTTAGTAAATCGGCGGTAGATATAATAAGTTTATAAGAGAACATAGAGTGCAAGGAATGTCGGATGCGATCATACCAGCACTAACGCGTCGGATCCTATCAAATCTCCAAAGTTAAGCGTGCTCGGCCGAGAGTTGTACTAGGATGGGTGACCCCCAGGGAAGTCCTTGTGTTGCATCCCTCTTTCTGGCAAATTAATATCTTACTTCTTTAGTAAATCGGCGGTAGATATAATAAGTTTATAAGGGAACTTAGAGTGCAAGGAACGACAGATGCGATCATACCAGCACTAACGCACCGGATCCCATCAGAACACTAAAGTTAAGCGTGCTCGTGCGAGAGTAGTACTAGGATGGGAGACTCCCTGGGAAGTCTTCGTGTTGCATCCCTCTTTTTGGCAAAACTAATATCTTACTTCTTTAGTAAATCGGCGGTAGATATAATAAGTTTTTAAGGGAAATTAGAGTGCAAGGAATGTTGGATGCGATCATACAACCACATACAACCTGGATCCCATCAGAACTTCGAAGTGAAGCATGCTTAGGGGAGAGTAGTACTAGGATGGGTGACCCCCTGGGAAGTCCTCGTGTTGCATCCCTTTTTTTGGAAAAATTAATATATTACTTCTTTAGTAAATCGGCGGTAGATATAATATGTTTATAAGGGAACATAGAGTGCAAGGAATGCCGGATGCGATCATTCCAGCACTAACGCATCGGATCCCATCAAAACTCCAAAGTTAAGCGTGCTCGGGCGAGAGTAGTACTAGGATGGGTGACCCCCTGGGAAATCCTCGTGTTGCATCCCTCTTTTTGGCAAAATTAATATCTTTCTTCTTTAATAAATCGGCGGTAGATATAATAAGTTTTTAAGGGAAATTAGAGGGCAAGGATTGTTGGATGCGATCATACCAACACAAACAACCCGGATCCCATCAGAACTCCGAAGTGAAGCGTGCTTAGGCGAGAGTAGTACTAGGATGGGTGACCCCCTGGGAAGTCCTCGTGTTGCATCCCTCTTTTTGGCAAAATTAATATCTTACTTTTTTGTAAATCGGCGGTAGATATAATAAGTATATAAGGGAATTTAGAGTGCAAGGAACGTCGGATGCGATCATACCAGCACAAACGCACCGGATCCCATTAGAACACCGAAGTTAAGCGTGCTCGAGCGAGAGTAGTACTAGGATGGGTGACCCCCTGGGAAGTCCTCGTTTTGCATCCCTCTTTATGGAAAAATTAATATTTTATTTCTATAATAAATCGGCGGTAAATATAATAAGTTTATAAGGGAATTTAGAGTGCAAGGAATGTCGGATGCGATCATACCAGCACTAACGCAACGTATCCCATCAGAACTCCGCCCCTGGGAAGTCCTCGTGTTGAATCCCTCTTTTTGGCAATATTAATATCTTATTTCTGTAATAAGTCAGCGGTAGATATAATAAGTTTATCAGGGAATTTAGAGTGCAAGGAATCTTGGACACGATCATACCAGCACTAATGCACAAGATCCCCTCAGAACTCCGAAGTTAAGCGTGCTCGGGTGAGAGTAGAACTATGATGGGTGACCCCCTGGGAAGTCTTCGTGTCGCATCCCTCTTTTTGGCATAATTAATATCTTACTTCATTAGTAAATCGGCGGTACTAACGCACCTTGATCCCATCAGAATTCCGAAGTTAAACGTGCTTGGGAGAGAGTAGTACTAGGATGGGTGACCCCCTAGGAAGTCCTCGTGTTGCATCCCTCTTAATGACAAAATTAGAATCTTACTTCTTTATGAAATCGGCGGTAGATATAATGAGTTTATTAGGGATCTTAGAGTGCAAGGAAATGTCGGATGCGATTGTTGAAACACGTTCTCACAAGGCACTGAACTAACCGTGTGTTCATATTTGTAGGTTTTGATAAATGACAAACGATGCGCAATTGACATATGACGAGGTCCAAGCACAAGCGCGCAATTGATACATAACGAGATTCAAGCACAAGAAAAACAAAGATCAAGATTAAGCAAAGAAATAAATTATACATGAGTCGTTCTTTAACTGTGATCTTGATCCGAAATTGACTCAAGACTTGGCTTCTCTCGTAATATCATTTTTATCAAATCATGCATATTCAATTTAAAGAAAAATGATTTTAAATCATGCATATTTATTTTAACTAATATGATTTTTAAACATGCCTCTAAAATCTGGACAAAGATAATCGATTATGTACTTATGGTAATCGATTATGTTAAGGCAGTTGCAAGACAATCGATTGTGTACCTTATGATAATCGATTGTGTTGGGGCAGTGTCCATCAGATTATTCAAAGCTGCAAGACAATCGATTGTGTACCTTATGATAATCGATTGTGTTGAGGCAGTGTCCATCAGATTTTTCAAAGCTACAAAATAATCGATTGTGCACCTTATGACAATCGATTGTGTTGAGGCAGCGTCTATTCGATTTTTCAAGACTGTAATATAATCGATTATACATATAGCATAATCGATTATGTAAATGACCGTTGCCAAAATATTTTCAAACTCTGTCTGGTAATCGATTGTATGACTCTGATAATCGATTATCCTAAGTAAAATCTGAAAATGATTTTTTGAACGTTGCTAAGTAATCGATTATATGATTTTGATAATCGATTGTTTTAAGTAAAATCTGAATACGATTTTTTGAACGTTGCCAAGTAATCGATTATATGATTTTGATAATCGATTGTTTCAAGTAAAATCTGAAAAAGATTTTTTGAACGTTGCCAGATAATCGATTATACGATTTATATAATCGATTATTATGCGTAAAATCTGGGAATGATTTTTGGACGATTGGAAAACAATCGATTATGCAACTTAGACAATCGATTGTTTTAGCACAAAATCAGCAATTCTTAATTGGCAATTAGGCAACGGTTGTGCATGTTTTCAACACTATAAATACATCTTAAAATCAGTCTTTTAAGTACAACAACTGATCATATTATTGCTAATGCTCGCACACTCTCTTATTCATCATTTTCTATTCATTACATAAGTTTTTGAGAGCCAAATTCTTGACGAAAGTTGTTGCGGTCTTGAGCGTATTTATTTTACTCATATCTACTCTTGAGGAGAGTCTTGTTTTGAGTGCAAAGTGTTTTTATACACTTTAAGGGAAGTGTTAATCCCTTGTATTGTAAGAAGGAACATTGTGATTCCTTTGGTTGAAGTCTTGAAGTGTGGTATCTTCGAGCAAAGGTTGTTGAGGCTTGTGTGACTCAAGTTCTCAGTTTGTAACGGTTTGTTAAGCACCCGTAAGCTTAACAAAGTTAGTGGAAATCTCGAGAGAGTCTCTCGGGGACTGGACTAGCCACGGGTTGTGGTGAACCAGGATAACATCGGTGCGTTCGTTCCTTATTATTTACTTATCGCACTTATTTCATTCCTGCAATTTTTAAATTCCGCAAGTTTACGCTGTTTTTTATTACAACGCTATTCACCCCCCCCCCCCTCTAGCGTTAAGAGTATATTCTAACAACTGGTATCAGATCCCAACTCTCTGAAAAACTTAACCGTTTGAGAGAAAAAATCCATGGCTTCTACTCGTGATTCTTTTGCAGGAATAGGTGAAGGACAATGCTCCACCCGACCACCACTATTCGATGGCACAAACTATACGTACTGGAAGGAGAGGATGAGAATATTCATTCAATCGAATAATTTTCATCTGTGGAAGGTTATAATGATGGGAGAACAAATTCCAACCAAAAAGGTTGAAAATGAATGGGTTCCAAAATCCGAAGATGAATACGATGCGGATGATATCCGAAAAGTGCAGAACAACGTTAAAGCCATCAACTTATTGTATTGTGCCATAAACGCTGATGATTATAGAAAAATATCATGTTGCACAACGGCGAAGCAAATGTGGGATAAGCTGGAAATCACGTACGAAGGTACGGAGCAGGTAAAAGAGGCTAAAGTTGATTTTCTAACCCATACATATGAACTATTTCACATGAAGGAAGGTGAAAGGGTAGATGACATGTTCGAACGATTTTCAAAAATTGTTAATGACTTACATGCTCTTAAGAAGACCTTCACGGATAAGGAACTTGTCCGAAAATATCTCCGAAGTCTCACTCCGGAATGGCGCTCCAAGGCCGACGCGATTCAAGAGTCTATTGGCATTTCAAATGTCACCATCGACGGATTAAGAGGTAATCTTAAAACTTATGAATCTTCTATACTTAACCCTCTTGTTAATGATCAAAGGAAACAAAGAATCGCCCTCAAGGCTAGCACAAGTCAACCTCAAAATGATGAGGACGGAGATAACGAGTTCGGACTCGTTATTAAGAGATTCCAAAAGTTCATGCGAAAAGAGTATGAACGAAAAGGCAAACAACAAGGAGAGTAAAGTGCTATGGATGTGGAGAAATCGGGCACATTAAATCAAATTGCCCAAATGTCAAAAAGGAGAAGAAACCCTTCAAGAAACAACGAGCATACATATCTTGGGGAGGCGACTCCGGAGACGAGTCAAGTGAGGAAGAAGAAGACGAAACCGCAAATCTTTGTCTTATGGCACACGAAGACAATCAAGAAGAGGTATGTCAGATTTCTTCCAAAAATTTCTATTCTCTTGAGGAAATGCAAAATGCCTTTGATGAGTTGTATAGTGAATTCATTAAAGCTTCCAAAACTGTTAAAAACACTAAGGAAAATGCTTCTTTGAAAGAAAAAGATTTTGAAAGACAACTCTCTTTGAAAGAAAAAGATTTAGAAAAATTGATTTTGGAAAATGAGAAGTTGAAAGAAGAAAACAAATTTTTCGGCAAGAGAAGCGCCGACAAACCCGAGAGCTCTAGTAAAAATTGTATTTCTTGCATGCATCTAAAAATTGAGGTACAAAGACTTATGGGCACCCTAGATAAGTTCAATTCTTCTCATAAAAATTTGAATGAAGTTCTTGTTAATTTGAAATCGACCAAACATGGGATAGGTTTTAAAAACGAGCCTAAAGAAAAAGTTGAAGCCAAACCCCAACCACCTAAGGCTCAACCTAGGATAAATAAAACAAATGTTCATCCTAGAGATAACAATCCTAGAATCAACATGCATGCAAGACCAAACACTAGAAGAAACTTTGAACATTTTAGGACACCTAGAAATGGCCTTCAGCCTAGAAATAACTATTCTAGAAATGATGCATATCCTAGACCAAACACTAGAAGAAACTTTGAACTTTTCAGGACACCTAGAAAAGGCTTTCAACCTAGAAATAACTATTCTAGAAATGCTGCATATCCTAGAACAAATAGTAGGAGAAATGATTTTCATGAAATGCGCAATAGTCATATTGTCGAAAATAGAGTAAACAATTTTCGTCCGTCCAACTACTATCAACCTAGACGAATGCATAATCCTAATGTCATTTGTCATTATTGCAATCGAATTGGACATATTGCTCCTGCTTGTTTCACTAGACATAGACACTTAACTACATGTCAAGCACGACAGCATGTTACACCTAACTCTCAAGGACCCAAAACAGCTTGGGTACCAAAGACTCATTAATTTGTCTTGTGGGTATGCTTGAAGGGATCAAGTGTACTTTGGTACCTTGATAGTGGATGCTCCAAACACATGACCAGAGACGAATCCAAGTTCCTTCAACTAGAACACAAGGAAGGAGGAAGCGTTATTTTTGGAGATAACAACAAGGGAAAAATAATCGGCATTGGATCGGTCGGTAAGGATGAACCTTCTTCCATTAAGCATATTTTGCTAGTTAAAGGTCTAAAACATAATCTCTTGAGCATAAGTCAATTATGTGACAAGGGAAATCTTGTTTTATTTGATTCGGATGAATGCTTAGTTTTCCGCCGTAGCGATTTTAAAATTATTCTTCGTGGTTTTAGAATGGATAACATCTATATGGTTGATCTCGAAAATTCTTCATCTGAATATGTGAAATGTCTTATGAGCAAAGAAGATGATATGTGGTTATAGCATCGTAGAGTAGCTCACATCAACATGCATCTTTTAAACAAATTAGTTTCACAAAATTTAATTATTGGTCTTCCAAATTTGAAATTTGAAAAAGACTCCATTTGTGATTCTTGTCAAAAAGGGAAGCAAACAAAAGCATCTTTTAAATCGAAAAATATTGTTTCAACTACTAGACCTTTGCAACTTCTCCACATGGATCTCTTTGGACCATCTCGCATTGAAAATCTTGGTATAAATCGTTATGCTTTTGTTATTGTTGATGATTATTCAAGATTTACATGGACACTATTTCTTGCTCACAAAAGTGAGGCTTTTCATAATTTTAAATGCTTTCTTAAACGTGTTCAAAATGAAAAGGACACAACCGTCGCTTCAATAAGAAGTGATCATGGGGGAGAGTTCGATCACAATCTCTTCGCGGACTTTTGTGACGAACACGGTATCGAGCACACCTTCTCTACTCCACGTACACCACAACAAAATGGAGTGGTGGAAAGGAAAAATAGGTGTCTCGAAGAGATGGCTAGGACCATGCTCGATGAGGCTAAGATTCCCAAACATTTTTGGGCAGATGTCGTGAGTACCGCATGCTACATTTTAAACAGAGTAGTCATAAGGCCAATACTCATGAAAACTCCCTATGAACTCTACAAGGGAAGGAAACCAAATATCTCCCATCTTAGAGTATTCGGTTGTAAATGTTTTATTCATAACAATGGAAAAGACAATTTGGGAAAATTTGATGCAAAATACAATGAAGGAATTTTTATTGGTTACTCTTCACGTAGCAAAGCATATAGAGTATTCAATAATTGAACCAAAACTGTGGAGGAATCCCCTCATATTGTGTTTTCCAAAAATAATGTTCGCTTGGCGAGAAAGGATTCTGGTTTTGATCTTGCAGGTATTTTAAACTCAATAAGTCCTCAAGGCAAAGTACAAGAGGAAAATCCAAAGGAAATTCAAAATGAAACCTTGGAACAATTATCGGAAGAAGCGCCCCAACTGGAGAAAGAAACGAAACTGCCTAACGCGTAGAGGACAATCAAAGACCATCCTCTCGACCAGGTAATTGGCGACATTGAACAACAGGTAAGTACTCGAAACGCTCTTAAGAACACCTTAAGTCATACTGCTTTTGTCTCTCAAATTGAACCCCCAACCATCTCCTAAGCAATTGGGGATGAATTTTGGACCTTGGCAATGCAAGAGGAGCTTAACCAATTCAAACGAAATGACGTTTGGGATTTGGTGCCAAGACCCGAAAATCATACCATAATTGGTACGAAATGGGTTTTTCGAAATAAATTAGATGAAAATGGTGTAATCACTAGAAACAAAGCTAGGCTTGTAGCAAAAGGCTATAATCAAGAAGAGGGAATTGACTATGAAGAAACATATGCACCTGTAGCAAGGTTAGAAGCTATTCGTTTATTACTTGCTTTTGCCTCTTTTATGAATTTCAATTTATATCAAATGGATGTAAAAAGCACTTTTCTAAATGGTGTCATTCAAGAAGAAGTTTATGTTGACCAACCCCCGGGCTTTGAAGATTTTAAATCTCCCGATCATGTTTTCAAGCTTAAAAAGGCACTTTATGGTCTTAAACAAGCTCCCTGAGCTTGGTATGAACGATTGAGCAAATTTCTTTTGGAAAATGAATTCATTAGGGGAAAAGTTGACACCACTCTATTTGTTAAGCATAAAAACTATGATATTTTATTAGTTCAAATCTATGTGGATGATATTATTTTTGGTGCTACTAACAATGCTTTGTGCAAGGAATTTTCTGATTTAATGACAAGCGAATTTGAGATGTCTATGATGGGTGAGCTAACCTTCTTTTTGGGGCTGCAAGTAAAGCAAATGGAGGGAGGAACCTTCATTTGTCAAGCTAAATATTGCAAAGAATTGCTAAAACAATTTGAAATGAGCAACGCAAAAGCAATGGCCACTCCCATGAGCACATCCGACCATCTAGACAAAGATGAGAAAGGTAAGGAAGTTGACACCAAGGAGTATCGAGGTATGATTGGATCTCCCCTTTATCTTACTGCTAGTAGACCGGACATCATGTTTAGCGTGTGCTTATGCACTCGTTATCAATCATGTCCTAAGGAGTCTCACCTAACTGCGGTTAAACGGATATTGAAGTATCTTGTTGGTACTGTAAATGTGGGTCTATGGTACCCCAAAGGTTCTTCACGCCAACTTGTTGGCTATTCTGATTCCGATTTTGCTGGATGCAAATTGGACCGCAAGAGCACTAGTGGCACTTGCCATTTGCTCGGTAGCTCTCTAGTTTCTTGGTTTAGCAAGAAACAAGTAAGTGTTGCGTTGTCCACAACCGAGGCTGAATATGTAGCCGCGGGGAGTTGTTGCGCTCAAGTCCTTTGGATGAAACAACAACTCTTGGACTATGGCCTAAGTATCGATCATATCCCTCTTAGATGTGATAATACTAGTGCCATATGCTTGACGAAGAACCCCGTTCTTCAGTCAAGAACAAAACACATTGAAATTAGGCATCATTTTATAAGAGATCACGTTCTCAAAGGTGATGTCGAAATTGAATTTGTTGAAACCAAACATCAATTGGCCGACATCTTTACAAAGCCTTTGGAGAAAGAGTCCTTCTTCCGAATTCGTAGTGAACTCGGGATTCTTGACTCCACGTTGATCTTAGTCATGCATTGCATTTTCCCTTTCACATAATCACTAACTTGAGCGTCGGAGGAGCCTAACTTATTTTTGCAGGTATCGCCCTAAAGGCAGGGGGAGTTATAAAAGATTGGTGCAGAATAATCGATTCCTCTTCAGAATAATCGATTTCTCTTTAATATATAATCGATTATCAAGTATCACTAATCGATTATGTTGACATTATTTGTTTTATTATTCCTTTTATGAAATTGCAATTCTAGTTAATCAATAAACAAGTTCTTTGCTTATTCTTTTTTTGCTAATGTCAAAAGGGGGAAGAATAAGGGCTATGCACTTAATATTTATTGGCATAAATTGAGGGGGAATTCATATGTTGAGGGGGAATTAATTTGCATATCTATTTACTTGTCTTGGATCGTCATTATGAATTATCTAATATGCATATCCCAATTAAGGTTTGCCATTATCAAAAAGGGGGAAATTTTTGAAACACGTTCTCACAAGGCACTGAACTAAACGTGTGTTCATATTTGTAGGTTTTGATAAATGACAAACGATGCGCAATTGACATATGACGAGGTCCAAGCACAGGCGCGCAATTGATACATAACGAGATTCAAGCACAAGACAAACAAAGATCAAGATTAAGCAAAGAAATAAAGTTATACATGAGTCGTTCTTTAATTGTGATCTTGATCCGACAATTGACTCAAGACTTGGCTTCTCTCGTAAAATCACTTTTATCAAATCATGCATATTTAATTTAAAGCAAAATGATTTTAAATCATGCATATTTATTTTAACCAAAATGATTTTTAAACATGCCTCTAAAATCTGGACAAAGATAATCGATTATGTACTTATGATAATCGATTATGTTAAGGCAGCTGCAAGACAATCGATTGTGTACCTTATGATAATCGATTGTGTTGAGGCAGTGTCCATCAGATTTTTCAAAGCTGCAAGACAATCGATTGTGTACCTTATGATAATCGATTGTGTTGAGGCAGTGTCCATCAGATTTTTCAAAACTATAAAATAATCGATTGTGCACCTTATGACAATCGATTGTGTTGAGGCAGTGTCTATTCGATTTTTCAAGACTGTAATATAATCGATTATACATATAGCAAAATCGATTATGTAAATGACCGTTGCCAAAATATTTTCAAACTCTGTCTGGTAATCGATTGTATGATTCTTATAATCGATTATCCTAAGTAAAATCTGAATATGATTTTTTGAACGTTGCCAAGTAAACTATTATATGATTTTGATAATCGATTGTTTTAAGTAAAATCTGAATATGATTTTTTGAGCGTTGCCAAGTAATCGATTATATGATTTAGATAATCGATTATTTTAAGTAAAATCTGAAAAAGATTTTTTTAACCTTGCCAGATAATCGATTATACGATTTAGATAATCGATTATTATGTGTAAAATCTGGGAATGATTTTTGGACGATTGGAAAATAATCGATTATGCAACTTAGACAATCGATTGCTTTAGCACAAAATCAGCAATTCTTAATTGGCAATTAGGCAACGGTTGTGCATGTTTTCAACACTATAAATACATCTTAAAATCAGTCTTTTAATTACAACAACTGATCATATTGTTGCTAAAGCTTGCACACTCTCTTATTCATCATTTTCTATTCATTACATAAGTTTTTGTGAGCCAAATTCTTGACGAAAGTTGTTGCAGTCTTGAGCGTATTTATTTTACTCATATCTACTCTTGAGGAGAGTCTTATTTTGAGTGCAAAGTGTTTTTATACACTTGAAGGGAAGTGTTAATCCCTTGTATTGTAAGAAGGAACGTTGTGATTCTTTGGTTGAAGTCTTGAAGTGTGGTATCTTCGAGCAAAGGTTGTTGAGACTTGTGTGACTCAAGTTTTCAGTTTGTAACGGTTTGATAAGCACCCGTAAGCATAACAAAGTTAGTGGAAATCTCGAGAGAGTCTCTCGGGGACTGGACTAGCCACGGGTTGTGGTGAACCAGGATAACATCGGTGCGTTCGTTCCTTATTATTTACTTATCGCACTTATTTCTTTCTTGCAATTTTTAATTTCCGCAAGTTTACGCTGTTTTTTATTATAACGCTATTCACCCCCCTTTAGCGTTAAGCGTATATTCTAACAGCGATCATACCAGCACTAACGCACCGGATCCCATTAGAACTCCGAAGATAAGCGTGCTTGGGCGAGAGTAGTACTAGGATGGGTGACCCTCTGGGAAGTCCTCGTGTTGCATCCTTTTTTTTGGCTTAACACCGTTACACTTGACATGTCACTACGCCTCTGCCTAGAAGTCGGAATTCGTAAGACGGTCTAGATGCTATGTCGCTGTTCCATGCGGCCTAGTGCGATAGGTATGCCGGGCCATCTAATTGATATATTATCGGCGAGCGCGACTTGTTGTTATTGGTCAACGCTTTTGCCCGGGAAAATACATAAGATCAAAAGAGAAATGTCACAAAAAATGGATAAATGAGCGTAAATATACGTGGTTATAAGGTTTTACACTTTGGGACCAAAAGCGGAAGGAGGAAATGTAATAAGGGAATTTAGAGTGCAAGGAATGTCGGATGCGATCATACCAGCACTAACGCACCGGATCCCATCAGAACTCCGAAGCTAAGCGTGCTTGGGCGATAGTAGTACTAGGATGGGTGACCCCCTAGGAAGTCCTCGTGTTGCATCCCTCTTATTGGCTTAACACCGTTGCACTTGACATGTCACTACGCCTCTGCCTCGAAGGCAGCATCCGTAATACGGTCTAGTTACGATGTCGCCATTCCATGCGGCCTAGTGGATAGGCATGCCGGGTCCTCTAATTGTGATATTATCGGCGAGCGCTGCTTGTAGTTATTGGTCAACGCTTTTGCCCGCGAAAATACATAAAATCAAAAGAGGAATGACGCATTATACGGATAAATGAGCGTAAATGTATGTTGGTTTAAGGTTTTACCCTTTGGGACCAAAATCGTGAGGAGGAAAGGTAATAAGGGAATTTAGAGTGAAAGGAATGTCAGAAGCGATCATACCAGCACTAACGCACCTGATCCCATCAGAACTCCAAAGTTAAGCGTGCTTGGGCAAGAGTAGTACTAGGATGGGTGACCCCCTGGGAAGTCCTCGCTTAGCATCCCTCTTTATGGAAAAATTAATATCTTATTTCTGTAATAAATTGGCGGTAGATATAATAAGTTTATAAGGGAATTTAGAGTGCAAGGAATGTTGGATGCGATCATACTAGCACTAACGCAGCGGATCCCATCAGAACTCCGAAGTCAACCGTGCTTAGGTGAGAGAAGTACTAGGATGGGTGACCCCCTGGGAAGTCCTCGTGTTGCATCCCACTTTTGGGCAAAATTAATATCTTATTTCTGCAATAAATCGGCGGTAGATATAATATGTTTATAGAGTGCAAAGAATGTCGGATGCGATCATACCAGCACTAACGCACCGGACCCCACCAAAACTCCGAAGCTAAGCGTGCTTGGGCGAGAGTAGTACTATGATGGGTAACCCCCTGGGAAGTCCTCGTGTTGCATCCCTCTTTTAGGCAAAATCAATATCTTACTTCGTTAATAAATCGGCGGTAGATATAATAAGTTAATAAGGGAATTTAGAGTGCAAGTGATGTCGGATGCGATCATACCAGCACTAACGCATCGGATCCCATCAAAACTCGAAGTTAAGCGAGCTCGGGCGAGAGTGGTACTAGGATGGGTGACCCCCTGGGAAGTCCTCGTGTTGCATCCCTCTTTTTGGCAAAATTAATATCTTATTTCATTAATAAATCGGCGGTAGATATAATAAGTTTTTAAGGGAAATTAGAGGGCAAGGAATGTTGGATGCAATCATACCAACACAAACAACCCGGATCCCATCAGAACTCCGAAGTGAAGCGTGCTTAGGCAAGAGTAGTACTAGGATGGGTGACCCCCTGGGAAGTCCTCGTTTTGCATCCCTCTTTATGAAAAAATTAATATTTTATTTATGTAATAAATCGGCAGTAAATATAATAAGTTTATAAGGGAATTTAGAGTGCAAGGAATGTCGGATGCGATCATACCAGCACTAACGCAACGTATCCCATCAGAACTCCGCCCCAGGGAAGTCCTCGTGTTGAATCCCTCTTTTTGGCAATATTAATATGTTATTTCTGTAATAAGTCGGCGGTAGATATAATAAGTTTATCAGGGAATTTAGAGTGCAAGGAATCTTGGACACGACCATACCAGCACTAATGCACAAGATCCCCTCAGAACTCCGAAGTTAAGCGTGCTCGGGTGAGAGTAGTACTATGATGGGTGACCCCCTGGGAAGTCTTCGTGACGCATCTCTCTTTTTGGCATAATTAATATATTACTTCATTAGTAAATCGGCGGTACTAACGCACCTTGATCCCATCAGAATTCCGAAGTTAAACGTGCTTGGGCGAGAGTAGTACTAGGATGGGTGACCCCCTTAGGAAGTCCTCGTGTTGCATCCCTCTTAATGACAAAATTAGAATCTTACTTCTTTAAGAAATCGGCGGTAGATATAATGAGTTTATAAGGGAATTTACAGTGCAAGGAATGTCGGATGCGATCATACCAGCACTAACGCACCGGATCCCATCAGAACACCGAAGTTAATCATGCTTGGACGAGAGTAGTACTAAATGGGTGATCCCCTAGGAAGTCCTCGTGTTGCATCCCTCTTTTTGGCAAAATTAATATCTTACTTCTTTATTAAATCGGGAATAGATATAATAAGTTTTTAAAGGAAATTAGAGGGCAAGGAACGTTGGATGCGATCATACCAACACAAACAACCCGGATCCCATCAGAACTCCAAAGTGAAGCGTGCTTAGGCGAGAGTAGTACTTGGGTGGGTGACCCCTTGGGAAGTCCTCGTTTTGCATCCCTCTTTATGGAAAAATTAATATTTTATTTATGTAATAAATCGGCAGTAAATATAATAAGTTTATAAGGGAATTTAGAGTATAAGGAGTCGGATGCGATCATACCAGCAGTAACGCAACGTATCCCATCAGAACTCCGCCCCAGGGAAGTCCGCCTGTTGAATCCCTCTTTTTGGCAATATTAATGTCTTATTTCTGTAATAAGTCGGCGGTAGATATAATAAGTTTATCAGGGAATTTAGAGTGCAAGGAATCTTGGACACGATCATACCAGCACTAATGCACAAGATCCCCTCAGAACTCCGAAGTTAAGCGTGCTCGGGTGAGAGTAGTACTATGATGGGTGACCCCCTGGGAAGTCTTCGTGTCGCATCTCTCTTTTTGGCATAATTAATAAATTACTTCATTAGTAAATCGGCGGTACAAACGCACCTTGATCCCATCAGAATTCCGAAGTTAAACGTGCTTGGGCGAGAGTAGTACTAGGATGGTGACCCCCTAGGAAGTCCTCGTGTTGCATCCCTCTTAATGACAAAATTAGAATCTTACTTCTTTTAGAAATCGGCGGTAGATATAATGAGTTTATAAGGGAATTTAGAGTGCAAGGAATGTTGGATGCGATCATACCAGCACTAACGCACCGGATACCATCAGAACTCCGAAGTTAATCATGCTTGGGCGAGAGTAGTACTAAGATGGGTGATCCCCTGGGAAGTCGTCGTGTTGCATCCCTCTTTTTGGCAAAATTAATATCTTACTTCTTTATTAAATCTGGGGTAGATATAATAAGTTTTTAAGGGAAATTAGAGGGCAAGGAACGTTGGATGCGATCATACCAACACAAACAACCCGGATCCCATCAGAACTCCAAAGTGAAGCGTGCTTAGGCGAGAGTAGTACTAGGGTGGGTGACCCCCTGGGAAGTCCTCGTGTTGCATCCCTCTTTTTGGCAAAATTAATATCTTACTTTTTTGTAAATCGGCGGTAGATATAATAAGTTTATAAGGGAATTTGGAGTTCAAGGAACGTCGGATGCGATCATACCAGCACTAACGCACCGGATCCGATCAGAACACCGAAGTTAAGCGTGCTCGGGCGAGAGTAGTACTAGGATGGGTGACCCTTTGGGAAGTCCTCATTTTGCATCCCTCTTTATGGAAAAATTAATATTTTATTTCTTTAATAAATCGGCGGTAAATATAATAAGTTTATAGGGGAATTTAGAGTGCAAGGAATGTTGGATGCGATCATACCAGCACTAACACAACGTATCGCATCAGAACTCCGCCACTGGGAAGTCCTCGTGTTGAATCCCTCTTTTTGGCAATATTAATATCTTATTTCTATAAGAAGTCGGCGGTAGATATAATAAGTTTATCAGGGAATTTAGAGTGCAAGGAATCTTGGACACGATCATACCAGCACTAATGCACAAGATCCCCTCAGAACTCCGAAGTTAAGCGTGCACGGGTGAGAGTAGTACTATGATGGGTGACCCCCTAGGAAGTCTTCGTGTCACATCCCTCTCTTTGGCATAATTAATATCTTACTTCATTAGTAAATCGGCGATACTAACGCACCTTGATCCCATCAGAATTCCGAAGTTAAACATGCTTGGGCGAGAGTAGTACTAGGATGGGTGACCCCCTAGGAAGTCCTCGTGTTGCATCCCTCTTAATGAAAAAATTAGAATCTTACTTCGTTAAGAAATCGGCGGTAGATATAATGAGTTTAAAAGGGAATTTAGAGTGCAAGGAATGTCGGATGCGATCATACCAGCACTAACGCACCGGATCCCATTAGAACTCCAAAGTTAAGCGTGCTTAGGCGAGAGTAGTACTAGGATGTGACCCTCTGGGAAGTCCTCGTGTTGCATCCTTTTTTTTGTCTTAACAGCGTTACACTTGACATGTCACTACGCCTCTGCCTAGAAGTCGAAATCCGTAACACGGTCTAGATGCGATGTCGCCATTCCATGCGGCCTAGTGCGATAGGTATGCCGGGCCATCTAATTATGATATTATCGGCGAGCGCGGCTTGTTGTTATTGGTCAACGCTTTTGCCCGGGAAAATACATAAGATCAAAAGAGAAATGTCGCGTAAAACCGATAAATGAGCGTAAATATACGTGGTTATAAGGTTTTACAGTTTGGGATCAAAAGCGGAAGGAGGAAAGGTAATAAGGGAATTTAGAGTGCAAGGAATGTCGGATGCGATCATACAAGCACTAACGCACCGGATCCCATCAGAACTCCGAAGCTAAGCGTGCTTGGGCGAGAGTAGTACTAGGATGGGTGACCCCCTGGGAAGTCCTCGTGTTGCATCCCTCTTATTGGCTTAACACCGTTGGACTTGACATGTCACTACGCCTCTGCCTCGAAGGCGGCATCCGTAATACGGTCTAGTTGCGATGTCGCCGTTCCATGTAGCCTAGTGCGATAGGCATGCCGGGCCCTCAAATTATGATATTATCGGCGAGCGCTACTTGTAGTTATTGGTCAACGCTTTTGCCCGCGAAAAATACATAAGATCAAAAGAGGAATGACGCATAATACGGATAAATGAGCGTAAATGTACATTGGTTTAAGGTTTTACCCTTTGGGACCAAAATCGTGTGGAGGAAAGGTAATAAGGGAATTTAGAGTGAAACGAATGTCAGAAGCGATCATACCAGCACTAACGCACCTGATCCCATCAGAACTCCAAAGTTAAACGTGCTTGGGCGAGAGTAGTACTAGGATGGGTGACCCCTTGGGAAGTCGTCGTGTTGCATCCCTCTTTTTTAGCTAAATTGATAAGTACTAGGATGGATGACCCCCTAGGAAGTCCTCGCTTTGCATCCCTCTTTATGGCAAAATTAATATCTTATTTCTGTAATAAATCGGCGGTAGATATAATAAGTTAATAAGGGAATTTAGAGTGCAAGGAATGTTGGATGCGATCATACTAGCACTAACGCAGCGGATCCCATCAGAACTCCGAAGTTAACCGTGCTTGGGTGTGAGAAGTACTAGGATGGGTGACCCCCTGGGAAGTCCTCGTGTTGCATCCCACTTTTGGGCAAAATTAATATCTTAATCCAGCAATAAATCGGCGGTAGATATAATAAGTTTATAAGGGAATTTAGAGTGCAAGGAATGTCGGATGCGATCATACCAGCACTAACGCACCGGACCCCATCAAAACTCCGAAGCGAAGCGTGCTTGGGCGAGAGTAGTACTATGATGGGTAACCCCCTGGGAAGTCCTCGTGTTGCATCCCTCTTTTAGGCAAAATCAATATCTTACTTCGTTAATAAATCGGCGGTAGATATAATAAATTAATAAGGGAATTTAGAGTGCAAGGAATGTCGGATGCGATCATACCAGCACTAACGCATCGGATCCCATCAAAACTCTGAAGTTAAGCGTGCTCGGGCGAGAGTGGTACTAGGATGGGTGACCCCTTGGGAAGTCCTCGTGTTGCATCCCTCTTTTTGGCAAAATTAATATCTTATTTCTTTAATAAATCGGCGGTAGATATAATAAGTTTTTAAGGGAAATTAGAGGGCAAGGAATGTTTGATGCGATCATACCAACACAAACAAACCGGATCCCATCAGAACTCCGAAGTGAAGCGTGCTTAGGCGAGAGTAGTACTAGGATGGGTGACCCCCTGGGAAGTCCTCGTGTTGTATCCCTCTTTTTGGCAAAATTAATATCTTACTTTTTTGTAAATCGGCGGTAGATATAATAAGTTTATAAGGGAATTTAGAGTGCAAGTAACGTCGGATGCGATCATACCAGCACTAACGCACCGGATCCCATCAGAACACCGAAGTTAAGCGTGCTCGGGCGAGAGTAGTACTAGCATGGGTGACCCCCTGGGAAGTCCTCGTTTTGCATCCCTCTTTATGGTAAAATTAATATTTTATTTATGTAATAAATCGGCAGTAAATATAATAAGTTTATATGGGAATATAGAGTGCAAGGAATGTCGGATGCGACCATACCAGCACTAACGCAACGTATCCCATCAGAACTCCGCCCCTGGGAAGTCCTCGTGTTGAATCCCTCTTTTTGGCAAGATTAATATCTTATTTCTGTAATAAGTCGGCGGTAGATATAATAAGTTTATTAGGGAATTTAGAGTGCAAGGAATCTTGGACACGATCATACCAGCACAAATGCACAAGATCTCCTCGAACTCTGAAGTTAAGCGTGCTCGGGTGAGAGTAGTACTATGATGGTTGACCCCCTGGGAATTCTTCATGTCGCATCCCTCTTTTTGGCATAATTAATATCTTACTTCAGTAGTAAATCAGCGGTACTAACGCACCTTGATCACATCAGAATTCCGAAGTTAAACGTGCTTGGGCGAGAGTAGTACTAGGATGGGTGACCCCCTAGGAAGTCCTCGTGTTGCATCCCTCTTAATGACAAAAATAGAATCTTACTTCTTTATGAAATCGACGGTAGATATAATGAGTTTATAAGGGAATTTAGAGTGCAAGGAATGTCGGATGTGATCATACCAGCACTAACGCACCGGATCCCATCAGAACTCCGAAGTTAATCATGGTTGGGCGAGAGTAGTACCAAGATGGGTGATCCCCTGGGAAGTCCTCGTGTTGGATCCCTCTTTTTGGCAAAATTAATATCTTACTTCTTTAATAAATCGGCGGTAGATATAATAAGTTTTTAAGGGAAATTAGAGGGCAAGGAATGTTGGATGCGATCATACCAACACAAACAACCCGGATCCCATCAGAACTCCGAAGTGAAGCGTGCTAGGCGAGAGTAGTACTAGGGTGGGTAACCCCCTGGGAAGTCCTCGTGTTGCATCCCTCTTTTTGGCAAAATTAATATCTTACTTTTTTGTAAATCGGCGGTAGATATAATAAGTTTATAAGGGAATTTAGAGTGCAAGGAACCTCGGATGCGATCATACCAGCACCAACGCACCGGATCCCATCAGAACACCAAAGTTAAGCGTGCCCGGGCGAGAGTAGTACTAGGATGGGTGACCCCTGGGAAGTCCTCGTTTTGCATCCCTCTTTATGGAAAAATTAATATTTTATTTCTTTATGAAATCGGCGGTAAATATAAAAAGTATATAAGGGAATTTAGAGTGCAAGGAATGTCGGATGCGATCATACCAGCACTAATGCAACGCATCGCATCAGAACTCCGCCCCTGGGAAGTCCTCGTGTTGAATCCCTCTTTTTGGCAATAATAATATCTTATTTATGTAATAAGTCGGCGGTAGATATAATAAGTTTATCAGGGAATTTAGAGTGCAAGGAATCTTGGACACGATCATACCAGCACTAATGCACAATATCCCCTCGGAACTCCGAAGTTAAGCGTGCTCGGGTGAGAGTAGTACTATGATGGGTGACCCCCTGGGAAGTCTTTGAGTCGCATCCCTCTTTTTGGCATAATTAATATCTTACTTCATTAGTAAATCGGCGTTACAAACGCACCTTGATCCCATCAGAATTCCGAAGTTATACGTGCTTGGGCGAGAGTAGTACTAGGATAGGTGACCCCCTAGGAAGTCCTCGTGTTGTATCCCTCTTAATGACAAAATTAGAATCTTATTTCGTTAAGAAATCGGCGGTAGATATAATGAGTTTATAAGGGAATTTAGAGTGCAAGGGATGTTGGATGCGATCATACTAGCACTAACGCAGCGGATCCCATCAGAACTCCGAAGTTAACCGTGCTTGGGTGAGAGAAGTACTAGGATGGGTGACCCCCTGGGAAGTCCTCGTGTTGCATCCCACTTTTGGGCAAAATTAATATCTTATTTCTGCAATAAATCGGCGGTAGATACAATAAGTTTATAAGGGAATTTAGAGTGCAAGGAATGTCGGATGCGATCATACCAGCACTAACGCACCGGACCCCATCAAAACTCCGACGCGAAGCGTGCTTGGGTGAGAGTAGTACTATGATGGGTAACCCCCTGGGAAGTCCTCGTGTTGCATCCCTCTTATAGGCAAAATCAATATCTTACTTCTTTAATAAATCGGCGGTAATATAATAAGTTAATAAGGGAATTTAGAGTGCAAGGAATGTCGGATGCGATCATACCAGCACTAACGCATCGGATCCCATCAAAACTCTAAAGTTAAGCGTGCTCGGGCGAGAGTGGTACTAGGATGGGTGACCCCCTGGGAAGTCCTCGTGTTGCATCCCTCTTTTTGGCAAAATTAATATCTTATTTCTTTAATAAATCGGAGGTAGATATAATAAGTTTTAAAGGGAAATTAGAGGGCAAGGAATGTTTGATGCGATCATACCAACACAAACAAACCGGATTCCATCAGAACTCCGAAGTGATGCGTGCTTAGGCGAGAGTAGTACTAGGATGGGTGACCCCCTGGGAAGTCCTCGTGTTGCATCCCTCTTTTTGGCAAAATTAATATCTTACTTTTTTGTAAATCAGCGGTAGATATAATAAGTTTATAAGGGAATTTAGAGTGCAAGGAACATCGGATGCGATCATACCAGCACTGACGCACCGGATCCCATCAGAACACCGAAGTTAAGTGTGCTCGGGCGAGAGTAGTACTAGCATGGGTGACCCCCTGGGAAGTCCTCGTTTTGCATCCCTCTTTATGGAAAAATTAATATTTTATTTATGTAATAAATCGGCAGTAAATATAATAAGTTTATATGGGAATATAGAGTGCAAGGAATGTCGGATGCGATCATACCAGCACTAACGCAACGTACCTCGTGTTGAATCCCTCTTTTTGGCAAGATTAATATTCTATTTCTGTAATAAGTCGGCGGTACATATAATAAGTTTATTAGGGAATTTAGAGTGAAAGGAATCTTGGACACGATCATACCAGCACAAATGCACAAGATCCCCTCAGAACTCTGAAGTTAAGCGTGCTCGGGTGAGAGTACTACTATGATGGGTGACTCCCTGGGAAGTCTTCGTGTCGCATCCCTCTTTTTGGCATAATTAATATCTTACTTCATTTGTAAATCAACGGTACTAACCCCCATCAGAATTCCGAAGTTAAACGTGCTTGGGCGAGAGTAGTACTAGGATGGGTGACCCCCTAGGAAGTCCTCGTGTTGCATCCCTCTTTTTGGCAAAATTAATATCTTACTTCTTTAATAAATCGGTGATAGATATAATAAGTTTTTAAGGGAAATTAGAGGGCAAGGAATGTTGGATGTGATCATACCAACACAAACAACCAGGATCCCATCAGAACTCCGAAGTTAATCATGCTTGGGCGAGAGTAGTACTAAGATGGGTGATCCCCTGGGAAGTCCTCGTGTTGCATCCCTCTTTTTGGCAAAATTAATATCTTACTTCTTTAATAAATCGGTGGTAGATATAGTAAGTTTTTAAGGGAAATTAGAGGGCAAGGAATGTTGGATGCGATAATACCAACACAAACAACCAGGATCCCATCAGAACTCCGAAGTGAAGCGTGCTTAGGCGAGAGTAGTACTAGGGTGGGTGACCCCCTGGGAAGTCCTCGTGTTGAATCCCTCTTTTTGGCAAAATTAATATCTTACTTTTTTGTAAATCGGCGGTAGATATAATAAGTTTATAAAGGAATTTAGAGTGCAAGGAACGTCGGATGCGATCATACCAGCACTAACATACCGGATCCCATCAGAACACCAAAGTTAAGCGTGCTCGGGCGAGAGTAGTACTAGGATGGGTGACCCCCTGGGAAGGCGTCGTTTTGCATCCCTCAATATGGAAAAATTAATATTTTATTTCTTTATGAAATCGGCGGTAAATATAACAAGTATATAAGGGAATTTAGAGTGCAAGGAATGTCGGATGCGATCATACCAGCACTAATGCAACGGATCGCATCAGAACTCCGCCCCTGGGAAGTCCTCGTGTTGAATCCCTCTTTTTAGCAATATTAATATCTTATTTCTGTTATAAGTTGGCGGTAGATATATTAAGTTTATCATGGAATTTAGAGTGCAAGGAATCTTGGACACGATCATACCAGCACTAATGCACAATATCCCCTCAGAATTCCGAAGTTAAGCGTGCTCGGGTGAGAGTAGTACTATGATGGGTGACCCCTGGGAAGTCTTCGTGTCGCATCCCTCTTTTTGGCATAATTAATATCTTACTTCATTTGTAAATCAACAGTACTAACGCCCATCAGAATTCCGAAGTTAAACGTGCTTGGGCGAGAGTAGTACTAGGATGGGTGACCCCCTAGGAAGTCCTCGTGTTGCATCCCTCTTTTAGGAAAAATTAATATCTTACTTCATTAATAAATCGGTGGTAGATATAATAAGGTTTAAGGGGAAATTAGAGGGCAAGGAATGTTGGATGCGATCATACCAACACAAACAACCAGGATCCCATCAGAACTCCGAAGTTAATCATGCTTGGGCGAGAGTAGTACTAAGATGGGTGATCCCCTGGGAAGTCCTCGTGTTGCATCCCTCTTTTTGGCAAAATTAATATCTTACTTCTTTAATAAATCGGCAGTAGATATAATAAGTTTTTAAGGGAAATTAGAGGGCAAGGAATGTTGGATGCGATCATACCAACACAAACAACCAGGATCCCATCAGAACTCCGAAGTGAAGCGTGCTTAGGCGAGAGTAGTACTAGGGTGGGTGACCCCCTGGGAAGTCCTCGTGTTGAATCCCTCTTTTTGGCAAAATTAATATCTTACTTTTTTGTAAATCGGCAGTAGATATAATAAGTTTATAAGGGAATTTAGAGTGCAAGGAACGTCGGATGCGATCATACCAGCACTAACGCGCCGGATCCCATCAGAACACCAAAGTTAAGCGTGCTCGGGCGAGAGTAGTACTAGGATGGGTGACCCCCTGGGAAGTCCTCGTTTTGCATCCCTCTTTATGGAAAAATTAATATTTTATTTCTTTAAGAAATCGGCGGTATATATAATAAGTATATAAGGGAATTTAGAGTGCAAGGAATGTCGGATGCGATCATACCAGCACTAATGCAACGCATCGCATCAGAACTCCGCCCCTAGGAAGTCCTCGTGTTGAATCCCTCTTTTTGGCAATATTAATATCTTATTTCTGTAATAAGTCGGCGGTAGATATAATAAGTTTATCAGGGAATTTAGAGTGCAAGGAATCTTGGACACGATCATACCAGCACTAATGCACAATATCCCCTCAGAACTCCGAAGTAAAGCGTGCTCGGGTGAGAGTAGTACTATTATGGGTGACCCCCTGGGAAGTCTTCGTGTCGCATCCCTCTTTTTGGCATAATTAATATCTTACTTCATTAGTAAATCGGCGGTACAAACGCACCTTGATCCCATAAGAATTCCGAAGTTAAACGTGCTTTGGCGAGAGTAGTACTAGGATGGGTGACCCCCTAGGAAGTCCTCGTGTTGCATCCCTCTTAATGACAAAATTAGGATCTTACTTCGTTGAGAAATCGGCGGTAGATATAATGAGTTCATATGGGAATTTAGAGTGCAAGGAATGTCGGATGCGATCATTCCAGCACTAACGCACCGGATCCCATTAGAACTCCGAAGTTAAGCGTGCTTGGGCGAGAGTAGTACTAGGATGTGACCCTCTGGGAAGTCCTCGTGTTGCATCCTTTTTTTTGGATTAACACCGTTACACTTGACATGTCACTACGCCTCTGCCTAGAAGTCGGAATCCGTAAGACGGTCTAGATGCGATGTCGCCGTTCCATGCGGCCTAGTGCGATAGGTATGCCAGGCCATCTAATTGTGATATTATCGGCGAGCGCGGCTTGTTGTTATTGGTCAACGCTTTTGACCTGGAAAATACATAAGATCAAAAGAGAAATGTCGCGTAAAACCGATAAATGAGCGCAAATATACGTGGTTATAAGGTTTTACAGTTTAGGATCAAAAGCGGAATGAGGAAAGGTAATAAGGGAATTTAGAGTGCAAGGAATGTCGGATGCGATCATACCAGCACTAACGCACCGGATCCCATCAGAACTCCGAAGCTAAGCGTGCTTGGGCGAGAGTAGTACTAGGATGGGTGACCCCCTGGGAAGTCCTCGTGTTGCATCCCTCTTATTGGCTTAACACCGTTGCACTTGACATGTCACTACGCCTCTGCCTCGAAGGCGGCATCCGTAATACGGTCTAGTTGCGATGTCGCCGTTCCATACGGCCTAGTAGATAGGCATGCCGGGCCCTCAAATTGTGATATTATCGGCGAGCGCTACTTGTAGTTATTGGTCAACGCTTTTGCCCGCGAAAATACATAAGATCAAAAGAGGAATGGCGCATAATATGGATAAATGAGCGTGAATGTACGTTGGTTTAAGGTTTTACCCTTTGGGACCAAAATCGTGTGGAGGAAAGGTAATAAGGGAATTTAGAGTGAAAGGAATGTCAGAAGCGATCATACCAGCACAAACGCACCTGATCCCATCAGAACTCCAAAGTTAATCGTGCTTTGGCGAGAGTAGTACTAGGATGGGTGACCCCTTGGGAAGTCGTCGTGTTGCATCCCTCTTATTAGCAAAATTGATAAGTACTAGGATGGATGACCCCCTAGGAAGTCCTCGCTTTGCATCCCTCTTAATGGCAAAATTAATATCTTATTTCTGTAATAAATCGGCGGTAGATATAATAAGTTTATAAGGGAATTTATAGTGCAAGGAATGTTGGAAGCGATCATACTAGAACTAACGCAGCGGATCCCATCAGAACTCCGAAGTTAACCGTGCTTGGGTGAGAGAAGTACTAGGATGGGTGACCCCTTGGGAAGTCCTCGTGTTGCATCCCACTTTTGGGCAAAATTAATATCTTATTTCTGCAATAAATCGGCGGTAGATATAATAAGTTTATATGGGAATTTAGAGTGCAAGGAATGTCGGATGCGATCATACCAGCACTAACGCACCGGACCCCATCAAAACTCCGAAGCTAAGCGTGCTTGGGCGAGAGTGGTACTAGGATGGGTGACCCCCCCGGGAAGTCCTCGTGTTGCATCCCTCTTTTTGGCAAAATTAAAATCTTATTTCTTTAATAAATCGGCGGTAAATATAATAAGTTTTTAAGGGAAATTAGAGGGAAAGGAATGTTGGATTCGATCATACCAACACAAACAACCCGGATCCCATCAGTACTCCGAAGTGAAGCGTGCTTAGGCGAGAGTAGTACAAGGATGGGTGACCCCCTGGGAAGTCCTCGTGTTGCATCCCTCTTTTTGGCAAAATTAATATCTTACTTATTTGTAAATCGGCGGTAGATATAATAAGTTTATATGGGAATTTAGAGTGCAAGGAACGTCGGATGCGATCATACCAGCACTAACGCACCGGATCCCATCAGAACACCGAAGTTAAGAGTGCTCGGGCGAGAGTAGTACTAGGATGGGTGACCCCCTGGGAAGTCCTCGTTTTGCATCCCTCTTTATGGAAAAATTAATATTTTATTTCTGTAATAAATCGGCAGTAAATATAATAAGTTTATAAGGGAATTTAGAGTGCAAGGAATGTCGGATGCGATGATACAAGCATTAACGCAACGTATCCCATCAGAACTCCGCCCATGGGATGTCCTCGTGTTGAATCCCTCTTTTTGGCAATATTAATATCTTATTTCTGTTATAAGTCGGCGGTAGATATAATAAGTTTATCAGGGAATTTAGAGTGCAAGGAATCTTGGACACGATCATACCAGCACTAATGCACAAGATCCCCTCAGAACTCCGAAGTTAAGCGTGCTCGGGTGAGAGTAGTACTATGATGGGTGACCCCCTAGGAAGTCTTCGTGTCGCATCCCTCTTTTTGGAATAATTAATATCTTATTCATTAGTAAATCGGCGGTACAAACGCACCTTGATCCCATCAGAATTCCGAAGTTAAACGTGCTTGGGCGAGAGTAGTACTAGGATGGGTGACCCCCTAGGAAGTCCTCGTGTTGCATCCCTCTTAATGACAAAATTAGAATCTTACTTCGTTAAGAAATCGGCAGTAGATATAATGAGTTTATAAGGGAATTTAGAGTGCAAGGAATGTCGGATGCGATCATACCAGCACTAACGCACCGGATCCCATTAGAACTCCGAAGTTAAGCATGCTTGGGCGAGAGTAGTACTAGGATGTGACCCTCTGGGAAGTCCTCGTGTTGCATCCTTTTTTTTTGGCTTTACACCGTTACACTTGACATGTCACTACGCCTCTGCCTAGAAGTCGGAATCCGTAAGACGGTCTAGATGCGATGTCGCCGTTCCATGCGGCCTAGTGCGATAGGTATGCCGGGCCATCTAATTGTGATATTAACGGCGAGCGCGGCTTGTTGTTATTGGACAACGCTTTTGCCCGGGAAAATACATAAGATCAAAAGAGAAATGTCGCGTAAAGCCGATAAATGAGCGTAAATATACATGTTTATAAGGTTTTACAGTTTAGGATCAAAAGCGGAAGGAGGAAAGGTAATAAGGTAATTTAGAGTGCAAGGAATGTCGGATGCGATCATACCAGCACTAACGCACCGGATCCCATCAGAACTCCGAAGCTAAGTGTGCTTGGGCGAGAGTAGTACTAGGATGGGTGACCCCCTGGGAAGTCCTCGTGTTGCATCCCTCTTATTGGCTTAACACCGTTGCACTTGACATGTCACTACGCCTCTGCCTCGAAGGCGGCATCCGTAATACGGTCTAGCTGCGATGTCGCCGTTCCATACGGCCTAGTAGATAGGCATGTCGGGCCCTCAAATTGTGATATTATCGGCGAGCGCTACTTATTGTTATTGGTCAACGCTTTTGCCCGCGAAAATACATAAGATCAAAAGAGGAATGACGCATAATACGGATAAATGAGCGTGAATGTACGTTGGTTTAAGGTTTTACCCTTTGGGACCAAAATCGTGTGGAGGAAAGGTAATAAGGGAATTTAGAGTGAAAGGAATGTCAGAAGCGATCATACCAGCACTAACGCACCTGATCCCATCAGAACTCCAAAGTTAAGCATGCTTGGGCGAGAGTAGTACTAGAATGGGTGACCCCTTGGGAAGTCGTCGTGTTGCATCCCTCTTTTTAGCAAAATTGATAAGTACTAGGATGGATGACCCCCTAGGAAGTCCTCGCTTTGCATCCCTCTTTATGGCAAAATTAATATCTTATTTCTGTAATAAATCGGCGGTAGATATAATAAGTTTATAAGGGAATTTAGAGTGCAAGGAATGTTGGATGCGATCATACTAGAACAAACGCAGCGGATCCCATCAGAACTCCGAAGTTAACCGTGCTTGGGTGAGAGAAGTACTAGGATGGGTGACCCCCTGGGAAGTCCTCGTGTTGCATCCCGCTTTTGGGCAAAATTATTATCTTATTTCTGCAATAAATCGGCGATAGATATAATAAGTTTATAAGGGAATTTAGAGTGCAAGGAATGTCGGATGTGATCATACCAGCACTAATGCACCGGACCCCATCAAAACTCCGAAGCTAAGCGTGCTTGGGCGAGAGTGGTACTAGGATGGGTGATCCCCATGGGAAGTCCTCGTGTTGCATCCCTCTTTTTAGCAAAATTAAAATCTTATTTCTTTAATAAATCGGCGGTAGATATAATAAGTTTTAAGGGAAATTAGAGGGCAAGGAATGTTGGATTCGATCATACCAACACAAAAAACCCGGATTCCATCAGAACTCCGAAGTGAAGCGTGCTTAGGCGAGAGTAGTACTAGGATGGGTGACCCCCTGGGAAGTCCTCGTGTTGCATCCCTCTTTTTGGCAAAATTAATATCTTACTTTTTTGTAAATCGGCGGTAAATATAATAAGTTTATAAGGGAATTTAGAGTGCAAGGAACGTCGGATGCGATCATACAAGCGCTAACGCACCGGATCCCATCAGAACACCGAAGTTAAGCGTACTCGGGCGAGAGTACTACTAGAATGGGTGACCCCCTGGGAAGTCCTCGTTTTGCATCCCTCTTTATGGAAAAATTAATATTTTATTTCTGTAATAAATCGGCAGTAAATATAATAAGTTAATAAGGGAATTTAGAGTGCGAGGAATGTCGGATGCGATCATACAAGCATTAACGCAACGTATCCCATCAGAACTCCGCCCCTGGGAAGTCCTCGTGTTGAATCCCTCTTTTTGGCAATATTAATATCTTATTTCTATAATAAGTCGGCGGTAGATATAATAAGTTTATCAGGGAATTTAGAGTGCAAGGAATCTTGGACACGATCATACCAGCACTAATGCACAAGATCCCCTCAGAACTCCGACGTTAAGCGTGCTCGGGTGAGAGTAGTACTATGATGGGTGACCCCCTGGGAAGTCTTCGTGTCGCATCCCTCTTTTTGGCATAATTAATATCTTACTTCATTAGTAAATCGGCGGTACTAACGCACCTTGATCCCATCAGAATTCCGAAGACAAACGTGCTTGGGCGAGAGTAGTACTAGGATGGGTGACCCCCTAGGAAGTCCTCGTGTTGCATCCCTCTTAATGACAAAATTAGAATCTTACTTCTTTATGAAATCGGCGGTAGATATAATGAGTTTATAAGGGAATTTAGAGTGCAAGGAATGTGGAATGCGATCATACCAGCACTAACGAATCGGATCCCATCAGAACTCCGAAGTTAATCATGCGTGGGCGAGAGTAGTACTAAGATGGGTGATCCCCTGGGAAGTCCTCGTGTTGCATCCCTCTTTTTGGCAAAATTAATATCTTACTTCTTTAATAAATCGGCGGTAGATATAATAAGTTTTTATGGGAAATTAGAGGGCAAGGAATGTTGGATGCGATCATACCAACACAAACAACCCGGATACCATCAGAACTCCGAAGTGAAGGGTGCTTAGGCGAGAGTAGTACTAGGGTGGGTGACCCCCTGGGAAATCCTCGTGTTGCATCCCTCTTTTTGGCAAAATTAGTATCTTACCTTTTTGTAAATCGGCGGCAGATATAATAAGTTTATAAGGGAATTTAGAGTGCAAGGAACGTCGGATGCGATCATACCAGCACTAACGCACCGGATCCCATCAGAACACCGAAGTTAAGCAAGCTCGGGCGAGAGTAGTACTAGGATGGGTGACCCCCTGGGAAGTCCTCGTTTTGCATCCCTCTTTATGGAAAAATTAATATTTTATTTCTTTAATAAATCGGCGGTAAATATAATAAGTTTATAAGGGAATTTAGAGTTCAAGGAATGTCGGATGCGATCATACCAGCACTAACGCAACGTATCGCATCAGAACTCTGCCTCTGGGAAGTCCTCGTGTTGAATCCCTCTTTTTGGCAATATTAATATCTTATTTCTGTTATAAGTCGGCGGTAGATATAATAAGTTTATCAGGGAATTTAGAGTGCAAGGAATCTTGGACACGATCATACCAGCACTAATGCACAAGATCCCCTCAGAACTCCGAAGTTAAGCGTGTTCGGGTGAGAGTAGTAGTATGATGGGTGACCCCCTGGGAAGTCTTCGTGTCGCATCCCTCTTTTTGGCATAATTAATATCTTACTTCATTAGTAAATCGGCGGTACTAACGCACCTTGATCCCATCAGAATTCCGAAGATAAACGTGCTTGGGCGAGAGTAGTACTAGGATGGGTGACCCCCTAGGAAGTCCTCGTGTTGCATCCCTCTTAATGACAAAATTAGAATCTTACTTCTTTATGAAATCGGCGGTAGATATAATGAGTTTATAAGGGAATTTAGAGTGCAAGGAATGTGGAATGCGATCATACCAGCACTAACGCACCGGATCCCATCAGAACTCCGAAGTTAATCATGCTTGGGCGAGAGTAGTACTAAGATGGGTGATCCCCTGGGAAGTCCTCGTGTTGCATCCCTCTTTTTGGCAAAATTAATATCTTACTTCTTTAATAAATCGGCGAAAGATATAATAAGTTTTTATGGGAAATTAGAGGGCAAGGAATGTTGGATGCGATCATACCAACACAAACAACCCGGATCCCATCAGAACTCCGAAGTGAAGGGTGCTTAGGCGAGAGTAGTACTAGGGTGGGTGACCCCTTGGGAAATCCTCGTGTTGCATCCCTCTTTTTGGCAAAATTAATATCTTACCTTTTTGTAAATCGGCGGCAGATATAATAAGTTTTTAAGGGAATTTAGAGTGCAAGGAACGTCGGATGCGATCATACCAGCACTAACGCACCGGATCCCATCAGAACACCAAAGTTAAGCGTGCTCTGGCGAGAGTAGTACTAGGATGGGTGACCCCCTGGGAAGTCCTCGTTTTGCATCCCTCTTTATGGAAAAATTAATATTTTATTTCTTTAATAAATCGGCGGTAAATATAATAAGTTTATAGGGGAATTTAGAGTGCAAGGAATGTCGGATGCGATCATACCAGCATTAACGCAACGTATCGCATCAGAACTCTGCCTCTGGGAAGTCCTCGTGTTGAATCCCTCTTTTTGCCAATATTAATATCTTATTTCTGTTATAAGTCGGCGGTAGATATAATAAGTTTATCAGGGAATTTAGAGTGCAAGGAATCTTGGACACGATCATACCAGCACTAATGCACAAGATCCCCTCAGAACTCCAAAGTTAAGCGTGCTCGGGTGAGAGTAGTAGTATGATGGGTAACCCCCTGGGAAGTCTTCGTGTCGCATCCCTCTTTTTGGCATAATTAATATCTTACTTCATTAGTAAATCGGCGGTACTAACGCACCTTGATCCCATCAGAATTCCGAAGTTAAACGTGCTTGGGCGAGAGTAGTACTAGGATGGGTGACCCCCTACGAAGTCCTCGTGTTGCATCCCTCTTAATGACAAAATTAGAATCTTACTTCTTTAAGAAATCGGCGGTAGATATAATGAGTTTATAAGGGAATTTAGAGTGCAAGGAATGTCGGATGCGATCATACCAGCACTAACGCACCGGATCCCATTAGAACACCGAAGTTAAGCGTGCTTGGGCGAGAGTAGTACTAGGATGGGTGACCCTCTGGGAAGTCCTCGTGTTGTATCCTTTTTTTTGGCTTAACACCGTTACACTTGACATGTCACTACGCCTCTGCCTAGAAGTCGGAATCCGTAAGACGGTCTAGATGCGATGTCGTCGTTCCATGCGGCCTAGTGCAATAGGTATACCGGGCCATCTAATTGTGATATTATCGGCGAGCGCGGCTTGTTGTTATTGGTCAATGCTTTTGCCCCGGAAAATATATAAGATCAAAAGAGAAATGTCGCGTAAAACCGATAAATGAGCGTAAATAAACGTGGTTATAAGGTTTTACACTTTGGGATCAAAAGCGGAAGGAGGAAAGATAATAAGGGAATTTAGAGTGCAAGGAATGTCGGATGCGATCATACCAGCACTAACGCACCGGATCCCATCAAAACTCCGAAGCTAAGCGTGCTTGGGCGAGAGTAGTACTAGGATGGGTGACCCCCTGGGAAGTCCTCGTGTTGCATCCCTCTTATTGGCTTAACACCGTTGCACTTGACATGTCAGTACGCCTCTGCCTCGAAGGCGGCATCCGTAATACGGTCTAGTTGCGATGTCGCTGTTCCATACGGCCTAGTAGATAGGCATGCCGGGCCCTCTAATTGTGATATTATCGGCGAGCTCTGCTTGTAGTTATTGGTCAACGCTTTTGCCCGCGAAAATACATAAGATCAAACGAGGAATGACGCTTAATACAGATAAATGAGCGTAAATGTACGTTGGTTTAAGGTTTTAGCCTTTGGGACCAAAATCATGTGGAGGAAAGGTAATAAGGGAATTTAGAGTAAAAGGAATGTCAGAAGCGATCATACCAGCACTAACACACCTGATCACATCAGAACTCCAAAGTTAAGTATGCTTGGGCGAGAGTAGTACTAGGATGGGTGACCCCTTGGGAAGTCGTCGTGTTGCATCCCTCTTTTTAGCAAAATTGATAAGTACTAGGATGGATGACCCCCTAGGAAGTCCTCGCTTTGCATGCCTCTTTATGGCAAAATTAATATCTTATTTCTGTAATAAATCGGCGGTAGATATAATAAGTTTATAAGGGAATTTAGAGTGCAAGGAATGTTGGATGCGATCATACTAGCACTAACGCCGCAGATCCCATCAGAACTCCGAAGTTAACCATGCTTGGGTGAGAGAAGTACTAGGATGGGTGACCCCCTGGGAAGTCCTCGTGTTGCATCCCACTTTTGGGCAAAATTAATATCTTATTTCTTCAATAAATCGACGGTAGATATAATAAGTTTATAAGGGAATTTAGAGTGCAAGGAATGTCAGATGCAATCATACCAGCACTAACGCACCGGACCCCATCAAAACTCCGAAGCTAAGCGTGCTATGGCGAGAGTAGTACTATGATGGGTAACCCCCTGGGAAGTCCTCGTGTTGCATCCCTCTTTTAGGTAAAATCAATGTCTTACTTCGTTAATAAATCGGCGGTAGATATAATAAGTTAATAAGGGAATTTAGAGTGCAAGGAATGTCGGATGCGATCATACCAGCACTAACGCATTGGATCCCATCAAAACTCCGAAGTTAAGCGTGCTCGGGCGAGAGTGGTACTAGGATGGGTGACCCCCTGGGAAGTCCTCGTGTTGCATCCCTCTTTTTGGCAAAATTAATATCTTATTTCTTTTATAAATCGGCAGTAGATATAATTAGTTTTTAAGGGAAATTAGAGGGCAAGGAATGTTGGATGCGATCATACCAACAAAAACAACCCGGATCCCATCACAACTCCGTAGTGAAGCGTGCTTAGGCGAGAGTAGTACTATGATGGGTGACCCCCTGGGAAGTCCTCGTGTTGCATCCCTCTTTTTGGAAAAATTAATATCTTACTTTTTTGTAAATCGGCGGTAGACATACTAAGTTTATAAGGGAATTTAGAGTGCAAGGAACGTCGGATTCGATCATACAAGCACTAACGCACCGGATCCCATCAGAACACCGAAGTTAAGCGTGCTCGGGCGAGAGTAGTACTAGGATGGGTGACCCCCTGGGAAGTCCTCGTTTTGCATCCCTATTTATGGAAAAACTAATATTTCATTTCTGTAATAAATCGGCGGTAAATATAATAAGTTTATAAGGGAATTTAGAGTGCAAGGAATGTAGGATGCGATCATACCAGCACTAACGCAACGTATCCCATCAGAACTCCGCCCCTGGGAAGTCCTCGTGTTGAATCCCTCTTTTTGGCAATATTAATATCTTATTTCTGTAATAAGTCGGCGGTAGATATAATAAGTTTGTCAGGGAATTTAGAGTGCAAGGAATCTTGGACACGATCATACCAGCACTAATGCACAAGATCCCCTCAGAACTCCGACGTTAAGCGTGCTCGGGTGAGAGTAGTACTATGATGGGTGACCCCCTAGGAAGTCTTCGTGTCGCATCCCTCTTTTTGGCATAATTAATATCTTACTTCATTAGTCAATCGGCGGTACTAACGCACCTTGATCCCATCAGAATTCCGAAGTTAAACGTGCTTGGGCGAGAGTAGTACTAGGATGGGTGACCCCCTAGGAAGTCCTCGTGTTGCATCCCTCTTAATGACAAAAATAGAATCTTACTTCTTTAAGAAATCGGCGGTAGATATAATGAGTATATAAGGGAATTTAGAGTGCAACGAATGTCGGATGCGATCATACCAGCACCAACGCACCGGATCCCATCAGAACTCCGAAGTTAATCATGCTTGGGCGAGAGTAGTACTACGATGGGTGATCCCCGGGGAAGTCCTCGTGTTGCATCCCTCTTTTTTGAAAAAATAATATCTTACTTCTTTAATAAATCGGCGGTAGATATAATAAGTTTTTAAGGGAAATTAGAGGGCAAGGAATGTTTGATGCGATCATACCAACACAAACAACCCGGATCCCATCAGAACTCCGATGTGAAGCGTGCTTAGGCGAGAGTAGTACTAGGGTGGGTGACCACCTGGGAAGTCCTCGTGTTGCATCCCTCTTTTTAGCAAAATTAATATCTTACTTTTTTGTAAATCGGCGGTAGATATAATAAGTTTATAAGGGAATTTAGAGTGCAAGGAAAGTCGGATGCGATCATACCAGCACTAACGCACCGGATCCCATCAGAACACCGAAGTTAAGCGTGCTCGGGCGAGAGTAATACTAGGATGGTTGACCCCTTCGGAAGTCCTCGTATTGCATCCCTCTTTATGGAAAAATTAATATTTTATTTCTGTAATAAATCGGCGGTAAATATAATAAGTTTATAAGGGAATTTAGAGTGCAAGGAATGTCGGATGCGATCATACCAGCTCTAACGCAACGTATCGCATCAGAACTCCGCCCCTGGGAAGTCCTCGTGTTGAATCCCTCTTTTTGGCAATATTAATATCTTATTTCTGTAATAAGTCGGCGGTAGATATAATAAGTTTATCAGGGAATTTAGAGTGCAAGGAATCTTGGACACGATCATACCAGCACTAATGTACAAGATCCCCTCAGAACTCCGAAGTTAAGCGTGCTCGGGTGAGAGTAGTACTATGATGGGTGACCCCCTGGGAAGTCTTCGTGTCGCATCCCTCTTTTTGGCATAATTAATATCTTACTTCATTAGTAAATCGGCGGCACTAAAGCACCTTGATCCCATAAGAATTCCGAAGTTAAACGTGCTTGGGCGAGAGTGCAAGGAATGTCGGATGCGATCATACCAGCACTAACGCACCGGATCCCATCAAACTCCGAAGCTAAGCGTGCTTGGGCGAGAGTAGTACTAGGATGGGCGACCCCCTGGGAAGTCCTCGTGTTGCATCCCTCGTTTTGGCTTCACACCGTTGCACTTGATATGTCACTACGCCTCTGCCTCAAAGGCGGCATCCGTAAGACGGTCTTGTTGCGATGTCGCCGTTCCATGCGGCCTAGTGTTATAGGCATTTCGGGCCCTCTAATTGTGATATTATCGGCGAGCGCGGCTTGTTGTTATTGGTCAACACTTTTTCCTGTGAAAATACATAAGATCAAAAGAGGAATGTCGCGTAAAACGGATAAATGAGCGTAAATGTACGTTGTTTTAAGGTTTTGCACTTTGGGACAAAAAGCGGAAGGAGGAAAGGTAATAAGGGAATTTAGAGTGCAAGGAATATCGGATACGATCATACCAGCACAAACGCACCGGATCCCATCAGAACTCCGAAGATAAGTGTGCTTGGGCGAGAGTAGTACTACGATGGGTGACCCCCTCGGAAGTCCTCGTGTTGCATCCCTCTTTTTGGCTTAACACCGTTGCACTTGGCTTGTCACTACGCCTCTGCCTCAAAGGCGGCATCCGTAATACGGTTTAGTTGCGATGTCGCCGTTCCATGCGGCATAGTGCAATAGGCATGCCGGTCACTCTAATTGTGATATTATCGGCGAGCGCGGCTTGTTGTTATTGGTGAACACTTTTGCCCGCGAAAAATCCATAAGATCAAAAGAGGAATGTCGCGTAAAACGGATAAATGAGCGTAAATGTACGTCGTTTTAAGGTACACTTTGGGACCAAAAGCGGAAGAAGGAAAGGTAATAAGGGAATTTAGAGTGCACGAAATGTCGGATGCGATCATACCAGCACTAGCGCACCGGATCCCATTAGAACTCTGAAGCTATGCGTGCTTGGGCGAGAGTAGTACAAGGATGGGTGACCCCCTGGGAAGTCCTCGTGTTCAATTCCTCTTTTAGGCTTAGCACCATTGTACTTGATATGTCACTACGCCTCTGCCTCGAAGGCGGCATCCGTAAGAAGGTCTAGTTGCGATGTCGCCGTTCCATATAGCCTAGTGGGCTATGTATGCCGGGCCCTCTAATTGTGATATTATCGACGAGCGCGGCTTGTTGTTAATTGTCAACGCTTTTTCCCATGAAAATACATAAGATCAAAAGAGGAATGACGCATAAAACAGATAAATGAGCGTAAATGTACGTCGTTTTAAGGTTTTGCACTTTTGGACCAAAATCGTGTGGAGGAAAGGTAATAAGGGACTTTAGAGTGCAAGGAATGTCGGATGCGATCATACTAGCACTAACGCACCGGATCCCATCACAATTCAAAAGTTAAGCGTGCTTGGGCGAGAGTAGTTCTAGGATGGGTGACGCCCCTGGGAATTCCTCGTGTTGCATCCCTCTTTTTGGATTAACACCGTTGCAATTGACATGTCACTACGTCTCTGCCTCGAAGGCGGCATCCGTAAGATGGTCTAGTTTCGATGTCGCTGTTCCATGCGGCCTAGTGCGATAGGTATGCTTGGCCCTCTAATTGTGATATTATCGGCGAGCGCGACTTGCTGTTAATTGTCAACGCTTTTTCCCGCGAAAATACATAAGATCAAAAGAGGAATGACGCATAAAACGGATAAACGAGCGTAAATGTATGTCATTTTAAGGTTTTACACATTAAGACCAAAATCGGAAGGAGGAAAGGTAATAAGGGAATTTATAGTTCAAGGAACGTTGGATGCGATCATACCAGCACTAACGCAACGGATCCCATCAGAACATCGAAGTTAAGCGTGTTTAGGCGAGAGTAGTACTAGGATGGGTGACCCCCTGGGAAGTCCTGGTGTTGCATCCTTCTTTTTGGCAAAATTAATATCTTATTTCTGTAATAAATCGGCGGTAGATAAAATAAGATTATTAGGAAATTTAGAGTGCGAGGAATTTCGGATGCAATCATACCAGCACTAACGCACCGGATCCCATCAGAACTCCGCAGTAAAGCGTGCTTGGGCGAGAGTAGTACTAGGATAGGTGACCCCCTGGGAAGTCCTCGTGTTGCATCCCTCTTTATGGCAAAATTAATATCTTACTCTTTGAAGAAATCCGTGCTAGATATAATAAGTTTATTAGGGAATTTAGAGTGCAAGGAATGTCGGATGTGATCATACCAGCACTAACGCACCGGATCCCATCAGAACTTTGAAGTTAAGTGTGCTTGGGCGAGAGGAGTACTAGGATGGGTGACCCCCTGGGAAGTCCTCGTGTTGCATCCCTCTTTTTGGCTTAACACCGTTGCACTTGACATGTCACTACGCCTCTGCCTCGAAGTCGGCATCCGTAAGATGGTCTAGATGCGATGTCGCCGTTCCATGCGGCCTAGTGCGATAGGCATGCCGGGCCCTCTAATTGTGATATTATCGGCGAGAGCGGCTTGTTGTTTATTGTCAACGCTGTTTCCCCTGAAAATACATAAGATCAAAAGAGGAATGACGCATAAAACAGATAAATGAGCGTAAATGTACGTCGTTTTAAGGTATTACACTTTGGGACCAAATCGTGTGGAGGAAAGGTAATAAGGGAATGTAGAGTGCAAGGAATGTCGGATGCGATCATACCAGCACAAACGCACTGGATCCCATCAGAACTCCTAAGCTAAGCGTGCTTGGGCGAGAGTAGTACGAGGATGGGTGACCCCCTGGGAAGTCCTCGTGTTGCATCCCTCTTTTTGGCTTAACAACGTTGCACTTGACATGTCACTACGCCTCTGCCTCGAAAGCGGCATCCGTAAGACGGTCTAGTTGCGATGTCGCCGTTCCATGCGGCCTAGTGCGATAAGCATGCCGTGCCCTCTAATTGTGATATTATCGGCGAGTGCAGGTTGTTGTTATTGGTCAACGCTTTTGCCCGCGAAAATACATATGGTCAAAAGAGGAATGACGCCTAAAACGGATAAATGAGCGTAAATTTACGTCATTTTAAGGTTTCAAACTTTGGGACCAAAATCGTGTTGAGGAAAGGTAATAAGGGAATTTAGAGTGCAAGGAATGTCGGATGCGATCATTCCAGCACTAACGCAACGGATCCTATAAGAACTCCGAAGTTAAGCGTGTTTAGGCGAGAGTAGTACTAGGATGGGTGACCCCATGGGAAGTCCTCGTGTTGCATCCCTCTTTTTGGCAAAATTAATATATGTAATTAATCGGCGGTAGATATAATAAGTATATAAGGGAATTTAGAGTGCAAGGAATGTCAGATGCCATCATACTAGCACTAACGCACTGGATCCCATCAGAACTCCGAAGCTAAGCGTGCTTGGGCGATAGTAGTACTAAGATGGGTGACCCCCTGGGAAGTCCTCGTGTTGCATCCCTCTTTTTGGCTTAACAACGTTGCACTTGACATGTCACTACGCCTCTGCCTCGAAAGCGGCATCCGTAAGACGGTCTAGTTGCGATGTCGCCGTTCCATGCGGCCTAGTGCGATAAGCATGCCGTGCCCTCTAATTGTGATATTATCGGCGAGTGCAGGTTGTTGTTATTGGTCAACGCTTTTGCCCGCGAAAATACATATGGTCAAAAGAGGAATGACGCCTAAAACGGATAAATGAGCGTAAATTTACGTCATTTTAAGGTTTCAAACTTTGGGACCAAAATCGAGTTGAGGAAAGCTAATAAGGGAATTTAGAGTGCAAGGAATGTCGGATGCGATCATTCCAGCACTAACGCAACGGATCCTATAAGAACTCCGAAGTTAAGCGTGTTTAGGCGAGAGTAGTACTAGGATGGGTGACCCCATGGGAAGTCCTCGTGTTGCATCCCTCTTTTTGGCAAAATTAATATCTGTAATTAATCGGCGGTAGATATAATAAGTATATAAGGGAATTTAGAGTGCAAGGAATGTCGGATGCCATCATACTAGCACTAACGCACTGGATCCCATCAGAACTCCGAAGCTAAGCGTGCTTGGGCGATAGTAGTACTAGGATGGGTGACCCCCTGGGAAGTCCTCGTGTTGCATCCCTCTTTTTGGCAAAATTAATATCTTACTTCTTTATTAAATCGGCGGTAGATATAATAAGTTTATAAGTTAATTTTGAGTGCAAGGAATGTCGGATGCGATCATATCAGCACTAACGCACCGGATCCATCAGAACTCCGAAGTCAAGCGTGCTTGGGCAATGGTAGTACTAGGATGGGTGACCCCCTGGGAAGTACTCGTGTTGCAACCCTCTTTATGGCAAAATTAATATCTTACTTCTTTAAGAAATCGGCGGTAGATATAATAAGTTTATAAGGGAATTTAGAGTGCAAGGAATGTCGGATGCGATCATACTAGCACTAACGCACCGGATCCCATCAGAACATTGAAGTTAAGCGTGCTTGGGCGAGAGGAGTACGAGGATGGGTGACCCCCAGGGAAGTCCTCGTGTTGCATCCCTCTTTTTGGCTTAACACCGTTGCACTTGACATGTCACTACGCCTCTGCCTCGAAGTCGGCATCCGTATGACGCTCTAGATGTGATGTCGCCGTCCCATGCGGCCTAGTGCAATAGGCATGCCGGGCCCTCTAATTATGATATTATCGGCGAGCGTGGCTTGTTTTTAATTGTCAACGCTTTTTCCCACGAAAATACATATGATCAAAAGAGGAAAGACGCATAAAACGGATAAATGAGCGTAAATGTACGTCGTTTTAAGGTTTTACACTTTGGGACCAAAATCGTGTGGAGGAAAGGTAATATGGGAATTTAGAGGCGAGGAATGTCGGATGCGATCATTCCAGCACAAACGCGCCGGATCCCATCAGAACTCCGAAGCTAAGCGTGCTTGGGCGAGAGTAGTACAAGGATGGGTGACCCCCTGGGAAGTCCTCATGTTCAATTCCTCTTTTTGGCTTAGCACCGTTGTACTTGACAAGTCACTACGCCTCTGCCTCGAAGGCGGCATCCGTAAGACGGTCTAGTTGCGATGTGGCCGTTCCATGCGGCCTAGTGCGATAGGCATGCCATGCCCTCTAATTGTGATATTTTCGACGAGCGCGGGTTGTTGTTATTGGTTAACGCTTTTGCCCGCGAATATACATACGATCAAAAGAGGAATGACGCATAAAACGGATAAATGAGCGTAAATGTACGTCGTTTTAAGGTTTTACACTTTGGGACCAAAATCGTGTGGAGGAAAGGTAATATGGGAATTTAGAGTGCGAGGAATGTCGGATGCGATCATACCAGCACTAACGCGCTGGATCCCATCAGAACTCTGAAGCTAAGCGTGCTTGTGCGAGAGTAGTACAAGGATGGGTGACCCCCTGGGAAGTCCTCATGTTGCATCCTCTTTTTGGCTTAACACCGTTGCACTTGACATGTCACTTCGCCTCTGCCTCGAAGGCGACATCCGTAAGACGGCCTAGTTGCGATGTCGCTGTTCCATGCGGCCTAGTGCGATAGGCATGCCATGCCCTCTAATTGTGATATTATCGGCGAGCGCGGGTTGCTGTTATTGGTCAACGCTTTTGCCCGCGAATATACATACGATCAAAAGAGGAATGACGCATAAAACAGATAAATGAGCGTAAATGTACGTCGTTTTATGGTTTTACACTTTGGGATCAAAAGCGGAAGGATGTTAGGTAATAAGGGAATTTAGAGTGCAAGGAATGCCGGATGCAATCATACCAGCACTAATGCACCGGATCCCATCAAAACTCCGAAGTTAAGCATGCTTGGGTGAGAGTAGTACTAGGATGGGTGGCCCCCCGTGAAGTCCTCGTGTTGCATCCCTCTTTTTTGAAAAATTTATATCTTATTTCTGTAATAAATCGGTAGTAGATATAATACGTTTATAAAGGAATTTAAAATGCAAGGAATGTTGGATAAATGAGCGTAAATTTACGTCGTTTTAAGGTTTTACACTTTGGGACCAAAAGTTGAAGGAGGAGAGGTAATAAGGGAATTTAGAGGGCAAGGAATGTCGGATGCGATCATACCAGCACTAACGCACCGGATCCTATCAGAACATCGAAGTTAAGCGTGCTTGGGCGAGAGTAGTAATAGGATGGGTGACCCCCTAGGAATTCCTCGTGTTGCATCCCTCTTTTTAGCTTAACACCATTGCACTTGACATAACACTACGCCTCTGCCTCGAAGTCGGCATCCGTATGACGGTCTAGTTGCGATGTCACCATTCCACGCGGCCTAGTGCGATAGGCATGCCGGGCCCTCTAATTGTGATATTATTGGCTAGCGCGGCTTGTTGTTAAATGTCAACATTTTTTCCCGCGAAAATACTCAACATCAAAAGGGGAATGATGCATGAAACGGATAAATGAGCGTAAATGTACGTCGTTTTAAGGTTTACACTTTGGGACCAAAATCGTGTGGAGGAAAGGTAATAAGGAGTTTAGAGTGCAAGGAATGTCAGGTGCGATCATACCAGAACTAACGCACCGGATCCCATCAGAACTCCGAAGTTAAGCGTGCTTGGGCGAGATTAGTACTAGGATGGGTGACCCCCTGGGAAGTCCTCGTGTTGCATCCCTCTTTTTGGCTTAACTCCGTTGCACTTGACATATCACAATGCTTCTGTCTCGAAGACGGCATCTGTGAGACGGTCTAGTTGCGATGTCGCCGTTCCATGCGGCCTAGTGCGATAGGCATGCCGGGCGCTCTAATTGTGATATTATCGGCCAGCGCGGCTTGTTGTTTCTTGTCAACACTTCTGCCCGCGAAAATACATAAGATCAAAAGAGGAATGTCGCGTATAACGGATAAATGAGCGTAAATGTACGTCGTTTTAAGGTCTTACACTTTGAGGCCAAAAGCGGAAGGAGGAAAGGTAATAAGGGAATTTAGCGTGCAAAGAATGTCGGATGCGATCATACCAGCACTAACGCACCGGATCCCATCAGAACTCCGAAGTAAAGCATGCTTGGGCGAGAGTAGTACTAGTATGAGTGACCCCCTGGGAAGTCCTCTTGTTGCATTCCTGTTTTTGGTTTAACACCGTCACACCTGACATGTCACTATGCTACTGCCTCGAAGGCGGCATCCGTAAGAGGGTCTAGCTGCGATGTCACCATTCCATGCGGCCTAGTACGATAGGCATGACGGGCCCTCTAATTGTGATATTATTGGCGATCGCGGCTAGTTGTTAATTGTCAACGCTTTTCCCGCAAAAATACATAAGATCAAAACAGGAATGACGCATAAAACGGATAAATGAGCGTAAATGTACGTTGTTTTAAGGATTTACACTTTGGGTCCAAAATCGTGTGGAGGAAAGGTAATAAGGGAATTTAGAGTGCAAGGAATGTCGGATGCGATCATACCAGCACAAACGCATCGGATCCAATCAGAACTCTGTAGTTATGCGTGCTTGGGAGAGAGTAGTACTAGGATGGGTGACCCCTTGGGAAGTCCTCGTGTTGCATCCCTGTTTTTGGCTTAACACCGTTGCACTTGACATGTCACTACGCCTTTGCCTCGAAGGCAGCATCCGTAAAACGGTCTAGTTGCGATGTCGACGTTCTATGCGGCCTAGTGCGATAGGCATGTCTGGCCCTCTAATTGTGATATTATCGGCGAGCGCGGCTTGTTGTTATTGGTCAACGCTTTTGCCTGCAAAAATACATAAGCTCAAAAGAGGAATGTCGCGTAAAACGAATAAATGAGCGTAAATTTTCGTCGTTTTAAGGTTTTACACTTTGGGACCAAAAACGGAAGGGTAAAGGTAATAAGGGAATTTAGAGTGCAAGGAATGTCGGATGCGATCATACCAGCACTAACGCATCGAATCTCATCAGAACTCCGAAGTTTAGCGTGCTTGTGCGAGAGTAGTACTAGGATGGGTGACCCCCTGGGAAGTCCTCGTGTTGCAACCCTCTTTTTGGTAAGTTAATATCTTATTTCTGTAATAAATTGGCGGTAGATATAATAAGCTTATAAGGGAGTTTAGAGTGAAAGGAATGTCGGATAAATGAGCGTAAATGTTTGTCGTTTTTAGGTTTTACACTTAGGGACCAAAAGCGGAAGGAGGAAAGGTAATAAGGGAATTTAGAGTTCAAGGAATGTCGAATGCGATCATTCCAGCACAAACGTATCAGATCCCATCAGAATTCCGTAGTTTAGCGTGCTTGGGCGAGAGTAGTATTAGGATGGGTGACCCCCTGAGGAGTCTTCGTTTTGCATCCCTCTATATGGCAAAATTAATATCTTATTTCTGTAATAAATCTGTGGTAGAAATAATAAGTTTATAAGGGAATTTAGAGTGTAAGGAATGTCGGATGTGATCATACCAGCACTAACGCACCAGATCCAATTAGAACTCCGAAGGTAAGCGTGCTTGGGCGAGAGTAGTACTAGGATAGGTGACCCCCTGGGACTTCCTCGTTTTGCATCCCTCTTTTTGGCAAAATTAATATCTTATTTCTATAATAAATCGGTAGTAGATATAATAAGTTTATATGGGAATTTAGAGTGCAAGGAATGTCGGATAAATGAGCGTAAATGTACGTTGTTTTAAGGTTTTATACTTTGGGGCCAAAACCGGAAGGAGGAAAGGTAATAAGGGAATTTAGAGTGCAAGGAATGTTGGATGCGATCATACGAGCACTAACGCACCAGATCCCATCAGAGCTCCGAAGTAAAGCGTGCTTGGGCGAGAGTAGTACTAGGCAGGGTGACCCCTTGGGAAGTCCTCGTGTTGCATCCCTCTTTTTGGAAAAAATTAATATCTTATTTCTGTAATAAATCCGCGGTAGATATAGTAAGTTTATAAGGGAATTTAGAATCCAAGGAATGTCGGATAAATGAGCGTAAATGTACATTGTTTTAAGGTTCTACATTTTGGGACAAAAAGCGGAAGGAGGAAATGTAATAAGGGAAATAAGAGTGCAAGGAATGTCGGATGCGATCATACCAGCACTAACACACCGGATCCCATCAGAACTCCGAAGTCAAGCGTGCTTGGGCGAGAATAGTACTAGGATGGGTGAGCCCCAGGGAAGTCCTCGTGTTGCAACCCTCTTTTTGGTAAATTAATATCTTATTTCTGTAATAAATCGGCGGTAGATATAATAAGCTTATAAGGGAGTTTAGAGTGCAAGGAATGTCGGATAAATGACCGTAAATGTATGTCGTTTTAAGGTTTTACACTTTGGGACCAAAAGCGGAAGGAGGAAAGGTAATAAGGGAATTTAGAGTTCAAGGAATGTCGAATGAGATCATACTAGCACTAACGCACCGGATCCCATCAGAACTCCGAAGCTAAGCGTGCTTGGGCGAGAGTAGTACTTGGATGGGTGACCCCCTAGGAAGTCCTTGTGTTGACTCCCTCTTTTTGGCAAAATTAATATCTTACTTCTTTAATAAATCGGCGGTAGACATAATAAGTTTATAAGTTAATTTAGAGTGCAAGAAATGTCGGATGCGATCATATCAGCACTAACGCACCGGATCCCATCAGAACTCCGAAGTCAAGCGTGCTTGGGCGAGAGTAGTACTAGGATGGGTGACTCCATGGGAAGTCCTCGTGTTGCATCCCTCTTTATGTCAAAATTAATATCTTACTTTATTAAGAAATCGGCGGTAGATATAATAAGTTTATATGGGAATTTAGAGTGCAAGGAATGTCGGATAAATGAGCGTAAATGTACGTCGTTTTAAGGTTTTATGCTTTGGGACCAAAAGCGGAAGGAGGAAAGGTAATAAGGGAATTTAGAGTTCAAGGAATGTTGGATGCGATCATACCAGCACTAACGCACCGGATCCCATCAGAACTCCGAAGATTAGCGTGCTTGGGCGAGAGTAGCACTAGGATGGGTGACCCCCTGGGAAGTCCTCGTGTTGCATCCTTCTTTTTGGCAAAATTAATATCTTATTTCTGTAATAAATTGGTGGTAGATATTATAAGTTTATAAGGGAATTTAGAATGCAAGGAATGTCGGATAAATGAGCGTAAATGTAAGTTCATAAAACGGTCAAGATGCAATGTCGCCGTTTCATGCGGCTTAGTGCGATAGGGATGCCGGGCCCTCTAATTGTGATATTATCGGCGAGCGCGGCTTGTTGTTATTGGTCAACGCTTTTTCCCGCGAAAATACATTCATTCGATTAACTATCCAACATTAATTCAATGAGAACTCCGAAGTTAAGCGTGCTTGGGCGAGAGTAGTACTAGGATGGGTGACCCCCTGGGAAGTCCTCGTGTAATTGAACTTCTTTATAAGGAAAATAGGGAAATCATTTATTAATAAGGGAATTTAGAGTGCAAGGAATGTCGGATGCGATCATACCAGCACTAACGAACCGGATCCCATCAGAACTCCGAAGTTAAGCGTGCTTGGGCGTGAGTAGTACTAGGATGGGTGGCCCCTTGGGATGTCCTCGTGTTGCATTAAATATTATCAATGTGCCAAAAAGAGGGAATTAACACTTAGTTAATGATATCTAAGTTAACTTTCTAGATATTAAGGAATTCTATTTTGCGCGGCTTGGGTTAGTGCATATTTCTAAAAATTCCTATGTACTACTCTCGCCCTTATAAGCGTTGACCAATATCTTTTGATCTTACGAGCAGCTCCAGCATGCATCAATAGATAAAACTCAAAATGACATTATTTACCTCCAAATAATATCAATTGTTTTGATATTACGCCTCATTTATCCGTTTTACGCGACATTCCTCTTTTGATCTTATATATTTTTGCGGGCAAAAGCGTGCTAGGGTCACCCTTCCTAGTACTACTCTCAAGGTAATACACTTTGGGACCAAAATCGGAAGGAGGAAAGGTAATAAGGGAATGCCGGGCCCTCTAATTGTAATATTGATTATCCGTTTTACGCGACATTCCTCTTTAGATCATACGTATTTTCGTGCTTGGGCGAGAGTATTACTAGGATGGGAGACCCCCTGGGAAGTCTTTGTGTTGCATCCGACATTCCTTGCACTCTAAATTCCCTTATTACCTTATTATATCTACCGCCGATTTTTAAAACAAATCGATATTATAATTAAGGCATAAATTATCAATTTTAGTAAGACGCATATATCAATAATAGTATATAATGTGCGTTTGTACTACTCTAGCGTGCTTGGGTGAGGTAGGCATGCCGGACCTTCTAATTGTGATATTATCGGTGACACCATTGCACTCTTTTGATCTTATGTATTTTCGCGGGCAAAAGCGTTGACAATTAACAACAAGCCGCGCTCGACGATAATATCACAATTAGAGGGCCTGGCATGCCTATGGCACTAGGCCGCATGGAACGGCGACATCGCTTCTAGACCGTTTTACAGATGCCGCCTTCGAGGTAGAGGCGAAGTGACATGTCAAGTGCAACGATGTTCAGCCCGCACGCAAGGTCGTGATTTACAATATCTACCTTTTAAATATTTTCCTTATTTTTATTTTTTCCCTAAAAGAATTCTTTGCTTTCCCTATTGATTACAAATCGCATTTTGCATTGCATAAAACTCATTTATCTCGGTCCTTAATCGGAATTACATTTCATATAGACATGTCGCATTTGTATATATGTTTGCCCGCGAAAATACATAAGATCAAATACATAAGCCCGCACGCAAGGACGTTAGTTTATCCCTTAAAACGGATAAATGAGCGTAAATGTACGTCGTTTTAAGGTAACACTTTGAACTGATGGCCGAATTGTGACATTCCTCGGCGATAGATATAATAACAGTGTAAATCCTTATCCTCTAAACACAAAGACCGACATGCCTATCGCACGAGATAAGGTAAAATTAAGTTAGAAAATCGACTTAATTTTAACGCTAAATTAACATTGTTGCATCCCTCTTAAACGGCATTCCTCTTTTGATATAATAAGTTTCTTGCCATATATTATTAATTTATAATATCCTCGAAGTCGGCATCCGTAAGACGGTCAAGATGCGATGTCGACGTTCCATGCGGCCTAGTGCGATAGGAATGTCAGAGTTCTGATAGGATCCGGTCGCATCCGACATTCCTCGCATTCTAAATTCCCTTTTTACCTTTCCTCCTTCCTCTTTTGGTCCCAAAGTGTAAAAGCTTAAAAAGATGTACATCTACGCTCATCTTACTTCTTTAATAAATCGGCGGTAGATATAATAAGTTAATAAATGAGTTATAAGCAATGCATAATGCGATTTTTAATCAATAGGGAAAGCAAGAGGGATGTACGTCTTAAAACTAATATCTTACTTCTTTAATAAATCGGCGGTAGATTAATATTGACACTTTGGGTACTAATTATAAAACAAAGTATTTATGATATTTTGGCAATGATTCGTATTATATCCAAAATTAATATCTTACGAGATAAGGTATATTATAAGATGATACAATAAATCTTATCACGACCTCTAGTAATTCCCTTATTTATGACCGTCGTTTCGTAGTGACATGTCAACTGCAATGGGGTTAAGCAAAAAGAGGCATCCGATCCGGTGCGTCAGTGCTGGTATGATCGCATCCGACATTCCTTCCCCTCTAAATTCCCTTATTACCTTTCCTCTTATATTTAAGTTTTATAATTTTAGATATTAAGATCAAAAGAGGAAAGGTAATAGGTCAAAATAAATATCAGCACTAACGCACTGAATCCCATCAGAACTCCGAGGTAAAGCGTGCTTGGGTGAGAGTAGTACTAGGATGGGTGACCCCCTGGGAAGTCCTCGTGTTGCATCCCTCTTTTCGGCTTAACACCATTGCACTTGACATGTCACTACGCCTCTGCCTCGAATGCGGCATCCGTAAGACGATCTAGTTTCGATGTTGCCGTTCCATGCGGCCTAGTGCGATAGGCAAGCCGGGCCCTCTAATTGTGATATTATCGGAAAGCGCGGCTTGTTGTTTTTGGCCAACGCTTTTCCTCGCAAAAATACATAAGATCAATAGAGGAATGTCGCGTAAAACGCATAAATGAGCGTAAATGTACGTCGTTTTAAAGTTTTACACTTTGGGACCAAAAGCGGAAGGAGGAGAGGTAATAAGGGAATTTAGAATGAAAGGAATGTCGGAAACGATCATACCAGCACTAACGAACCGGAACTCCCTTCAGAACTCCAAAGCTAAGCGTGCTTGGGCGAGAGTAGTACTAGGATGGATGACCCCCTGGGAAGTCCTCGTGTTGCATCCCTCTTTTTGGCTTAGCAGCATTGCACTTGACATGTCACTACGCCTCTGCCTCGAAGGCGGCATCCGTAAGACGGTCTAGTTGCGATGTCGCCGTTCCATGCGCCCTAGTGTGATAGGCATGCTGGGCCCTCTAATTGTGATATTATCAGCGAACGCGGCTTGTTGTTATTGGTCAATGCTTTTGCCCGCAAAATACATAACATCAAAAGAGGAATGTCGCGTAAAACGGATAAATGAGCGTAAATGTACGTCGTTTTAATGTTTTACACATTGGGACCAAAATCGGAAGGAGGAAAGGTAAGAAGGAAATTTAGAGTGCAAGGAATATCGGATGTGATCATACCATCATTAACGTACCAGATCCCATTAGAACTCTTAAGTTAAGCGTGCTTAGGCGATAGTAGTACTAGGATGGGTGACCCCCTGGGAAGTCCTCGTGTTGCATCCCTCTTTTTGGCTTAACACCGTTGCATTTGACATGTCACTACACCTCTGCCTCCAAGGTGGCATCCGTAAGACTGTCTAGTTTCAATGTCGCCGTTCCATGCGGCCTAGTGCGATAGGCATGCCAGGCCCTCTAATTGTGATATTATCGGCGAGCACGACTTTTTGTTATTGGTCAACGCTTTTGCCCGCGAAAATACATAAGATCAAAAGAGGAATGTCTCGTGAAACAGATAAATGAGCGTAAATGTACGTCATTTTAAGTGTTTTACACTTTGGGACCAAAAGCCGAAGGAGGAAAGGTAATAAGGGAATTTAGAGTGCAAGGAATGTCGGATAAGATTATACCAGCACTAACACACCAGATCCCATCAGAACTCCGAAGTTAAGCGTGCTTGGGCGAGAGTAGTACTAGGATGGGTTGCGGATGCCACATTCGAGGCAGAGGCGTAGTGACATGTCAAGTGCAACGGTATTTATAAATGAGATTGTAAATATACATATGATCAAAAGAGGAATATCCTCGTGCAATACCCCGATTTATCGCATCAAGAAAATTTATTACATCTTAAGCCGACATCCCTCTAATTGTGATAAAAATAAAGAAAATATTTAAAAGGTATCTTGTAAATCACGACCTTGCATGCAGGCTTAACACCGTTGCACTCGACATGTCACTATGCCTTTACCTCGAAGGCGGCATCCGTAAAATGGTCTAGATGCGATGTCGCTGTTCCATGCGGCCTAGTGCGACTTTATACATCTATGGGAAAATACATAAGATCATTAGTGCAACGGATATATATCTTATTGGTGACATGTCTATTATCCGGCTAAATACTAGTGGGTCTAGTTGCGATGTCCCCGTTCCATGCGGCCTAGTGTGATAGGCATGGCGGGCCCTCAAATTGGGATCTTATTTCTAATCCTTATCCCAATAATACCTAGCCTCTGCCTCTTTTGATAGTAAGATATTAATTTTGCCAAAAAAGAGGATGCAACACGAGAACTTCCCAGGGGGTCACCCATCCTAGTACTACTCTCGCCGAAGCACGCTTCACTTCGGAGTTGTGATGGGATCCGGTGCGTTAGTGATGGTATGATCGCATCCGACATTCCTTGCATTCTAAATTGCCTTATTACTTCTTGGCAAAAGCGCTGACCAATGACCGATTTAAGGTTTTACACTTTGGGACCAAAAGCAGAAGTCCCAAGCACAATTGTGATATTATCCTAGTGTTAAATACATAAGATCATAATACATGTTTTAATATTATATCTACCGCTGCAAATATCTAGATGATGTTCCATGCGTAGTGAGGACCGATTAGAGTGATATAATAAGTGATCCGGGATGGTACCTTTGAAGGATCAAACATGAAGGTTATCTTATTATATCTTTTGATCTTAGTGACATCTCGTAATCCGATATTCTAGGATGTGGAAAAGATATGGATTGCTAAAATGGATAAATGAGCGTACTATAATAATACATAAGATATTAAAAATTAATTTTGGGACCAAAATCGTGTGGAGGAAAGGTAATAAGGGAATTTAGAGTGCAAGGTATGTCGGATGCGATCATACCAGCACTAACGCAGTGGATCCCATCATAACTCCAAAGTTAAGTGTGCTTGGGCGAGAGTAGTACTAGGATGGGTGACCCCCTGGGAAGTCCTCGTGTTGCATCACTCTTTTTGGCTTAACACCGTTGCACTTGACATGTAACTGATATCCTTTCATACATTTATTAATTGAGTGTAAATGATATTACCAATAATCCCTCTAATTGCATCCCTCTTTTCTCGGTGTTAATTTTTTATCATCCGAGAGTAGTACTAGGATGGGTTATCCAATAATAATGATCACAATATCGCAAAATTAATATCTTATTTCTGTAATAAATCGGCGCTTTGGCTAGTACTAAATCCCTTATAAATACATAAATAATATTCCCTTATTAAGGCATTCCTTGCATTCTAAATTCCTTTAAAAATTAATTATATCTACCGCCGATTTATTAGAGAAAGTAAGATATTAATTTTGCCAAAAAGAGGGATGCAACACGAGGACTTCCCAGGGGGTCACCCATCCTAGTACTACCTCGCCCAAGCACGCTTAACTTCGGAGTTCTAATGGGATCCGGTGCATTAGTGCTGGTATGATTGCATCCGACATTCCTTGCACTCTAAATTAGTGTACAAGGAATAAGTTAATATTCCTTGATAATGTTATTGTATTATTACTAGGAAAGGTAATCCTTGAATATTTACGCTTGGGGGTCAATATTATCGGACAAAATGGGATCTACCTTTACCTTGCACTCTAACATACTCCAATAATCCTTATAAATGAGCAATAAATATCGCAACGCGACATCGCAAGGTCGTAAGAGATTAATGATATTATCGCAATGTATAATAAGGGAATATATTTATTAGACATAATATAAGAATGTCTTTCATAAGAGGAATCTTTTGTAATTGGTCTCGATTTATTTAATATTTTACTTCCCTGATTTTATTGGTCACTTTAGAATACGTTCTAATAGTTCAATGTACTTATTAAGATATTTAATATATTCTTTAATAATTATATTTAATGCGGTGTGTAGTTGCGATCGCATCGACGTAGTGATAAGAATTAATATCTTACACAAGGCCGTTCCATGCGGCCCGGTTCCTCAAATTGTGATATTATCGGCGAGCGCGGCTTGTTGTTATTAGTCAATACTTTTGCCCGCGAAAATACATAAGATCAAAAGAGGAATGTTGCGCGACATTCCTCTTTTGATCTTATGTATTTTTGCGGGCAAAAGCGTTGAACAATAACAACAAGCCGCGCTCGCCGATAATATCACAATTAGAGGACCTGGCATGCCTATCGCACTAGGCCGCATGGAACGGCGACATCGCAACTAGACTGTCTTACGTATGCCGCCTTCGAGGCAGAGGCATAGTGATATGTCAAGTGCAATGGTGTTAAGCCAAAATAAGGGATGTAACACGAGGACTTCCCAGGGGGTCACCCATCCTAGTACTCTCTTGCCCTAGCACGCTTCACTTAGGAGTTCTGATGGGATCTGGTGCGTTAGTGCTGGTATGATCGCATCCGACATTCCTTGCACTCTAAATTCCCTTATTACCTTTCCTCCTTCCACTTTTGGTCCCAAAGTGTAAAGCTTTAAAACGACGTACATTTACGCACATTTATCCATTTTAATGACATTCCACTTTTGATCTTGTGTATTTTCGCGGGCAAATGCGTTGACCAATAACATCAAGCCGCGCTCACCGATAATATCACAATTAGAGGGCCCGGCATGCCTATCGCACTAGGCCGCATGGAACGGCGATATCGCATCTAGATCGTTTTATGGATGCCGCCTTCGAGGCAGAGGCGTAGTAACATGTCTTGTGCAACGGTGTTAAACCAAAAAGAGGGATGCAACACGAGGACTTCCCAGGGGGTCACCCATCCTAGTACTCTCTCGCCCAAGCACGCTTCACTTCGCAGTTCTGATGGGATCCGGTCGTTAGTGCTGGTATGATAGCATCAAATATTCCTTGCATTCTAAATTCCCTTATTACCTTTCCTCCTTCCGATTTTGGTCCCAAAGTGTACAACCTTATAACAACGTACATATACGCTCATTTATCCATTTTACGAAACATTCCTCTTTTGACCTTATGTATTTTCGAGGGCAAAAGCGTTGAACAATAACAACAAGCCGCGCTCACCGATAATATCACAATTAGAGGGCCCGGCATGCCTATCGCACTACGCCGCATGGAACAGCGACATAGCATCTAGACCATTTTACAGATGCCGCCTTCGAGGCAGAGGTGTAGTGACATGTCAAGTGCAACGGTGTTAAGCCAAAAAGACGGATGCAACAGGAGGACTTCCCAGGGGGTCACCCATCCTAGTACTACTCTCGCGAGCACGCTTAACTTCGGAGTTCTGATGGGATCCGGTGCGTTTGTGCTGGTATGATTGCATCCGACATTCCTTGCACTCTAAATTCATCCCATTTAAATGATCCATCTTAAACTATTACAATAGACCGATTTACGGATGCCGCCTTCGAGGCAGAGGCGTAGTGACATGTCAAGTGCAAAGGTGTTAAGACAAAAAGAGGGATGCAACACGACGACTTCCCAGGGGTCACCCATCCTAGTACTACTCTCCCCAAGCTCGCTTAACTTCGGAGTTCTGATGGGATCCGGTGCGTTTGTGCTGGTATGATCGCATCCGACATTCCTTGCACTCTAAATTCCCTTAGTACCTTTCCTCCTTCCGATTTGTGTCCCAAAGTGTAAAACCTTAAAACGACGTACATTTACGCTCATTTATCTGTTTTACGCGACATTCCTCTTTTGATCTTATGTATTTTCGCGGGCAAAAGCGTTGACCACTAACACCAAACCGCACTCGCCGATAATATCACAATTAGAGGGCCCGACATGCCTATCGCACGAGGCGGCATGGAACGACGTGATCGCATCTAGACCGTTTTACGGATGCCGCCTTCGAGGCAGAGGCCTAGTGACTTGTCAAGTCCAACGGTGTTAAGTCAAAAAGAGGGATGCAACACGAGGACTTCCCAGGGGGTTACCCATCCTAGTACTACTCTCGCCCAAACACGCTTAACTTAGGAGTTCTGATGGGATCCAGTGCGTTAGTGCCGGTATGATCGCCTCCGACATTCCTTGCATTCTAAATTCCCTTATTACCATTCCTCCTTCAACTTTTGGTCCCAAAGGGTAAAACCTTAAAACAACGTACATTTACGCTCATTTATCCATTTTACGCGACATTCCTCTTTTGATCATATGTATTTTCTCAGGCAAAAGCGTTGACCAATAAAAACAAGCCGTGCTCGCCGATAATATCACAACTAGAGGGCCTGACATGCCTATCGCACTAGGGCGCATGGAATGCCGACATCGCAACTACACCGTCTTACGGATGCTGACTTCGAGGCAGAGGCGTAGTGACATGTCAAGTGCAACGGTGTTAAGCCAAAAAGATAGATGCAACATGAGGACTTCGCAAGGGGTCACCCATCCTAGTACTACTCCCTCCCAAGCACGTTTCACTTCGGAGTTCTGATGGTATGATCGCATCCGACATTTCTTTATGTAAGATAATAAGGGAATTTAGAGTGCAAGGAATGTAAGCATTGCTTAAAACTCATTTATAAACTTATTATATCTACCGCCAATTTATTAAAGAATTAAGATATTAATATTGCCAAAATGAGGGATGCAACACGAGGACTTCCCAGGGGGTCACCTATCCTAGTACTACTCTCGCCTAGGCACGCATAAATTCGGAGTTCTGATGGTATCCGGTGAGTTAGTGCTGGTATGATCGCATCTCACATTCCTTGCACTCTAAATTCCCATATACACGTATTATATCTACCGTCAATTTAATAAAAAATTAAGATATTAATTTTGCCAAAAAGAAAGATGCAACACGAGGACTTCCCACGGGGTCACCAATCCTAGTACTACTCTCGCCCAAGCACGCTTAACTTCAGAGTTCTAATGGGATCCGGTGCGTTAGTGCTGGTATGATCGCATCCGACATTTCTTGCACTATAAATTCATCCCATCTAAATGACCCATCTAAAACTATTACACTAGACAGTTTTACGGATGCCGCCCTCGAGGCAGAGGCGTAGTGACATGTCAAGTGCAATAGTGTTAAGCCAAAAAGAGGGATGCAACACGAGGACTAGGCCAAAGGGTCACCCATCCTAGTACTACTCTAGCCCAAGCATGCTTAACATCGGAGTTCTGATGGGATCCAGTGCGTTAGTGCTGGTATGATCGCATCCGACATTCCTTGCACTCTAAGTTCCCTTATAAACTTATTATATCTAACGCTGATTTATTAAAGAAGTAAGATATTAATTTTGCTAAAAAGAGGGATGCAACATGAGGACATCCTAGGGGGTCACCCATTCTAGTACTACTCTCGCCCAAGTACGCTTAGCTTCGGAGCTATGATGGGATCCAGTGCGTTAGTGCTGGTATGATCGCATCCGACATTACTTGCACTCTAAATTCCCTTATTACCTTTCCTCCTTCCGCTTTTGGTCCCAAAGTGTAAAACCTTAAAACGACGTACATTTACGCTCATTTATCCGTTTTACGCGACATTCCTCTTTTGATCTTATGTATTTTCGCGGGCAAGAGCGTTGACGATTAACAACAAGCCGCGCTCGCCGATAATATCACAATTAGAGGGCCCGGCATGCCTATCGCATTACAATAAATTCCTAACAATTACTAATATTATTAGGGAAATACTAATAATATTACGATAGTCCGTTGACCGTCATAAATTCCCTTATTACCTTTGTGATCTTGTGATATTATATACGCTTTGCTTAACATAATAAGCACTCTACATTTATGCTTTTCCTAGGGGTAATAAGAAATAGAATTCTTGAAAAAATTATTACTTCTTTATTGCATGCCTATCGCACTAGGCCGCATGGAACGGCGACATCGCAACTAGACCGTCTTATGGATGCCGACTTCGAGGCAGAGGCGTAGTGACATGTCAAGTGCAACGGTGTTATGCCAAAAAAGAGGGATGCAACTTGAGGACTTCGCAAGGGGTCACCCATCCTAGTACTACTCCCGCCCAAGCTCGCTTCACTTCGGAGTTCTGAGGGGATCCGATGCGTTAGTGATGGTATGATCGCAATCGACATTCCTTATGTAAGATAATAAGGGAATTTAGAGTACAAGGAATGTATTTTGCATTGCTTAATACTCATTTACAAACTTATTATATCTACCGTCGATTTATTAAAGAAGTAAGATATTAATTTTTCCAAAATGAGGGATGCAACAAGAGGACTTCCCAGGGGGTCACCCATCGTAGTACTACTCTCGCCCAAGCATGCTTAACTTCAGAGTTCTGATGGGATCCGCTGCGTTAGTGCTGGTCTGATCGCATCCAACATTCCTTGCACTCTAAATTCCCTTATAAACGTATTATATCTAACGTCGATTTATTAAAGAAGTAAGAAATTAATTTTGCCAAAAAGAAGGACGCAACAAGAGGACTTCCCAGGGGGTCACCCATCCTAGTACTACTCTCGCCCAAGCACGCTTAACTTCAGAGTCCTAACGGGATCCGGTGCGTTAGTGCTGGTATGATCGCATCCGACATTCCTTTCACTCTAAATTCATCGCATCTAAATGACCCATCTTAAACTATTTCACTAGACCGTTTTACGGATGCCGCCTTCGAGGAAGAGGCGTACTGACATGTCAAGTGCAACGGTGTTAAGCCAAAAAGAGGTATTCAACACGACGACTTCCCAGGGGGTCACCCATCCTAGTACTACTCTAGCCCAAGCACGCTTATCTTCGGAGTTCTGATGGGATCCGGCGTGTGCGTGCTGGTATGATCGCATCCGACATTCCTCACTCTAAATTCCCTTATAAACTTATTATATCTACCATTGATTTATTCAAGAAGTAAGATGTTAATTTTGCCAAAAAGAGGGATGCAACACGAGGACTTCCTAGGGGGTCACCCATCCTAGTACTACTTTCGCCCAAGCACGCTTAACTTCGGAGTTCTGATGGGATCCGGTGCGTTTGTGCTGGTATGATCGCATCCAATATTCCTTGCACTATAAATTCCCTTATTACCTTTCCTCCTTCCGCTTTTGGTCCCAAATTGTAAAACCTTAAAACGACGTGCATTTACGCTCATTTATCCGTTTTCGGGACATTTCTCTTTTTGTCTTATGTATATTCGCGGGAAAAAGCGTTGACAATGAACAACAAGCCGCGCTCACCGATAATATCACAATTAGAGGGATTGGCATGCCTATCGCACTAGGCCGCATGGGGCGACATCGCATCTAGACTATTATACGGATGCCGCCTTCGAGGCAGAGGCGTAGTGACATGCCAAGTGCAACGGTGTTAAGCCAAATAGTGGGATGCAAAACGAGGATTTCCCAGGGTTTCACCTGCGAAATTACAAAAGATCAAAAGAGGAATGTAGCGTAAAACGGATAAATGAGCGTAAATATACGTCGTTTTAAGGTTTTACACTTTGGGACCAAAAGCGGAAGGAGGAAAGGTAATAAGGGAATTTAGAATGCAAGAAATATCAGATGCGATCATACCAGCACTAACGCACCGGATCCCATCAGAACTCCGAAGCTAAGCGTGCTTGGGCTAGAGTAGTACTAGGATGGGTGACCCCTGGGAAGTCCTCGTGTTGCATCCCTCCTTTTTGCTGAACACGGTTGCACTTGACATGTCACTACGCCTCTACCTCGAAGGCAGCATCCGTAAGACGGTCTAGTTGCGATGTCGCCGTTCCATGCGGCCTAGTGCGATATGCATGCCGAGCCCTCCAATTGTGATATTATCGGCGAGCGCGGCTTGTTGTTATTGGTCAACGCTTTTGCCCGCGAAAATACATAAGATCAAAAGAGGAATGTCGCGTAAAACAGATAAATTAGCGTAAATGTACGTCGTTTTATGGTTTTACACTTTGGGACCAAAATATGAAGGAGGAAAGGTAATAAGGGAATTTAGAGTGCAAGGGATGTCAGATGCGTATCGCACTACACCGCGAAAATACATAAGATCAACACGCTAGTTGCGATGTCGCCGTTCATCAGATAATAAGATCATTAAAGGGAAGATATTAGCAATTTAGGGAATTTATGAAAATATTTCGGATAATATCACTAGTGCGTTAGTGCTGGTATAATTATTTCTACCGTCGTTCCCGAAGTTATTGTAAATTATTATATTTGCAAAACTAATATCTTATTTCTGTAAGAAATTGGCGGTAGATATAATAAGTTTATAAGGGAACTTAGAGTGCAAGAAATGTCGGATGCGATCATACCAGCACTAACGCAGCGGATCCCATCAGAACTCCGAAGGTAAGCGTGCTTGGGCGAGAGTAGTACTAGGATGGGTGACCCCTGGGAAGTCCTCGTGTTGCATCCCTCTTTTTGGCTTAACACCGTTGCACTTGATATATTTAGTGAAACGAATACGATCATACCATCACTAACGCATCCCTTTTAATAAAGGAATATAGAGTGCATGGAATGTCGAATGCGATCATACCAGCACTAACGCACCGGATCCCATCAGAACTCCGAAGTTAAGCGTGCTTGGGCGAGAGTAGTACTAGGATGTGATCCCGTGGGAATTCCTCGTGTTGCATCCCTCTATTTGGCAAAATTAATATCTTACTTCTTTAATAAATCGGCGGTAGATATAATAAGTTCATAAGGGAATTTAGAGTGCAAGGAATGTCGAATGCGATCATACCAGCACTAACGCACCGGATTCCATCAGAACTACGAAGTTAAGCGTGCTTGGGCGAGAGTAGTACTAGGATGGGTGACCCCATGGAAAGTCCTCGTGTTGCATCCCTCTTTTTGGCAATTAGACCGTCTTACGGATGCCACCTTCGAGGCAGAGGCGTAGTGACATGTCAAGTGCAATGGTGTTATACCAAAAAAAAGGATGCAACACAAGGACTTCCCAGGGGGTCACCGGATCCAATCAGAACTCCGAAGTTAAGCGTGATTGGGCAAGAGTAGTACTAGGATGGGTGACATCCTAGTACTAGGCCGCATGGAACGGCGACATCGCAACTAGACCGTCTTACGGATGCCGACTTCGAGGCAGAGGCGTTGTGACATGTGAAGTGCAACGGTGCTAAGCCAAAAAGAGGGATGCAACACGAGGACTTTGCAGGGGGTCACACATCCTAGTACTACTCCCGCCCAAGCACGCTTCACTTCGGAGTTCTGATGGGATTCGATGCATTAGTGATGGTATGATCGCATTCGACATTCCTTATGTATGATAATAAGGGAATTTAGAATTCGAGGAATGTATTTTGCGTTGCTTAAAACTCACTTATAAACTTATTATATCTACCGGCGATTTATTAAAGAAGTAAAATATTAATTTTTCCAAAATGAGGGATGCAACACGAGGACTTCCCAGGGGGTCACCCATCCTAGTACTACTCTCGCCCAAGCACGCTTGACGTCGGAGTTCTGATGGGATCCGGTGTGTTTGTGCTGGTATGATCGCATCCGACATTCCTTGAACTCTAAATTCCCTTATAAACGTATTATATCTACCGTCGATTTATTAAAGAAATAAGAAATTAATTTTGCAAAAAAAGAAGGACGCAACAAGAGGACTTCCCACGGGGTCACCCATCCTAGTACTACTCTCGCCCAAGCACGCTTAACTTTAGAGTTCAAATGGGATTCGGTGGGTTAGTGCTGGTGTGATTGCATCCAACATTGCTTGCACTCTAAATTCATCCCAACTAAATGACCCTTCTTAAACTATTACACTAGACCGTTTTACGGATGCCGCCTTCGAGGCAGAGGCGTAGTGACATGTCAAGTGCAACGGTGTTAAGCCAAAAAGATGGATGGAACCAAGGACTTCCCAGGGGGTCACACATCCTAGTACTACTCTCGCCCATGCACGCTTGACTTCGGAGTTCTGATGGGATCTGGTGCGTTAATGCTGGTATGATCGCATCAGACATTTCTTGCACTCTAAATTGCATTATAAACTCATTATATCTGCCGCCGATTTATTAAAGAACTAAGATATTAATTTTGCACATATAATAATTTACAATAACTTCGGGACGGCCGTAGATATAATCATACCAGCACAAACGCACTAGTGATATTATCCGAAATATTTTCATAAATTCCCTAAATTGCTAATATCTTCCCTTAAATGATCTAATTATCTTATGAACGACGACATCGCAACTAGCGTGTTGATCTTATGTATTTTCGCGGCCTAGTGCGATACGCATCCGACATTCCTTGCACTCTAAATTCCCTTATTACCTTTCCTCCTTTCGATTTTGGTCCCAAAGTGTAAAACCTTAAAACGACGTACATTTACGCTCATTTATCCATTTTACGCGACATTCCTCTTTTGATCTTATGTATTTTCGCGGGCAAAAGCGTTGACCAATAACAACAATTATCAAATGCAACGGTGTTAAGCCAAAAATAGTGATGCAACCAAGGACTTCCCAGGGGGTCACGCATCCTAGTACTACTTTCGCCCAAGCACGCTTGACTTCGGAGTTCTGATGGGATCCGGTGGGTTAATGCTGGTATGATCGTATCCGACATTCCTTGCACTCTAAATTCCCTTATAAACTTATTATATCTACCGCCGATTTATTACAGAAATAAGATATTAATATTGCCAATATAATAATTTACAATAACTTCGGGAACAGTGGTTGATATAATCGTACACGCACTAACGCACTAGTGATATTATCCGAAATATTTTCATAAATTCCCTAAATTGCTAATATCTTTCCTTAAAAGATCTAATTATCTTATGAACGGCGGCATCGCAACTAGCCTGTTGATCTTATGTATTTTCGCAGCCTAGTGCGATACGCATCCGACATTCCTTGCACTCTAAATTCCCTTATTAACTTTCCTCCTTTCAATTTTGGTCCCAAAGTGATAAACCTTAAAACGACGTACATTTACGCTCATTTATCCGTTTTACGCATCATTCCTCTTTTGATCTTATGTATTTTCGCGGGCAAAAGCGTTGACCAATAACAACAAGTTGCGCTCGCCGATAGTATCACAATTAGAGGGCTCTGCATGCCTATCGCACTAGGACGCATGGAACGGCGACATCGCAACTAGACCGTCTTAGGGATGCCGCCTTCGAGGCAGAGGCGTAGTGACATGTCAAGTGAAACAGTGTTAAGCCAAAAAGAGGGATGCAACACGAGGACTTCCCAGGGGGTCACCCACCCTAGTACTACTCTCGCCCAAGCACGCATAACATCGGAATTCTGATGGGATCCGGTGCGTTAGTGCTGGTATGATCGCATCCGATATTCCTTGCATTCTAAATTCCTTATTTCCTTTCCTCCTTCCGCTTTTGGTCCCAAAGTGTAAAGCCTTAAAATAAGGTACATTTACGCTCCTTTATCCGTTTTACGCGACATTCCTATTTTGATCTTATGTATTATCGCGGGCAAAAGCGTTGACCAATAACAAGAAGTCGCGCTCGCCGATAATATCACAATTAGAGGGCCCGGAATGCCTATCGCACTAGGCCACATGGAACGGCGACATCGCAACTAGACCGTCTTACGGATGCGAGGACTTCCTAGGGGGTCACCCATCCTAGTACTACTCTCGCCCAAGCACGCTTAACTTCGGAGTTCTGATGGCATCCGGTGCGTTAGTGCTGCTATGATCGCATCCGACATTCCTTGCATTCAAAATTCCCTTTTTACCTTTCATCCTTCCACTTTTGGTCCCAAAGTGTAAAACCTTTAAATGACGTACATTTACGCTCCTTTATCCGTTTTACGCGATATTCATCTTTTGATCTTATGTATTTTCGCGGGAAAAAGCGTTTACCAATAACAACAAGCCGCGCTCACCGATAATATCACAATTAGAGGGCCCGGTATGCCTATCGCATTAGGCCGCATAGAACGGCGACATCGCAACTAGACTGTCTTACGGATGCCGCCTTGGAGGAAGACGCGTAGTGACATGTCAAGTGAAACGGTGTTAAGCTAAAAAGAGGGATGCAACACGAGGACTTCCTAGGGGGTCACCCACCCTAGTACTACTCTCGCCCAAGCACGCTCAACTTCGGATTTCTGATGGATCCGGTGCTTTAGTTCTTGCATGATCGCATCTGATATTCCTTGCACTCTAAATTCCCTTATTACCTTTCCTCCTTCCTCTTTTGGTTCCAACGTCTTAAACCTTAAAACGACGTACATTTACGCTCCTTTATCCATTTTACGCGACATTCCTCTTTTGATCGTATGTATTTTCGCGGGCAAAAGCGTTGACCAATTACAACAAGCCGCGCTCGCCGATAATATCACAATTAGAGGGCCCGACATACCTATCGCACTAGGCCGCATGGAACAGCGACATCGCAACTAGACCGTCTTACGGATGCCGCCTTTGAGGCAGAGGCGTAGTGACATGTCAAGTGAAACAGTGTTAAGCCCAAAAGAGGGATGCAACATGAGGACTTCCAGGGGGTCACCCATCCTAGTACTACTCTCGCCCAAGCACGCTTAATTTTGGAGTTCAGATGGCATCCGGTGCGTTAGTGCTGGTATGATCGCATCCGACATTCCTTGTATTCTAAATTTCCTTTATACCTTTCATCCTTCCGCTTTTGGTCCCAAAGTGTAAAACTTTAAAACGACGTACACTTACGCTTATTTATCCGTTTTACGCGACATTCCTCTGTTGATTTTATGTATTTTCTTAGGCAAAAGCGTTGACCAATAACAACAAGCCGTGCTCGCCAATAATATCACAATTAGAGGGCCCGGCATGCCTATCGCACTAGGCTGCATGGAACGGCGACATCGCAACTAGACCGTCTACGGATGCGGACTTTGAGGCAAAGGCGTAGTGACATGTCAAGTGCGACGGTGTTAAGCCAAATAGAGGGATGCAACACGAGGACTTCCCAGGGGGTCACCCATCCTAGTACTACTTAAGCGAATAAGCGTAATAAGGATAAGCATAAACGGATAAGTGATCCCTTTCACCTTGGGGATAATTATCGCACCGGATCGCATCATTCCATGCACTCTAAATTCCCTTATAAACTTATTATATCTACCGCCGATTTATTACCGAAATAAGGGAATAATATCTTTGTGTTAGGATGGGTCTAGTGCAACAATATTAAGATTGCAATTCATAATCGCCGTTCCATGCGGCCTAGTACATTTACGCTCAATCCCCTGCATCCGTAAAGGAGTGTTAAGTGCAACGGTGTTAAGCCTGCACGCAAGTTCATGATTTATAATATCTACCTTTTAAATATTTTCCTTATTTTTATTTTTCCCCAAAAAGAATTCTTTCCTTTCCCTATAGATTAAAAATCGCATTTTGCATTGCTTAAAACTCATTTTTAAACTTATTATATCTACCGCCGATTTATATAAGAAGTAAGATATTATTTTACCATAAAGAGGGATGCAGCACGAGGACCTCCCAGGGGGTCACCCATCCTAGCACTTAAATCACTAGGATAATTGAGAAATTAATATCTTATTTCTATAATAAATCGGCTGTAGATATAATAAGTTTATAATTTAGAGTGCAAGGAATGTCGTATGCGATCATACCAGCATAATGCACCGGATCCCATAAAGCACGCGAGAGTAGTACTAGGATGGGTGACCCCTGGGAAGTCCTCGTGTTGTATCCCTCTTTTTGGCTTAACACCGTTGCACTTGACATGTCACTACGCCTCTGCCTCTAAGTCGTCATCCGTAAATCAGTCTAGTTGCGATGTCACCGTTCCATGCGGCCTAGTGCGATAGGAATGCCAGGCCCTCTAATTATTATTGCACTTGATGGGTCTGTAGTGACATGTCAAGTGCAGCGGTGTTAAGCCAAAAAGAGGGATGCAACATGAGAACTTCCCAGGGGGTCACCCATCCTAGTACTACTCTCGCCCAAGCACGCTTGACTTTGGTGTTCTGATGGGATCCGATGCGTTAGTGCTGGTATGATCGCATCCGACATTCCTTTGCACTCTATAAACCCTTATTACCTTTCCTCCTTCCACTTTTTGTCCCAAAGTGTAAAACCTTAAAATGACGTACATTTACGCTCATTTATCTGTTTTACGCGACATTCCTCTTTTGATCTTATGTATTTTCGCGGGCAAAAGCGTTGACCAGTACCAACAAGCCGCTCTCGCCGATAATATCACAATTAGAGGGCCCAACATGCCTATCGCACTAGGCCGCATGGAACAGCGACATCGCAACTAGACCGTCTTACGGATTTTGCCTTCTAGGCAGAGGCGTAGTGACATGTCAATTGCAACGGTGTTAAGCCAGAAAGAGGGATGTAACAAGAGGACTTCCCAGGGGGTCACCCATCCAAGTACTACTCTCGCACAAGAACGCTTAACTTCGGAGTTCGGATGGGATCCGGTGCGTTAGTGCTGGTATGATCGCATCTATCATTCCTTGCACTCTAAATTCCCTTATAAACTTATTATATCTATCGCCGATTTATTAAAGAAAGAAGATATTAATTTTGCCAAAAAGAGGGATGTAATACGAGGACTTCCTAGGGGGTCACTCATCCTAGTACTACTCTCGCCCAAGCACGCTTAACTTCGGAGTTCTGATGGGATCCGGTGCGTTAGTGCTGGTATGATTGCATCCGACATTCCTTGCATTCTAAATTCCGTTATTACCTTATAACGGATAAGATATATCTTATTTTCCTCATTTATCCATCTTACGGATGCCGACTTCGAGGCAGAGGCGTAGTGACATGTCAAGTGCAACGATGTTAAATATCTTATTTCTGTAATAAATCGACGATAGATATAATAAGTTGCTGAGTTTAACACTTATTTCCTTGTTAAAGAGAGAAAGGTAATAGAGGGCCCAAAATCGTTGACCAAGAACGGAATAATAAGTGATCATACCCGACATTATGGAATATCTTATAAATTCGCCAATATACATTAAAATCGGCGGTAGATATGCAATAGGGAATAAGATATCATAGAGGAGGAAACCTTAAACGACGTACTTCGGAGTTCGGATGGGATCCCTTAATATCCGACCAAATATCCGTTTTACGCGATATTCCTCTTTTGATCTTATGTATTTTCGCGGGCAAAAGCGATATTATAAGTGACATGTCAAGTGCAACGGTGACAAAATTCACTAATTAGTGATCATACCAAAAGGTTCTGATTTTTGCATCAGATATATCTTATTAATAATTGTGATATTATCAGTTTGGCAATATTCATACCAGCGTAATATTTTTATGGCCAACAATATTTTATGCGAAAAATATCTACCTTATAATACTCTTAATAAGCGTGCTTGGGCAATTACGCAAAAGAGATCTTATATTATAAAGGTATCATAGAGGAGTTATAAGGTAATTTAGAGTGCAAGGCCTCGTGTTGCATCCCTATTTTTGGCAAAATTAATATCTTACTTCTTTAATAAATCGGCGATAGATATAATAAGTTTATAAATGAGTTTTAAGCAATGCAAAATGCGATTTTTAATCAATAGGGAAGGCTAAGAATTCTTTTATGGAAAAAATAAAAATAAGAAAAATATTTAAATGTAAATCACGACCTTGCGTGCGGGCTTAGAATGCATTGTGCTTGTTGTTTTTATTAATTTTGCCTTGCGATTATGCTCGCCGATAATATCACAAATAGAGGATCCGGTGCGTTAGTGCTGGTATGATTGCATCCAACATTCCTTGCACTCTAAATTCCCTTATAAACTTATTATATCTACCGCCGATTTATTACAGAAATAAGATATTAATTTTACCAAAAAGAGGGATGCAACACGAGGACTTACTAGGGGGTCACCCATCTTTTTGGCTTAACACCGTTGCACTTGATATGTCACTACGCCTCTGACTCGAAGGTGGCATCCGTAAGACGGTCTAGATGCGATGTCGCCATTCCATGCGGCCTAGTGCGATAGGCATGCCGGGCCCTCTAATTGTGATACTATCGGCGAGCACGGCTTGTTGTTATTGGTCAACGCTTTTGCCCGCCATCCGACATTCCTTGCACTCTAAATTCCCTTGTAAACTTATTATATCTACCGCCGATATATTAGAGAAATAAGACATTAATTTTTCCAAAAATAGGGATGAAACACGAGGACTTCCCAGGGGGTCACCCATCCTAGTACTACTCTCGCCCAAGCACGCTTAACTTCGGAGTTCTGATGGGATCCGGTGCGTTAGTGCTGGTATGATCGCAGCCTCTGCCTCGACGGCGGCATCCGTAAGACGGTTTAGTTGCGATGTCGCCGTTCCATGCGGCCTAGTGCGATAGGCATGCTGTGCCTCTAATTGTGATATTATCGGCGAGCGTGGCTTGTTGTTATTGGTCAACGCTTTTGCCCGCAAAAATACATAAGATCAAAAGAGGAATGTCGCGTAAAACGGATAAATGAGCGTAAATGTACGTCGTTTCAAGGTTTTACACTTTGGGACAAAAATCGGAAGGAGAAAAGGTAATAAGGGAATTTAGAGTGCAAGGAATGTCTATTATAATAGACATCATACATATATGCGATTATAAGGGATCCCTTATCATAAGGGATCCATAAGGGATCCCTTATCAGAGAGAATATAGTGCATTAAGATATCGACAATCGGGAACGGCGTACTAATCCTTATTATGATTAGTGCACAACGACCAAAAGTGTAAATAAGTTATTGTTTCCTAGTACTACTCTCATATATATTACGATATTTCTTTAATAACATTTACGTCGATAACATCTTGTTGTCATACCAGCACTAACGCACAAGGTTTTACACTTCTGGGAAATAAGTGTTGCGATGTCACCGTTGGATCGATATTTTCCCAGGGGATATATTGGAAATTATTGATATCCTTAGGGAATGAGAAAACTTATTATATTTACGTGATAATCGGTGGTAGAAAATAATATCAATAGGTAATAAGGTATGATCTTTTGTACCGGCATGCCTATCGCACTAGGCCGAAGTTAAGCATGCTTGGGCTTAATACCTCTTTTTGGGTATCGTTTACTAATATGATATTAAACGATAAGAGGACTTAAATCGCAATTTAGAATAATAAATGATCACACCTTATTACAATATGAATAATAGTACCTTAATGCCGCAATATTAATATTTCCGTGAATTAAGGATTATTCCCAACCAGATTAGAGGGCCCGGTATGCCTATCGCACTAGGCCGAATGGAACGGTGACATCGCAACTAGAACGTCTTACGGATGCCGCCTTCGAGGCATAGGCGTAGTGCCATGTCAAGTGCAACAGTGTTAAGCCAAAAAGAAGGATGCAACACGAGGACTTCCCACCCATCCTAGAACTACTCTCGCCCAGGCACGCTTAACCTCGGAGTTCTGATGGGATCCGGTGCGTTAGTGATGGTATGATCGCATCCGACATTCCTTGCACTCTAAATTCCCTTATAAACTTATTATATCTACTGCCGATTTATTACAGAAATAAGATATTAATTTTGCCAAAAAGTGAAATGCAACACAAGGACTTGTGATATTAGTCAACGAGGACGTGCTTGGGCGAAATCCGTTTTACGCGACATTCCTCTTTTGATCTTATGTATTTTCGCGGGTAAAAGCATTGACCAATAACAACAAACCGCGCTCGCCGATAATGTCACAATTAGAGGAGTGAAAAGAGGAATGTCGCGTAAAACGGATAAATGAGCGTAAGTGTATGTCGTTTTAAGGTTTTACTCTTTGGGACCAAAATCGGAAGGAGGAAAGGTAATAAGGGAATTCCGAATGCAAGGAATGTCGGATGCAATCATACCAGCACTAACCCACCAGATCCCATCATAACTCCGAAGTTAAGCGTGCTTGGGCGAGAGTAGTACTAGGATGGGTGACCCCCTGGGAAGTCCTCGTGTTGCATACCTCTTTCTGGTTTAACACCGTTGCATTTGACATGTCACTACGCCTCTGCCTCGAAGGCGGCATCCGTAAGACGGTCTAGTTGCAATGTCACCGTTCCATGCGGCCTAGTGCGATAGGCATGCCGGGCCCTCTGATTGTGATATTATCGGCGAGCGCAGCTTGTTATTATTGGTTAACGCTTTTGCCCGTGAAAATAAAAACAATCGAAAGAGGAATGTCGCATAAAACGGATAAATGAGCGTACGTCGTTTTAAGGTTATGCACTTTGGGACAAAAATCGGAAGGAGGAAAGGGAATTTAGAGTGCAAGGAATTTCGGATGCGATCATACCAGCACTAACGCACCGGATCCCATCAGAACTCCGAAGTTAAGCGTGCTTGGGCGAGAGTAGTACTAGGATGGGTGGTAGATATAATATGTTTATAAGGGAATAAGGGAATTTAGAGTGCCAGGAATGTCGTGCTCATTTAGTGTATCCCCCTGGGTTTATTATATATCATTGTGATATTCCCTAATTAATATTCCCCATCCTAGTACTACTCTCGCCCAAGCACGCTTAACTATGTCAGAATTAATATTATTAACAGGAATAATAAGTTATCTTATTATAAATGCCGGTGAAAGTGCAATAACTTAATTGAAATATATCAAAGATGTCAAGTGCGCTCATCCCTGGGAAGTCCTCGTGTTGCATCCCTCTTTTTTGCTTAACACCGTTGCACTTGACATGTCACTACGCCTCTCCCTCGAAGGCGTAGTGATGCAACACTTTATTGTAAATCACGACCCCTGAGATTTTATGGTCCCAAAGTGCTGGTATGATCGCATCCGATAAAAGAGGAATGTCGCGTAAAATGGATAAATGAGCGTAAATGTACGCCGTTTTAAGGTTTTACACTTTGGGATCAAAAGAGGAAGGAGGAAAGGTAATAAAGGAATTTAGAATAAGGTTTAGACCCATTCCTTAACTAGACCGTCTTACGGATGCCGACTTCGAAGTAGAGGCGTAGTGACATGTCAAGTTTGATCACAATTAGAGGGCCTTAAAACCTTAAAACGACGACATTCCTTAACCGTCTTAATTACACCATTTTACTAGGTCCCAAAGTGTAATTCCTCTAAATGTACTAACGATGCATTTATAATTGTAATAAGGTGAATTCCCTTATTAAGAGGGAATGTCAATATAAACGAGATAAATTGAGGACTTCCCAGATATTAATTTAGAGTGCATCTTATGGACGTGTGTAAATGAGTGATTTATTGTACACGCTTAATTTCCTAGTTAAATTTATAAGGGATATGCCATACATTTCAAAGGAATGTACACGCTTAATTTCCTAGTTAACTTATTATATAAACAATATTATTAATGACCAAAATATTGTGAATTGACTCCGAAGTTAAGCGTCCTTGGGCGTACATTTAATATCTTATTTTGCCTCCTTTGTTCGTAAATTAGAGTTATGTTGGTATATTTGTCATGACAATCATCTAAACATTACCTTTAGATCATATAAGACGGTAATAGTGATATCATTATCGAAATATCAAAAGAGGAATGTTCTTAAGGATAAGAATATCAAGGTGTGATCATTTATACGCGTATAGACATTCCTGTTTTGAAGTGCTTAACACGAGGACTTCCCAGGGGGTCAAAGATCATTTATGATAAGATGTCACTACGCATGCAAAATTCCCTTATTACCTTGGGCAAAAGATAAAAAGACGAATATCGCGTTAAACGGATAAATGAGCGTAAATGTACGTCGTTTTAACGCTTTACACTTTGGGACCAGAAGCGGAAGGAGGAAAGGTAATAAGGGAAATTAGAATGCAAGGAATGTCGGATGCGATCATACCAGCACTAACGCACCGGATCCTATCAGAACTCCAAAGTTAAGCGAGCTTGGGCTTGAGCAGTACTAGGATGGGTGACCCCCTGGAAAGTCCTCGTGTTGCATCCCTCTTTTTGGCTTAACACGGTTGCACTTGACATGTCACTACGCCTCTGCCTTGAAGGCGGCATCCGTAAGACGGTCTAGTTGCGATGTTGCCGTTCCATGCGGCCTAGTGCGGTAGGCATGGTGAGCCCTCTAATTGTGATATTATCGGCGAGCGCGGCTTGTTGTTATTGGTCAACGCTTTTGCCCGCAAAATACATAAGATCGAAAGAGGAATGTCGGGTAAAACGGATAAATGAGCGTAAATGTACGTCGTTTTAAGGTTTTACACTTTGGGACCAAAATCGGAAGGAGGAAATGTAATAAGGGAAATTAGAGTGCAAGGAATGTTGGATGCGTTCATACCAGCACTAACGCACAGGATCCCATCAGAACTCTGAAGTTAAGCGTGCTTGGGCGAGACTAGTACTAGGATGGGTGGTAGATATAATAAGTTTATAAGGGAATAAGGGAATTTAGGGTGTCAGGAATGTCGTGCTCATTAAGTGTATCCCCCTGGATTATTATATATCATTGTGATATTCCCTAATTAATATTGCCCATCCTAGTACAACTCTCGCTCAAGCACGCTTAACTATGTCAAAATTAATATTATTAAGAGGAATAATAAGTTATCTTATTATAAATGCCGGTGAAAGTGCAATAATTTAATTAAAATATATCTAAGATGTCAAGTGCGATCATCCCTGGGAAGTCCTCGTGTTGCATCCTTCTTTTTGGCTTAATACCGTTGCACTTGACATGTCACTACGCCTCTGCCTCGAAGGTGTAGTGATGCAACACTTTATTTTAAATCACGAACCCTGGGATTTTATGGTCCCAAAATGCTGGTTTGATCGCATCCGATAAAAGAGGAATGTCACGTAAAACGGATAAATGAGCGTAAATGTACGTCGTTTTAAGGTTTTACACTTTAGGACCAAAAGCGGAAGGAGAAAAGGTAATAAGGGAATTTAGAATAAGGTTTAGACCCATTCCTTAACTAGACCGTCTTACGGATGCCGACTTCGAGGCAGAGGCGTAGTGACATGTCAAGTTTGATCACAATTAGAGGGCCTTAAAACCTTAAAACGACGATTTTCCTTAACCGTCTTAATTACACCATTTTACTAGGTCCCAAAGTGTAATTCCTCTAAATGTACTAACGATCCATTTATAATTGTAATAAGGTGAGTTCCCTTATTAAGAGGGAATGTTAATATAAACGAGATAAATTGAGGACTTCCCAGATATTAATTTAGAGTGCACCTTATGGACGTGTGTAAATGAGTGATTTATTGTACACGCTTAATTTCCTAGTTAAATTTATAAGGGATATGCCATACATTTCAAAGGAATGTACACGCTTAATTTCCTAGTTAAACTTATTATATTAAAAATATTATTAATGACCAAAATATTGTTAATTGACTCCGAAGTTAAGCATGCTTGGGCGTACATTTAATATCTTATTTTGCCTCCTTTGATCGTAAATTAGAGTTATGTTGGCATATGTGTTGTGACAATCATCTAGACATTACCTTTAAATCATATAAGACGGTAATAGTGATATCATAATCGAAATATCAAAAGAGGAATGTTCTTAAGGATAAGAATATCAAGGTGTGATCATTTATATGCGCATAGACATTCCTCTTTTGAAGTGCTTAACACGAGGACTTCCCATGGGTCAAAGCTATTTTATGATAGGATGTCACTACGCATGCAAAATTCCCTTATTACCTTGGGCAAAACATCAAAAGAGGAATGTCGCGTAAAATGGATAAATGAGCGTAAATGTAAGTCGTTTTAAGGTTTTACACTTTGGGACCAAAAGCGGAAGGAGGAAAGGTAATAAGGGAATTTAGAATGCAAGGAATGTCGGAAAGTTATAATAAGAGGCGATATTATCGAGAGTAGTACTAGGATGGGTGCCCCCTGGGAAGTCCTCGTGTTGTATCCCTCTTTTTGGAAAAATTAATATCTTAAAAGGTAAATAAGATCAAAAGCGTACTACTCTCGCCCAAGCACGCTTAACTTCGGAGTTCTGATGGGATCTCGGCGACATTCCTCTTTTGGTACCGCCGATTTATTATAGGCGAAAGAGGAATGTCGCGTAAAACGGATAAATAAGCGTAAATGTACGTCATTTTAAGGTTTTACACTTTGGGACCCAAAGCGGAAGGACCTTTCCTCCACACGATTTTGGTCCCAAAATTAATTGTTAATATCTTATGTATTATTATAGTACGCTCATTTATTCATTTTTGTAATCCATATCTTTTCCACATCCTAGCACGACATTCCTTGCAATCTAAATTAGAGTTATATTAATATCGTGATATTAGAGTTATGCATAATTTATATCCCTGCTAATAATAAGGGAATTTAGAGTGCAAGGTATGTCGGATGCGATCATACCAGCACGAGGACTTCCGAGGGGTCACCCATCCTAGTACTACAATAATGAATACTAAAACGACATACATTTACGGAAAGTGAAAGAAGTAACTAGGCTTAAATAAGACCGTCTTACAATATTCTTAATGATTGGTCACCGGCGAAAAAGAGGGATATTATTTTTTGCTAATCGGTCTTAATAGTCACCCAGCCTAGTGCAATAGGCATGCCGGGCCCGAAGCACACGTATAGAAAAGAGTCTTGCTTAAATGTAATAATTGTATCTTACGCCGCTTAACGGCTGAACTTCTTTATAAGGACAATAGGGAAATCTTGGGATAGGCAACACGAGGAATATCCTAGTACCTCCACACGATTAGACCTCTTTCTTATTGTAATAAGATCACCCATAGATACCAGTTTGAATAATCTTTTGATCGCATATACTCGTCGTTTTTGGTGTGATTGCATCCGTCATACCAGCACTAATGCACCGGATCCCATCAGAACTCCGAAGTTAAGCGTGTTTGGGCGGGAGTAATACTAGGATGGGTGACCCCCTGGGAAGTTCTCGTGTTGCATCCCTTTTTTAGGTAAAATTAATATCTTATTTCTGTAATAAATTGATGGTATATATAATAAGTTTATAAGGGAATTTAGAATGCAAGGAATATCGGATGCGATCATACCAAAAAAAACTTAGTACTATTCTTTATCATGCACTCTTTCAGAACTTATAAATTGTGGCTATCATATCAGAACTCATAATCTTTTTGATTGGTGTATGAGCTTCAATGTGTAGCTTGTCAGTTTATAGAGTAATACCTTCTTGCTCCTTTACTAATTGAGGGAATGAATATGGAATCGCCAAAAAGAGGGATGCAAAGTTAATATCTTGACATGTCCTGATGAATTAATCACCTTAAATGTACATCCCTCTTTTTGGCTTATGTATCTTATATCTTCGCATATATTTATATAAGGAATAAGTTATAAATATACTGATAAGTTTATTACAAATATCCGCGAAAATACATAAGATCAAAAGAGGAATGACGCGTAAAATGGATAAATGAGCGTAAATGTACGTCGTTTCAAGGTTTTACACTTTGGGACCAAAAGCGGAAGGAGCAAAGGTAATAAGGGAATTTAGAGTGCAAGGAATGTCGGATGCGATCATACCAGCACTAACGTAACGGATCCCATCAGAACTCCGAAGTTAAGCGTGCTTGGGCGAGAGTTGTACTAGGATGGGTGACCCTTTGGCCTAGTCCTTGTGTTGCATCCCTCTTTTTTGCTTAACACCGTTGCACTTGACATGTCACTACGCCTCTGCCTCGAAGGCGGCATCCGTAAGACGGTCTAGTTGCGATGTCGCCATTCCATGCGGCCTAGTGCGATAGGAATGCCGGGCCGTCTAATTGTGATATTATCGGCGAGCGAGGCTTGTTTTTATTGGTCAATGCTTTTGCCTGCGAAAGTACATAAGATCAAAAGAGGAATGTCGCCAAAAGATGAATGTCGGCATACCATTTTGGCTTAACACCGTTGCACTTGACATGTCGCTACGCCTCTGCCTCGAAGGGGGTCACCCATCCTAGTACTACTCTCGCCCAAGCACGCTTAACTTCCCTCTTTAAGTTATTGGTCAACGCGAATAATAAGTCATTCCCTTAACCAATAAATCAGAACTTTTTGGTATGATCACTTATTATATCGTCGTGGTGACACCACTTTAAAAACTCTTATCATAAAAGAGGAATGTGATCTTCTAAATTACCTTTTAAATGCCTATCACAATTAGAAATTTAGAGTGCAAGGAACGTCCGTAGAGGAACGGTACTACGCGATTAGAAATTATCATTCCAATAAGATATTACACTTTTGGATCAAACTTACTTCTTTAATATTAATCTTAATAGTTACATGTCACAATTGTGATATTTACACTTTGGGACCAATTAGTGATATTATGCGATGATAAGAGTCACCTCAGGGGGTCGTCAGACATTCCTTGCACTCTAATAAGTTTAGTGACGTACCTATTAATATCGCACAAGGCTTGTCACTACGCGGTAGATATAATAAGTTTAAAAGGAAATTTAGAATGCAAGGAATGTCGGATGCAATCATACCATCACTAAAGCACCGGATCCCATCAGAACTCCGAAGTTAAGCGTGCTTGAAGAGAGTAGTACTAGGATGGGTGACCACACTCAACTAATAAGAACAAAATCGGAAGGAGGAAAGGTAATAAGGGAATTTAGAGTGCAAGGAATGTCGGATGCGATCATACCAGGATGCGATCATATTCCAAATAATAAGTTCTAATCGGAATACATGGGATCCTCGTGATAATCACTTATTATCATTATCAAACACGTTTTACCTCATACCAAAAGAGGAATGTTGTTATAAACCAATAAATGAACTTACTGCAAAATGCGATTATTGGTCAACGCTTTTGCCCGCGAAAATACATAAGATCAAAAGAGGAATGTCGCGTAAAACGGATAAATGAGCGTAAATGTACGTCGTTTTAAGGTTTTACACTTTGGGACCAAAAGCGGAAGGAGGAAAGGTAATAAGGGAAGTTAGAGTGCAAGGAATGTCGGATGCGATCATACCAGCACTAACGCACCGGATCCCATCAGAACTCCGAAGTTAAGTGTGCTCGTGGGAGAGTAGTACTAAGATGAGTGACCCCATGGGAAGTCCTCGTGTTGCATCCCTCTTTTTGGCAAAATTAATATCTTTCTTCTTTAAATAAATCAGCGGTAGATATAGTAAGTTCATAAGGGAATTTAGAGTGCAGGGTATGTCGGATGCGATCATACCAGCACTAACGCACCGGATCCCATCAGAACTCCGAAGTTAAGTGTGCTCGTTGGAGAGTAGTACTAAGATGGGTGACCCCATGGGAAGTCCTCGTGTTGCATCCCTCTTTTTGGCAAAATTAATATCTTTCTTCTTTAAATAAATCAGCGGTAGATATAGTAAGTTCATAAGGGAATTTAGAGTGCAGTGTATGTCGGATGCGATCATACCAGCACTAACGCACCAGATCCCATCACAACTCCGAAGTTAAGTGTGCTCGTGGGAGAGTAGTACTAAGATGGGTGACCCCATGGGAAGTCCTCGTGTTGCATCCCTCTTTTTGGCAAAATTAATATCTTTCTTCTTTAAATAAATCAGCGGTAGATATAGTATGTTTATAAGGGAATTTAGAGTGCAGGGTATGTCGGATGCGATCATACCAGCACTAACTCACCGGATCCCATCAGAACTCCGAAGTTAAGCGTGCTTGGGCGAGGATAATACTAGGATGGGTGACCCCCTAGGAAGTCCTCGTGTTGCATCCTTATTTTTGGCAAAATTAATATATTACTTCTTTAATAAATCGGCGGTAGATATAATAAGTTTATAAGGGAATTTAGAGTGCAAGGAATATTGGATGCGATCATACCAGCACTGACGCACCGGATCCCATCAAAACTCCAAAGTGAAGCGTGCTTGGGCGAGAGTAGTACTAGGATGGGTGACCCCTTGTGAAGTCCTCGTGTTGCATCCCCCTTTTTGGAAAAATTAATATCTTACTTCTGTAATAAATCGAAGGTAAATATAATAAGTTTATAAGAGAATTTAGAGTGCAAGGAATGTCTAATGCAATCATACCAGCACTAACTCACCACATCCCTTCAGAACTCCGAAGTTAAGCGTGCTTGGGTGAGAGTAGTACTAGGATGGGTGACCCCCTGGGAAGTCCTCGTGTTGCATCCCTCTTTATTGCTAAACACCGTTGCACTTGATAGGTCACTACGCCTCTGCCTCGAAGGCGGCATCCGTATGATGGTCTAGTTGAGATGTCGCCATTCCATGCAGCCTAGTGCGATAGGCATGCCGGGCCCTCTAATTGTGATATTATCGGCAAGGAGGCTTGTTGTTATTGGTCAACGCTTTTGCCCACGAAAATACATAAGATCAAAAGAGGAATGTCGCATAAAACGGATAAATGAGCATAAATGTACATCATTTTAAGGTTTTACACTTTGGGACCAAAATTTGAAGGAGGAAAGGTAATAAGGCAATTTAGAGTGCAAGGAATGTCGGATGCGATCATACCAGCGCTGACGCACTGGATCCCACCAGAACTCCGAAGTTAAGCGTTCCTTGGCGAGAGTAGTACTAGGATGGGTGACCCAATGGGAAGTCCTCGTGTTGCATCCCTCGTTTTGGCTTTAACACCGTTGCACTTGACATGTCACTACGCCACTGCCTCGAAGGCGGCATCCGTAAGACGATATAGTTGCGATGTCGCCGTTCCATGTGGCCTAGCGCGATTGGCATGCCGGGCCCTCTAATTGTGATATTATCGCCGAGCGCGGCTTGTTGTTATTGGTCAACGCTTTTGTCAGCGAAATTACATAAGATCAAAAGAGGAATTTCGCGTATAACGGATAAATGAGCGTAAATGTCCGTCGTTTTATGGTTTTAGACTTTGGGACCAAAATCGGAAGGAGGAAAGGTAATAAGGGAAATTAGAATGCAAGTAATGTCGGATGTGATCATACCAGAACAAACGCACCGGTTCCCATCAGATTTCCGAAGATTAGCGTGCTTGGGCGAGAGTAGTACTAGGATGGGTGACCCCATGGGAAGTCCTCGTGTTGCATCACTCTTTTTATCCAAACACCGTTGCACTTGACATGTCACTACGCCTCTGCCTCGAAGGTGTCATCCGTAGAACGGTCTAGTTGCGATGTTGCCGTTCCATGCGGCCTAGTGCGATAGGCATGCTTGGCCCTCTAATTGTGATATTATCGGCAACGTAGCTTGTTGTTAATTGTCAACGCTTTTGCCCGCGAAAATACATAAGATCAAAAGAGGAATGTCGCGTAAAACAGATAATTAGCGTAAATGTACGTCGTTTAAAGGTTTTCACTTTGGGACCAAAAGCGGAAGGAGGAAAGGTAATAAGGGAATTTAAAGTGCAATGAATGTCGGATGCGATCATACCAGCACTAACACACCGGATCCCAACAGAACTCCGAAGTTAATCGTGCTTGGGCGAGAGTAGTACTAGGATGGGTGACCCCCTGGGAAGTCCTCGTGTTGCATCCCTCTTTTTGGCTTAACACCGTTGCACTTGACATGTCACTAAGCCTCTGCATTGAAAGCGGCATCCGTAAGACAGTCTACTTGCGATGTCGCCGTTCCATGCGGCCTAGTGCGATAGGCATGCCGGGCCCTCTAATTGATATGTTATCGGCGAGCACGGCTTGTTGGTATTGGTCAACGCTTTTGCCCGCGAAAATACATAAGATCAAAAGTGGAATGTCGCGTAAAATGGATAAATGAGCGTAAATGTACGTCGTTTTTAGGTTATTCACTTTGGGACCAAAAGCAAAAGGAGGAAATGTAATCAGGGAATTTAGAATGCAAGGAATTTCGGATGCAACCATACCAGCACTAACGCACCGGATCCCATCAGAACTCCGAAGCTAAGCGTGCTTGGGGGAGAGTGGTACTAGGATGGGTGACCCCCTGGGAAGTACTTGTGTTGCATCCCTCTTTTTGGCAAAATTAATATCATACTTCTTTAATAAATTGGCGGTAGATATAATAAGTTTATATGGGAATGTAGAGTACAAGGAATGTCGGATGCGATGATACCGGCACTAACTCACCGGATCCCATCAGAACTCTGAAGCTAAGCGTGCTTTGGCGAGAGTAATACTAGGATGGGTGACCCCCTAGGAAGTCCTCGTGTTGCATCCTTCTTTTTGGCAAAATTAATATCTTACTTCTTTAATAAATCGGCGGTAGATATAATAAGTTTATAAGGGAATTTAGAGTGCAAGGAAATTTGGATGCGATCATACCAGCACTGACGCACCAGATCCCATCAAAACTCCAAAGTGAAGCGTACTTGGGCGAGAGTAGTACTAGGATGGGTGACCCCATGGGAAGTCCTCGTGTTGCATCCCTCTTTTTAGCTTAACACCGTTGCACTTGACATGTCACTACGCCTCTGCCTCGAAGGCGGCATCCGTAAGACGGTCTAGTTGCGATGTCATCATTCCATGCAGCCAAGTGCGATAGGCATGCCGGGACCTCTAATTGTGATATTATCGGGGAGCGCGGCTTGTTGTTATTGGTCAACGCATTTGCACGCGGAAATACATAAGATCAAAAGAGGAATGTCGCGTAAATGGATAAATGAGCGTAAATGTACGTCGTTTAAAGGTTATACAATTTGGGACCAAAATTGGAAGGAGGAAAGGTAATAAGGGAATTTAGAGTGGAAGGAATGTCGTATGCGATCATACCAGCACTAACGCACCGGATCCCATCAGAACTCCGAAGTTAAGCCTGCTTTGGCGAGAGTAATACTAGGATGGGTGACCCCCTAGGAAGTCCTCGTGTTGCATCCCTCTTTTTGGAAAAATTAATATCTTACTTCTTTAATAAATCGGCGGTAGATATAATAAGTTAATAAGGGAATTTAGAGTGCAAGGAATGTTGGATGCGATCATACCAGCACTGACGCACCGGATCCCATCAGAACTCTGAAGTGAAGCGTGCTTGGGCGCGAGTAGTACTAGGTTGGGTAACCCCCTGGGAAGTCCGTGTGTTGCATCCCTCTTTTTGGCAAAATTAATATCTTACTTCTGCAATAAATCGGCGGTAGATATAATAGGTTTACAAGGGAATTTAGAGAGCAAGGAATGTCGGATACGATCATACCAGCACAAACGCACCAGATCCCTTCAGAACTCCGATGTTAAGTGTGCTTGGGCGAGAGTAGTATTAGGATGGGTGACCCCCTGGGAAGTCCTCGTGTTGCATCCCTCTTTTTGGCTTAACACCGTTGCACTTGACATGTCACTACGCCTCTGCCTCGAAGGCGGCATCCGTAAGACGGTCTAGTTGCGATGTCGCTGTTCCATGTAGCCTAGTGCGATAGGCATGCCGGGCCCTCTAATTGTGATATTATCGGCGAGCGCGGCTTGTTGTTATTGGTCAACGCTTTTGCCCGCGAAAATACATAAGATCAAAAGAGGAATGTCACATAAAACAGATAAATGAGCGTAAATGTACGTCGCTTTAAGGTTTTACAATTTGGGACCAAAATCGGAAGGAGGAAAGGTAATAAGGGAATTTAGAATGCAAGGAATGTCGGATGCGATCATACCAGCACTAACGCACCGGTTACCATCAGAACTCCGAAGTTAAGCGTGCTTGGGCGAGAGTAGTACTAGGATTAGTGACCCCCTTCAAAGTTGCATCCCTCTTTTTGGCTTAACACCGTTGCATTTGACATGTCACTACGCCTCTTCCTTGAAGGCGGCATCCGTAAGACGATCTAGTTGCGATGTCGCCGTTCCATGCGGCCTAGTGCGATTGGAATGCTAGGCCCTCTAATTGTTATATTATCGGCGAGCCTGGCTTGTTGTTATTGGTCAACGCTTTTGCCCGCGAAAATACATAAGTTCAAAAGAGAAATGTCACGTAAAACGGATAAATGAGCGTAAATGTACGTCGCTTTAAGGTTTTACACTTTGGGACCAGAATCGGAAGGAGGAAAGGTAATAAGGAATTTAGAATGCAAGGAATGTCGGATGCAATCATACCAGCACTAACGCACCGGTTACCATCAGAACTCCGAAGTTAAGCGTGCTTGGGCGAGAGTAGTACTAGGATTAGTGACCCCCTTTAAAGTTGCATCCCTCTTTTTGGCTTAACACCGTTGCATTTGACATGTCACTACGCCTCTTCCTCGAAGGCGGCATCCGTAAGACGGTCTAGTTGCGATGTCGCCGTTCCATGCGGCCTAGTGCGATAGGAATGCCAGGCCCTCTAATTGTTATATTATCGGCGAGCCTGGCTAGTTGTTTTTGGTCAACGCTTTTGCCCGCGAAAATACATAAGATCAAAAGCGGAATGTCGCGTAAAATGGATAAATGAGCGTAAATGTACGTCGTTTTTAGGTTTTACACTTTGGGACCAAAATCGGAAGGAGGAAAGGTAATAAGGGAATTTAGAATGCAAGGAATTTCGGATGCAATCATACCAGCACTAACGCACCGGATCCCATCAGAACTCCGAAGCTAAGCGTGCTTTGGGGAGAGTGGTACTAGGATGGGTGACCCCCTGGGAAGTACTCGTGTTGCATTCCTCTTTTTGGCAAAATTAATATCTTACTTCTTTAATAAATTGGCGGTAGATATAATAAGTATATAAGGGAATGTAGTGTGCAAGGAATATCGCATGCGATCATACCGGCACTAACTCACCGGATCCCATCAAAACTCCGAAGCTAAGCGTGCTTTGGCGAGAGTAATACTAGGATGGGTGACCCCCTAGGAAGTCCTCGTGTTGCATCCTTCTTTTTGGCAAAATTAATATCTTACTTCTTTAATAAATCGGCGGTAGATATAATAAGTTTATAAGGGAATTTAGAGTGCAAGGAAATTTGGATGCGATCATACCAGCACTGACGCACCAGATCCCATCAAAACTCCAAAGTGAAGCGTACTTGGGCGAGAGTAGTACTAGGATGGGTGACCCCATGGGAAGTCCTCATGTTGCATCCCTCTTATTAGCTTAACACCGCTGCACTTGACATGTCACTACGCCTCTGCCTCGAAGGCGGCATCCGTAAGACGGTCTAGTTGCGATGTCGTCGTTCCATGCAGCCTAGTGCGATAGGCATGCCGGGCCCTCTTATTGTGATGTTATCGGCGAGCGTGGCTTGTTGTTATTGGTCAACGCATTTGCCCGCGAAAATACATAAGATCAAAAGAGGAATGTCGCGTAAACGGATAAATGAGCGTTAATGTACATCGTTTAAAGGTTTTACAATTTGGGACCAAAATTGGAAGCGGGAAAGGTAATAAGGGAATTTGGAGTGGAAGGAATGTCGTATGGGATAATACCACCACCAACGCACCGGATCCCATCAGAACTCCGAAGTTAAGCGTGCTTTGGCGAGAGTAATACTAGCATGGGTGACCCCCTAGGAAGTCCTCGTGTTGCATCCCTCTTTTTGGAAAAATTAATATCTTACTTCTTTAATAAATCGGCGGTAGATATAATAAGTTTATAAGGGAATTTAGAGTGTAAGGAATGTTGGATGCGATCATACCAGCACTGACGCACCGGATCCCATCAGAACTCTGAAGTGAAGCGTGCTTGGGCGAGAGTAGTACTAGGTTGGGTGACCCCCTGGGAAGTCCATGTGTTGCATCCCTATTTTTGGCAAAATTAATATCTTACTTCTGCAATAAATCGGCGGAAGATATAATAAGTTTATACGGGAATTTAGAGAGCAAGGAATGTCGGATGCGATCATACCAGAACAAACGCACCAGATCCCTTCAGAACTCCGATGTTAAGTGTGCTTGGGCGAGAGTAGTATTAGGATGGGTGACCCCCTGGGAAGTCCTCGTGCTGCATCCCTCTTTTTGGCTTAACACCGTTGCACTTGACATGTCAATACGCCTCTGCCTCAAAGGCGGCATCTGTAAGACGGTCTAGTTGCGATGTCGCTGTTCCATGTAGCCTAGTGCGATGGGCATGCCGGGCCCTCTAATTGTGATATTATCGGCGAGCGCGGCTTGTTGTTATTGGTCAATGCTTTTGCCCGCGTAAATACATAAGATCAAAAGAGGAATGTCGCGTAAAATGGAAAAATGAGCGTATATGTACGTCGTTTTAATGTTTTACACTTTGGGACCAAAAGCGGAAGGAGGAAAGATAATAAAGGAATTTAGAATGCAAGGAGTGTCGGATGCGATCATACCAGCACTAACGCACCGGTTACCATCAGAACTCCGAAGTAAAGCGTGCTTGAGCGAGAGTAGTACTAGAATTAGTGACCCCCTTTATAGTTGCATCCCTCTTTTTGGCTTAACACTGTTGCATTGCACATGTCACTACACCTTTTCCTCGAAGGCGGCATCCGTAAGACAGTCTAGTTGCGATGTCGCCGTTCCATGCGGCCTAGTGCGATAGGGATGCCGGGCCCTCTAATTGTTATATTATCGGCGTGCCTGGCTTGTTGTTATTGGTCAACGATTTTGCCCGCAAAAATACATAAGATCAAAAGAGGAATGTCACGTATAACGGATAAATGAGCGTAAATGTACGTCGTTTTAAGATTTTACACTTTGGGACCAAAAGCGGAAGGAGGAAAGGTAATAAGGGAATTTAGAGTGCAAGGAATGTCGGATATGATCATACCAACATTAACGCACCGGATACCATTAGAACTCCGAAGTTAACTGTGCTTGGACGAGAGTAGTACTAGGATGGGTCATCCCCTGGGAAGTCCTCGTGTTGCATCCCTCTTTTTGGTTAAACACCGTTGCACTTGACATGTCACTACGCCTCTGCGTCGAAGGCGGCATTCGTAAGACAGTCTAGTTGCGATGTCGCCGTTCCGTGCGGCCTAGTGCGATAGGCATGCCGGGCCCTCCATTTGTGATATTATCGGCGAGCGCGGCTTGTTGTTATTAGTCAACGCTTTTGCCCTCAAAAATACATAAGATCAAAAGCGGAATGTCGCGTAAAACGGATAAATGAGCGTAAATGTACGTCGTTTTAAGGTTTGACCATTTGGGACCAAAAGCGCAAGGAGGAAAGGTAATAAGGGAAATTAGAATGCAAGGAATGTCGGATGTGATCATACCAGCACTAACGCACAGGATCCCAATAGAAATCCGAAGCTAAGCGTGCTTGGGGGAGAGTAGTACTAGGATGGGTGACCCCCTGGAAGTCCTCGTGTTGCATCCCTCTTTTTGGAAAAATTAATATCTTACTTCTTTAATAAATCGGCGGCAGATATAATAAGTTAATAAGGGCATTTAGAGTGCAAGGAATGTCGGATGCAATCATACCAGCACTAACGCACCGGATCCCATCAGAACTTTGATGTTAAGCGTGCTCGGGCAAGAGTAGTACTAAGATGGGTGACCCCCTGGAAGTCCTCGTGTTGCATCCCTCTTTTTGGAAAAATTAATATCTTACTTCTGTAATAAATCGGCGGCAGATATAATAAGTTAATAAGGGCATTTAGAGTGCAAGGAATGTCGGATGCAATCATACCAGCACTAACTCCCCGGATCCCATCAGAACTCCGAAGTCAAGCGTGCTTTAGCGAGAGTAGTACTAGGATGGGTGACCCCCTAGGTAGTCCTCGTGTTGCATCCCTCATTTTGGCAAAATTAATATCTTACTTCTTTACAAAATTGGCGGTAGATATAAAAAGTTTATAAGGGAATTTAGAGTGCAAAGAATGTTGGATGCGATCATACCAGCACAAACGCACCGGATCCCATCAGAACTCCGAAGAGAAGCGTGCTTGGGCGAGAGTAGTACTAGGATGGGTGACCCCCTGGGAAGTCCTCGTGTAACATTCCTCTTTTTGGTTAAATTAATATCTTACTTCTTTAATAAATCGGCGGTAGATATAATAAGTTAATAAGGGAATTTAGAGTGTAAGGAATGTCGGATGCGATCATACCAGCACTAACGCACCGGATCCCATCAGAACTCCGAAGTGAAGCGAGCTTGAGCGAGAGTAGTACTAGGATGGGTGACCCCCTGGGAAGTCCTCGTGTAACATCCCTCTTTTTGGAAAAATAAATATCTTACTTCTTTAATAAATCGGCGGTAGATATAATAAGTTTATAAGGGAATTTAGAGTGCAAGGAATGTCGGATGCGATCATACCAGCACTAATGCACCGCATCCCATCAGAACTTTGAAATGAAGCTTGCTTGGGTTAGAGTAGTACTAGGATGGGTGACCCCCTAGGTAGTCCTCGTGTTGCATCCCTCTTTTTGGCAAAATTAATATCTTACTTCTTTAATAAATCTGCGGTAGATATAATAAGTTTATCAGGGAATTTAGAGTGCAAGGAATGTTGGATGCGATCATACCAGCACAAACGTACCGGATACCATCAGAACTCCGAAGTGAAGCGTGCTTGGGCGAGAGTAGTACTAGGATGGGTGACCCCCTGGGAAATCCTCGTGTAACATCCCTCTTTTTTGAAAAATTAATATCTTACTTCTTTAATAAATCGGCGGTAGATATAATAAGTTCATAAGGGAATTAAGAGTGCAAGGAATGTCATTTGCGATCATACCAGCACTAACGCACCGGATCCCATTACAACTCCGATGTGAAGCGTGCTTGGGTGAGATTAGTACTAGGATGGGTGACCCCCTGGGAAGTCCTCGTGTTGCATCCCTCTTTTTGGCAAAATTAATATCTTACTTCTTTAATAAATCGGCTGTAGATATAATAAGTTTATTAGGGAATTTAGCGTGCAAGGAATGTTGGATGCGATCATACCAGCACAAACGTACCGGATCCCATCAGAACTCTGAAGTGAAGCGTGCTTGGCGAGAGTAGTACTAGGATTGGTGACCCCTGGGAAATCCTCGTGTAACATCTCTCTTTTTGGAAAAATTAATATCTTACTTCTTAAATATATCGGTGGTAGATATAATAGGTTTATAAGGGAATTAAGAGTGCAAGGAATGTCGGATGCGATCATACCAGCACTAAGCACCGGATCCCATCAGAACTCTGAAGTGAAGCGTGCTTGGGCAAGAGTTGTACTAGGATGGGTGACACCCTGGAAATCCTCGTGTAACATCCCTCTTTTTGGAAAAATTAATATCTTACTTCTTTAATATATCGGCGGTAGATATAATAAGTTTATAAGGGAATTTAGAGTACAAGGAATGTCGGATGCGATCATACAAGCACTAACGCACCGCATCCCATCAGAACTCCGAAGTGAAGTGTGCTTGGGTGAGAGTAGTACTAGGATGGGTGACCCCCTGAGAAGTCCTCGTGTTGCATCCCTCTTTTTGGCAAAATTAATATCTTACTTCTTTAATAAATCGGCGGAAGATATAATAAGTTTATATGGGAATTTAGAGTGCAAGGAATGTCGGATGCAATCATACCAGCACTAACGCACCAGATCCCATCAGAACTCCGAAGTGAAGCGTGCTTGGGTGAGAGTAGTACTAGGATGGGTGACCCCCTGGGAAGTCCTCGTGTTGCATCCCCCTTTTTGGCAAATTTAATATCTTACTAATCTAATAAATCGGCGGTAGATATAATAAGTTTATAAGAGAATTTAGAGTGGAAGGAATGTCGGATGCGATCATACCAGCACTAACGCACCGGATCCCATTAGAACTCCGAAGTGAAGCGAGCTTGGGCGAGAGTAGTACTAGGATGGGTGACCCCCTGGGAAGTCCTCGTGTAACATCCCTCTTTTTGGAAAAATTAATATCTTACTTCTTTAATAAATCGGCGGTAGATATAATAAGTTATTAAGGGAATTGAGAGTACAAGGAATGTCGGATGCGATCATACCAGCACAAATGCACCGGATCCCATCAGAACTCCGAAATGAAGCGTGCTTGGGTGAGAGTAGTACTAGGATAGGTGAACCCCTAGGTAGTCCTCGTGTTGCATCCCTCTTTTTGGCAAAATTAATATCTTACTTCTTTAATAAATCAGCGGTAGATATAATAAGTTTATCAGGGAATTTAGAGTGCAAGGAATGTTGGATGCGATCATACCAGCACAAACGTACCGGATACCATCAGAACTCCGAAGTGAAACGTGCTTGGGCGAGAGTAGTACTAGGATGGGTGACCCCCTGGGAAATCCTCGTGTAACATCCTTCTTTTTGGAAAAATTAATATCTTACTTCTTTAATATATCGGCGGTAGATATAATAAGTTTATTAGGGAATTTTGAGTGCATGGAATGTCGGATGCGATCATACAAGCACTAACGCACCGCATCCCATCAGAACTCCGAAGTGAAGCGTGCTTGGGGGAGAGTAGTACTAGGATGGGTGACCCCCTGAGAAGTCCTCGTGTTGCATCCCTCTTTTTGGAAAAATTAATATCTTACTTCTTTAATAAATCGGCGGTAGATATAATAAGTTTATACGGGAATTTAGAGTGCAAGGAATGTCGGATGCAATCATACCAGCACTAACGCACCAGATCCCATCAGAACTCCGAAGTGAAGCGTGCTTGGGTGAGAGTAGTACTAGGATGGGTGACCCCCTGGGAAGTCCTCGTGTTGCATCCCTCTTTTTGGAAAAATTAATATCTTACTTCTTTAATAAATCCGCGGTAGATATAATAAGTTTATATGGGAATTTAGAGTGCAAGGAATGTCGGATGCAATCATACCAGCACTAACGCACCAGATCCCATCAGAACTCCGAAGTGAAGCGTGCTTAGGTGAGAGTAGTACTAGGATGGGTGACCCCCTGGGAAGTCCTCGTGTTGCATCCCTCTTTTTGGCAAAATTAATATCTTACTTCTTTAATAAATCGGTGGTAGATATAATAAGTTCATAAGGGAATTAAGAGTGCAAGGAATGTCGGATGCGATCATACCAGCACTAACGCACCGGATCCCATCAGAACTCCGAAGTGAAGCGTGCTTGGGCGAGAGTTGTACTAGGATGGGTGACCCCCTGGGAAGTCCTCGTGTTGCATCCTTCTTTTTGGAAAAATTAATATCTTACTTCTTTAATAAATCGGAGGTAGACATAAAAAGTTTATAAGGGAATTTAGAGTGCAAGGAATGTCGTATGCGATCATACCAGCACTAACACACCAGATCCCATCAGAACTCCGAAGTGAAGCGTGCTTGGGTAAGAGTAGTACTAGGATGGGTGACCCCCTGGGAAGTCCTCGTGTTGCATCCCTCTTTTTGGCAAAATTAATATCTTACTTCTTTAAGAAATAGGCGGTAGATATAATATGTTTATAAGGGAATTTAGAGTGTAAGGAATGTCGGATGCGATCATACCAGCACAAACGCAACAGATCCCATTAGAACTCCGAAGCTAAGCGTTCTTGGGAGAGAGTAAACTAGGATGGGTGACCCCTTGGGAAGTCCTCGTGTTGCATCCCTCTTTTTTGAAAAATTAGTATCTTACTTCTTTAATAAATCGGCGGCAGATATAACAAGTTTATAAGGGAACTTAGAGTGCAAGGAATGTCGGATGCGATCATACCAGCACTATCGCACCGGACCCCTCAGAACTTTGATGTTAAGCGTGCTCGGGCGAGAGTCGTACTAAGATGGGTGACCCCCTGGGAAGTCCTCGTGTTGCATCCTTCTTTTTGGAAAAATTAATATCTTACTTCTTTAATAAATCGGAGGTAGACATAAAAAGTTTATAAGGGAATTTAGAGTGCAAGGAATGTCGTATGCGATCATACCAGCACTAACGCACCAGATCCCATCAGAACTCCGAAGTGAAGAGTGCTTGGGTGAGAGTAGTACTAGGATTGGTGACCCCCTAGGAAGTCCTCGTGTTGCATCCCTCTTTTTGGCAAAATTAATATCTTACTTCTTTAATAAATCGGCGGTAGATATAATATGTTTATAAGGGAATTTAGAGTGCAAGGAATGTCGGATGCGATCATACCAGCACAAACGCAACGGATCCCACTAGAACTCCGAAGCTAAGCGTGCTTGGGAGAGAGTAGTACTAGGATGGGTGACCCCTTGGGAAGCCCTCGTGTTGCATCCACCTTTTTTGAAAAATTAGTATCTTACTTCTTTAATAAATCGGCGGCAGATATAATAAGTTTAAAAGGGAACTTAGAGTTCAAGGAATGTCGGATGCGATCATACCAGCACTAACGCACCGGATCCCATCAGAACTTTGATGTTAAGCGTGCTCGGGCGAGAGTCGTACTAAGATGGGTGACCCCCTAGGAAGTCCTTGTGTTGAATCCCTCCTTTTGGCAAAATCTATATCTTACTTCTTTAATAAATTAACGGTAGATATAATAAGTTTATAAGGGAATTTAGAGTGCAAGGAATGTCGGATGCTCACATACCCTCACTAACTCCCCGGATCCCATCAGAACTCCGAAGTCAAGCGTGCTTTAGCGAGAGTAGTACTAGGATGGGTGACCCCCTAGGTAGTCCTCGTGTTGCATCCCTCTTTATGGAAAAATTAATATCTTACTTCTTTAATAAATCGGCGGTAGATATAATAAGTTTAAAAGGGAATTTAGAGTGCAAGGAATGTTGGATGTGATCATACCAGCACAAACGCAATGGATCCCATCAGAACTCCGAAGTGAAGCGTGCTTGGGCGAGAGTAGTACTAGGATGGGTGACCCCCTGGGAAGTCCTCGTGCAACATCCCTCTTATTGGAAAAATTAATATCTTACTTCTTTAATAAATCGGCGGTAGATATAATTAGTTTATATGGGAACTTAGAGTGCAAGGAATGTCGGATGCGATCATACCAGCACTAACGCACCGGATCCCATCAGAACTCCGATGTGAAGCGTGCTTGGGTGAGATTAGTACTAGGATGGGTGACCCTTTGGGAAGTCCTCGTGTTGCATCCCTCTTTTTGGCAAAATTAATATCTTACTTCTTTAATAGATCGGCGGTAGATATAATAAGTTTATAAGGGAATTTAGAGTGCAAGGAATGTTGGATGCGATCATACCAGCACAAACGTACCGGATCCCATCAGAACTCCGAAGTGAAGCGTGCTTAGCGAGAGTAGTACTAGGATTGGTGACCCATTGGGAAATCCTCGTGTAACATCTCTCTTTTTGGAAAAATTAATATCTTACTTCTTTAATATATTGGTGGTAGATATAATAGGTTTATAAGGGAATTTAGAGTGCAAGGAATGTCGGATGCGATCATACCAGCACTAAGCACCGGATCCCATCAGAACTCCGAAGTGAAGCGTACTTGGGCGAGAGTTGTACTAGGATGGGTGACCCCCTGGGAAGTCCTCGTGTTGCATCCTTCTTTTTGAAAAAATTAATATCTTACTTCTTTAATAAATCGGCGGTAGATATAAAAAGTTTACAAGGGAATTTAGAGTGCAAGGAATGTCGGATGCGATCATACCAGCACTAACGCACCGGATCCAATCAGAACTCCGAAGTGAAGCGTGCTTGGGTGAGAGTAGTACTAGGATGGGTGACCCCCTATGTAGTCCTCGTGTTGCATCCCTCTTTTCGGCAAAATTAATATCTTACTTCTTTAATAATTTGGCGGTAGATATAATAAGTTTATAAGGGAATTTAGAGTGCAAGGAATGTCGGATACGATCATACCATCACAAACGTACCGGATCCCATCAGAACTCCGAAGTGAAGCGTGTTTGGGTGATAGTAGTACTAGGATGGGTGACCCCCTAGGAAGTCCTCGTGTTGCATCCCTCTTTTAGGCAAAATTAATATCTTACTTCTTTAATAAATCAGCGGTAGATATAATAAGTTTATAAGGGAATTAAGAGTACAAGGGATGTCGGATGCGATCATACCAGCACTAACGCACTGGAACCCATCAGAACTCCGAAGTGAAGAGTGCTTGGGCGAGAGTTGTACTAGGATGGGTTACTCCATGGGAAGTCCTCGTGTTGCATCCTTCCTTTTGGAAAAATTAATATCTTACGTCTTTAATAAATCGGCGGTAGATATAAAAAGTTTATAAGGGAATTTAGAGTGCAAGGAATGTCGTATGCGGTCATACCAGCACTAACGCACCAGAGTCCATCAAAACTCCGAAGTGAAACGTGCTTGGGTGAGTGTAGTACTAGGATGGGTGACCCCCTGGGAAGTCCTCGTGTCGCATCCCTCTTTTTGGCAAAATTAATATCTTACTTCTTAAATAAATCGGCGGTAGATATAATATGTTTATAAGGGAATTTACAGTGCAAGGAATGTCGGATGCGATCATACCAGCACAAAAGAAACGGCTCCCATCAGAACTCCAAAGTGAAGCGTGCTTGGGCGAGAGTAGTACTAGGATGGGTGACCCCCTGGGAAGTCCTCGTGTTGCATCCCTCTTTTTGGATAAATTATATCTTACTTCTGTAATAAATCGGCGGTAGATATAATAAGTTTATTAGGGAATTTAGAGTGCAAGGAATGTCGGATGCGCATATACCAGCACTAACGCACCGGATCCCTTCAGAACTCCAATGTTAAACGTGCCAGATCGAGAGTAGTACTCGGATGGGAGACCCCTGGGAAGTCGTTGTGTTGCATCCCTCTATTTGGTTTAACACCGTTGCACTTGACATGTCAATACGCATCTGCCTCGAAGGCGGATTCCGTAAGACGGTCTAGTTGCGATGTCGCCATTCCATGCTGCCTAGTGCGATAGGCGCCGGGCCCTCTAATTGTGATATTATTGGTGAGCGCGGCTTGTTGTTATTGGTCAACGCTTTTGCCCACGAAAATACATAAGATCAAAAGCGGAATGTCGCGTAAAATGGATAAATGTGCGTAATTCTATGTCGTTTTAAGGGTTTACACTTTGGGACCAAAAGCGGAAGGAGGAAAGGTAATAAGGGAATTTAGAAAGCAAGGAATGTCGGATGCGATCATACCAGCACTAACGCACCGGATCCCATTAGAACTCCGAAGCTAAGCGTGCCTGGGGGAGAGTAGTACTAGGATGGGTGACCCCCTGGGAAGTCCTCGTGTTGCATCCCTCTGTTAGGAAAAATTAATATCTTACTTCTGTAATAAATCAGCGGTAGACATAATAAGTTTATTAGGGAATATAGAGGGCAAGGAATGTCGGATGCGCTTATACCAGCACTAACGCACCGGATCCCTTCAGAACTCCAATGTTAAGCGTGCTAGGGCGAGAGTAGTACTAGGATGGGTGACCACTGGGAAGTCGTCGTGTTGCATCACACTTATTGGTTTAACACCGTTGCACTTGACATGTCACTACGCCTCTGCCTCGAAGGCGGCATCCGTATGATGATCTAGTTGCGATGTCGCCGTTCCATGCGGCCTAGTGCAATAGGCTTGCATGGCCCCTTAAGTGTGATATTATCGGCGAGCGCGGCTTGTTGTTATTGGTCAACGCATTTGCCCGCGAAAATACATAAGAACAAACGAGGAATGTCATGTAAAACGGATAAATGATCGTAAATGTACACCATTTTAAGGTTTTGCACTTTGGGACCAAAATCGGAAGGAGGAAAGGTAATAAGGGGATTTAGAATGCAAGGAATGTCGGATGCGATCATACCAGCACTAACGCACCGGTTCCCATCAGATTTCCAAAGTTAAGTGCTTGGGCGAGAGTAGTACTAGGATGGGTGACCCCATGGGAAGTCCTCGTGTTGCATCCCTCTTTTTAGCTTAACGCCGTTGCACTTGACATGTCACTACGCCTCTGCCTCGAAGGCGGCATCCGTAAGACGGTCTAGTTGCGATGTCCCCGTTCCATGCAGCCTAGTGCGATAGGCATGCCGGGCCCTCTAATTGTGATATTATCGGCGAGCGAGGCTTGTTGTTATTGGTCAACGTTTTTGCCCGCGAAAATACATAAGATCCAAAGAGGAATGTCACGTAAACGGATAAAAGAGCGTAAATGTATGTCGTTTAAAGGTTTTGCACTTTGGGACCAAAATTGGAAGGAGGAAAGGTAATAAGGTAATTTAGAGTGCAAGGAATGTCGTATGCGATCATACCAGCACGAACGCACCGGATCCCATCAGAACTCCGAAGTTAAGCGTGCTTTGGCGAGAGTAATACTCGGATGGGTGACCCCCTAGGAAGCCCTCGTGTTGCATCCCTCTTTTTGGAGAAATTAATATCTTACTTCTTAATAAATCGGCGGTAGATATAATAAGTTAATAAGGGAATTTAGAGTGCAAGGACTGTTTGATGCGATCATACCAGCACTGACGCACCGGATCCCATCAGAACTCTGAAGTGAAGCGTGCTTGGGCGAGAGTAGTACTAGGTTGGGTGACCCCCTGGGAAGTCCTCGTGTTGCATGCCTCTTTTTGGCAAAATTAATATCTTAATTCTGCAATAAATCGGCGGTAGATATAATAAGTTTATATGGGAATTTAGAGTGCAAGGAATGTCGGATGGGATCATACCAGCACTAACGCACCGGATCCCATCAGAACTCCGAAGTGAAGCGAGCTAGGGCGAGAGTAGTACTAGGATGGGTGACCCCCTGGGAAGTCCTCGTCTTGCATCCCTTTTTTTGGCTTAACACCGTTGCACTTGACATGTCACTATGCCTCTGCCACGAAGGCGGCATCCGTAAGATGGTCTAGTTGCGATGTCACCATTCCATGCAGCCTAGTGCGATAGGCACGCCGGGCCATCTAATTGTGATATTATCGGCGAACACGGCTTGTCATTATTGGTCAACGCTTTTGCCCGCGAAAATACATAAGATCAAAAGAGGAATGTCGTGTAAACGGATAAATGAGCGTAAATGTACGTCGTTTAAAGGTTTTACACTTTGGGACAAAAATTGGAAGGAGGAAAGGTAATAAGGTAATTTAGAGTACAAGGAATGTCGTATGCGATCATACCAGCACGAACGCACCGGATCCCATAAGAACTCCGAAGTTAAGCGTGCTTTGGCGAGAGTAATACTCGGATGGGTGACCCCCTAGGAAGTCCTCGTGTTGCATCCTCTTTTTGGCAAAATTAATATCTTTCTTCTTTAATAAATCGGCGGTAGATATAATAAGTTAATATGGGAATTTAGAGTGCAAAGACTGTTGGATGCGATCATACCAGCACTGACGTACCGGATCCCATCAGACCTCTGAAGTGAAGCGTGCTTGGGCGAGAGTAGTACTAGGTTGGGTGACCCTCTGGGAAGACCTCGTGTTGCATCCCTCTTTTTGGTAAATTTAATATCATACCTCTGCAATAAATCGACGGTAGATATAATAAGTATATAAGGGAATTTAGAGTGCAAGGAATGTCGGATGCTATCATACCAGCACTAACGCACCGGATCCCTTCAGAACTCCGTAGTTAAGCGTGTTTGGGCGAGAGTAGTACTAGGATGGATGACCCCCTGGGAAGTCCTCATGTTGCATCCCTCTTTTTGGCATAACACCGTTGCACTTGACATGTCACTACGCCTCTGCCTCGAAGGCGGCATCCGTAAGACAGTCTAGTTGCGATGTCGCCGTTCCATGCAGCCTAGTGCGATTGGCATGCCGGGCCCTCTAATTGTGATTTTATTGGCGAGCGCAGCTTGTTGTTATTGGTCAACGCTTTTGCCCGCGAAAATACATAAGATCAAAAGAGGAATGTCGCATAAAACGGATAAATGAGCGTAAACATACGTCATTTTAAGGTTTTACACTTTGGGACCAAAAGCGGAAGGAAGAAAGATAATAAGGGACTTTAGAGTGTAAGGAATGTGGAATGGGATCATACCAGCACTAACGCAGCGTAACCCATAAGAACACCGAAGTTATGCGTGCTTGGGCGAGAGTAGTACTAGGATTAGTGACCCCCTTTGAAGTCCTCGTGTTGCATCCCTCTTTTTGGCTTAACACCGTTGCACTTGACATGTCACTACGCCTCTGAAGGCGGCATCCGTAAGACGGTCTAGTTGCGATGTCGTAGTTCCATGCGGCCTAGTGCGATAGGAATTCCGGGCCCTCTAATTGTGATATTATCGGCGAGCCCGGCTTGTTGTTATTGGTCAACGCTTTTGCCCGCAAAAATCATGAGACATAGATTTGCGGCTTCGTCTTCTTCATTGTCGCTTGATTCGTCTCCGGAGTCACCTCCCCAAGATATGTATGCTCGTTGTTTCTTGAAGGGTTTCTTCTCCTTTTTGACATTTGGGCAATTTGATTTAATGTGCCCGATTTCTCCGCATCCATAGCACTTTACTTGATCTCCTTGTTGTTTGCCTTTTCGTTCATACTCTTTTCGCATGAACTTTTGAAACCTCTTAATAACGAGTCCGAACTCGTTATCTCCGTTGTTTGAGTCCTCATCATTTTGAGGTTGAGCCGTGCTTGCCTTGAGGGCGATTCTTTGTTTCCTTTGATCATTAAACGAAGGGTTAAGTATAGTAGATTCATAGGTTTTAAGATTACTTCTTAGTCCGTCGATGGTGACATTTGAAATGACGATAGACTCTTGAATCGCGTCGGCCTTGGAGCGCCACTCTGGAGTGAGACTTCGGAGAATTTTTCGGAAAAGTCCCTTATCCGTGAAGGTCTTCTTAAGAGCATGTAGGTCATTGATGATTTTTGAAAATCGTTCGAACATGTCATCGATCCTCTCGCTTTCCTTTGTGTGAAACAGTTCATATGCATGGGTTAGAAAATCAATTTTAGCTTCTCTTACCTGGTCCGTACCTTCGTACGTGATTTGCAGCTTATCCCACATTTGCTTAGCCGTTGTGCAACATGATATTTTTCTGTAATCATCAGCATTTACAGCACAATATAACAAGTTGATGGCTCTAGCGTTGTTCTGCACTTTTCGGATATCATCCGCATCGTATTCATCTTCGGATTTTGGAACCCATTCATTTTCAACCTTTTTGGTTGGAATTTGTTCTCCCTTCGTTATAACCTTCCATAGATGAAAATTATTCGATTGGATGAATATTCTCATCCGCTCCTTCCAGTACGTATAGTTTGTGCCGTCGAACAGTGGTGGTCCGGTGGAGCATTTTCCTTCACCTATTCCAGCATTAAAGTCACGAGTAGAAGCCATGGATTGTTTCTCTCAAACGGTTAAGTCTTTCAGAGAGTTGGGCTCTCTGATACCAATTTTTAGAATATACGCTTAACTCTAGGGGGGGGGGGGTGAATAGCGTTATAATAAAAATCAATATAAACTTGCAAAATTAAAAATTGCAGGATTGAAATAAGTGCGGTAAGTAAATAATAAGGAACGAACGCACCGAAATTATCCTGGTTCACCACAACCTGTGGCTAGTCCAGTCCCCGAGAGACTCTCTCGAGATTCCACTAACTTCGTTAAGCTTACGGGTGATTAACAAACCGTTACAAACTGAGAACTTGAGTCACACAAGCCTCAACAACCTTTGCTCGAAGATACCACACTTCAAGACTTCAACCGAAGGAATGAAAACGTTCCTTCTTAGAACCACAAGGGATTAACACTTCCCTTCAAGTGTATACAAACACTTAGCACTCAAGACAAGACTCTCTTTAAGAGTAGATATGAGTAAAATAAATACGCTCAAGAACACAACAACTTTCGTCAAGAGTTTAGCTCTCAAAAACTTATTAAATGAATAGAAAATGATGAATATGAGAGTATGCAAGCTATAGCAAGAATATAATCAGTTGTTGTACTTAGAAGACTGATTTTGAGTTGTATTTATAGTGTTCAAAACCCCCACAACTGTTGCCTAATTGCCAATCAAGAATTGCTGATTTTGTGCTAAGATAATCGATTATCTGATTTGCATAATCGATTATTTTCCAATCGTTCAAAAATCAATCCCAGATTTTTAAGCAGAATAATCGATTATCCAAATCGTATAATCGATTACCTGACAACGTTCGAAAAATCATATTCAGATTTTACTTAACATAATCGATTAACAGATTGTGTATAATCGATTACCTGACAACGTTCAAAAAATCATATGCAGATTTTACTTAGCATAATCGATTATCAGATTGTGTATAATCGGTTATCTTTCAGAGTTTAAAATTACTTTGGCAACGGTCATTTGCATAATCGATTATGCTATAAGGATAATCGATTATCTTTTATATTTGAAAACTTCGGACAACACTGTCTTAACATAATCGATTATCATAAAGTATATAATCGATTATTTTACAGTCTTGTAAAATTTGATAGACACTGCCTCAACATAATCGATTATCATAATGTGCATAGTCGATTATTTTATAGCTTTGAAAAATCTGATGGACACTGCCTCAACATAATCGATTATCATAAGGTACATAATCGATTATCTTGTAGCTTTGAAAAATCTAATGTACACTGCCTTAACATAATCGATTATCATAAGGTACATAATCGATTATTGTTAAGCTTTGTAAATCTGGTGTACATTGTCTTGACATAATCGATTATCATAAAGTACATAATCGATTATCTTTGTCCAGATTTGAGAGGCATGTTTAAAAATCATTTTGGCTAAAACAAAATGTTTGAAAATCATTTTGCTTTAAATTAAATATGCATGATTTGATAAATATAATTTTACGAGAGAAGCCAAGTCTTGAGTTAATTGTCGGATCAAGATCACCATTAAAGAACGACTCATGTATAACTTTATTTCTATGCTTGATCATGATCTTTGTTCGTCTTGTGCTTGAACCTCATTATGTGTCAATTGCGCGCTTGTGCTTGGACCTCGCATATGTCAATTGCGCGACGTTTGTCATTTATCAAAACCTACAAATATGTACACACGTTTAGTTTAGTGCCTTGAGAACGTGTTTTAACAAAACGCACCGGATCCCATAAGAACTGAACTCCGAAGTTAAGCGTGCTTGGGCGAGAGTAGTACTAGGATGGGTGACCTCCTGGGAAGTCCTCATGTTGCATCTCTCTTTTTGGCTTAACACCGTTGCACTTGACATGTCACTACGCCTCTGCGTCGAAGGCAGCACTTATAAGATGGTCTAGTTGCGATGTCGCCATTCCATGTGGCCTAGTGCGATAGGCATGCCGGGCCCTCTAATTTTGATATTATCAGCGAGCGCGACTTGTTCTTATTGGTCAACGCTTTTGCCCGCGAAAACACATAAGATCAAAAGCGGAATGTCGCGTATAACAGATAAATGAGCGTAATTGTACGTCGTTTTAAAGTTTTACACTTTGGGACCAAAAGCGGAAGGAGGAAAGGTAATAAGGGAATTTAGAATGCAAGGAATGTCGGATGTGATCATACCAGCACTAACGCACTGGATCCTATCAGAACTACAAAGTTAAGCGTGCTAGGGCGAGAGTAGTACTAGGATGGGTGACCCTCTGGGAAGTCCTCGTGTCGCATCCCTCTTTTTGGCAAAATTAATAACTTACTTCTTTAATAAATCGCATATAATAATTTAATCAGGGAATTTAGAGTGCAAGGAATTTCGGATGCGATCATACCAGCACTAACGCACCGGATTCCATTAGAAATCCGAAGTCAAGCGTGCTCGGGCGAGAGTAGTAATAAGATGGGTGACCCCCTGGGAAGTCCTCGTGTTGCATCCATCTTTTTGGCAAAATTAATATCTTACTTCTTTAATAAATTGGTGGTAGATATAAGAAGTTTATAAGGGAATTTAGAGTGCAAGTAATATCGGATGCGATCATACCAGCACTAACGCACAGGATCCCATCTGAACTCCGAAGTGAAGCGTGCTCGGGCGAGAGTAGTACTAGGATGGGTGACCCCCTGGGAAGTCCTCGTGTTGCATCCCTCTTTTTGGAAAAATTATTATCTTACTTCTTTAATAAATCGGCGGTAGATATAATAAGTTTATAAGGGAATTTAGAGTGCAAGGAATGTAGGATGCGATCATACAAGCACTAACGCACCTGATCCCATCAGAACTCTGAAGTGAAGCGTTCTTGAGCGAGAGTAGTACTAGGATGGGTGACCCCCTGGGAAGTCCTCGTGTTGCATCTGTCTTTTTGGAAAAATTAATATCTTACTTCTGTAATAAATCGGCGGTAGATATAATAAGTTTACAAGGGAATTTAGAGTGCAAGGAATGTCGGATGGGCTCATACCAGCACTAACGCACCGGATCCCTTCAGAACTCCAATGTTAAGCATGCTAGGGCGAGAGTAATACTCGGATGGGTGACCCCTGGGAAGTTGTCGTGTTGCATCCCTCTTTTTGCCTTAACACCGTTGCACTTGACATGTCACTACGCCTCTGCCTCGAAGGCGGCATCCGTAAGACGGTCTAGTTGCGATGTCGCCATTCAATGCGGCCCAGTGCAATAGGCATGCCGGGCCCTCTAATTGTGATATTATCGGCGATCGCGGCTTGTTGTTATTGGTCAACGCTTTTGCCCGCGAAAATATATAAGATTAAATGCGGAATGTCGAGTAAAATGGATAAATGAGCGTAAATGTACATCGTTTAAAGGTTTTACACTTTGGGACCAAAGGCGGAAGGAGGAAAGGTAATAAGAGAAATTAGAATGCAAGAAATGTCGGATGCGATCATACCAGCACTAATACACCGGATCCCATCAAAACTCCGAAGTTAAGCATGCTTGGGCGAGTGTAGAACTAGGATGGGTGACCCCTTGGGAAGTCCTCGTGTTGCATCCCTCTTTTTGGCTTAACACCGTTGCACTTGACATGTCACTACGCCTCTGCCTCGAAGGCGGCATCCATAAGACGGTCTAGTTGTGATATCACCATTACATGCGGCCTAGTGTGATAGGCATGCCGGGCCCTCTAATTGTGATATTATCGGCGAGGCGGCTTGTTGTTATTGGTCAACGCTTTTGCCCGCAAAAATACATAAGATCAAAAGCGGAATGTCGCGTAAAACGGATAAATGAGCGTAAATGTACGTCGTTTTAATGTTTTGCACTTTGGGACCAAAATTGGAATGAGGAAAGGTTATAAGGGAAATTAGAATGCAAGGAATGTCGGATGCGATCATAGCAGAACTAACGCACCGGTTCCTATCAGAACTCCGAAGTTAAGCGTGCTTGGGTGAGAGTAGTACTAGGATGGTTGACTACCTGGGAAGTCCTCGTGTTACTTTCCTCTTTTTGGCAAAATTAATATCTTACTTCTTTAACAAATCGGCATTAGATATAATAAGTTTATAGGGGAATTTAGAGTGCAAGGAATGTCGGATGCGATCATACCAGTACAAACGCACCGGATCCCATCAGAATTCCGAAGTCAAGCGTGCTTGGGCGAGAGTAGTACTAGGATGGGTGACCCCCTGCGAAGTCCTCGTGTTGCATCCTTTTTTGGCTTAACACCGTTCGCTTGACATGTCACTTCGCCTCTGCCCGCAAAAATACATAAGATCAAAACAGGAATATCGTGTAATGCGGATAAATGAGCGTAAATGTACGTCGTTTTAAGGTTTTACACTTTGGGACCAAAATCGGAAAGAGGAAAGGCAATAAGGGAATTTAGAGTGCAAGGATTGTTGGATGCGATAATGCCGGCACTAAAATCAGAACTCCGAAGTTAAGCGTGCTTGGGCGAGAGTGGTACTAGGTTGCGTGACCCCTTGGGAAGTCCTCATGTTGAATCTCGCTTTTTGGGAAAATTAATATCTTACTTGTTTAATAAATCGGCGGTAGATATAATAAGTTTATAAGGGAATTTAGAGTGCAAGGAATGTCCGATGCGTTCATACCAGCACTAACGCAACGGATCTTATCAGAACTTCGAAGTTAAGCGCGCTTGGGCGAGAGTAGTATTAGGATTGGTGACCCCCTGGGAAGTCCTCGTGTTGCATCCCTCTTATTGGATTAACACCGTTGCACTTGACATGTTACTACGCCTATGCCTCGGCGTCATCCGTAAGATGGTCTAGTTGCGTTGTCGCAGTTCCATGCGGCCTAGTGTGATAGGCATGTCGGGCCCTCTAATTGTGATATTATCGCCGAGCGCGGCTTGTTGTAATTGGTCAATGCTTTTGCCCGCGAAAATACATAAGATCAAAAGAGGAATGTCGCGTAAAATGGATAAATGAGCGTAAATGTACGTCGTTTTAAGGTTTTTCCCTTTGGGACCAAAATCGGAAGGAGGAAAGGTAATAAGGGAAATTAGAGTGCAAGGAATGTTGGATGCGATCTTACCAGCACAAACGCACCGAATCCCATCAGAACTCCGAAGTGAAGCGTGCTTGGGCGAGAGTAGTACTAGGATGGGTGATCCCCTTGGAAGTCCTCGTGTTGCATCCCTCTTTTTGGAAAAATTAATATCTTACTTCTGTAATAAATCGGCGGTAGATACAATAAGTTTATAATGGAATTTAGAGTGCAAGGAATTTCGGATGCGCTCATACCAGCACTAACGCACCGGATCCCTTCAGAACTCCAATTTTAAGCGTGCTTGGGCGAGAGTAGTACTCGGATGGGTGACCCCTAGGAAGTCGTCGTGTTGCATCCCTCTTTTTGGCTTAACACTGTTGCACTTGACATGTCACTACGCCTATGCCTCGAACGAGGCATCCATAAGACGGTCTAGTTGCGATGTCCCCATTCCATGCAGCCTAGTGTGATAGGCATGACGGGCCCTCTAATTGTGATATTATCGGCGAGCGCGGCTTTTTGTTATTGGTCAACGCTTTTGCCCGCGAAAATACATATGATCAAATGCGGAATGTCGCGTAAAACGGATAAATGAGCGTAAATGTACGTCGTTTTAAGGTTTTACATTTTGGGACCAAAATCGGAAGGAGGAAAGGTAATAAGGGAATTTAGAGTGCAAGGAATGTCAGATGCGGTCATACCAGCACTAACGCATCGGTTCCTATAAGAATTTGGAAGTTAAGCGTGCTTGTGTGAGAGTAGTACTAGGATGGGTGACCCCCTGGGAAGTCCTCGTGTTGCATCCCTCTTTATGGAAAAATTAATATCTTACTTCTTTAATAAATCGGCGGTAGATATAATAAGTTTATAGGGGAATTTAGAGTGCAAGAAATGTCGGATGCGATCATACCAGCACTAACACACCGGATCCCATCAGAACTACAAAGTCAAGCATGCTTGGGCGAGAGTAGTACTAGGATGGGTGACCCCCTACGAAGTCCTCGTGTTGCATCCTTTTTTGGCCTAACACCGTTTGCTTGACATGTCACTACGCCTCTGCCCGCGAAAATACATAAGATCAAAAGAGGAATGTCGCGTATAACGGATAAATGAGTGTAAATGTACGTCGTTTTAAGGTTTTTCACTTTGGGACCAAAATCGGAAAGAGGAAAGGTAATAAGGGAATTTAGAGTGCAAGGAATGTTCGATGCGATCATACTAGCACAAACGCACTGGATCCCATCAGAACTCTAAAGTTAAGCGTGCTTGGGCGAGAGTAGTACTAGGATGGATGACCCCCTGGGAAGTCCTCGTGTTGCATCCATCATTTTCGCTTAACACTGTTGCACTTGACATGTCACTACGCCTTTGCCTCGAAGGCGTCATCCGTAAGACTGTCTAGTTGCGATGTCGTTGTTCCATGCAGCCTAGAGCGATACGCATGTCGGGCCCTCTAATTGTGATACTATCGCCGAGCGCGGCTTGCTGTTATTGGTCAACACATTTGCCCGCGAAAATACATAAGATCAAAAGAGGAATGTCGCGTAATACGGATAAATGAGCGTAAATGTATGTCGTTTTAAGGTTTTACACTTTGGGACCAAAATCGAAAGAAGGAAAGGTAATAAGGGAATTTAGAAAACAAGGAATGTCGGATGCGATCATACCAGCACTAACGCACCGGTTTCCATCACAACACCGAATTTAAGCGTGCTTGGGTGTGAGTAGTACTAGGATGGGTGACCCCCGGGAAGTCCTCGTGTTACATCCCTCTTTTTGGAGAAACTAATATCTTACTTCTTTAATAAATCAGCGATAGATATAATAAGTTTATAAGGGAATTTAGAGTGCAAGGAATAGCGGATGCGCGATCATACCAGCACTAACGCACCGGATCCCATTAGAACTCCGAAGTGAAGCGTTCTTGGGCGAGAGTAGTACTAGGATGGGTCACCCCCTGGGATGTCCTCGTGTTGCATCCCTCTTTTTGGCTTAACACCGTTGCACTTGACATGTCACTACGCCTCTGCCTCGAAGGCTTCATCTGAAAGACGGTCTAGTTGCGATGTCGCCGTTCCATGTGGCCTAGTGCGATAGGCATGCCGGGCCCTCTAATTGTGATATTATCGCCAAGCGCGGCTTGCTGTTATTGGTCAACGCTTCTGCCCGCGAAAATACATAAGATCAAAAGAGGAATGTCGCGTAAAACGTATAAATGAGCGTAAATGCCATCGTTTTAAGGTTTTACACTTTGCGACCAAAATCGGAAGGAGGAAAGGTAATAAGGGAATTTAGAATGCAAGGAATGTCGAATGCGATCATATCAGCACTAACGCACCGGTTCCCATCAGAACTCTGAAGTTAAGCGTGCTTGGGCGAGAGTAGTACTATCATGGGTGACCCCGTGGGAAGTCCTCGTGTTGCATCCCTCTTTTGGCTTAACACCGTTGCACTTGACATGTCACTACGCCTCTGCCTCGAAGGCAGCATCCGTAAGACGGTCTAGTTGCGTTGTCGCCATTCAATGCGGCCTAGTGCAATAGGCATGCCGGGCCCTCTAATTGTGATATTATCGGCAAGCGCAGCTTGTTGTTATTGGTCAACGCTTTTGCCCGCGAAAATACATAAATTCAAAAGCGGAATGTCGCGTAAAACGGATAAATGAGCGTAAATGTACGTCGTTTTAATGTTTTGCACTTTGGGACCAAAATTGGAAGGAGGAAAGGTAATAAGGGAAATTAGAATGCAAGGAATGTCGGATGCGATCATAGCAGAACTGACGCACCGGTTCCTATCAGAACTCCGAAGTTAAGCTTGCTTGGGTGAGAGTAGTACTAGGATGGTTGACTACCTGGGAAGTCCTCGTGTTACTTTCCTCTTTTTGGCAAAATTAATATCTTACTTCTTTTATAAATCGGCGGTAGATATAATAAGTTCAAAAAGGAATTTAGAGTGCAAGGAATGTCGGATGCGATCATACCAGCACTAACGCACCGGATCCCATCAAAACTCCGATGTCAAGCATGCTTGGGCGAGAGTAGTACTAGGATGGGAGACCCCCTGCGAATTCCTCGTGTTGCATCCTTTTTTGGCTTAACACTTGTTCGCTTGACATGTCACTACGCCTCTGCCCGCCAAAATACATAAGATCAAAAGAGGAATGTCGCGTAAAACGGATAAATGAGCATAAATGTACGTCGTTATAAGGTTTTAAACTTTGGGACCAAAATCTGAAAGAGGAAAGGTAATAAGGGTATTTAGAGTGCAAGCAATGTCGGATGCGATCATACCAGCACAAACGCACCGTATCTCATCAGAACTCCTAAGTTAAGCGTGCTTGGGCGAGAGTAGTACTAGGATGGGTGACCCCTTGGGAAGTCCTCGTGTTGCATCCCTCTTATTGGCATAACACCGTTGCACTTGACATGTCACTACGCCTCTGCCGCGAAGGCGTCATCCGTAAGACGGTCTAGTTGCGATGTCGCCGTTCCATGCGGCCTAGTGCGATAGGCATGCCGGGCCCTCTAATTGTGATATTATCGCCGAGCGCGGCTTGCTTCTATTGGTCAATGCTTTTGCCCGCAAAAATACATAAGATCAAAAGAGTAATGTCGCGTATAATGGATAAATGAGCGTAATTGTACGTCGTTTTAAGGTTTTACACTTTGGGACTAATATCGGAAGGAGGAAAGGTAATAAGGGAATATAGAATGCAAGGAATGTGGGATGCGATCATACCAGCACTAACACACCGGTTTCCATCAGTACTCCGAAGTTAAGCGTGCTTGGGCGAGAGTAGTACTAAGATGGGTAACCCGCTGGGAAGTCCTCGTGTTGCATCCCTCATTTTGGCTTAAAACCGTTCGATTGACATGTCACTACGCCTCTGCCCGCGAAAATACACAAGATCAAAAGAGGAATGTCGCGTAAAACGGATAAATGAGCGTAAATGTACGTCGTTTTAAGGTTTTACACTTTGGGACAAAAATCGGAAGGAGGAAAGGTAGTAAGGGAATTTAGAGTGTAGGGAATGTCGGATGCGATCTTACCAGCACAAACGCACCAGATCCCATTAGAACTCCGAAGTGAAGCGTGCTTGGCGAGAGTAGTACTAGGATGGGTGACCCCTTGGGAAGTCCTCGTGTTGCATCCCTCTTTTTGGCTTAACACCGTTGCACTTGACATGTCACTACGCCTCTGCCTCGAAGGCTTCATCTGAAAGACGGTCTAGTTGCGATGTCGCCGTTCCATGCGGCCTAGTGCGATAGGCTTGCTGGGCCCTCTAATTGTGATATTATCGCCAAGCGCGGCTTACTGTTATTGGTCAACGCTTTTGCCCGCGAAAATACATAAGATCAAAAGAGGAATGTCGTGTAAAAACGATAAATGAGCGTAAATGTCATCGTTTTAATGTTTTACACTTTGGGACCAAAATCGGAAGGAGGAAAGGTAATAAGGTAATTTAGAATGCAAGGAATGTCGAATGCGATCATATCAGCACTAACGCACCGGTTCCCATAAGAACTCTGAAGTTAAGCATGCTTGGGCGAGAGTAGTACTATCATGGGTGACCCCCTGGGAAGTCCTCGTGTTGCATCCCTCTTTTTGGCTTAACACCGTTGCACTTGACATGTCACTACGCCTCTGCCTCGAAGGCGGCATCCGTAAGACGGTCTAGTTGCGATGTCGCCATTCAATGCGGCCTAGTGCAATAGGCATGCCGGGCCCTCTAATTGTGATATTATCGGCGAGCGCGGCTTGTTGTTATTGGTCAACGCTTTTGCCCGCGAAAATACATAATATCAAAAGCGGAATGTCGCGTAAAACGGATAAATGAGCGTAAATGAATGTCGTTTTAAGGTTTTGCATTTTGGGACCCAAATAGGAAGGAGGAAAGTAATGAGGGAATTTAGAATGCAAGGAATGTCGGTTGCGATCATACCAGCACTAACGCACCGGTTCGTATCTGAACTCCGAAGTTGAGGTAGTACTAGGATGGGTGACCCCCTGGGAAGTCCTCATGTTACATCCCTCTTTTTGGCAATATTAATATCTTACTTCATTAATAAATCGGCGGTAGATATAATAAGTTTAAAGGGGAATTTAGAGTGCAAGGCATGTCGGATGCGATTATACCAGCACTAACGCACCAGATCCCATCAAAACTCCGAAGTCAAGCATGCTTGGGCGAGGGTAGTACTAGGATAGGTGACCCCCTAGGAAGCCCTCGTGTTGCATCCTTTTTTATCTTAACACCTGTTCGCTTGACACGTCACTACGCCTCTGCCCGCCAAAATACATAAGATCAAAAGAGGAATGTCGCGTAAAATGGATAAATGAGCATAAATGTACGTCGTTCTAAGGTTTTACACTTTGGGACCAAAATCGGAAAGAGGAAAGGTAATAAGGGTATTTAGAGTGCAAGCAATGTCGGATGCGATCATACCAGCACAAACGCACCGGATCCCATCAGAACTCTGAAGTTAAGTGTGCTTGGGCGAGAGTAGTACTAGGATGGGTGACCCATTGGGAAGTCCTCGTGTTGCATTCCTCTTTTTGGCTTAACACCGTTGCGCATGACATGTCACTACGCCTCTGCCTCGAAGGCGTCATCCGTACGACGGTCTAGTTGCGATGTCGCCGTTTCATGCGGCCTAGTGCGATAGGCATGCCAGGCCCTCTAATTGTGATATTATCGCCGAGCGCGGCTTGCTGTTATTGGTCAATGCATTTGCCCGCGAAAATATATCAGATTAAAAGAATAACGTAGCGTATAACGGATAAATGAGCGTAAATGTTCGTTGTTTTAAGGTTTTACACTTTGGGACTAATATCGGAAGGAGGAAAGGTAATAAGGGAATTTAGAATGCAAGGAATGTGGGATGCGATCATACCAGCACTAACGCACTGGTTTCCATCAGAACTCCGAAGTTAAGCGTGCTTGTATGAGAGGTAGTACTAGGATGGGTGACCCCCTGGGAAGTCCTCGTGTTACATCCCTCTTTTTGGTAAAATTAATATCTTTCTTCATTAACAAATCCGCGGTAGATATAATAAGTTTATCAGGGAATTTAGAGTGCAGGGAATGTCGGATGCGAACATACAAGCACTAACGCACCGGATCCCATCAGAACACCGAATTTGAGCGTGCTTGGGCAAGAGTAGTACTAGGATGGGTGACCCCCTGGGAAGTCCTCGTATTGCATCCCTCTTTTTGGCTTAACACCGTTGCACTTGACATGTCACCACGCCTCTGCCTCGAAGGCGTCATCCATAAGACGGTCTAGTTGCGATGTCGCCCTTCCATGCGGCCTAGTGCGATAGGCATGCTGGGCCCTCTAATTGTGATATTATCGCTGAGCGCGGCTTGCTGTTATTGGTCAACGCTTTTGCCCGCGCAAATACATAAGATCAAAAGCGAAATGTCGCGTAAAACGGATAAATGAGCGTAAATGTACATCGTTTTAAGGTTTTACACTTTGGGACCAAAATCGGAAGGAGGAAAGGTAATAAGGGAATTTGGAATGCAAGGAATGTCGGATGCGATCATACCAGCACAAACGCACCGGATTCCATCAGAACTCCGAAGGTAAGCGTGCTTGGGCGAGAGTAGTACTAGGATGGGTGACCCTCTGGGAAGTCTCGTGTTACATCCCTTTTTTTGGCAAAATTAATATATTACATCATTAACAAATCAGCGGTAGATATAATAAGTCAATAAGGGAATTTAGAGTGCAAGGAATGTCGGATGCGAACAATCAAGCACTAACGCACCAGATCCCATCTGAACTCCGAAGGTAAGCGTCCTAGGGTAGTACTATGATGGGTGACCCCTTGGGAAGTCCTCGTGTTGCATCCCTATTTCTGGCTTAACACCGTTTGCTTGACATGTCACTACGCCTCTGCCCGCGAAAATACACAAGATCAAAAGAGGAATGTCGCTAAAACGGATAAATGAGCGTACATGTACGTCGTTTTAATGTTTTACACTTTGGGACAAAAATGGGAAGGAGGAAATGTAATAAGGGAATTTAGAGTGCAAGGAATGTCGGATGCGATCTTACCAGCACTAACGCATCGGATCCCATCAGAACTCCGAAGTCAAGCATGCTTGGGCGAGAGTATTACTAGGATGGGTGACCCCCTAGTACAATATCAAAAGGTAAGCGTCCTAGGGCGAGAGTAGTACTATGATGGGTGACCCCTTGGGAAGTCCTCGTGTTGCATCCCTCTTTTTGGCTTAACACCGTTCGCTTGACATGTCACTACCCCTCTGCCCGCGAAAATACACAAGATCAATAGAGGAATGTCGCGTAAAACGGATAAATGAGCGTAAATGTACGTCATTTTTAGGTTCTACACTTTGGGACCAAAATAGGAAAGAGGAAAGGTAATAAGGGTATTTGTAGTGCAAGCAATGTCGGATACGATCATACCAGCACCAACGCACCGGATCCCATCAGAACTCCGAAGTTAAGCGTGCTTGGGCAAGAGTATACTAGGATGGGTGACCCCCTGGGAAGTCCTCGTATTGCATCCCTCTTTTGGATTAACACCGTTGCACTTGACATGTCATTACGCCTCTGCCTCGAAGGCGTCATCCTTAAGATGGTCTAGTTGTGATGTCGCCCTTCCATGCGGCCTAGTGCGATAGGCATGCCGGGCCCTCTAATTGAGATATTATCGGTGAGCGCGGCTTGTTGACCCGCGAAAATAGATAAGATCAAAAGAGGAATGTCGAGTAAAATGGATAATTGAGCGTAAATGTACGTCGTATTAAGGTTTTAAACTTTTGGACCAAAAGCAAAAAGAGGAAAGGTAATAAGGGAATATAGATTGCAAGAAATGTCGGATGCGATCATACCAGCACTAATGCACTGGATCCCATCAGAACTCCGAAGTTAAGCGTGCTTGGGCGAGAGTATTACTAGGATGGGTGACCCCCTAGGAAGTCCTCGTGTTGCATCCCTCTTTTTGGCTTAACACCGTTGCACTTGACATGCCACTACTCCTCTACGTCGAAGGCGGCACTTGTAAGACGGTCTAGTTGCGATGTCGCCGTTCCATGCAGCCTAGTGCGATAGGCATGCGAAGCCCTCTAACTGTGACATTATCATCGAGCGCGGCTTGTTGTTATTGGTCAACGCTTTTGCCCACGAAAATACATATGATCAAAAGAGGAATGTCGCGTAAAACGGATAACTGAGCGTAAATGTACGTCGTTTTAAGGTTTTACACTTTGGGACCAAAATCTGAAGGAGGAAATGTAATAAGGGAATTAAGAGTGCAAGGAATGTCGTATGCGATCTTACCAGCACCAACGCACCGGATCCCATCAGAACTCCGAAGTGAAGCGTGCTTGGGCGAGAGTAGTACTAGGATGGGTGACCCCCTGGGAAGTCCTCGTGTTGCATCCCTCTTTTTGGTAAAATTAATATCTTACTTCTGTAATAAACCGGCAGTAGATATAATAAGTTAATAAGGGAATTTAGAGTGCAAGGAATGTCGGATGCGCTCATACCAACACTAACGCACCGGATCCCTTCAGAACTCCAATGTTAAGCGTGCTTGGGGGAGAGTAGTACTCGGATGGGTGACCCCTAGGAAGTCGTCGTGTTGCATCCCTCTTTTTGGATTAACACCGTTGCACTTGACATGTCACTACGCCTGTGCCTCAAAGGCGCCATCCGTAAGACTATCTAGTTGCGATGTCGCCATTCTGTGCGACCTAGTGCGATAGGCATGCCGGGTCCTCTAATTGTGATATTATTGGTGAACGCGGCTTGTTGTTATTGGTCAACGCTTTTGCTCTCGAAAATACATAAGATCAAAAGCGGAATGTCGCATAAAATGAATAAATTAGCGTAAATGTACGTCGTTTTAAGGTTTTACACTTTGGGACCAACAGCGGAAGGAGGAAAGTTAATAAGGGAATTTAGAATGCAAGGAATGTCGGATGCGATCATACCAGCACTAACGCACCGGATCCCATTAGGACTCCGAAGCTAAGCGTGCTTGGACGAGAGTAGTACTAGGATGGGTGATCCTCTTAGGAATTCCTCGTGTTGCATAACTCTCTTTGGCTTAACACCGTTGCACTTGACATGTCCCTACGCCTCTGCCTCGAAAGCGGCATCCGTAGATGGTCTAGTTACGATGTCGCCATTCCATGCGGCGTCGTGCGATAGGCATGACAGGCCCTCTAGTTGTGATATTATCGACGAGCGTGGCTTGTTGTTATTGGTCAACGCTTTTGCCCGCAAAAATACATAAGATCAAATGTGGAATGTCGCGTAGAACGGATGAATGAGCGTAAATGTACGTCATTTTAAGGTTCACATTTTGGGACCAAAATCGGATGGAGGAAAGGTTATAAGTGAATTTAGAATGCAAGGAATATCGGATGCGATCATACCAGCACTAACGCACCGGTTCCTATCAGAACTCCGAAGTTAAGCGTGCTTGTGTGAGAGTAGTACTAGGATGGGTGACCCCCTAGAAAGTCCTCGTGTTACATCCCTCTTTTTGGAAAAATTAATATCTTACTTCTTTAATAAATCGGCAATAGATATACTAAGTCTATGGGGTAATTTAGAGTGCAAGGATTGTCGGATGCGATCATACAAGCACTAACACACCGGATCCCATCAGAACTCCAAAGTCAAGCGTGCTTAGGCGAGAGTAGTACTAGGATGGGTGACCCCTTGCGAAGTCCTCGTGTTGCATCCTTTTTTGGCTTAACACCGTTCGCTTGACATGTCACTACAGCTCTGCCTGCGAAAATACATAAGATCAAATGAGGAATGTCGCGTAAATTGGATAAATGAGCGTAAATGTACGTCGTTTTAAGGTATTACACTTTGGGAAAAAAATAGGAAAGAGGAAAGGTAATAAGGGAATTCAGAGTGCGAGGAATGTCGGATGCGATCATACCAGCACTAACGCACCGGATCTCATTAGAACTCTGAAGTTAAGCGTGCTTGGGCGAGAGTGGTACTAGGATGGGTGACCCCCTGCGAAGTCCTCGTGTTGCAGCCTTTTTTGGCTTAACACCGTTCCCTTGACATGTCACTGCGCCTCTGCCCGCAAAAATACATAAGACCAAAAGAGGAATGTAGTAAAACGGATAAATGAGCGTAAATGTACGTCGTTTTAAGGTTTTCCCATTTGGGACCAAAATCAGAAAGAGGAAAGGTAATAAGGGTATTTAGAGTGCAAGCAATGTTGGATGCGATCATACCAGTACTAATGTACCGGATCCCATCAGAACTCCGAAGTAAAGCGTGCTTGGGCGAGAGTAGTACTAGGATGGGTGACCGCCTAGGAAGTCCTCGTGTTGCATCCCTCTTTTTGGCTTAACACCATTGCACTTGACATGCCACTACGCCTCTGCCTCGAAGGCGTCATCCGTAAGACGGTCTAGTTGCGATGTCGCCATTCCATGTGGCCTAGTGCAATAGGAATGACGGGCACTCTAATTGTGATATGATCGACGAGCGCGGCTTGTTGTTATTGGTCAACACTTTTGCCCGCGAAAATACATAGGATCAAATGCGGAATGTCGCGTAAAACGGATAAATGAGCGCAAATGTACGTCATTTTAAGGTTTTACACTTTGGGTCCAAAATCGGAAAGAGGAAAGGTAATAAGGGTAATTAGAGTGCAAGCAATGTCGGATGCGATCATACCAGCACTAACGCTCCGGATCCCATCAGAACTCCGAAGTCAAGCTTGCTTGGGCGAGAGTAGTAATAGGATGGGTGACCACCTGGAAGTCCTCGTGTCGCATCCCTCTTCTTGGCTTTACACCGTTGCACTTGACATGTCACTACGCCTCTGCCTCGAAGGCGTGACCAATAACAACAGGCCGGATCAATCGCATCTAGCACTAAACCACTGGATCCCATCAGAACTCTGAAGTTAAGCGTACTTAGACGAGAGTAGTACTAGGATGGGTGACCCCCTGGGAAGTCCTCGTGTTGCATCCCTCTTTCTGGCTTAACACCATTGCACTTGACATGTCACTACGCCTCTGCCTCGAAGGCGGCATCCGTAAGACGGTCTAGTTGCGATGTCGCCATTCCATGCGGCGTAGTGCGATAGGCATGCCGGGCACTCTAATTGTTATATCATCGACGAGCGCGACTTGTTGTTATTGGTCAACGCTTTTACCCGCGAAAATACATAAGATCAAATGCGGAATGTCGCGAAAATACATAAGATAAAATGAGCGTAAATGTACGTCGTTTTAAGGTTTTACATTTTGGGACCAAAATCGGAAGGAGGAAAGGTAATAAGGGAATTTAGAATGCAAGGAATGTCGGATGCGATCATACCAGCACTAACGCACCCGTTCCTATCAGAACTCCGAAGTTAAGCCGGCTTGTGTGAGAGTAGTACTAGGATGGGTGACCCCCTAGGAAGTCCTTGTGTTACGTCCCTCTTTTTGGCAAAATTAATATCTTACTTCTTTAATAAATCGGCGGTAGATATAATAAGTTTATATGGGAATTTAGAGTGCAAGGAATGTCGGATGCGATCATACCAGCACTAACGCACAGGATCCCATCAGAACTCCGAAGTCAAGCGTGCTTGGGCGAGAGTAGTACTAAGATGGGTGACCCCCTGTGAAGTCCTCGTGTTGCATCCTATTTTGGCTTAACACCGTTCGCTTGACATGTCACTACGCCTCTGCCCCCGAAAATACATAAGATCAAAAGAGGAATGTCGCGTAAATTGGATAAATGAGCGTAAATGTACGTCGTTTTATGATTTTACTCTTTGGGACCAAAATCCCAAAGAGGAATGGTAATAAGGGAATTTAGAGTGCAAGGAATGTTGGCTGCGATCGCACCAGCACTAACGCACCGGATCCCATCAGAACCCCGAAGCTAAGCGTGCTTGGGCGAGAGTAGTACTAGGATGGGTGACCCCCTGTGAAGTCCTCGTGTTGCATCCTTCTATTTGGCTTAACACCGTTGCACTTGACATGTCACTACGCCTCTGCCTCGAAGGCGTTATCCGTAAGACGGTCTAGTTGCGATGTCGCCGTTCCATGCGGCCTAGTGCGATAGGCATTACGGGCCCTCTAATTGTGATATTATCGCCAAGCGCGGCTTGCTGTTATTGGTCAATGCTTTTGCCCACGAAAATACATAAGATCGAAAGAGGAATGTCGCGTAAAACGGATAAATGAGCGTATATGTACGTCGTTTTAAGGTTATACACCTTGGGAACAAAATCGGAAGGAGGAAAGGTAATAAGGGAATTTAGAATGCAAGGAATGTCGGATGCGCACATACCAGCACTAACGCACCGGTTCCCATCAGAACTACGAAATTAAGCGTGCTTGGGCGAGAGTAGTACTAGGATGGGTGACCCCCTGGGAAGTCCTTGTGTTACATCCCTCTTTTTGGAAAAATTAATATCTTACTTCTTTAGTAAGTCGGTGGTAGATATAATAAGTTTATAAGGTAATTTAGAGTGCAAGGAATGTCGTATGCGATCATACCAGCACTAACGCACCGGATCCCATCAGAACTCCGTAGTTAAGCGTGCTTGGGCGAGAGTAGTACTAGCATGGGTGACCCCCTGGGAAGTCCTCGTGTTACATCCCTCTTTTTGGCTTAACACTGTTGCACTTCACATGTCACTATGCTTCTGCCTCGAAGGCGTCATCCATGAGACGGTCTAGTTGCAATGTCGCCGTTCCATGTGAACTAGTGCGATAGGCATGTCGGGCCCTCTAATTGTGAAATTATTTGCTTGCGCGGCTTGTTGACCCGCGAAAATACAGAAGATCAAAAGAGGAATGTCGCATAAAATGGATAAATGAGCATAAATATACGTCCTTTTAAGGTTTTACACTTTTGGACCAAAAGCAAAAAGAGGAAAGGTAATAAGGGAATTTAGAGTGCAAGGAATGTCGGATGCAATCATACCAGCACCAACACACCGGATCCATCAGAACTCTGAAGTTAAGCGTGCTTGGGCGAGAGTATTACTAGGATGGATGACCCCGTGGGAAGTCCTCGTGTTGCATCCCTCTTTTTAGCTTAACACCGTTGCACTTGACACGTCACTACGCCTCTGCATCGAAGGCGGCACTTGTAAGACGGTCTAGTTGCGAAGTCGCCGTTCAGTGCGGCCTAGTGCGATAGGCATGTCGGGCCCTCTAATTGTGATATTATCAGCGAGCACAGCTTGTTGTTATTGGTCAACGCTTATGCCCGCGAAAATACATAAGATCAAAAGAGGAATGTTGTGTAAAACGGATAAATGAGCGTAAATGTACGTCGTTTTAAGGTTTTACACTTTGGGACAAAAATCGGAAGGAGGAAAGGTAATAAGGGAATTTAGAGTGCAAGGAATGTTTGATGCGATCTTACCAGCACAAACGCGCCGGATCCCATCAAAACTCCAAAGTGAAGCGTGCTTGTGCGAGAGTAGTACTAGGATGGGTGACCCCCTGGGAAGTCCTCGTGTTGCATCCCTCTTTTTGGTAAAATGAATATCTTACTTCTGTAATAAATCGGCTGAAGATATAATAAGCATATAAGGGAATTTAGAGTGCAAGGAATGTCGGATGCGCTCATACAAGCACTAACGCACCGAACCCCTTCAGAACTCCAATGTTAAGCGTGCTTGGGCGAGATTAGTACTCGGATGGGTGACCCCTGGGAAGTCGTCGTGTTGCATCCCTCTTTTTGGCTTATCACCGTTGCACTAGACATGGCACCACGCCTCTACCTCGAAGGCGTTATCCGTAAGACGGTCTAGTTGCAATGTCGCCGTTCCATGCGGCCTAGTGCGATTGGCATGACGGGCCCACTAGTTGTGATATTATCGCCGAGTGCGGCTTGCTGTTATTGGTCAACGCTTTTGCCCGCGAAAATACATAAGATCGAAAGAGGAATGTCGCGTAAAACGGATAAATGAGCGTAAATGTACGTCGTTTTAAGGTTTTACACTTTGGGAACGAAATTTGAAGGAGGAAAGGTAATAAGGGAATTTATAATGCAAGGAATGTCGGATGCGAATATACCAGCACTAACGCACCGGTTCCCATTAGAACTCCGAAATTAAGCGTGCCTGGGCGAGAGTAGTACTAGGATGGGTGACCCCCTGGGAAGTCCTCGTGTTACATCCCTCTTTTTGGCAAAATTAATATCTTACTTCTTTAATAAATCGGCGGTAGATATAATAAGTTTATAAGGGAATTTAGAGTGCAAGGAATGTCGGATGCGATCATACCAGCACTAACGCACCAGATCCCATCAAAACTCCGAAGGTAAGCGTGCTTGGGCGAGAGTAATACTAGGATGGGTGACACCCTGGGAATTCCTCGTGTTGCATCCCTCTTTTTGGCTTATCACCGTTTTCTTGACATGTCACTACGCCTCTGCCCGTGAAAATACATATGATCAAAAGAGGAATGTCGCGTAAAACAGAAAAATGAGCGTAAATATACGTCGTTTTTAGGTTTTACACTTTGGGACAAAAATCAGAAGGAGGAAAGGTAATAAGGTACTTTAGAGTGCAAGGAATATCGGATGCGATAATACCAGCACTAACGCACCGGATCCAATCAGAACTCTGAAGTTAGGCGTGCTTGGGCGAGAGTAGTACTAGGATGGGTGACCCCCTGGGAAGTCCTCGTGTTGCATCCCTCTTTTTGACTTAACACCGTTGCACTTGACATGTCACTACGCTTCTGCCTCGAAGGCGTCATCCGTGAGACGGTCTAGTTGCGATGTCGCCGTTCCATGCAGCCTAGTGCGATAGGCTTGTCGGGCCCTCTAATTGTGAAATTATCAGCCAGCGCGGCTTGTTGACCCGCGAAAATACATAAGATAAAAGAGGAATGTCGCGTAAAATGGATAAATGAGCGTAAATATACGTCGTTTTAAGGTTTTACACTTTGGGACCAAAAGCATAAAGAGGAAAGGTAATTAGGGAATTTAGAGTGCAAGGAATGTTGGATGCGATCATACCAGCACTAATGCACCGGATCCCATCACAACTCCGAAGTTTAGCGTGCTTTGGCGAGAGTATTACTAGGATGGATGACCCCCTGGGAAGTCCTCGTGTTGCATCCCTCTTTTTGTGCTTAACATCGTTGCACTTGACACGTCACTACCCCTCTGCGTCGAACGCGGCAATTGTAAGACGGTCTAGTTGCGAAGTCGTCGTTCAGTGCGGCCTAGCGCGATAGGCAAGCCGGGTCCTCTAATTGTGATATTATCAGCGAGCGTGGCTTGTTGTTATTGGTCAACGCTTATGCCCGCGAAAATACATATGATCAAAAGAGGAATGTTGGGTAAAACAGATAAATTAGCATAAATGTACGTCGTTTTAAGGTTTTACACTTTGGGACCAAAATCGGAAGGAGGAAAGGTAATAAGGGAATTTAGACTGCAAGGAATGTCGGATGCGATCTTACCAGCACAAACGCGCTGGATCCCATCAGAACTCCGAAGTGAAGCGTGCTTGTGCGAGAGTAGTACTAGGATGGGTGACCCCCTGGGAAGTCCTCGTGTTGCATCACTCTTTTTGGTAAAATAACTATCTCACTTCTGTAATAAATCGGCGGTAGATATAACAAGCTTATAAGGGAATTTAGAGTGCAAGGAATGTCGGATGCGCTCATACCAGCACTAACGCACCGAATCCCTTCAGAACTCCAATGTTAAGCGTGCTTGGGCGAGATTAATACTTGGATGGGTGACCCCTGGGAAGTCGTCGTGTTGCATCCCTCTTTTTGGCTTAACACCGTTGCACTAGACATGTCACTACGCCTCTACCTCGAAGGCGTTATCTGCAAGACGGTCTAGTTGCGATGTCCCCGTTCCATGCGGCCTGGTGCGATAGGCATGACGGGCCCTCTAGTTCTGATATTATCGCCGAGCGCGGGTTGCTGTTATTGGTCAACGCTTTTGCCCGCCAAAATACATAAGATCGAAAGAGGAATGTCGCATAAAACATATAAATGAGCGTAAATGTACATCGTTTTAAGGTTTTACACTTTGGGACCAAATGCGGAAGGAGGAAAGGTAATAAGGGAATTTAGAATGCAAGGAATGTCGGATGCGATCATACCAGCACTAACGCACCGGTTCTTATCAGAACTCCGAAGTTAAGCGTGCTTGTGTGAGAGTAGTACTAGGATGGGTGACCCCCTAGGAAGTCCTCGTGTTACATCCCTCTTTTTGGGCAAAATTAATATCTTACTTCTTTAATAAATCGGCAGTAGATATAATAAGTTAATAGGGGAATTTAGAGTGCAAGGAATGTCGGATGCGATCATACCAGCACTAACGCACCGGATCCCATCAGAACTCCGAAGTCAAGCGTGCTTGGGCGAGAGTAGTACTAGGATGGGTGACCCCCTGCGAAGTCCTCGTGTTGCATCCTTTTTTGGCTTAACACCGTTCGCTTGACATGTCACGACGCCTCTGCCCGCGAAAATACAAAAGATCAAAAGAGGAATTTCATGTAAGTCGGATAAATGAGCGTAAATGTACGTCATTATAAGGTTTTACACTTTGGGACCAAAATCGGAAAGAGGAAAGGTAATAAGGGAATTTAATGTGCAAGGAATGTCGGATGCGATCATACCAGCACTAACGCACCGGATTCCATCAGAACTCTGAAGATAAGCGTGCTTGGGCGAGAGTAGTACTAGGATAGGTGACCCCCTGGGAAGTCCTCGTGTTGCATCCCTCTTTTTCGCTTAAGACCGTTGCACTTGACATGTCACTACGCCTCTGCCTCGAAGGCGACATCCGTAAGACGGTCTAGTTGCGATATCGACGTTCCATGCGGCCTAGTGCGATAGGCTTGCCGGGCCCACTAATTGTGATATTATCGCCGAGTGCGGCTTGCTGTTATTAGTCAATGCTTTTGCCCGTGAAAAACTCATAAGATCAAAAGAGGAATGTCGCGTAAAACGGACAAATGAGCGTAATTGTACGTCGTTTTAAGGTTTTACACTTTGGGACCAAAATCGGAAGGAGGAAAGGTAATAAGGGAATTTAGAATGAAAGGAATGTCGGATGCGATCATACCAGCACTAACGCACTGGTTTCTATCAGAACTATGAAGTTAAGCGTGCTTGGGCGAGAGTAGTACTAGGATGGGTGATCCCCTGGGAAGTCCTCGTGTTACATCCCTGTTTTTGGAAAAATTAATATCTTAGTTCTTTAATAAATCAGCGGTAGATATAATAAGTTTATAAGGGAATTTAGAGTGCAAGGAATGTTGATTGCGATCATGCCAGCACTTATGCACCGGATCCCATCAGAACTCCGAAGCTAGGCGTGCTTGAGCGAGAGTAGTACTAGAGTGTGAGACCCCCTGGGAAGTCCTCGTGTCGCATCCCTCTTTTTGGCTTAACACCGTTGCACTTGACATGTCACTACGCCTCTGCCTCGAAGGCATCATCAATGAGACGGTCTAGTTGCGATGTCGCTGTTCCATGCGGCCTAGTGCGATAGGCATGCCGGGCCCTCTAATTGTGATATTATCAGCGAGCGCGATTTGTTGTTATTGGTCAACGCTTTTGGCCGCGAAAATACATAAGTTCAAAAGAGGAATGTAGCGTAAATGTACGTCGTTTTAGGGTTTTACCCTTTGGGACCAAAAGCAGAAAGTGGAAAGGTAATAAGGGAATTTAGAGTGCAAGGAATGCCGGATGCGATCATACCAGCACTAACGCACCGGATCCCATCAGAACTCCGAAGTTAAGCATGCTTGGGCGAGAGTACTACTAGGATGGGAGACCCCCTGGGAAGTCCTCGTGTTGCAACCCTTGTTTTGGCTTAACACCGTTGCACTTGACATATCACTACGCCTCTGCGTCGAAGGCGGCACTTGTAAGACGGTCTAGTTGCGATGACGCCACTCCATGCGGCCTGGTGCGATAGGCATGCCGGGCCCACTAATTGTGATATTATCAGCAAGAGCAGCTTCTTGTTATTGGTCAATGCTTTTGCCCGCGAATATACATAAGATCAAAAGAGGGATGTTGCGTAAAATGGATAAATGAGCGTAAATGAACGTCGTTTTAGGTTTTACACTTTGGGACCAAAAGCGGAAAGAGGAAAGGTAATAAGGGAATTTAGAATGCAAGGAATGTCGGATGCGATCATACCAGCACTAACGCACCGGATCCCATTGGAACTCCGAAGTTAAGCGTGCTTAGGCGAGAGTAGTACTAGGATGGGTAACCACCCTGTGAAGTCCTCGTGTTGCTTCCCTCTTTATGGCAAAATTAATATCTTACTTCTTTAATAAATCGACAGTAGATATAATATGTTTTTAAGGGAATTTAGAGTGCAAGGAATGTCGGATGCGATCATACCAGCACTAATGCAACGGATCCCATCAGAACTCCGAAGTCAAGCGTGCTCGGGTGAGAGTAGTACAAAGATGGGTGACCCCCTGGGAAGTCCTCGTGTTGCATCTCTCTTTTTGGCAAAATTAATATCTTACTTCTTTAATAAATCAGCGGTCGATATAATAAGTTTATATGGGAATTTAGAGTCCAAGGAATGTCGAATGCGATCATACCAGCACTAACGCACCGGATCCCATCAGATCTCCGAAGTCTAGCGTGCTTGGGCGAGAGTAGTACTAGGATGGGTGACCCCCTGCAAAGTCCTCGTGTTGCATCCTTTTTGGCTTAACACCATTCGTTTGACATGTCACAACACCTCTACCCGCGAAAATACATAAGATCAAAAGAGGAATGTCGCGTAAAACGGATATATGAGCGTAAACGTACGTCGTTTTAAGGTTTTACAATTTGGGACCAAAATCGGAAAGAGGAAAGGTAATAAGGGAATTCAGAGTGCAAGGAATGTCGGATGCGATCATACCAGCACTAACTCACCGGATCCCATCAGAACTCCGAAGTTAAGCGTGGTGCTTGGGCGAGACTGGTACTAGGATGGGTACCCCCTGGGAAGTCCTCGTGTTGCATCCCTCTTTTTGGCAAAATTAATATCATACATCTTTAATAAATCGTCGGTAGATGTAATATGTTTATAAGGGAATTTAGAGTGCAAGAAATGTCCGATGCAATCATACCAGCACTAACTCACCGGATCCCACCGAAACTCTGAAGTTAAGCGTGCTTGAGTAAGAGTAGTACTAGGATGGGTGACCCCCTGGGAAGTCATCGTGTTACATCCCTCTTTTAGGCAAAATTAATATCTTACTTCTTTAACAAATCAGCGGTAGATATAATAAGTTTATAAGGGAATTAAGAGTGCAAGGAATGTCGGATGAGACCACACCACCACTAACGCACCGGATCCCATCAAACTCTGAAGCTAAGCGTGATAGGGCGAGAGTAGTACTAGGATGGGTGACCCCGTTGAAGTCCTCGTGTTGCATCCCTCTTTTTGGATTAACACCGTTCGCTTGACATCTCACTACGCCTCTGCCTCGAAGGCGTCATCCGTATGAAGGTCTAGTTGCGATGTCGTCGTTCCATAAGGCCTAGTGCGATAGGCATGCCGAGCCCTCTAATTGTGATATTATCGCCGAGCGCGGCTTTTTTTTATTGGTCAACACTTTTGCCCGAGAAAATACATAAGATCAAAAGAGGAATGTCGCGTAAAACTGATAAATGACGTAAATGTACGCCGTTTTAAGGTTTTACACATTGGGACCAAAATCGGAAGGAGGAAGAGTAATAAGGGAAATTAGAGTGCAAGGAATGTCGGAAGCGATCTTACCAGCACTAACGCACTGGATCCCATCATAACTTCGAAGTGAAGCGTGCTAGGGCGAGAGTAGTACTAGGATGGGTGACCCCCTGGGAAGTCCTCGTGTTGCATCCCTCTTTTTGGCAAAATTAATATCTTACTTCTGTAATAAGTTTGCGGTAGATATATTAAGTTTATTAGGGAATTTAGAGTGCAAGGAATGTCGATTGCGCTCATACCAGCACTAACGCACCGTATCCCTTCAGAACTCCAATTTTAAACGTGCTTGGGCGAGAGTAGTACTCGGATGGGTGAACGCTGGGAAGTCGTCGTGTTGCATCCCTCTTATTGGCTTAACACCGTTGCACTTGACATGTCACTACGCCTCTGCCTCAAACGGCATTCCGTAAGACGGTCTAGTTGCGATGTCGCCATTCCATGCGGCCTAGTGTGATAGGCATGCAAGGCACTCTAATTGTGATATTTTCTGCGAGCGTGGCTTGTTGTTATTGGTCAACGCTTTTGCCCGCGAAAATACATAAGATCAAAAGCGGAATGTCGCGTAAAACGGATAAATGAGCGTAAATGTACGTCGTTTTGAGGTTTTAAATTTTGGGACCAAAATCAGAAGGAGGAAAGGTAATAAGGGAATTTAGAATACAAGGAATATCGGATGCGATCATACCAGCACTGACGCACCAGATCCCATCAGAACTCCGAAGCTACGCGTGCTAGGGCGAGAGTAGTACTAGGATTCGTGACCCCCTGGGAATTTCTCGTGTTGCATCCCTCTTTTTGGCTTAACACCGTTGCACTTGACATGTCACTACGCCTCTGCCTCGAAGGCGGCATCCGTAAGACGGTCTTGTTGCGATGTCGCCATTCCATGCGGACTAGTGCGATAGGCATGCCGGGCCCTCTAATTGTGATATTATCGGCGAGCGTGGCTTGTTGTGATAGGTCAACGCTTTTGCCCGCGAAAATACATAAGATCAAAAGCAGAATGTCGCATAAAACGGATAAATGAGCATAAATGTACGTCGTTTTAAGGTTTTAAATTTTGGGACAAAAATCGGACGGAGGAAAGGTAATATGGGAATTTATAATGCAAGGAATGTCGGATGCGATTATACCAGCATTAATGCACCGGGTCCCATCAGAACTCCGAATTCAAGCATGCTTGGGCGAGAGTAGTACTAGGATGGGTGACCCCCTGCGAAGTCCTCGTGTTGCATCCTTTTTTGGCTAAATACCGTTCGCTTGACATGTCACTACGCCTCTGCCCGCAAAAATACATAAGATCAAAAGAGGAATGTCGCGTAAAACAGATAAATGTGCGTAAATGTACGTCGTTTTAAGGTTTACACTTTGGGACTAAAATCGGAAAGAGGAAAGCTAATAAGGGAATTTAGAGTGCAAGGAATGTCGGATGCGATCTTACCAGCACTAACTCGCCGGATCGCATTTGAACTCCGAAGTTAAGCGTGCTTGGGTGAGAGTACTACTAGGATGGATGACCCCCTGGGAAGTCCTCGTGTTGAATCCCTCTTTTTGGCTTAACACCGTTGCACTTGACATGTCACTACGCCTCTGCCTCGAAGGCGTCATCCGTAAGATGGTCTAGTTGCGATGTCGCCGTTCCATGCGGCCTAGTGCAATAGGCATGACAGGCCCTCTAATTGTGATATTATCGCCGAGCATGGCTTGTTGTTATTGGTGAACGCTTTTGCCCGCGAAAATACATAAGATCAAAAGAGGAATGTCACGTAAAACGGATTAATGATCGTAATGTACGTCGTTTTAAGGTTTTAAACTTTGGGACCAAAATCGGAAGGAGGAAAGGTAATAAGGGAATTTAGAATGCAAGGAATGTCGGATGCGATAATACCAGCTTTTACGCACCGGATCCCATCAAAACTCCGAAGTTAAGCGTGCTTGGGCGAGAGTAGTACTAGGATGGGTGACCCCTTGGGAAGTCCTCGTGTTGCATCCCTCTTTTAGGAATAATTAGTATCTTACTTCGTTAATAAATCGGCAGTAGATATAATAAGTTTATAGGGGAATTTAGAGTGCAAGGAATGTCGGATGCGATCATACCAGCACTAACGCACCGGATCCCATCAGAACCCCAAGTCAAGCGTGCTCGGGCGAGAGTAGTACTTAGATGGGTGACCCCTTTGAAGTCCTCGTGTTGCATCCCTCTTTTTGGCAAAATTAATATCTTACTTCTTTAATAAATCGGCGGTAGATATAATAAGTTTATAAGGGAATTTAGAGTGCAATGAATGTTGGATGCGATCATACCAGCACTAACGCACTGGATCCCATCAGAACTCCGAAGTGAAACGTGCTTGGGCGAGAGTAGTACTAGGATGGGTGACCCCCTGGGAAGTCCTCGTGTTGCATCCCTCTTTTTGGTAAAATTAATATCTTACTTCTGTAATAAATCAGCGGTAGATATAATAAGTTTATAAGGGAATTTTGAGTGGAAGGAATGTCGGATGCGATCATATCAGTACTAACGCACCGGATCCCTTCAGAACTCTGATGTTAAGCATGCTTGGGCGAGAGTAGTACTCGCATGGGTGACCCCTGGGAAGTCATCGTGTTGCATCCCTCTTTTTGGCTAAACACCGTTGCACTTGACATGTCACTACGCCTCTGCCTCGAAGGCGGCATCCGTAAGACGGTCTAGTTGCGATGTCGTCATTCCATGCGGCCTAGTGCGATAGGCTTGCCGGGCCCTCTAATTATGATATTATCGGCGAGCGTGGCTTGTTGTTATTGGTAAACGCTTTTGCCCGCGAATATACATAAGATCAAAAGCGTAATGTCGCGTAAAACAGATAAATGAGCGTACATCTACGTCGTTTTAAGGTTTTACACTTTGGGACCAAAAGCGGAAGGAGGAAAGGTAATAAGGGAATTTAGAATGCAAGGAGTGTCAGATGCGATCATGCTAGAACAAACATACCGGATCCCATCAGAACTCCGTAGATAAGCGTGCTTGGGCGAGAGTAGTACTAGGATGGGTGACCCCCTGGGATGTCTTCGTGTTGCATCCCTGTTTTTGGCTTAACACCGTTGCACTTGACATGTCACTACGCCTCTGCCTCGAAGGCGGCATCCTTAAGACGGTCTAGTTGCATCCCTCTTATTGGCTTAACACCGTTCGCTTGACATGTCACTACGCCTCTGTCCACGAAAATACATAAGATAAAAATAGGAATGTCGCGTAAAACGGATAAATAAGCATAAATGTACGTCATTTTAAGGTTTTTCACTTTGTGACAAAAAGCGGAAGGAGGAAAGGTAATAAGGAAAATTAGAGTGCAAGGAATATCGGATGTGATCATACCAGCACAAATGCACCGGATCCCTTCAAAACTCCGAAGTCAAGCGTGCTTAGGCGAGAGTAGTACTAGGATGGGTGACCCCCTTGGAAGTCCTCGTGTAGCATCCTTCTTTTTGGCAAAATTAATATTACTTCTTAAATAAATCAGCGTTAGATATAACAAGTTCAAAAGGAATTGAGAGTGCTAGGAATGTCGGATGCGATCATACCATTACGAAATCACCGGATCCCATCAGAACTCCGAAGTCAAGCATGCTCGAGCGAGAGTAGTACTAAAATTAATATCTTACTTCTTTAATAAATCGGCGGTAGATATAATAAGTTTATAAGAGAATTTAGAGTGCAAGGAATATCGGATGCGATCATACCTGCACTAACGCACCGAATCCCATTAGAACTCCGAAGATAAGGGTGCTTGGGAGAGAGTAGTACTAGGATGGGTGACCCCCAGGGAAGTCCTCGTGTTGCATCCCTCTTTTTGGCTTAACACCGTTGCACTTGACATTTCACTACGCCTCTGGTCGCGAAAATGCATAATATCAAATGAGGAATATCGCGTAAAACGGATAAATGAGCGTAAATTTGCGTCGTTTTAAGGTTTTACACGTTGGGACCAAAATCGGAACGAGGAAATGTAATATGGAAATCTAGAGTGCAAGGAATGTCAGATGCGATCATACCAGCACAAATGCACTGGATATCATAAGAACTCCGAAGTTAAACGTGCTTCGGTCAGAGTAGTACTAGGATGGGTGACCTCCTGGGAAGTCCTCGTGTTGCATCCCACTTTTTGTCTTAACACTGTTGCATTTGACCTGTCACTACGCCTCTGCCTCGAAGGGGTCACCAATAACAACAAGCCGGATCAATAGCATCCAGCACTAACGCACCGGATCCCATCAAAACTCTGAATTTAAGCGTGCTTGGGCGAGAGTAGTACTAGGATGTGTGACCCCCTGGGAAGTCCTCGTGTTGCATCCCTCTTTTTGGCTTAACACCGTTGCACCTGACATGTCACTACGCCTCTGCCTCGAAGGCGGCATCTGTAAGACGTTCTAGTTGCGATGTCGCCGTTCCATGCGGCCTAGTGCAATGGGCATGCCGGGCCCTCTAATTGTGATACTATCAGCGAGCACGGCTTGTTGTTATTGGTCGATGCTTTTTCTCGCGAAAATACATAAGATCAAAAGAGGAATGTCGCGTAAAACGGATAAATGAGCGAAAATGTACGTCAATTAAAGGTTTTACACTTTGGGACCAAAAGCGGAAGGAGGAAAGGTAATAACAGAATATAGAGTGTAAGGAATGTGGGATGCGATCATACCAGCACTAACGCAGCGGAACCTATCAGAACTCCGAAGTCAAGCGTGCTTGTGCGAGAGTAGTACTAGGATGGGTGACCCCCTGGGAAATCCACACGTTGCATCATTCTTTTTGGCAAAATTAACATCTTACTTCTTTGATAAATCGGCGGTAGATATAATAAGTGCATAAGGGAATTTAGAGTGCAAGGAATGTTGGATGCGATCATACCAACACTAATGCACCGGATCCCATCAGAACTCCGAAGTGAAACGTGCTTGGGCGAGAGTAGTACTAGGATGGGTGACCCCCTGGGAAGTCCTCGTGTTGCACCCCTCTTTTTGGCTTACCACCGTTGCACTTGACATGTCACTACGCCTCTGCCTCGAAGGCGGCATCCGTAAGACGGTCTAGTTGCGATGTCGCCGTTCCTTGCGGCCTAGTGCGATAGGCATGCCGTGCCCTCTAATTCTGATATTATCGGCGAGCGCGGCCTGTTTTATTGGTCAACGCTTTTGCCCGCGAAAATACATAAGATCAAAAGATGAATGTCGCATAAAACAAATAAATGAGCGAAAATGTACGTCGTTTTAAGGTTTTACACTTTGGGACAAAAAATAGAAGGAGGAAAGGTAATAAGGGAATTTTCAATGCAAGGAATAGCAGATGCAGTCATACCAGCACAAAACGCACCGGTTCCGAAGTTAAGCATGCTTGGGCGAGAGTAGTACTAGGATGGGTGACCCCCTAGGAAGTCCTCGTGTTGCATCTCTCTTTTTGGCTTAACACCGTTGCACTTGACATATCACTACGCCTCTGCCTTGAAGTCAGTATCCGTAAGACGGTCTAGTTGCGATATTGCCGTTCCATGCGGCCTAGTGCGATAGGCATGCCGGGCCCTCTAATTGTTATATTATCGGCGAGCGCTGCTTGTAGTTATTGGTCAACTCTTTTGCCCGCGAAAATATATAAGATCAAAAGAGGAATGTCGCGTAAAACGGATAAATGAGCATAAATGTACGACGTTTTAAGGTTTTACACTTTGCGACAAAAAGCGGAAGGAGGAAAGGTAATCAGGGAATTTAGAATGCAAGGAATGTCGGATACGATCATACCAGCACTAACGTACCGGTTTCCATCAGAACTCCGAAATTAAGCGTGCTTGGGCGAGAGTAGTACTAGGATGGGTGACTTCCTGGGATGTCCTCGTGTTAAATCCCTTTTCTTGGAAAAATTAATATCTTACTTCTTTAATAAATTGGCGGTAGATTTAATAAGTTTGTAAGAGAATTTAGAGTGCAAGAATGTCGGATGCGATCATACCAGCACTAACACACCAGATCCCATTAGAACTTCGAAGTTAAGCGTGCTTGGGCGAGAGTAGTACTAGCATGGGTGACCCCCTGGGAAGTCCTCGTGATGCATCCCTCTTTTTCTCTTAACACTGTCGCACTTGACATGTCACTACGCCTCTGCCTCGAAGGCGTGACCAATAACAACAAGCTGGATCAATCGCATACAGCACTAACGCACCGGATCCCATCAGAACTTCGAAGTTAAGCGTGCTTGGGCGAGAGTAGTACTAGGATGGGTAACCCCCTGGGAAGTCCTCGTGTTGCATCCCTCTTTTTGGAAAAAATTAATAATAAATCGGCGGTAGATATATGAAGTATATAAGGGAATTTAGAATGCAAGGAATGTCGGATGCGATCATACCAGCACTAACGCACCGGATCCCATCAGAACTCCGAAGTTAAGCGTGCTAGGACGAGAGTGGTACTAGGATGGGTGACCCCCTGGGAAGTCCCCGTGTTGGATCTCTCTTTTTGGCAAAATTAATATCTTACTTCTTTAATAAATCGGCGGTAGATATATTAAGTTTATAAGGGAATTTAGAGTGCAAGGAATGTCCGATACGATCATACCAGCACTAACGCACCGGATCCCTTCAGAACTCCGAAGTTAAGCGTGCTTGGCCGAGAGTAGTACTTGGATGGGTGATCCTCTTGGAAGTCGTCGTGTTGCATCCCTCTTTTTGGCTTAACACCGTTGCACTTGACATGTCACTATGCCTCTGCCTCGAAGTCGGCATCCGCAAGACGGTCTAGTTACGATGTCGCCGTTCCATGCGGCCTAGTGCGATAGGCATGCCGAGCCCTCTAATTGTGATATTATAGGCCAGCGCGTCTTGTTGTTATTGGTCAACGCTTTTGCCCGCAAAAATACATAAGATCAAAAGAGGAATGTCGCGTAAAACGGATTAATGAGCTTAAATGTACGTCGCTTTAAGGTTATACACTTTGGGACCAAAACGGATGGAGGAAAGGTAATAAGGGAATTTAAATGCAAGAAATGTCGGATGCGATCATACCAGCACTAACGCACCGGTTCTCATCAGAACTCCGAAGTTAAGCGTGCTTGGGCGAGAGTAGTACTAGGATGGGTGACCCCTGCTAAGTCTTTCTGAGTTACATTCCTCTTTTTGGAAAAGTAATATCTTACTTCTTTAATTAATCGACGGTAGATATAATAAGTTTATATGGGAATTTAGAGTGCAATGAATGTTGGATGCGATCATACTAGCACTAACGCACCGGATCCCATCAGAACTCTGAAGTCAAGCGTGCTTGGGCGAGAGTAGTACTAGGATGGGTGACCCCTGGGAAGTCCTCGCGTTGTATCCCTCTTTTTGACTTAACACCGTTCGCTTGACATGTCACTACGCCTATGCCCGCGAAAATACATCAGATCAAAAGAGGAATGTCGTGTAAAACGGATAAATGAGCGTAAATGTACGTCGTTTTAAGGTTTTACACTTTGGGACCAAAATCCGAAGGAGGAAGGTAATAAAGGAAATAAGAGTGGAAGGAACGTCGGATGCGATCATACCAGCACTAACGCACAGGATCTCATAAGAACTCCGATGTTAAGCGTGTTTGGGCGAGAGTAGTACTAGGATGGGTGACCCCCTCGGAAGTCCTCGTGTTGCATTCCCTCTTTTTGGCTTAGCAACGTTGCACTTTACATGTCACTACGCCTCTGTCTCGAAATCGTCATACGTAAGACGGTCATGTTGCGATGTCGCCGTTCCATGTGGCCTAGTGCGATAGGCATGCCGGGCCCACTAATTGTGATATTATCGCCGAGCGCGGCTTGTTGTTATTGGTCAACGCTTTTGCCCGCAAAATACATAAGATCAAAAGAGGAATGTAGCGTAAAACGGATAAATGAGCGTAAATGTACGTCCTTTTAAGGTTTTACACTTTGGGACCAAAATCGGAAGGAGGAAAGGTAATAAGGGAATTTAGAATGCAAGGAATATCGGATGCGATCATACCAGCAGTAATGCACTGGTTCCCATCAGAACTCCCAAGCTAAGCGTGCTTGGGCGAGAGTAGTACTAGGATGGGTGACCCCCTGGGAAGTCCTCGTTTTGCATCCCAATTTTTGGCTTAACACCATTGCACTTGACATGTCACTACGCCTCTGCCTCGAAGGCGTCATCCGTAAGACGGTCTAGTTGCGATGTCGCTGTTCCATGCGGCCTAGTGCGATAGGCATGCCTGGCCCTCTAATTGTGATATTATCGGTGAGCGTGGCTCGTTGTTACTGGTCAATGCTATTGCCCGCGAAAATACATAAGATCAAAAGAGAAATGTCACGTATATCGGATAAATGAGCGTAAATGTACGTCGTTTTAAGGTTTTACACTTTGGGACCAAAATCGGAAGGAGGAAACGTAATAAGGGAATTTAGAATGCAAGGAATGTTGGATGCGATCATACCAGCACAAATGTACCGGTTCCCATCAGAACTTCGAAGTCAAGCGTGCTTGGGCGAGAGTTGTACTAGGATGGGTGACCCCCTGGGAAGTCCTCGTGTTGCATCCCTATTTTTGGCAAAATTAATATCTTACATCTTTAATAAATCGGCGGTAGATATAATAAGTTTATAAAGTAATTTAGAGTGCAAGGAATGTCGGATGCGATCATACCAGCACTAACGCACCCGATCCCATCAGAACTCTGAAGTTAAGCGTGCTCTGGCAAGAGTAGTACTAGGATGAGTGACCCCCTGTGAAGTCCTCGTGTTGCATCACTCTTTTTGGCTTAACACCATTCGTTTGACATGTCACTACGCCTCTGCCCGTGAAAATACATAAGATCAAAAGAGGAATGTCACGTAAAACGGATAAATGAGCGTAAATGTACGTCGTTTTAAGGTTTTACACTTTGTGACCAAAATCGGAAGGAGGAAAGGTAATAAGGGAATTTAGAGTGCAAGGAATGTCGGATGCGATCATACCAGCATTAACGCACCGGATCCCATCAGACTCCGAAGTGAAGCGTGTTTGGGCGAGAGTTGTACTAGGATGGTTGACCCCCTGGGAAGTCATCGGCGGTAGATATAATAAGTTTATAAAGTAATTTAGAGTGCAAGGAATGTCGGATGCGATCATACCAGCACTAACGCACCCGATCCCATCAAAACTCTGAAGTTAAGCGTGCTCTGGCAAGAGTAGTACTAGGATGAGTGACCCCCTGTGAAGTCCTCGTGTTGCATCACTCTTTTTGGCTTAACACCATTCGTTTGACATGTCACTACGCCTCTGCCCTCGAAAATACATATATCAAAAGAGGAATGTCGCGTAAACGGATAAATGAGCGTAAATGTACGTCTTTTTAAGGTTTTACACTTTGGGACAAAAATCGGAAGGAGGAAATGTAATAAGGGAATTTAGAGTGCAAGGAATGTCGGATGCGATCATACTAGCACTAACGCACCGGATATCATTAGAACTTTGAAGTTAAGCGTGCTTGGGCGAGAGTAGTACTAGGATCGGTGACCCCCTGGGAAGTCCTCGTGTTGCATCCCTCTCTTTGGCTTAACACCGTTGCACTTGACATGTCAATAAACCTCTGCCTCGAAGGCGGCATACGAAAGACGGTCTAGTTGCGACATCGCCGTTCCATGGGGCATAGTGCGATAGGCATGCCGGGCCCTCTAATTGTGATATTATCGGCGAGCGCGACTTGTTGTTATTGGAAAAATTGATATCTTATTTCTGTAATAAATCGGCGGTAGATATAAAAAGTTTATAAAAGAATTTAGAGTGCAAGTAATGTCATATGCGATCATTCCAGCACTAATGCACCGGATCCCATCAGAACTCTGAAGTTAAGCGTGCTTGGGCAAGATTAGTACTAGGATAGGTGACCCCCTAAGAAATCCTCGTGTTGCATCCCTCTTTTCTGCAAAATTAATATCTTACTTATTTAATTAATCGGCGGTAGATATAATAAGTATATAAGAAAAATTAGAGTGCAAGGAATGTCTGATGCGATCATACCAGCACTAACGCACCGAATCCCTTAGAACTCCGATGTTAAGCGTGCTTGGGAGAGAGTAGTACTAGGATGGGTGACCCCCTGGGAAGTCCTCGTGTTGCATCCCTCTTTTTTGCATTATTAATATCTTATTTCTGTAATAAATCCACGGTAGATATAATAAGTTTATAAGGGAATTTAGAGTGCAAGAAATGTCGGATGCGATCATACCAGCACTAACGCACCGGATCCCATTAGAACACCGAAGTTAAGCGTGCTTGGGCGAGAGTATTACTAGAATGGGTGACCCCTTTGGAAATCCTCTTGTTGCATCCCTCTTTTTGGCAAAATTGATACCTTACTTCTTTAATAAATCGGCGGTAGATATAATAAGTTTAAAAGGGAATTTAGAGTGCAAGAAATGTTGGATGCGATCATACCAGCACGAATGCACCGGATCCCATCAGAACTCCGAAGCTAAGCGTGCTTGGGCAAGAGTAGTACTAGGATGGGTGACCCCCTGGGAAGTCCTCGTGTTGCATCCCTCTTTTTGGCTTAACACACTTGACATGTCACTACGCCTTTACTTCGAAGGCGGCATCTGTAAGACGGTCTAGTTGCGATGTCGCCGTTCCATGCGGCCTATTGCGATAGGCATGCCGGGCCCTCAAATTGTGATATTATCGGCGAGCGCGGCTTGTTGTAATTGGTCAACACCTTTTCCCGCGAAAATACATAAGATCAATAGAGAAATGTTGCGTAAAATGGAAAATGAGCGTAAATGTACGTCGTTTTAAGTTTTTGAACTTTGGGACCAAAAGCAGAAGGAGGAAAGATAATAAGGGAATTTAGAGTGCAAGGAATGTTGGATGCAATCATACCAGCACAAACGCACCGGATCCCATCAGATCTCCGAAGTTAAATGTACTTGGGCGAGAGTAGTACTAGGACGGGTGACCCCCTGGGAAGTCCTCGTGTTGCATCCCTCTTTTTCTCTTAACACCGTTTCACTTGACATGTCACTACGCCTCCGCCTCGAAGGCGGCATCCGTAAGACGGTCTGGTTGCGATGTCGCCGTTCCATGTGGCCTAGTGGGATAGGCATGTCGGGCCCTCTAATTGTGATATTATCGACGAGCGCGGCTTGTTGTAATTGGTCAACGCTTTTGCCCGCGAAAAAATACATACGATCAAAAGAGGAATGTCGCGTAAAACGCATAAGTGAGCGTAAATGTACGTCGTTTTAAGGTTTTACACTTTGGGACCTTAATCGGAAGGAGGAAAGGTAATAAGGGAATTTAGAATGCAAGGAATGGCGGATGTGGTCATACCAGCACTAACGCTTCGGTTCCCATCAGAACTCCCAAGTTAAGCGTGCTTGGGAGTAGTACTAGTATGGGTGACCCCCTGGGAAGTCCTCGTGTTACATCCCTCTTTTTGGCAAAATTAATATCTTACTTCTTTAATAAATCGGCGGTAGATATAATAAGTTTATATGGGAATTTAGAGTGCAAGGAATGTCGGATGCGATCATACTAGCACTAACGCACCGGATATCATTAGAACTCTGATGTTAAGCGTGCTTGGGCGAGAGTAGTACTAGGATGGGTGACCCCCCGGGAAGTCCTCGTGTTGAATCCCTCTCTTTGGCTTAACACCGTTGCACTTGACATGCCACTACGCCTATGCCTCGAAGGCGGCATCCGTAAGACGGTCTGGTTGCGATGTCGCCATTCCATGCGGCCTAGTGGGATAGGCATGTCGGGCCCTCTAATTGTGATATTATCGACGAGCGCTGCTTGTTGTAATTCGTCAATGCTTTTTCCCTCAAAAAAACATAAGATCAAAAGAGGAACGACACGTTAAACGGATAAATGAGCAGAAATGTACGTCGTTTTAAGGTTTTACACTTTGGGACAAAAAGCGGAAGGAGGAAAGGTAATAAGGGAATTTAGAGTGCAAGGAATGTCAGGTGCGATCACACCAGCACTAGTGCACTCCAGAACTCCGATGTTAAGCGTGCTTTGGGGAGAGTAGTACTAGGATGGGTGACCCCCCGGGAAGTCATTGTGTTGCATCCCTCTTTTTGGCATAAAACCGTTGCGCTTGACATGTCACTACGCTATGCCTCCAAGGCGGCATTCGTAAAACAATCTAGATACAATGTCGTCGTTCCATGCGGCCTAGTGCGATAGGCATGCCGGGCCCTCTAATTGTGATATTATCGGCGAGCGCGTCTTGTAGCTATTGGTCACGCCTCTGCCCGCGAAAATACATACGATCAAAAGAGGAATGTCCCGTAAACGGATAAATGAGCGTAAATGTACGTCTTTTTAAGGTTTTACACTTTGGGACAAAAATCGGAAGGAGGAAATGTAATAAAGGAATTTAGAGTGCAAGGAATGTCGGATGCGATCATACTAGCACTAACGCACCGGATATCATTAGAACTTTGAAGTTAAGCGTGCTTGGGCGAGAGTAGTACTAGGATTGGTGACCCCCTGGGAAGTCCTCGTGTTGCATCCCTCTCTTTGGCTTAACACTGTTGCACTTGACATGCCACTACGCCTATGCCTCGAAGGCGGCATCCGTAAGACGGTCTGGTTGCGATGTCGCCGTTCCATGCGGCCTAGTGGGATAGGCATGTCGGGCCCGCTAATTGTGATATTATCGGCGAGCGCGGCTTGTTGTAATTGGTCAATGCTTTTTCCCTCGAAAAAACATAAGATCAAAAGAGGAATGACACGTATAACGGATAAATTAGCGTAAATGTACGTCGTTTTAAGGTTTTACACTTTGGGACCAAAAGCGGAAGGAGGAAACGTAATAAGGGAAATTAGAGTGCAAGGAATGTCGGGTGCGATCATATCAGCACTAGCGCACTCCAGAACTCCGAAGATAAGCGTGCTTTGGCGAGAGTAGTACTAGGATGGGTGACCCCCCCGGGAAGTCCTCGTGTTGCATCCCTCTTTTTGGCATAAAGCCGTTGCGCTTGACATGTCACTACGCTATGCCTCGAAGGCGGCATTCGTAAAACAATCTAGATACAATGTCGCCTTTCCATGCGGCCTAGTGCGATAGGCATGCCGGGCCCTCTAATTGTGATATTATCGGCGAGCGCGACTTGTTGCTATTGGTCACGCCTCTGCCCGCGAAAATACATAAGATCAAAAGAGGAATGTCGCGTAAACGGATAAATGAGCGTAAATGTACGTCTTTATAAGGTTTTACACTTTGGGACAAAAATCGGAAGGAGGAAATGAAATAAGGGAATTTAGAGTGCAAGGGATGTCGGATGCGATCATACTAGCACTAACGCACTGGATATCATTAGAACTCTGAAGTTAAGTGTGCTTAGGCAAGAGTAGTACTAGGATGGGTGACCCCCTGGGAAGTCCTCGTGTTGCCTCCCTCTCTTTGGCTTAACTCCATTGCACTTGACATGCCACTACGCCAATGCCTCGAAGGCGGCATCCGTAAGACGGTCTGGTTGCGATGTCGCCGTTCCATGCGGCCTAGTGGGATAGGCATGTCGGGCCCTCTAATTGTGATATTATCGACGAGCGCGGCTTGTTGTAATCGGTCAATGCTTTTTCCCTCGAAAAAACATAAGATCAAAAGAGGAATGACACGTAAAACGGATAAATGAGCGTAAATGTACGTCGTTTTAAGGTTTTACACTTTGGGACCAAAAGCGGAAGGAGGAAAGGTAAGGGAATTTAGAGTGCAAGGAATGTCGGGTGCGATCATACCAGCACTAGCGCACTCCAGAACTCCGAAGTTAAGCGTGCTTTGGTGAGAGTAGTACTAGGATGGGTGACCCCCCGGGAAGTCCTCGGATTGAATCCCTCTCTTTGGCTTAACACCGTTGCACTTGACATGCCACTACGCCTATGCCTCGAAGGCGGCATCCGTAAGACGGTCTGGTTGCGATGTCGCCGTTCCATGCGGCCTAGTGGGATAGGCATGTCGGGCCCTCTAATTGTGATATTATCGACGAGCGCGGCTTGTTGTAATTCGTCAATGCTTTTTCCCTCAAAAAAACATAAGATCAAAAGAGGAACGACACGTTAAACGGATAAATGAGCAGAAATGTACGTCGTTTTAAGGTTTTACACTTTGGGACAAAAAGCGGAAGGAGGAAAGGTAATAAGGGAATTTAGAGTGCAAGGAATGTCAGGTGCGATCACACCAGCACTAGTGCACTCCAGAACTCCGATGTTAAGCGTGCTTTGGGGAGAGTAGTACTAGGATGGGTGACCCCCCGGGAAGTCATTGTGTTGCATCCCTCTTTTTGGCATAAAACCGTTGCGCTTGACATGTCACTACGCTATGCCTCCAAGGCGGCATTCGTAAAACAATCTAGATACAATGTCGTCGTTCCATGCGGCCTAGTGTGATAGGCATGCCGGGCCCTCTAATTGTGATATTATCGGCGAGCGCGTCTTGTAGCTATTGGTCACGCCTCTGCCCGCGAAAATACATACGATCAAAAGAGGAATGTCCCGTAAACGGATAAATGAGCGTAAATGTACGTCTTTTTAAGGTTTTACACTTTGGGACAAAAATCGGAAGGAGGAAATGTAATAAAGGAATTTAGAGTGCAAGGAATGTCGGATGCGATCATACTAGCACTAACGCACCGGATATCATTAGAACTTTGAAGTTAAGCGTGCTTGGGCGAGAGTAGTACTAGGATTGGTGACCCCCTGGGAAGTCCTCGTGTTGCATCCCTCTCTTTGGCTTAACACTGTTGCAGTTGACATGCCACTACGCCTATGCCTCGAAGGCGGCATCCGTAAGACGGTCTGGTTGCGATGTCGCCGTTCCATGCGGCCTAGTGAGATAGGCATGTCGGGCCCGCTAATTGTGATATTATCGGCGAGCGCGGCTTGTTGTAATTGGTCAATGCTTTTTCCCTCGAAAAAACATAAGATCAAAAGAGGAATGACACGTATAACGGATAAATTAGCGTAAATGTACGTCGTTTTAAGGTTTTACACTTTGGGACCAAAAGCGGAAGGAGGAAACGTAATAAGGGAAATTAGAGTGCAAGGAATGTCGGGTGCGATCATACCAGCACTAGCGCACTCCAGAACTCCGAAGATAAGCGTGCTTTGGCGAGAGTAGTACTAGGATGGGTGACCCCCCCGGGAAGTCCTCGTAATGCATCCCTCTTTTTGTCATAAAGCCGTTGCGCTTGACATGTCACTACGCTATGCCTCGAAGGCGGCATTCGTAAAACAATCTAGATACAATGTCGCCTTTCCATGCGGCCTAGTGCGATAGGCATGCCGGGCCCTCTAATTGTGATATTATCGGCGAGCGCGACTTGTTGCTATTGGTCACGCCTCTGCCCGCGAAAATACATAAGATCAAAAGAGGAATGTCGCGTAAACGGATAAATGAGCGTAAATGTACGTCTTTATAAGGTTTTACACTTTGGGACAAAAATCGGAAGGAGGAAATGAAATAAGGGAATTTAGAGTGCAAGGGATGTCGGATGCGATCATACTAGCACTAACGCACTGGATATCATTAGAACTCTGAAGTTAAGTGTGCTTAGGCAAGAGTAGTACTAGGATGGGTGACCCCCTGGGAAGTCCTCGTGTTGCCTCCCTCTCTTTGGCTTAACACCATTGCACTTGACATGCCACTACGCCAATGCCTCGAAGGCGGCATCCATAAGACGGTCTGGTTGCGATGTCGCCGTTCCATGCGGCCTAGTGGGATAGGCATGTCGGGCCCTCTAATTGTGATATTATCGACGAGCGCGGCTTGTTGTAATCGGTCAATGCTTTTTCCCTCGAAAAAACATAAGATCAAAAGAGGAATGACACGTAAAACGGATAAATGAGCGTAAATGTACGTCGTTTTAAGGTTTTACACTTTGGGACCAAAAGCGGAAGGAGGAAAGGTAAGGGAATTTGGAGTGCAAGGAATGTCGGGTGCGATCATACCAGCACTAGCGCACTCCAGAACTCCGTAGTTAAGCGTGCTTTGGTGAGAGTAGTACTAGGATGGGTGACCCCCCGGGAAGTCCTCGTGTTGAATCCCTCTCTTTGGCTTAACACCGTTGCACTTGACATGCCACTACGCCTATGCCTCGAAGGCGGCATCCGTAAGACGGTCTGGTTGCGATGTCGCCGTTCCATGCGGCCTAGTGGGATAGGCATGTCGGGCCCTCTAATTGTGATATTATCGACGAGCGCGGCTTGTTGTAATTGGTCAATGCTTTTTCCCTCAAAAAACATAAGATCAAAAGAGGAACGACACGTAAAACGGATAAATGAGCAGAAATGTACGTCGTTTTAAGGTTTTACACTTTGGGACAAAAAGCGGAAGGAGGAATGGTAATAAGGGAATTTAGAGTGCAAGGAATGTCAGGTGCGATCATACCAGCACTAGTGCACTCCAGAACTCCGAAGTTAAGCGTGCTTTGGGGAGAGTAGTACTAGGATGGGTGACCCCCCGGGAAGTCCTCGTGTTGCATCCCTCTTTTTGGCATAAAACCGTTGCACTTGACATGTCACTACGCTATGCCTCCAAGGCGGCATTCGTAAAACAATCTAGATACAATGTCGTCATTCCATGCGGCCTAGTGCGATAGGCAAGCCGGGCCCTCTAATTGTGATATTATCGGTGAGCGCGGCTTGTTGCTATTGGTCACGCCTCTGCCCGCAAAAATACATATATCAAAAGAGGAATGTCGCGTAAACGGATAAATGAGCGTAAATGTACGTCTTTTTAAGGTTTTACACTTTGGGACAAAAATCGGAAGGAGGAAATGTAATAAGGGAATTTAGAGTGCAAGGAATGTCGGATGCGATCATACTAGCACTAACGCACCGGATATCATTAGAACTTTGAAGTTAAGCGTGCTTGGGCGAGAGTAGTACTAGGATCGGTGACCCCCTGGGAAGTCCTCGTGTTGCATCCCTCTCTTTGGCTTAACACCGTTGCACTTGACATGCCACTACGCTTATGCCTCGAAGGCGGCATCCGTAAGACAGTCTGGTTGCGATGTCGCCGTTCCATGCGGCCTAGTGGGATAGGCATGTCGGGCCCGCTTATTGTGATATTATCGGCGAGCGCGGCTTGTTGTAATTGGTCAATGCTTTTTACCTCGAAAAAAAATAAGATCAAAAGAGGAATGACACGTAAAACGGATAAATTAGCGTAAATGTACGTCGTTTTAAGGTTTTACACTTTGGGACCAAAAGAGGAAGGAGGAAAGGTAATAAGGGAACTTATAGTGCAAGGAATGTCGGGTGTGATCATACCAGCACTAGCGCACTCCAGAACTCCGAAGTTAAGCGTGCTTTGGCGAGAGTAGTACTAGGATGGGTGATCCCCTGGGAAGTCCTCGTGTTGCATCCCTCTTTTTGGCATAAAACTGTTGCACTTGACATGTCACTGCGCTATGCCTCTAAGGCGGCATTCGTATAACAATCTAGATACAATGTCGCCTTTCCATGCGGCCTAGTGCGATAGGCATGCCGGGCCCTCTAATTGTGATATTATCGGCGAGCGCGGCTTGTTGCTATTAGTCACGCTTTTACCCGCGAAAATACATAAGATCAAAAGAGGAATGTCGCGTAAATCGGATAAATGAGCGTAAATGTACGTCGTTTTAAGGTTTTACACTTTGGGAAAAAAATCGGAAGGAGGAAATTTAATAAGGGAATTTAGAGTGCAAGGAATGTCGAATGCAATCATACTAGCACTAACGCACCGGATATCATTAGAACTCTGAAGTTAAGCGTGCTTGGGCGAGAGTAGTACTAGGATGGGTGACCCCCTGGGAAGTCCTCGTGTTGCATCCCTCTCTTTGGCTTAACACCGTTGCACTTGACATGCCACTAAGCCTATGCCTCGAAGGCGGCATCCGTAAGACGGTCTGGTTGCGATGTCGCCGTTCCATGCGGCCTAGTGCGATAGGCATGTCGGGCCCTCTAATTGTGATATTATCGGCGAGCGCGGCTTGTTGTTATTGGTCAATGCTTTTTCCCTCGAAAAAACATAAGATCAAAAGAGGAATGACACGTAAAACGTATAAATGAGCGTAAATGTAGGTCGTTTTAAGGTTTTACACTTTGGGACCAAAAGCGGAAGGAGGAAAGGTAATAGGCAATTTAGAGTGCAAGGAATGTCGGATGCGATCATACCAGCACTAACGCACTGGATCCTATCAGAACTCCGAAGTGAAGCGTGCTTGGGCGACAGTAGTACTAGGATGGGTGATCCCCTGGGAAGTCCTCGTGCTGTATTCCTCTTTTTGGCTTAACACCGTTGCACTTGACATGTCACAATGCCTCTGCCTCGAAAGTGGCATCCGTAAGACGGTCTAGTTGCGATATCGCGGTTCCATATGGCCTAGTGCAATAGGAATGTTGGGCCCTCTAATTGTGATATTATCGACGAGTGCGGCTTGTTGTTATTGGCAAAATTAATATCTTATTTCTATATTAAATCTGCGGTAGATATAATAAGTTTATAAGGGAATTTGGAGTGGAAAAATGTCGGATGCGATCATACCAGCACTAACGCAACTGATCCCATCAGAACTCTGAAGTTAAGTGTGCTTCGGCGAGAGTAGTAATAGGATGGGTGACCCCCTGGGAAGTCCTCGTGTTGTATCCCTCATTTTGGCTTAACACCGTTGCACTTGACGTGTCACTACGCCTCATCCTCAAAGGCTGCATCGGTAAAACGGTATATATCATTATTATATTAGAGGTATGAAATAAGCGACATTCCTTATTATACTAAGGTCATATGTATTTATAGGGCATCCGTAAGACGGTCTAGTTGCAATGTCGCTGTTCCATGTGGCCTAGTGCGATAGGCATGCCAGGCCCTCTATCATCGGCCAGCACGGCTTGTTGTTATCGGTCAACGTTATTGCCCGCGAAAATACATAAGATCAAAAGAGGAATGTCGCGTAAAACAGATACATGAGCATAAATGTACGTCGTTTTAAGGTTTTACACTTTGGGACAAAAAGCGGAAAGAGGAAAGGTAGTACGGGAATTTAGAGAGCAAAGAATGTCAGATGCGATCATACTAGCTCTTTCGCACCGGATCCCATTAGAACTCCGAAGTTAAGCGTGCTTGGGCGAGAGTAGTACTAGGATGGGTAACCCCCTGGGAAGTCCTCGTGTTGCATCCCTCTTTTTGCCTTAACACCGTTGCACTCGACATGTCAATACGCCTCTGCCTCGAAGGCGTGACCAATAACAACAAGCCGGATCAATCGCATCCAGCACTATCGCACCGGATCCCATCATAACTCCGAAGTTAAGCATGCTTGGGCGAGAGTAGTACTAGGATGGGTGACCCCCTGGGAAGACCTCATGTTGCATCCCTCTTTTTGGCTTAACACCGTTGCACTTGACATGTCACTACGCCTCTGACTCGAACTAGGCATCCGTTAGACGATCTAGTTGCGATATCGCTGCTCCATGTGGCCTAGTGCGATAGGCATGTCGGGCCCTCTAATTGTGATATTATCTGCGAGCGCGGCTTGTTGTTATTGGTCAACTCCTTTACCTGCGAAAATACATAAGATCAAAAGAGGAACGTCCCGTAAAACGGATAAATGAGCGTAAATGTACGTCGTTTTAAGGTTTTACACTTTGGGACCAAAAGCGGAAGGAGGTAGGGAATAAGGGAATTTAGAGTGCAAGTAATGTCGATACGATCATACCAGCACTAACGCACCGTATCCCATTAGAACTCCGAAGTTTAGCGTGCTTTGGCGAGAGTTGTACTAGGATGGGTGACCCCTTGGGAAGTCCTCGTGTTGCATCCCTCTTTTTGTCCTAACACCGTTGCACTTGACATGTCACTACGCCTCTGCCTCGAAGGCTGCATCCGTAAAACGATATATATCATTATTATATTAGAGGTATGAAATAAGCGACATTCCTTATTATACTAAGGTCTTATGTATTAATAGGGCATCCGTAAGACGGTCTAATTGCGATGTCGCCGTTCCATGTGGCCTAGTGCGATAGGCATGCCGGGCCCTCTAATTGTGATATCATCGGTGTGCGCGGCTTGTTGTTATTTGTCAACGCTTTTGCCCGCGAAAATACATAAGATCAAAAGAGGAATGTCCCGTAAAACAAATATATGAGCGTAAATGTACGTCATTTAAAGGTTTTACACTTTGGGACAAAAAGCGGAAGGAGGAAAGGTAATAAGGAAATTTAGAGGTCAAGGAATGTCGGATGCGATCAGACCTGCACTTTCGCACCGGATCCCATTTGAACTCTGAAGTTATGCGTGCTCGGGCGAGAGTAGTACTAGGATGGGTGACTCCCCGGGAAATCCCCATGTTGCATCCCTCTTTTTGGTTAACACTATTGCACTTGACATGTCACTACACCTCTATCTTGAACGCATGACCTATTACAACAAGCCAGATCAATCGCATCCAGCACAAACGCACCGGATCCCATCAGAACTCCGACGTTAAGCGTTCTTGGGCGAGAGTAGTACTAGGATGGGTGACCCTGTGAAGTCCTCGTGTTGCATCCCTCTTTTTGGCTTAACACCGTTGCACTTGACATGTCACTGCGCCTCTGCCTCGAAGTCGGCATCCGTAAGACAGTCTAGTTGTGATATCGCCGTTCCATGCAGCCTAGTGCGATAGGCATGCCAGGCCCTCTAATTGTGATATTATTGGCAAGCGCGGCTTGTTGTTATTAGTCAATGCTTTTGCCCGCGAAAATATACAAGATCAAAAGAGGAATGTCGCGTAAAACGGATAAATGAGCGTAAATGTACGTCGTTTTAAGGTTTTACACGTTGGGACCAAAAGCGGAAGGAGGAAAGGTAATAAGGGCATTTAGAGTGCAAGGAATGTCGGATGCCATCATACCAGCACTAACGCACTGGATCCCATCAAAACTCCGAAGTTAAGCGTGCTTGGGCGAGAGTAGTACTAGGATGGGTGACCCTAGGAAGTCCTCATGTTGCATCCCTCTTTTTGGCTTAACACCGTTGCACTCTACATGTCACTACGCCTCTGCCTCGAAGGCGTGACCAATAACAACAAGCCGGATCAATCGCATCCGGCACTAACGCACCGGATCCCATCATAATTCCAAAGTTAAGCGTGCTTGGGCGAGAGTAGTACTAGGATGGGTGACCCCCTGGGAAGTCCTCATGTTGCATCCCTCTTTTTGGCTTAACACCGTTGCACTTGACATGTCACTAAGCCTCTGCCTCGAAGGTGTCATCCGTAAGACGGTCTAGTTGCGATGTCGCCGTAACATGTAGCCTAGTGCGATTAGCATGCCGCGCCCTCTAATTGTGATATTATCGGCGGGCGCAGCTTGTTGTTATTGGTCAACGCTTTTGCCCGTGAAAATACATATGATCAAAAGAGGAATGTCGCGTAAAACGGATAAATGAGCGTAAATGTACGTCGTTTTAAGGTTTTACACTTTGGGACCAAAAGCGGAAGGAGGAAAGGTAATAAGGGAATTTAGAGTGTATGGAATGTTGGATGCGATCTTACCAGCATAAACGCACCGGATCCCATCAGAACTCCGAAGTTAAGCGTGCCTGGACGAGAGTAGTACTAGGATGGGTGACCCCCTGGAAAATCCTCGTGTTGCATCCCTCTTTTTGGCATATCACCGTTGCACTTTACATGTCACTATGCCTCTGCCTCGAAGGCAGCATCCATAAAACGGTCTAGATGCGACGTATCATGCAGCCTAGTGCGATAGGCATGCCGGGCCCTCTAATTGGGATATTATCGGCGAGCGTGGCTTGTTGTTATTGGTTAACGCTTTTGCCCGCGAAAATACATAATATCAAAAAAGGAATGTCGAGTAAAACGGATAATTGAGCGTAAATGTACATCGTTTTATGGTTTTACACTTTGGGACCAAAAGCGGAAGGAGGAAAGATAATAAGGAAATTTAGAGTGCAAGGAATGTCGGATGTGATCATACCAGCACAAACGCACGGCATCCCATCAGAACTCCGAAGCTAAGCGTGCTTGGGCGAGAGTTGTACTAGGATGGGTGACCCCCTGGGAAATCCTCGTGTTGCATCCCTTTTTTTGGCTTATCACCGTTGCACTTTACATGTCACTACGCCTCTGCCTCGAAGGTAGCATCCGTAAAACGGTCTAGATACGATGTCGATGTATCATGCGGCCTAGTGCGATAGGCATGCCGAGCCCTCTAATCGTGATTTTATCAGCGAGCGCGGCTTGTTGTTATTGGTCCACGCTTTTGCCCGCGAAAATACATAATATCAAAAGAGGAATGTCGCGTAAAACGAATAAATGAGCTTAAATGTATGTCGTTTTAAGGTTTTACACTTTGGGACCACAAGCGGAAGGAGGAAAGGTAATAAGGAAATTTAGAGTGCAAGGAACGTCGGATGCGATCATACCAGCACTAACGCACCGCATCCCATCTGAACTCCGAAGCTAAGCGTGCTTAAGCGAGAGCAGTACTAGGATGGGTGACCCCCTGGGAAGTCCTCGTGTTGCATCCCTCTATTTGGAAAAATTAATATCTTATTTCTGTAATAAATCGGCGGTAGATATAGTATGTTTATAAGGGAATTTAGAGTGCAAGGAATGTCGTATGCGATCATACCAGCACTAACGCACCGGATCCATCAGAACTCCGATGTTAAGCGTGCTTAGGCGAGAGTAGTACTAGGATGGGTGACCCCCTAGGAAGTCCTCGTGTCGCATCCCTCTTTTTGGCTTAACATCGTTGCACTTGGCATGTCACTACGCCTGTGCCTCGAAGGCGGCATCCGCAAGACGGTCTAGTTGCGATGTCGCCGTTCCATGCGTCCTAGAGCGATAGGCAAGCCGGGCCCTCTAATTGTGATATTATCGGCGAGCGCGGCTTGTTGTAATTGGTCAACGCATTTGCTCTCAAAAATACATAAGATCAAAAGAGGAATGTCGCGTAATATGGATAAATGAGCGTAAATGTACGTCGTTTTAAGGTTTTACACTTTGGGACCAAAAGCGGAACGAGGAAAGGTAATAAGGGAATACAAAGTGCAAGGAGTGTCGGATGCGATCATACTAGCACTAACGCACCGGATCCCATCAGAGCTCCGAAGTGAAGCGTGCTTGGGCGAGAGTAGTACTAGGATGGGTGACCCCCTGGGAAGTCCTCGTGTTGCATCCCTATTTTTGGCGTAACACCATTGCACTTGACATGTCACTACGCCTCTGCCTCGAAGGCGGCATCTGTAAGACGGTCTATTTGCGATGTCGCCGTTTCATGCGGCCTAGTGCGATAGGCATGCCGGCCCTCTAATTGTGATATTATCGGCGAGCGCGAGTTGTTGTTATTGGCAAAATTAATATCTTATTTCTGTAATAAATCGGCGGTAGATATAGTAAGTATACAAGGGAATTTAGAGTGCAAGATCCCATCAGAACTCCGAAGTCAAGCGTGCTTGGGCCAGAGTAGTACTTGGATGGGTGACCCCGTGGGTTGTCCTCGTGTTTTATCCCTCTTTTTGGCTTAACACCTTTGCACTTGACGTGTCACTACGCCTCTGCCTCGAAGGCAGCATCCGTAAAACGGTATATATCATTATTATATTAAAGGTATGAAATAAGCGACATTCCTTATTATACTAAGGTCTTATTTATTTATAGGGCATCTGTAAGATGGTCTAGTTGCGATGTCGCCATTCCATGTGGCCTAGTGCAATAGTCATGCCGGGCCCTCTAATATTGATATTATCGGCGAACGCGGACTGTTGTTATTGGTCAACGCTTTTGCCCGCGAAAATACATAAGATCAAATGAGGAATGTTGCGTAAAACGGATAAATGAGCGTAAATGTACGTCGTTTTAAAGTTTTACACTTTGGGACCAAAAGCGGAAGGAGGAAAGGTAATAAGGGAACTTAGAGTGCAAAGTATGTCGGTTGCGATCATACCAGCACTTACGCATTCGATTTCATCAAAACTCCAAAGTTAAGCGAGCTTGGGCGAGAGTAGTACTTGGATGGGTGACCCCCTGGGAAATCCTTGTGTTGCATCCCTCTTTTTGGCTTAACACCGTTGCACTTGAAATGTCACTACACCTCTGCCTCGAAGGGGTGACCAATAACAATAAGCCAGATCAATCACATCCAGCACAAAAGCACCGGATCCCATCATAACTCCGAAGGTAAGCGTGCTTGGGCGAGAGTTGTACTAGGATGGGTGACCCCCTAGGAAGTTCTCGTGTTGCATCCCTCTTTTTGGCTTAACACCGTTGCACTTGACATGTCACTAAGCCTCTGCCTCGAAGGCGGCATGAATAAGACGGTCTATTTGCGATGTCGCCGTTTCATGCGGCCTAGTGCGATAGGCATGCCGGGCCCTCTAATTGTGATAATATCGGCGAACGCGACTTGTTGTTATTGGAAAAATTAATATGTTATTTCTGTATTAAATCGGCGGTAGATATAGTAAGTCAATAAGGGAATTTAGAGTGCAAGGAACGTCGGATGCGATCATACTAGCACAAATGCACCGGATCCCATCAGAACTCCGAAGTCAAGCATGCTTGGGCGAGAGTAATACTAGGATGGGTGACCCCCTAGGAAGTCCTCGTGTTGTATCCCTCTTTTTGGCTTAACACCTTTCCACTTGACGTGTCACTACGCCTCTGCCTTGAAGGCAGCATCCGTAAAACGGTATATATCATTATTATATTAAAGGTATGAAATAAGCGACATTCCTTATTATACTAAGGTCTTATGTATTAATAGGGCATCTGTAAGATGGTCTAGTTGCGATGTCGCCATTCCATGCGGCCTAGTGCGATAGTCATGCCGGGACCTCTAATATTGATATTATCGGCGAACGCGGATTATTGTTATTGGTCAACGCTTTTGCCCGCGAAAATAGATAAGATCAAATGAGGAATGTTGCGTAAAACGGATAAATGAGTGTAAATGTACGTCGTTTTAAGGTTTTACACTTTGGGACCAAAAGCGGAAGGAGGAAAGGTAATAAGGGAATTTAGAGTGCAAAGAATGTCGGATGCGATCATACCAGCACTTACGCACCGGATCCCATCAGAACTCCGAAGTTAAGCGAGCTTGGGCGAGAGTAGTACTAGGATGGGTGACCCCCTGGGAAATCCTCGTGTTGCATCCCTCTTTTTGTCTTAACACCGTTGCACTTGACATGTCACTACGCCTCTGCCTCGAAGGCGTGACCAATTACAACAAGCCAGATCAATGGCATCCAGCACAAACGCACCGGATCCCATCAGAACTCCAAAGTTAAGCGTTCTAGGGCGAGAGTAGAACTAGGATGGGTGACCCTGGGAATTCCTCGTGTTGCATCCCTCTTCTTGGCTTAACACCGTTGCACTTGACATGTCACTACGCCTCTGCCTCGAAGTCGGCATATGTAAGACGGTCTAGTTGCGATATCGCCGTTCCGTGCAGCCTAGTGCGATAGGCATTCCAATCCCTCTAATTGTGATATTATTGGCGAGCGCGACTTGTTGTTATTGGTCAACGCTTTTGCCCGCGAAAATACACAAGATCAAAAGAGTAATGTCGCGTAAAACAGATAAATGAGCGTAAGTGTACGTCAATTTAGGGTTTTACACTTTGGGACCAAAAGCGGAAGGAGGAAAGGTAATAAGGGAATTTAGAGTGCAAGGAATGTCGGATGCGATCATACCAACACAAATGCACCGAATCACATCAAATCTCCGAAGTTAAGCGTGGTTGGGCGGGAGTAGTACTAGGATGGGTGACCCCCTAGGAAGTCCTCGTGTTGCATCCCTCTTTTTCTCTTAACATCGTTGCACTTGACATGTCTCTACGCCTCTGCCTCAAAGGCGGCATTCGTAAAATGGTCTAGATGCGATGTCACCGTTCTATGCGGCCTAGTGCTGTAGGCATGCCGGGCCCTCTAATTTTGATATTATCGGCGAGCGCGGCTTGGTGTCATTGGTTAATACTTTTGCCTGCGAAAAATACATAAGATCGTAACAGGAATGTCACATAAAACGGATAAATGAGCGTAAATGTACGTCATTTTAAGGGTTTACACTTTGGGACCAAAATCAGAAGGAGGAAAGGTAATAAGGGAATTTAGAGTGCAAGGAATGTCGGATGCGATCATACCAGCACTAACGCACTAGATTCCATCAGAAATCCGAAGTAAAGCGTGCTTGGGCGAGAGTAGTACTAGGATGGGTGACCCCCTGGGAAGTCCTCGTGTTGCATCCCTCTTTTTGGCTTAACACCATTGCATTTGACATGTCACTACACCTCTGCCTCGAAGGCGGCATCCGTAAGACGGTCTAGTTGCGATGTCGCCGTTCCATGCGGCCTAGTGGGATAGGCATGCCGGGCCCTCTAATTTTGATATTGTCGGCGAGCGCGGCTTGTTGTTATTGGCAAAATTAATATCTTATTTCTGTAATAAATCGGTGGTAGATATGATAAGTTTATAAGGGAATTTAGAGTGCAAGGCATGTCAGATGCGATCATACCAGCACTAACGCACCGGGCACCACCAGAACTTCGAAGTGAAGCGTGCTTGGGCGAGAGTAGTACTAGGATGGGTGACCCCCTGGGAAGTACTCATTTTGTATCCCTCTTTTATGCTTAACACCGTTGCACTTGATATGTCACTACGCCTATGCCTCGAAGGGGGCATCCGTATAACGGTATATATCATTATTATATTAAAGGTATGAAAAAGTGACATTCCTTATTATTCTAAGGTCTTATGTATTTATGGGGCATCTGTATGAAGGTCTAGTTGCGATGTCGTCGTTCCATGCGGCCTAGTGCAATTGGCATGCCGGGCTCTCTAATTGTGATATTATCGGCGAGCGCTGCTTGTTGTTATTGGTCAATGCTTTTCCCCACGAAAATACATAAGATCAAAAGAGGAATGTCGCGTAAAACGGATAAATGTGCGTAGATGTACGTTGCTTTAAGGTTTTAATCTTTGGGACCTAAATTGGAAGGAGGAAAGGTAATAAGGGAATTTAGAGTGCAAGGAATGTCGGATGCGATCATACCAGCTCTTACGCACGAATCACATCAGAACTCCGAAGTCAAGCATGCTCGGGCGAGAGTACTACTAGGATGGGTGACCCCCTGGAAAGTCGTCGTGTTGCATCCCTCTTTTTGGCTTAACACCGTTGCCCTTGACATGTCACTACGCCTCTGCCTCGAAGGCCTGACCAATAACAACAAGCCGGATCAATCGCATCCAGCACTAATGCACCGATCCCATCAGAACTCCGAAGTTAAGCGTGCTTGGGCAAGAGTAGTACTAGGATGGGTGACCCCCTAGGAAGTCCTCATGTTGCATCCCTCTTTTTGGCTTAACACCGTTGCACTTGACATTTCACTACGCCTCTGCCCACGAAAATACATATGATCAAAAAAGGAATGTCGCGTAAAACGGATAAATGAGCGTAAGTGTACGTCAATTTTGGGTTTTACACTTTGGGACCAAAAGCGGAAGGAGGAAAGGTAATAAGGGAATTTAGAGTGCAAGGAATGTCGGATGCGATCATACCAGCACTAATGCACCGGATCACATCAGATCTCCGGAGTTAAGCGTGCTTGGGCGAGAGTAGTACTAGGATGGGTGACCCCCTGGGAAGTCCTCGTGTTGCATCCCTCTTTCTATTTTAACACCGTTGCACTTGACATGTCACTACGCCTCTGCTTCGAAGGAGGCATCCGTAAAACGGTATAGATGCGATGTCGCCATTCTATGCGGCCTAGTGCGATAGGCATGCCGGGCCCTCTAATTGTGATGTTATAGGCGAGCACGGCTTGTTGTTATTGGTCAACGCTTTTGCCCGCGAAAAATACATAAGATCGTAAGAGGAATGTCACGTAAAACGGACAAAATGAGCGTAAATGTACGTCATTTTAAGGATTTACACTTTGGGACCAATATCGGAAGGAGGAAAGGTAATAAGGGAATTTAGAGTGCAAGGAATGTCGGATGCGATCATACCAGCACTAACGCACTGGATTCCATCAGAACTCCGAAGTAAAGCATGCTTGGGCGAGAGTAGTCCTAGGATGGGTGACCCCCTGGGAAGTCCTCGTGTTGCATCCCTCTTTTTGGCTTAACACCGTTGCACTTGACATGTCATTATGCCTCTGCCTCGAAGGCGACATCTGTAAGACGGTCTAGTTGCGATGTCGCCATTCCATGCGGCCTAGTGCGATAGGCATGCCGGGCCCTCTAATTGTGATATTATCGGCGATCTCGGCTAGTTGTTATTGGCAAAATTAATATCTTATTTCTGTAATAAATCGACAGTAGATATAATAAGTTAATTAGGGAATTTAGAGTGCAAGGCATGTCAGATGCGATCATACCAGCACTAATGCACCGGATCCCATCAGAACTCCGAAGTGAAGTGTGCCTGGGCGAGAGTAGTAATAGGATGGTGGCCCCCTGGGAAGTCCTCATTTTGAATCCCTCTTTTTACCTTAACACCGTTGCACTTGATATGTCACTACGCCTATGCCTCGAAGGGGGCATCCATTAAACGGTATATATCATTATTATATTAGAGGTTTGAAAAAGCGACATTCCTTATTATACTAAGGTCTTATGTATTTATAGGGCATCCAAAAGACGGTCTAGTTGCGATGTCGTCGTTCCATGCGGCCTAGTGCAATAGGCATGTCGGGCTCTCTAATTGTGATATTATCATCGAGCACGGCTTGTTGTTATTGGTCAACGCTATTGCCCGCGAAAATAGATAAGATCAAAAGAGGAATGTCGCGTAAAACGGATAAATGAGCGTAGATGTACGTTGTTTTAAGGTTTTTAACTTTGGGACCAAAATTGGAATGAGGAAAGGTAATAAGGGAATTTAGAGTGCAAGGAATGTCGGATGCGATCATACAAGCAGCTACGCACCGAATTCCATCGGAACTCTGAATTCAAGCATGCTCGGGCTAGAGTAGCACTAGGATGGGTGACCCCCTAGGAAGTCCTCGTGTTGCATCCCTCTTTTTGGCTTAACACCGTTGCACTTGGCATGTCACTACGCCACTAGCTCGAAGGCGTGACCAATAACAACAAGCCGGATCAGTCGCATCCAGCACTAACGCACCACATCCCATCAAAACTCCGAAGTTAAGCGTGCTTGGGCAAGAGTAGTACTAGGATGGGTGACCCCCTGGGAAGTCCTCGTATTGCATCCCTCTTTTTGGCTTAAAACCGTTGCACTTGACATGTCACTACGCCTTTTCCTCGAAGTCGGCATCCGTAAGACGGTCTAGTTGCGATATCGCCGTTCCATGCGGCCTAGTGCAATAGGCATGCCGAGCCCTCTAATTGTGATATTATCGGCGAGCCCGGCTTGTTGTTATTGGTCAACGGTTTTTCCCGCAAAAATGCATAAGATCAAATGAGGAATGTCGCGTAAATGTACGTTGCTTTAAGGTTTTACACTTTGTGACCAAAAGCGGAAGGAGGAAAGGTAATAAGGGAATTTTGAGTGCAAGGAATGTCGGATGCGATCATACCAGCACAAACGCACCGGATCCCATCAGAACTCCGAAGTTATGCGTGCTTGGGCGAGAGTAGTACTAGGATGGGTGACCCCCTGGGAAGTCCTTGTGTTGCATCCCTCTTTTTGTCTTATCACCGTTGCACTTGACATGTCACTATGCCTCTTCCCGCGAAAATACATAAGATCAAAAGAGGAATGTCGCGTAAAACGGATAAATTAGCGTAAATGTACGTCGTATTAAGGTTTTACACTTTGGCACCAAAAGCGGAAGGAGGAAAGGTAATAAGGGAATTTAGAGTGCAAGGAATGTCGGATGCGATCATACCAGAACTAACGCACAGGATCCCATCATATCTCCGAAGTGAAGCGTGCTTGGGCAAGAGTAGTACTAGGATGGGTGGCCCCTTAGGAAGTCCTCGTATTGCATCCCTCTTTTTGTCTTAACACCTTTGCACTTGACAATTCACTACGCCTCTGCCTCGAATGCGGCATCCGTAAAACGGCCTAGATGCGATGTCGCCGTTCCATGCGGCCTAGTGTGATAGGCATGCCGGGCCCTCTAGTTGTGATATTATCGGCGAGCGCGGCTGGTTGTTATTGGTCAACGCTTTTTCCCGCAAAAATACATAAGATCAAAAGCGGAATGTCGCGTAAATTGGATAAATGAGTGTAAATGTACATTGTTTTAAGGTTTTACACTTTGGGACCAAAAGCGGAAGGAGGAAAGGTAATAAGGGAATTTTGAGTGCAAGGAATGTCGGATGCGATCATACCAGCACAAACGCACCGGATCCCATCAGAACTCCGAAGTTATGCGTGCTTGGGCGAGAATAGTACTAGGATGGGTGACCCCCTGGGAAGTCCTCGTGTTGCATCCCTCTTTTTGGCTTATAACCGTTGCACTTGACATGTCACTATGCCTCTGCCCGCGAAAATATATATGACCAAAAGAGGAATGTCGTGTAAAACAGATAAATGAACGTAAATGTACGTCGTATTAAGGTTTTACACTTTGGTACCAAAAGCGGAAGGATGAAAGGTAATAAGGGAATTTAGAGTGCAAGGAATGTCGGATGTGATCATACCAGCACTAACACACAGGATCCCATCATATCTCCAAAGTGAAGCGTGCTTGGGCAAGAGTAGTACTAGGATGGGTGACCCCCTGGGAAGTCCTCGTGTTGCATCCCACTTTTTGTTTTAACACCGTTGCACTTGACATGTCACTACGCCTCTGCCTGGAATGCGGCATCCGTCAAACGGCCTAGATGGGATGTCGCCGTTCCATGCGGACTAGTGTGATAGGCATGCCGGGCCCTCTAATTGTGATATTATCGTCGAGCTTGACTTGTTGTTATTGGCAAAATTAATATCTTATTTCTGTAATAAATCGGTGGTAGATATAATAAATTAATAAGGGAATTTAAAATGCAAGGAATGTCGGATGCGATCATACTAGCACTAACGCACCGGATCCCATCAGAACTCCGAAGTCAAGTGTGCTTGGGCGAGAGTAGTACTAGGATGGGTGACCCCCATGGAAGTACTCGTGTTGTATCCGTCCTTTTGGCTTATCACCTTTGCACTTGACATGTCACTACGCCTCTGCCTAGAAGGCAGCATCCGTAAAATGGTATATATCATTATTATATTAAAGGTATTAAATAAGCGGCATTCCTTATTATACAAAGGTCTTATGTATTTATAGGGCATATGTAAGATGGTCTAGTTGCGATGTCGCCATTCCATGCGGCCTACTGCGATTGTCATGCCGGGCCCTCTAATATTGATATTATCGGCGAACGCGGCTTGTTGTTATTGGTCAACGCTTTTGCCCGCGAAAATACATAAGATCAAATGAGGAATGTTGCGTAAAACGGATAAATGAGCGTAAATGTACGTCATTTTAAGGTTTTACACTTTGGAACAAAAAGCAGAAGGAGGAAAGGTAATAAGGGAATTTAGAGTGCATGGAATGTCGGATGCGATCATTCCAGTACTTACGCACCGGAACCCATCTGAATTTCGAAGCAAAGCTAGCTTGGGCGAGAGTAGTACTACGATGGGTGACCCCCTGGGAAATCCTCGTGTTGCATCCCTCTTTTTGGCTTAACACTGTTGCACTTGACATGTCACTACGCCTTTACCTCGAAGGGTTGACCAATAACAACAAGCCAGATCAATCACATCCAGCACAAACGCACCGGATCCCATCATAACTCCGAAGTTAAGCGTTCATGGGCGAGAGTAGTACTAGGATGGGTGACCCCATGGGAAGTCCTGTTGCATCCATCTTTTTGGCTTAACAGCGTTGCACTTGACATGTCACTACGCCTCTGCCTCGAAGTCGGCATCCATATGACAGTGTAGTTGCGATATCGCCGTTCCGTGCGGCCTAGTGCGAGGCATGCCGGGCCCTCAAATTGTGATATTATTGGCGAGCGCGGCTTGTTGTTATTGGTCAACGCTTTTGCCCGTGAAAATACATAAGATCAAAAGAGGAATGTCGCGTAAAACGGATAAATGAGCGTAAATGTACGTCGTTTTAAGGTTTTACACGTTGGGACCAAAAGCGGAAGGAGGAAAGATACTAGGGGAATTTAGAGTGCAAGGAATGTCAGATGCCATCATACCAGCACGAACGCACTCGATCCCATCAAAACTCCGAAGTTAAGCGTGCTTGGGCAAGAATAGTACTAGGATGGGTGACCCCCTAAGAAGTCTTCATGTTGCATCCCTCTTTTTGGCTTAACACCGTTGCACTTGACATTTCACTTCGCCTTTGCCTGCGAAAATACATTAGATCAAAATAGGAATGTCACGTAAAACGGATAAATGAGCGTAAGTGTACGTCAACTTAGGGTTTTACACTTTGGTACCAAAAGCGGAAGGAGGAAAGGTAATGAGAAAATTTAGAGTGCAAGGAATGTCGGATGCGATCATACCAGCACTAATGCACCAGATCACATCAGATCTGTGACGTTAAGCGTGCTTGGGCGAGAGTAGTACTAGGATGGGTGACCCCCTGGGAAGTCCTCGTGTTGCAGCCCTCTTTTTTGCTAAACACCATTGCACTTGACATGTCACTACGCCTCTGCCTCGAAGGCGTGACCAATAACAACAAGCCGGATCAGTCGTATCCAGCACTAATGCACCGGATCCCATCAGAACTCCGAAGTTAAGCGTGCTTGGGCGAGAGTAGTACTAGGATGGGTGACCCCCAGGGAAGTCCTCGTGTTGCATCCCTCCTTTTGGCTTAACACCGTTGCACTTGACATGTCACTACGCCTCTGCCTCGAAGGCGGCATCCGTAAGACGGTCTAGTTGTGATGTCGCCGTTCCATGCGGCCTAGTGTGATAGGCATGCCGGGCCCTCTAATTGTGATATTATCGTCGAGCGCGACTTGTTGTTATTGGAAAAATTAATATCTTATTTCTGTAATAAATCGGTGGTAGATATAATAAGTTAATAAGGGAATTTAGAGTCCGAGGAATGTCGGATGCGATCATACTAGCACAAATGCACCGTATCCCATAAGAACTCCGAAGTCAAGCGTGCTTGGGCGAGAGTAGAACTAGGATGGGTGACCCCCTGGGAAGTCCTCGTGTTGTATCCCTCTTTTTGGCTTAACACCTTTGCACTTGACATGTCACTACGCCTCTGCCTCGAAGGCAGCATCCGTAAAACGGTATATATCATTATTATACTAAAGGTATGAAATAAGCGACATTCCTTATTATACTAGGGTCTTATGTATTTATAGGGCATCTGTAAGATGGTCTAGTTTCGATGTCGCCATTCCATGCGGCCTAGTGCGATAGTCATGCCGGGCTCTCTAATATTGATAATATCGGCGAACGCGGCTTGTTGTTATTGGTCAACGCTCTTGCCCACGAAAATACATAAGATCAAATGTGGAATGTTGCGTAAAACGGATAATGAGCCTAAATGTACGTCGTTTTAAGGTTTTACACTTTGGGTCCAAAAGCGGAAGGAGGAAAGGTAATAAGGGAATTTAGAGTGCAAGAAATGTCGGATGGGATCATTCCAGCACTTACACGCCGGGTCCCATCAGAACTCCGAAGCTAAGCGAGCTTGGGCGAGAGTAGTACTAGGATGGGTGACCCCCTGGGAAATCCTCGTGTTGCATCCCTCTTTTTGGCTTAACATTGTTGCACTTGACATGTCACTACGCCTCTGCCTCGAAGGCGTGACCAGTAACAACAAGCCAGATCAATCGTATCCAGCACAAACGCACCGGATCCCATCAGAACTCCGAAGTTAAGCGTTCTTGGGCGAGAGTAGTACTAGGATGGGTGACCCCATGGGAAATCCGCGTGTTGCATCCCTCTTTTTGGCTTAACAACGTTGCACTTGACATGTCACTACGCCTCTGCCTCAAAGTCGGCATCCGTAAGACGGTCTAGTTGCGATAACGCCATTCCGTGCGGCCTATTGTGATTGGCATGCCGGGCCCTCAAATTGTGATATTATTGGCGAGTGTGGCTTGTTGTTATTGGTCAACGCTTTTGCCCGCGAAAATACATAAGATCAAAAGAGGAATGTCGCGTATAACGGATAAATGAGCGTAAATCTACGTTGTTGTAAGGTTTTACACGTTGGGACCAAAAGCGTAAGGAGGAAAGGTAATAAGGGAATTTAGAGTGCAAGGAATGTCGGATGCCTTCATACTAGCACTAACACACTGGATTTTATCAAAACTCCAAAGTTAAGCGTGCTTGGGCGAGAGTAGTACTAGGATGGGTGACCCCCTAGGAAGTCCTCATGTTGCATCCCTCTTTTTGGCTTAACTCCGTTGCATTTGACATTTCACTACGCCTCTACCCGCGAAAATACATAAGATCAAAAGAGGAATGTTGCGCAAAACAGATAAATGAGCGTAAGTGTACGTCAATTTAGGGTTTTACACTTTGGGACCAAAAGCGGAAGGAGGAAAGGTAATAAGGGAAATTAGAGTGCAAGGAATGTCGGATGCGATTATACCAGCACAAATGCACCAGATCACATCAGATCTCCGAAGTTAAGCGTGCTTGGGCGAGAGTAGTACTAGAATGGGTGACCCCGTGGGAAGTCCTCGTGTTGCATCCCTCTTTTTGTCTTAACACCGTTGCACTTGACATGTCACTACGCCTCTGCCTCGAAGGTTGCATCCGTAAAACGGTCTAGATGCGATGTCGCCGTTCTATGCGGCCTAGTACGATAGGCATGCCGGGCCCCCTAATTGTGATATTATCGGCGAGCGCGGCTTGTTGTTATTGGTCAACACTTTTGCCCGCGAAAAATACATAAGATCGTAAGAGGAATGTCACGTATAACGGATAAATGAGCGTAAATATACGTCATTTTAAAGATTTACACTTTGGGACCAAAATCGGAAGGAGGAAAGGTCATAAGAGAATTTAGAGTGCAAGCAATGTCGGATGCGATCATACCAGCACTAACGCACTGGATTCCATCAGAACTCCGAAGTAAAGTGTGCTTGGGCGAGAGTAGTACTATGATGGGTGACCCCCTGGGAAGTCCTCGTGTTGCATCCCTCTTTTTGGCTTAACACCGTTGCACTTGACATGTCACTACGCCTCTGCCTCGAAGGTGGCATCCGTAAGACGGTCTAGTTGCGATGTTGCAGTTCCATGCGGCCTAGTGCGATAGGCATGCCGGGCCCTCTAATTGTGATATTATCGTCGAGCGCGGCTTGTTGTTATTGGCAAAATTAATTTCTTATTTCTGTATTAAATCTGCGGTAGATATAATAAGTTTATAAGGGATTTTAGAGTGCAAGGCATGTCAGATGCGATCATACCAGCACTAACGCACCAGATCCCATTTGAACTCCGAAGTGAAGCGTGCCTGGGCGAGAGTAGTACTAGGATGGGAGACCCCCTGGGAAGTCCTCATTTTGTATCCCTTTTTTTTGCATAACACCGTTGCACTTGATATGTCACTACGCCTATGCCTCGAAGGGGGCATCCGTATATCGGTGTATATCATTATTATATTAAAGGTATGAAAAAGCGAAATTCTTATTATACTATGGTCTTATGTATTTATTGGGCATACGTAAGACGGTCTAGTTGCGATGTCGTCGTTCCATGCGGCCTAGTGCAATAGGCATGCCGGGCTCTCTAATTGTGATATTATCGGCGAGCGCGGCTTGTTGTTATTGGTCAACGCTTTTGCCCGTGAAATTACATAAGATCAAAAGAGGAATGTTGCGTAAAACTAATAAATGAGCGTAGATGTACGTTGTTTTAAGGTTTTAAACTTTGGGACCAAAATTGGAAGGAGGAAAGGAAATAAGGGAATTTGGAGTGCAAAGAATGTCGGATGCAATTATACAAGCACTTACGCACCGAATCCCATCAGAACTCCGAAGTCAAGCATGCTCGGGCGAGAGTAGCACTAGGATGGGTGACCCCCTGGGAAGTCCTCCTGTTGCATCCCTCTTTTTGGCATAACACCGTTGCACTTGACAAGTCACTACGCCTCTGCCTCGAAGGCGTGACCAATAACAACAAGTCGGATCAATCGCATCCAGCACTAACGCACCGCATCCCATCAGAACTCTGAAGTTAAGCGTGTGGGTGACCCCCTGGGAAGTCCTCGTGTTGCATCCCTCTTTTTTGCTTAAAACCGTTGCACTTGACATGTCACTACGCCTTTTCCTCGAAATCGGCATCCGTAAGACAGTCTAGTTGCGATATCGGCGTTCCATGCAGCCTAGTGCGATAGGCATGCCAGGCCCTCTAATTGTGATATTATCGGCGAGCGCGGCTTGTTGTTATTGGTCAACGCTTTTGCCTGGGAAACTACATAAGATCAAAAGAGGAATGTCGCGTAAAACGGATAAATGAGCGTAAATCTACGCCGTTTTAAGGTTTTACACTTTGGGACAAAAATCGGAAGGAGGAAAGGTAATAAGGGAATTTAGAGTGCAAGGAATGTCGGATGCGATCATACCAGTACTAACGCACCGGATCCCATTAGAACTCCGAAGGTAAGCGTGCTTGGGGGAGAGTAGTACTAGGATGGGTGACCCCCTGGGAAGTCCTCGTGTTGCATCCCTCCTTTTGGCTTATCACCGTTGCACTTGACAAGTCACTATGCCTCTGCCTCGAAGGAGGCATTCGTAAGACGGTCTAGTTGCGATGTCGCCGTTCCATGCGGCCTAGTGTGATAGGCATGTCGGGCCCTCTAATTGTGATATTATCGTCGAGCGCGACTTGTTGTTATTGGCAAAGTTATTATCTTATTTCTGTAATAAATCGGTGGTAGATATAATAAGTTAATCAGGGAGTTTAGAGTGCAAGGAATGTCGGATGCAATCATACTAGCACTAACGCACCGGATCCCATCAGAACTCCGAAGTCAAGCGTGCTTGGGCGAGAGTAGTACTAGGATGGGTGACCCCCTGGGAAGTCCTCGTGTTATATCCCTCTTTTTGGCTTAACACCTTTGCACTTGACATGTCACTACGCCTCTTCCTCGAAGGCAGCATACGTAAAGCGGTATATATCATTATTATATTAATGGTATGAAATAAGCGGCATTCCTTATTATACTAAGGTCTTATGTATTTATAGGGCATCTGTAAGATGGTCTAGTTGCCATGTCGCCATTCCATGCGGCCTAGTGCGATTGTCATGCCGGACCCTCTAATATTGATAATATCGGCGAACGCGGCTTGTTGTTATTGGTCAACGCTTTTGCCCGCGAAAATACATAAGATCAAATGACGAATGTTGCGTAAAACGAATAAATGAGCGTAAATGTACGTCGTTTTAAGGTATTACACTTTGGGACCAAAACCGGAAAGAGGAAAGGTAATAAGGGAAATTAGAGTTCAAGGAATGTCGGATGCGATCATTCCAGCACTTACGCACCGGATCCCATCAGAACTCCGAAGTTAAGAGAGCTTGGGCGAGAGTAGTACTAGGATGGGTGTCCCCCTGGGAAATCCTCGTGTTGCATCCCTCTTTTTGGCTTAACACCGTTGCACTTGACATGTCACTACGCCTCTGCCTCGAAGTCAGCATCTGTAAGACGGTCTAGTTGCGATATCGCCGTTCCTGCGGCCTGGTGTGATAGGCATGCCGAACCCTCAAATTGAGATATTATTGGCGAGCGCGGCTTGTTGTTATTGGTCAACGCTTTTGGCCGCGAAAATACATAAGATCAAAAGAGAAATGCCCTTAAAATGGATAAATGAGCGTAAATGTACGTCGTTTTAAGGTTTTACACGTTGGGACCAAAAGCGGAAAGAGGAAAGGTAATAAGGGAATTTAGAGTGCAAGGAATGTCGGATGCCATCATACCAGCACAAACGCACTGGATCTCATCAAAACTCCTAAGTTGAGCGTGCTTGGGCGAGAGTAGTACTAGGATGGGTGACCGCCTTGGAAGTCCTCATTTTGTATCCCTCTTTTTGGCTTATCACCGTTGCACTTGATATGTCACTGCGCCTATGCCTCGAAGGGGGCATTCGTAAATAGGTATATATCATTATTATATTAGAGGTATGAAAAAGTGATATTCTTATTATACTATGGTCTTATGTATTTATAGGGCATCCATAAGACGGTCTAGTTGCGATGTCGTCGTTCTAGGCGGCCTAGTGCAATAGGCATGCCGGGCTCTCTAATTGTGATATTATCGGCGAGCGCGGCTTGTTGTTATTGGTCAACGCTTTTGACGTGAAAATACATAAGATCAAAAGAGGAATGTCGCGTAAAACGGATAAATGAGCGTAAATGTACGTCATTTTAAGGTTTTACACTTTGGAACAAAAAGCAGAAGGAGGAAAGGTAATAAGGGAAATTAGGGTGCAAAGAATGTTGGATGCGACAATACAAGCACTTACGCACCGAATCCCATCAGAACTCCGAAGTCAAGCATGCTCGGGCGAGAGTAGTACTAGGATGGGTGACCCACTGGGAAGTCCTCGTGTTGCATCCCTCTTTTTGGCTTAAAACCGTTGTACTTGACATGTCACTACGCCTTTTCCTCGAAGTCGGCATCCGTAAGACGGTCTAGTTGCGATATCGCCGTTCTATGCGGCCTAGTGCGATAGGCATGCCGGGCCCTCTAATTGTGATATTATCGGCGAGCGCGGCTTGTTGTTATTGGTCAACGCATTTGCCCATGAAAATACATAAGATCAAATGAGGAATGTCGCGTAAAATGGATAAATGACCGTACATGTACGTCGTTTTAAGGTTTTACACTTTGGGACCAAAAGCAGAAGGAGGAAAGGTTATAAGGGAATTTAGAGTGCAAGGAATGTCGTATGCGATCATACCAGCACTAATGCATCGGATCTCATCAAAACTCCTTAGTTAAGCGCGCTTGGGTGAGAGTAGTACTAGGATGGGAAACCGCCTGAGAAATCCTCGTGTTTGGATCCCCATTTTTGGCATAACACCGTTGCACTTGACATGTCACTACGCCTCTGCCCGCGAAAATACATAAGATCAAAAGAGGAATGTCGCATAAAATAGATAAATGAGCGTAAATGTATGTCATTTTAAAGATTTACACTTTGGGACCAAAATCGGAAGAAGGAAAGGTAATAAGGGAAATTAGAGTGCAAGGAATGTCGAATACGATCATACTAGCACTAACGCACTGGATCCCATCTGAACTCCGAAGTAAAGCGTGCTTGGGCGAGAGTAGTACTAGGATGGGTGACCCCTGGGAATTCCTCGTGTTGCATCCCTCTTTTTGGCTTAACACCGTTGCACTTGACATGTCACGACGCCTCTGCCTCGAAGGCGGCATCTGAAAGACGGTCTAGTTGCGATGTCGTCGTTCCAGCCTAGTGCGATAGGCATGCCGGCCCCTCTAATTGTGATATTATCAGCGAGCGCGGCTTGTTGTTATTGGCAAAATTAATATCTTATTTCTGTAATAAAATAGCGGTAGATATAATAAGTTTATAGGGGAATTTAGAGTGCAAGGCATGTCAGATGCGATCATACCAGCACTAACGCACCGGATCCCATCAGAACTCCGAAGTGAAGCGTGCCTGGGCGAGAGTAGTACTAGGATGGGTGACCCCTTGGGAAGTCCTCATTTTGTATCCCTCTTTTTGGCTTAACACCGTTGCACTTGATATGTCACTACACCTATGCCTCGAAGGGGGCATCCGTAAAACGGTATATATCATTATTATATTAGAGGTATGAAAAAGCGACATTCCTTATTATACTAAGGTCTTATGTATTTATAGGGCATCCGTAAAACGGTCTAGTTGCGATGTCGTCGTTCCATGCGGCCTAGTGCAATAGGCATGCCGGGCTCTCTAATTGTGATATTATCGGCGAGCGCGGCTTGTTGTTATTGGTCAACGCTTTTGCCCGTGAAAATACATAAGATCAAAAGAGGAATGTCGCGTAAAACGGATAAATGAGCGTTGATGTACGTTGTTTTAAGGATTTAAACGTTGGGATCAAAATTGGAAGGAGGAAAGGTAATAAGAGAATTTAGAGTGCAAGGACTGTCGGATGCGATCATACCAGCACATACGCACCGAATCCCATCAGAACTCCGAAGTCAAGCATGCTCGGGCGAGAGTAGTATTAGGATGGGTGACCCCCTGGGAAGTCCTCGTGTTGCATCCCTCTTTTTGCCTTAACACCGTTGCACTTGACATGTCACTACGCCTCTGCCTCGAAAGCGTGACCAATAACAACAAGCAGGATCAATCGCATCCAGCACTAACGCACCGGATCCCATCAGAACTCCGAAGTTAAGCGTGCTTGGGCAAGAGTAGTACTAGGATGGGTGACCCCCTGGGAAGTCCTCGTGTTGCATCCCTCTTTTTGGCTTAAAACTATTGCACTTTACATGTCACTACGCCTTTTCCTCGAAGTCTGCATCCGTATGAGGGTCTAGTTGCGATATCGCCGTTCCATGCGGCCTAGTGCGATAGGCATGCCGGGCCCTCTAATTGTGATATTATCGGCGAGCGCGGCTTGTTGTTATTGGTCAACGCTTTTTCCCTCAAAAATACATAACATCAAAAGAAGAATGTCGCGTAAATTGGATAAATGAGCGTAAATGTACGTTGTTTTAAGGTTTTACACTTTGGGACCAAAAGCGGAAGGAGGAAAGGTAATAAGGGAATTTTGTGTGCTAGGAATGTCGGATGCTATCATACCAGCACAAACGCACCGGATCCCATCAGAACTCCGAAGTTTTGCGTGCTTGGGCGAGAGTAGTACTAGGATAGGTGACCCTTGGGAAGTCCTCGTGTTGCATCCCTCTTTTTGGCTTATCACCGTTGCACTTGACATGTCACTATGCCTCTGCCCGCAAAAATACATAAGATCAAAAGAGGAATGTCGCGTAAAACGGATAAATGAGTGTAAATGTACGCCGTATTAAGGTGTTACACTTTGGTACTAAAATCGGAAGGAGGAAAGGTAATATAGGAATTTAGAGTGCAAGGAATGTCAGATGCGATCATACCACACTAACGCACAGGATCCCATCATATCTCCGAAGTGAAGCGTGCTTGGGCAAGAGTAGTACAAGGATGGGTGAACCCCTGGGAAGTCCTCGTGTTGCATCCCTCGTTTTGTCTTAACACCTTTGCACTTGACATGTCACTACGCCTCTGCCTCGAATGCGGCATCCGTAAAACGGCCTAGATGCGATGTCGCCGTTCCATGCGGCCTAGTGCGATAGGCATGCCGGGCCCTCTAATTGTGATATTATCGGCGAGCGCGGCTTGTTGTTATTGGTCAACGCTTTTTCCCGCAAAAATACATATGATCAAAAGAGGAATGTCGCGTAAATTGGATAAATGAGCGTAAATGTACGTTGTTTTAAGGTTTTACACTTTTGGACCAAAAGCGGAATGAGGAAAGGTAATATGGGAATTTTTAGTGCAAGGAATGTCGGATGCGATCATACCAGCACAAACGCATCGGATCCCATCAGAACTCCGAAGTTATGCGTGCTTGGGCGAGAGTACTAGGATGGGTGACCCGCTGGGAAGTCCTCATGTTGCATCCCTCTTTTTGGCTTATTACCGTTGCACTTGACATGTCACTATGCCTCTGCCCGCGAAAATACATAAGATCAAAAGATGTCGTGTAAAATAGATAAATGAGTTTAAATGTACGTCGTATTAAGGTTTTACACTTTGGTACCAAAAGCGGAAGGAGGAAAGGTAATATGGGAATTTAGAGTGCAAGGAATGTCAGATGCGATCATACCAGCACTAACGCACAGGATCCCATCATATCTCCGAAGTGAAGCATGCTTGGGCAAGAGTTGTACTAGGATGGGTGACCCCCTGGGGAGTCCTCGTGCTGCATCCCTCTTTTGTCTTAGCACCGTTGCACTTGACATGTCACTACGCCTCTGCCTCGAATGCGGCATCCGTAAAACGGCCTAGATGCGATGTCGCCGTTCCATGCGGCCTAGTGCGATAGGCACGCCGGGCCCTCTAATTGTGATATTATCGGCGAGCGCGGCTTGTTGTTATTGGTCAACGCTTTTGCCCGCGAAAATACATAAGATCAAAAGAGGAATGTCGCGTAAAACGGATAAATGAGCTTAAATGTACGCCGTTTTAAGGTTTTACACTTTGGGACAAAAATCGGAAGGACGAAAGGTAATAAGGGAACTTGGAGTGCAAGGAATGTCGGATGCAATCATACCAGTACTAACGCGCCGGATCCCATCAGAACTCTGAAGGTAAGCGTGCTTGGGCGAGAGTAGTACTAGGATGGGTGACCCCCTGGGAAGTCGTCGGGTTGCATCCCACCTTTTGGCTTGACACCGTTGCACTTGACATGTCACTACGCCTCTGCCTCCAAGGCGGCATCCGTAAGACGGTCTAGTTGCGATGTCGCCGTTCCATGCGGCCTAGTGTGACAAGCGTGCCGGGCCCTCTAATTGTGATATTATCGTCAAGCGTGGTTTGTTGTTATTGGTCAATGCTTTTGCCCGCGAAAATATATAAGATCAAAAGAGGAATGTCGGGTAAAACTAATAAATGAGCATAAATGTACGTCGTTATAAGGTTTTACACTTTGGAACCAAAAGCGGAAGGAGGAAAGGTATTAAGGGAATTTAGAGTGCAAGAAATGTCGGATGCGATCATACCAGCACTTACGCACCGGATCCCATCAGAACTCCGAATTTAAGCGAGCTTAGGCGAGAGTAGTACTAGGATGGGTGACCCCTTGGGAAGTCCTCATGTTGCATCCGTCTTTTTGGCTTAACACTGCTGCACTTGACATGTCACTACGCCTCTGCCTCGAAGGCGTGACCAAAAACAACAAGCCGGATCAATCACATCCAGCACTAACGCACTGGATCCCTTCAGAACTCCGAAGTTAAGCGTGCTTGGGCGAGAGTAGTACTAGGATGGGTGACCCCCTGGGAAGTCCTCGTATTGCATCACTCTTTTTGGCTTAACATCGTTGCACTTGACTTGTCACTACGCCTCTGCCTCGAAGTCGGCATCCGTAAGACGATCTAGTCGCGATATCGTGCGGCCTTGTGCGATAGGCATGTCGGGCCTTCTAATTGTGATATTACCGGCGAGCGCGGCTTGTTGTTATTGGTCAATGCTTTTTCCCGCGAAAATACATAAGATCAAAAGAGGAATGTCACGTAAAATGGATAAATGACCATAAATGTACGTCGTTTTAAGGTTTTCACTTTGGGACCAAAAGCGGAAGGAGGAAAGGCTATAAGGGAATTTAGAGTGCAAGGAATGTCGTATAAGATCATACCAGAACTAACGCACCGGATCTCATCAGAACTCCTTAGTTAAGCGCGCTTGGGTGAGAGTAGTACTAGTATGGGTGACCCCCTGGGAAATCCTCGTGTTGCATCCCTCTTTTTGGCTTAACACCGTTGCACTTGACATGTCACTATGCCTCTGCCTGCGAAAATACATAAGATCAGAAGAGGAATGTCTCATAAAATAGGTAAATGAGCGTAAATGTACGTCGTTTAAAGGTTTTACACTTTGGGACAAAAATCGGAAGGAGGAAAGGTAATAAGGGAATTTAGAGTGCAAGCAATGTCGGATGCGATCATACCAAAACTAACGCACCGGAACCCATCAGACTTATGAAGATAAGCATGCTTGCGCGAGAGTAGTACTAGGATGGGTGACCCCCTGGGAAGTCGTCGTGTTGCATCCCTCTTTTTGGCTTAACACCGTTGCACTTGACATGTCACTACACCTCTGCCTTGAAGGCGGCATCCGTAAGACGGTCTAGTTGCGATACCGCCGTTCCATGCGGCCTAGTGCGATTGGCATGCCAAGCCTTCTAATTGTAATATTATCGGCGAGCGCGGCTTGTTGTTATTGGTCAACGCTTTTGGTCGCGAAAATACATAAAATCAAAAGAGGTATGTCGCATAAAACGGATAAATGAGCGTAAATGTACGTCGTTTTAAGGTTTTACACATTGGAACCAAAAGCGGAAGGAGAAAAGTTAATAAGGGAATTTAGAATACAAGGAATGTAGGATGCGATCATACAAGCACAAACGCACCGGATCCCATCACAACTCCGAAGTTAAGCTTGCTTTCGCGAGGGTAGTACTAGGATGGGTGACCCCCTGGGAAGTCCTTAGCACCGTTGCACTTGACATGTCACTGCGCCTCTGCCTCGAAGGCGGCATCCTTAAAACGGTCTAGATGCAATGTCGCCGTTCCATGCGGCCTAGTGCGATAAGCATGCCGGGCCCTCAAAATTGTGATATTATCTGGGAGCGCGGCTTGTTGTTATTGGTCAATGCTTTTGCCTACGAATATACATAAGATCAAAAGAGGAATGTCGCAAAAAATGGATAAATGAGCGTAAATGTACGTCGTTTTAAGGTTTTACACTTTGGGACCAAAAGCGGAAGGAGGAAAGGTAATAAGGGAATTAAGAGTGCAAGGAATGTTGGATGCGATCATACCAGCACTAACGCACCGGGTCCCATCAGAACTCCGAAGCTAAGCGTGCTTGGGCGATAGTAGTACTAGGATGGGTGACCCCCTGGGAAGTCCTCATGTTGCATCCCTCTTTTTGGAAAAATTAATCTTATTTCTGTAATAATCGGCGGTTGATATAATAAGTTTATAAGGGAATTTATAGTGCAAGGAATGTCGGATGCGTTCATACCAGCACTAACGCACTGGATCCCATCAGAACTCCGAAGTTAAGCGATGCTTGGGCGAGAGTAGTACTAGGATTGGTGACCTCATGGGAAGTCCTCGTTTTGCATGCCTCTTTTTGGCTTAACACCGTTGCACTTGACATGTCACTACGCCTCTACCTCGAAGGCGGCATCCGTAAAACGGTCTAGTTGCGATGTCGCTGTTTCATACGGCTTAGTGCGATAGGACTGCCGAGCACTCTAATTGTGATATTATCGGCAAACGCGGCTTGTTGTAAATTGTCAATGATTTTTCTCGCGAAAATACATAAGATCTAAAGAGGAATGCCGCATAAAACGGATAAATGAGCATAAATGTACGTCGTTTTAAGGGTTTACACTTTGGGACCAAAATCGGACGGAGGAAATGTAATAAGGGAATTTAGAATGCAAGGAATATCGAATGCGATCATACCAGCACTAATGCACCGGATCCCATCAGAACTCCGAAGTTAAGCGTGCTTGGGCTAGAGAAGTACTAGGATGGGTGACCGTCTTATGGTTGCCGACTTTGAGGCATAGGCGTACATTTACACTCATTTATCCGACATTTACGCTCACTATTGTGGGAAGTCCTCGTGTTGCATCCCTCTTTTTGGAAAAATTGATATCTTATCTCTGTAATAAATCGACGGTAGATATAATATGTTTATAAGGGAATTTAGAGTGCAAGGAATGTCGGATGGGATCATACCAGCACAAACGCACCGGATCCCATCAGAACGCTGAAGTTAATAAGCGTGCTTGGGCGAGAGTAGTACTAGGATGGGTGACTCCCTGGGAATTCCTTGTGTTGCATCCCTCTTTATGGCAAAATTAATATCTTACTTCTTTAATAAATCGGCGGTAGATATAATAAGTTTATAAATGAGTTTTAAGCAATGCAAAACGTGATTTTTATCAATAGGGAAAGCAAAGAATTCTTTTAGAAAAAAAATAAAAATAAGGAAAATATTTAAAAGGTAGATATTGTAAATCACGGACTAGCGTGCGGCCTAGTGCGATAGGCATGCCGGGCCCACTAATTATGATATTATCGGTGAGCGCGGCTTGTTGTTATTAGTCAACGCTTTTGCACGCGAAAATACATAAGATCAAAAGAGGAATGTCACGTAAAACGGATAAATGAGCGTAAATGTACGTCGTTTTAAGGTTTTACTCTTTGGGACCAAACTTAGAAGGAGGAAAGGTAATAAGGGAATTTAGAATGCAGGGAATGACGGATGCGATCATACAAGCACTAAGACAAAAAGAGGGATGCAACACGTGGACTTCCCAGGGGGTCACCCATCCTAGTACTACAAACGCCCAAGCACGCTTGACTACGGAGTTCTGATGGGATCCGATGTGTTAGTGCAGGAATGATAGCATCCGACATTCCTTGCACTCTAAATTCTCTTATAAACTTGTTATATCCACCGCCGATTTATTAATAAAGTAAGATATTAATTTTGCCAAAAAAGAGGGATGCAACACGAGGACTTCCCAGGGGGTCACCTATCCTAGTACTACTCTCGCCCAAGCACCCATAGGATGGATGACCCCCTGGGATGTCCTCGTGTTGCATCCTTACGCCTCTGCCTCGAAGGCGGCATCCGTAAAACAGTCTAGATGCGATGTCGCCTTTTCATGCAGCCTAGTGCGATAGGCATGTCGGGCCCTCTAATTGTGATATTATCGGCGAGCGCGGCTTGTTGTTATTGGTCAATGCTTTTGCCCGCGAAAATACATAAGATCAAAAGAGGAATGTCGCGTACAACGGATAAATGAGCGTAAACGTACGTCGTTTTAAGGTTTTACACTTTGGGACCAAAAGCGGAAGGAGAAAAGGTAATAAGGGAATTTAGAGTGCAAGGAATGTCGGGTGCGATCATACTAGCACAAACAAATCGGATCCGATCAGAACTCCGAAGTTAAGCGCGCTTGGGCGAGAGTAGTACTAGGATGGGTGACCCCCTGGGAAGTCCTCGTGTTGCATCCCTCTTTTTTTCTTAACACCGTTGCACTTGACATGTCACTACGCCTCTGCCTCGAATGCGGCATCCATAAGCCGGTCTAGTTGCGATGTCGCCATTCCATGCGGCCTGGTGCGATAGGCATGTCGGGCCCTCTAATTGTGATATTATCGGCGAGCGTGGCTTGTTGTTATAGGCAAAATTAATATCTTTTTTTTGTTAATAAATCAACGGTAGATATAATAAGTTTATAAGGGAATTTAGAGTGCAAGGAATGTCGGATGCGATCATACCAGCACTAGCGCACCGGATCCCACCAAAACTCCGAAGTTAAGCGTGCTTGGGCGAGAGTAGTACTAGGATGGGTGACCCCCTGGGAAGTTAAGCGTGTTGCATCCTTACGCCTCTGCCTCGAAGGCGGCATCCGTATAACGGTCTAGATGCTATGTCGTCGTTCCATGCGGCCTAGTGCGATAGGCATTTCGGGCCCTCAAATTGTGATATTATAGGCGAGCGTGGCTTGTTGTTATTGGTCAATGCTTTTGACCGAGAAAATACATAAGATCAAAAAAGGAATGTCGCGTAAAACAAATAAATGAGCGTAAACGTACGTCGTTTTAAGGTTTTACACTTTGGGACCAAAATCGGAAGGAGGAAAGGTAGTTAGGGAATTTAGAGTGCAAGGACTGTCAGATGCGATCATACCAGCACTAACTCACAGGATCCCATCAGAACTCCGAAGTTAAGCGCGCTTGGGCGAGAGTAGTACTAGGATGGGTGACCCCCTGGGAAGTCCCTGTGTTGCATCCCTCTTTTTCGCTTAACACCATTGCGCTTGAGATGTCACTACTCCTCTGCCTCGAAGGCGGCATCCGTAAGATGGTCTAGTTGCGATGTCGCCGTTCCATGCGGCCTAGTGCGATAGGCATGTCGGGCCCTCTAATTATGATATTATCGGCGAGCGCGGCTTGTTGTTATAGGCAAAATTAATATCTTTTTTCTGTAATAAATCGGCGGTAGATATAATAAGTTTATAAGGGAATTTAGAGTGCAAGGAATATCGGATGCGATCATACCAGCACTAGCGCACCAAATCGCATCAAAACTCCGAAGTTAAGCGTGCTTGGGCGAGAGTAGTACTAGGATGGCTGACCCCCTGGGAAGTCCTCGTGTTGTATCCCTCTATTTGGCTTAACACCGTTGCACTTGACATGTCACTACGCCTCTGCCTCGAAGGCGGCATCCGTAAAACGGTACATATCATTATTATATTAGAGGTATGAATAAGCGACATTCCTTATTTTGACTAAGGTCATACGTATTAATAGGGCATCCGTACCACAGTCTAGTTGCGATGTCGCCGTTCCATGCGGCCTAGTGCGATAGGCATGCCGTGCTTATTGGTCAACCCTTTTGCCCGCGAAAATACATAAGATCAAAAGAGGAATGTCGCGTAAAACGGATAAATGATCGTAAATGTACGTCGTTTCAAGGTTTTACACTTTGGAACCAAAATCGAAAGGAGGAAAGGTAATAAGGGAATTCAGAATGCAAGGAATATCGGATGTGATCATCCCAGCACTAACGCACCGGATCCCATCAAAACTCCGAAGTTAAGCGTGCGTGGGCAAGAGTAGTACTAGGATGGGTGACCCCCTGGGAAGTCCTCGTGTTGCATCCCTCCTTTTGGCTTAACACTGTTGCACTTGACATGTCACTACGCCTCTGCCTTGAAGGCGTGACCAATAACAACAAGCCGGATCAATCGCATCCAGCACTAACGCACCGGATCCCATTAGAACTCCGAAGTTAAGCGTGCTTGGGCGAGAGTAGTACTAGGATGGGTGACCCCTTGGGAAGTCCTCGTGTTGCATCCCTCTTTTTGGCATAACACCGTTGCAGTTGACATGTCACTACGCATTTGCCTCGAAGTCGGCATCCGTATGATGGTCTAGTTGCGATATCGCCGTTCCATGCGGCCTAGTGCGATAGGCATGTCGGGCCCTCGAATGTGATATTCGGCGAGCGCGGCTTGTTGTTATTCGTCAACGCTTTTGCCCGAGAAAATACATCAAAAGAGGAATGTCGCGTAAAATGGATAAATGAGCGTAAAGGTACGTCGTTTTAAGGTTTTACACTTTGGGACCAAAAGCGGAATGAGGAAATGTACTAAGGGAATTTAGAGTGCATGGAATGTCGGATGGGATCTTACCAGCACTAACGCACCGGATCCCATCAGAACTCCGAAGTTAAGCGTGCTTTGGCAAGACAAGTACTAGGATGGGTGACCTCCTGGGAAGTCCTCGTGTTGCATCCCTCTTTTTGGCTTAACACTGTTGCACTTGACATATCACTGCGCCTCTGCCTCGAAGGCGGCATCCGCAAGACGGTCTAGTTGCGATATCTCCGTTCCATATGGCCTAGTGCGATAGGCATGCCAGGCCCTCTTATTATGACATGTCGCCCTAGTGCGATAGGCATTCCGAAGACGGCATCCGTAAGACGGTCTAGTTACGATGTCGCCGTTCCATGCGGCCTAGTGTGATAGGCATGCCGGGCCCTCTAATTGTGATATTATCGGCGAGCGCGGCTTGTTGTTATTGGTCAACGCTTTTGCCCGCGAAAATACATAAGATCGAAAGAGGAATGTCGCAAAAATACATAAGATCAAAAGAAGGGAATAGTAAGCCTAATAAGATATTGCTTAATTGTGATATGCATGACAAAAGGAATGTCCTTATTACACGAGCCTAGTGCGATAGGTTTTACACTTTAATTAGTAAGATACTCTTACTACCTAGAGCATGATCGGAATTATAAGGAAAGGTGACATTCCTTGCACTCATATCTTGCATCCAACATAAGATATATCTACTCTAATTGTGATAGGCGTCTACAAGTTTATTATCTATTGCATCCCTCTTCGGCAAGAGTAGTACTAGGATGGGTGACCCCCTGGGAAGTCCTCGTGTTGCATCCCTCTATTTGGCTTAACACCGTTGCACTTGAAATGTCACTACGCCTCTGCCTCGAAGGCCGCATCCGTAAAACGGTCTAGATGCGACGTCGCCGTTCCATGCGGCCTAGTGTGATAGCCATGTCGGGCCCTCTTATTATGATATTATCGACGAGCGCGGCTTGTTGAAATTGGTCAATGCTTTTGCCCACGAAAATACATAAGATCAAAAGAAGAATGTCGCGAGGACTTCCCAGGGGGTCACCCATCCTAGTACTACTCTCGCCCAAGCACGGTTAACTTCGGAGTTCTAATGGGATCCGCGCTCGCCGATAATATCACAATTAAAGGGCCCGGCATGCCTATCGCACTAGGCAGCATGGAACGGCGACATCGCATCTAGACCGTCTTACGGATGCCGCCTTCGAGGCAGAGGCGTAGTGACATGTTAAGTGCAACAGTGATAAGCCAAAAGGAGGGCTTAACTTCGGAGTTCTGATGGTATCCGCGCTCGCCGATAATATCACAATTAGAGGGCCCGGCATGCCAATCGCACTAGGCCGCAGGGAACGGGGACATCGCATCTAGACCGTCTTACGGATGCCGCCTTCAAGGAAGAGGCGTATTGACATGTCAAGTGCAACGGTGTTAAGCCAAAAAGAGGGATGCAACACGAGGACTTCCCAGGGGGTCACCCATCCTAGTACTACTCTCGCCCAAGCATGCTTTACATTGGAGTTCTGATGGGATTCGATGCGTTAGTGCTGGTATGATCGCATCCGACATTCCTTGCACTCTAAATTCCCTTATTACCTTTCCTCCTTTAGATTTTGGTCCCAAAGTGTAAAACCTTAAAACGACGTACATTTACGCTCATTTATCTGTTTTGCGCGACATTCCTCTTTTGATCTTATGTATTTTCGCGGGCAAAAGCGTTGACCAATAACAACAAGCCGCGCTCGCCGCTAATATCACAATTAGAAGGCCCGGCTCTAAATTCCCTTATCATCAGATAACCTAATTCATAACTTACAATATCTACCAAACGCGTTAGTGGATTTACACTCTAATCTTAACCTGAAGTTTAACCCTAAATCCCTCTTTGCATAGACCGTAAGATATAAGCAGAACTAAAAGAGCAAAATCACTTATAAACACCTTTGTTATAAGGGAAATTAGAGTGCAAGGAATGTCGGATGCGATCATACCAGCACAAACGCACCGGATGCCATCAGAACTCCGAAGTTAAGCATGCTTGGGCGAGAGTAGTACTAGGATGGGTGACCCCCGGGGAATTCCTCGTGTTGCATCCCTCTTTTTGGCTTAACAATGTTGCACTTGACATGTCACTACGCCTCTGCCTCGAAGGCGGCATCCGTAAGACAGTCTAGTTGCGATGTCGCCATTCCATGCGGCCTAGTTCGGTAGGCATGCCGGGCCCTCTAATTGTGATATTATCGGCGAGCGCAGCTTGTTGTTATTGCTCAACGCTTTTGCCCGCGAAAATACATAAGATCAAAAGAGGAATGTTGCATAAAACGGACAAATGAGCGTAAATGTACGTCGTTTTAAGGTATTACACTTTGGGACCAAAAGCGGAAAGAGGAAAGGTAATAAGGGAATTTAGAGTGCAAGGAATGTCGGGTACGATCATACCAGCACTAACGCACCGGATCCCATCAGAACTCCGAAGTTAAGCGTTCTTGGGCGAGAGTAGCACTAGGATGGGTGACCCCCTGGGAAGTATTCGTGTTGCATCCCTCTCTTTGGCTTAGCACCGTTGCACTTGACATGTCACTACTCCTCTGCCTCGAAGGCGGCATCGGTAAGACGGTCTAGTTGCGATGTCGCTGTTCCATGCGCCCTAGTGCGATAGGCATGCTGGGCCCTCTAATTGTGATATTATCGGCGAGCGCGGCTTGTTGTTATTGGTCAACGCTTCTGCACGCGAAAATACATATGATCAAAAGAGGAATGTCGCGTAAAACGGATAATTGTGCATAAATGTACGTCGTCTTAAGGTTTTACACTGTGGGACCAAAAGCGGAAGGAGGAACGGTAATAAGGGAATTTAGAGTGCAAGGAATGTCGGATGCGATCATACCAGCACTAACGCACTAGATCCCATCAGAACTCTGACGTTAAGCGTGCTTGGGCGAGACTAGTACTAGGATGGGTGACCCCCTGGGAAGTCCTCGTGTTGCATCCCTCTTTTTGGATTAACATCGTTGCACTTGACATGTCACTACGCCTCTGCCTCGAAGTCGGTATTCGTAAGACGATCTAGTTGCGATATCGCCGTTCCATGCGGCCTAGTGCGATAGGCATGCTGGGCCCTCTAATTGTGATATTATCGGCGAGCGCGGCTTGTTGTTATTGGTCAATGCTTTTGCCCGCGAAAATAAGATCAAAAGAGGAATGTCGCATAAAACGGATAAATGAGCGTAAATGTACGTCGCTTTAAGGTTTTACACTTTGGGACCAAAAGCGGAAGGAGGAAAGGTAGTAAGGGAATTTAGAATGCAAGGAATGTCGGATGCGATCACACCAGCACTAACGCACCGGATCCCATCAAAACTCCGAAGTTAAGCGTGATTGGGCGAGAGTAGTATCTACATGTTTTCTTTCCTTTAGGACATGCTTTTTGCCTAAGATATATAATACACAATCATTTGTAAAGGGGGAGATTATAAAAAGAATCTTTACGCTTCTCGAAAAAAAATTAGAACAACAGGTTTTTAACTTGTTAGATCAGGTTTGTAGTCAAGACGCACTCGACCCTGAAAAGAATACAAATAGTATGGAAGTTAGGATTGAATTGATAGATCCTAATAAAGGAATTAATGTACCAAATAATATTCCATATACAGAAAGAGATGTAGAAGAATTTGCCAAGGAAACTAAACAAATGTTAGAAAATGGAACAATAAGACCAAGTCACAGTCCACATAGTGCACCAGCATTTTACGTTGAAAATTATAATGAAATTAAAAGAGGACGTAGAAGGATGGTTATAAATTATATAAAAAAATGAATGAAGCAACAAAGGGTGATGCATACAAGTTACCAAGACAAGATTATATATTTACAAAAATAAAGAAAAATAATTGGTTTTCAACCTTGGATGCAAAATCCGGTTACTATCAATTAAGGTTACATGAAAGCACTAAACCATTAACAGCATTTAGTTGTCCGCCTCAAAACTAATATGAGTTTAATGTCTTATCTTTTGGTTTAAAACAAACATCAAGTATATCAAAGATTTATGGATACTAACCTTGCAGGTTTAGAATCTATATGTCTAGCATATATTGACGATATTATCATCTTTATAAATGGTAATAAAGAAAAACATTTAGCAGATGTTTATAAAGTTCTAAAAAGATTAAAAGAAAAAGGAGTTATTCTTTCAAAAGAAAAAGCAAAGATTTGTAAACAAGAAGTTGAGTTTTTGGGAATGAAGATTCTTAAAAACGGTTTCATTGAGACACAAAATCATTTACTAGAAAAAATTGATCTATTTCCGAATCAATTAGAAAATAGAAAACAAAATTTCTTGGATGTTTAAATTACATTGGAGAAAAGGGCTCTAGAAAAAATCTTTCAAAACATAGAAGTATTTTACAAAAAAATGATTTCAGAAAAGGTACCATGGAAATGGACCGAGAAAGCAACATAAGAAGTAAAGTTTTTAAAAAGCTTATGCAAGAAACTTCCGAGGCTATATTTAGTGAAGCCTAGTGATTTATTAGTTTTGAATATTGATGCTAGTATAGATACATGGGGCGCTGTCCTATTAGCTATACCAAATGCAGATAAAGAGTTCAAACAATTTATCACGCAAAACAGACCCTCTCAGATTAAGTCCTTTTTAAGGCGTTATGAGAAATGGGGTTTGGAGGTAAATAGTGATGATTCTTCGGAACATCAGTGTAATTCAGGATCTGATTTATCAGATAGCAAAAGTATTTTGTTGTCCAAATGGGCTTCAGGAACCTTTAAGCCAGCTGAAATAAATTATACAATTCATGAGAAAGAAACTTTATCTCTCATAAAGGCATTAGAAAAGTTCAGGATTGATCTACGACCAGTAAAATTCCTGTATCAAACAGACTCTTCTTATACTAGAGACTTTGTTAAGTATAGATTAAAAGAAGGATATAACAAAGGAAGACTATTACGATGGAGTCTTAAAGCTCAGGAGTTTGATTTTATTGCAGTACATATAGAAGGAGAAGAGAATAATTTAGCAGATACCCTAACTAGGGAATGGAAGCACTTAGAAAGCTAGCTATGGAGCAACGAAAGTTACTCGAGCAAAAAATGAAGGATTTACAAATAGAGATTAGTAAAACACAAAAAGAAATTAATGCATTAGATTCAATTATTATGTCTGATGAAATTTCAGAAGAAAAAGAAAAATAAAATGAAAAAAAAAGAAAAAAAAAAGAAAAAGAAAAAGAAATACAGAAAGAGGCCAAAAATGTTAAGGATCATGAAAAGAATCAGCATGATCAGGCCCAAAGCAATAATTTTGATGAAGAAGAAAGAGCACGAAAGTATTATGTAATCTTTACAGGTAACAACAAAGGAATCTATGACCATTGGAGCAAAGCCGCACCTTTTGTCGTAGGGAAGAATGTAATACATCAAAGCTTTCTTAGTCTACATGAAGCAAAAGAAAGATTTGAAGAATACAAAAAGAGATATGCAGCACAGGTTAGGAAACCAACCTCAGCAGCAACAGCAAGCAGCAAAGGAAAAATGGTATGTTTAGGAAACATTCCACCAAGAACATTGACAATAAATAAAATTCAAACAAGAGTTGAAAACAGGAAGCATCAAAATTAACCCAAGAACAATTTGATAAAAACCTAGCATTCTTACTAAATTATAAGGACGAGGATAAAATGACAAGCATTTACCCAGGCTATACAGGAGGTTTTACCGGACCAAAAGCAATAAGTTTACCAGAGGCAGATGCACTTCAAGTGTTTATGCTTTTTCAATCAGGTTTAATACATACTATTTACTTCAAGGGAGATAGTGTGTTCCAATATTTTCCTCTGAAGATACAACAGACAATTCGTCAATATATTAGCAAGATACTTCATGAAAAAGAAGGATTTTTACGGAGTTATTCAGTCATTCCTTCATTTTCTGAAGGGGGGGAAGAAGCACAAAGCTCGATTCAACTATGCCAGCTTGGAGCAAGTAACCAAAACTATCCAGATATGTTTACAGGAAGTTATAAAGATAAAGACCTACTAGAACAATTCCTTAATAATTATACTCTTATTCTCAACAAAGGAATTAGAATTAAAGGTAGGATCAATTATGCAGCACAGTCCATTATTATATGGAGTCAACAAGCAAAACAACCAAGCGACGGAGATATCAAGATGTTAAACCAGTTCCTAAAAAAATTGATGAGAAATCAATTTGTACTCAAAAAAAACATAAAGACAGCTATCTGTAAAAGACTAGCAAAGAAATTCAAAGAGGACCACACATGTGATATGTGTGACGGAGAAAGTAATAAGGAAGGAGTCATCATTGATAATGACTGAACGCACTCAGCAAACGCGTCGAGATGTAAACGCGTAAAGAGATAAGGTTGTGGGGCAACCTTTTAAAACCCACTAATGTAAATAATTGAAAGGAATCTTATCCTTTTAATAAAGTAGATGTGATATGTCACCTAACGACAATCACTGCTTTATTTTCTATCTTTCTATATAAATAAGAGGAAGCTCGGAGTAAGGGACAGAGCGAGTTTCAAAATTTAAGTAATAGAGTAGTTTTAGAATGTTTGTAAAAATATTTCTATCAATAAAGTATTCACTTTAATACAACAATGAGCAACTAACTCTTTTTAGTTGAGTTAAAGAAGATAAACAAGAAAATAAGGAAAGTATTATAAGGTTTTAGAAGTATCTCTGGAGCTCTGGAGGACGGTTGATCAAGGGCATTAAAGCTATGATTGCGTGTAGCCCGCTTTATCCTGTCTTGAGTTGAGATCATAAAACTTAGGTACGTTTCTTTATTAGTATTGTTTATACTCTTTAATTCAATCTATCTTGAAAATTTTATTAGTTAAATTCCAATCGAAATAAGCATGTTAGAATTAAAGCATATATACAATGACAGTCAGTATCACAAAATTGGAATAGTAAACAATAAGTTATGTATAATACTTATAGATACATGAGCATGTATGAGTCATATTACTTCAGATTTAGTATGTGAAGTATATGAAGCAAAAAGAGAATTCAGATATAAAGACTTTTTTGGATTAAAACATATTCAGAATAAAGTATCAGAAGTAGAAATAATACTTAGTCAAGATCTACAGTTCACGGTAGAACTTTTAGTAGATTATCAAGAGAAAGCAAGAGAAGTACTATTGGGAATAGACTTCCTAGAATGTTTTGAATATACAATTAGAAATGAAGAATTAGTTCTAAATACAAAAGGAAAGCAATTTAGAATTCCATGAATAAGATTAAATCCACATCAAATCAGAGAAAATCTAACTTAATGGATTTAGAAAATAATATCATTCAGTTAGAAGAAAATCAAGGAAAATATATTCAAGATATTTTATTAGATAAGAAAATAGTTAATCAAGTTAAAAATAAAGGAAGTTTAGATATAATTGAAACGGAAGGAGTTAAGACATCTTTGTTTCAAAAAATATCTAGAAAAAATATTATATATTATGGTATTATGCAAGGAGAACAACCTGTTAAAATAGAACAAGCAACTACCAAGTTTCAAGCACCATTAGTTGATATAAATCAAATTGGAAAAAGATTAGCAGCTATAAAGGGCGAAGACAGAAGTAAGATAGGATATATACATATCAATACAATACAAATAATCATTAGATCAACATTTAGAGAAGGTATTAAAACGCCTGTAATTCTAACAGTTGAAGATAATAGAATTATGAAAAACCAATTCAAAAAGCTAGGAGAGATTGAAGGAGATCTAGGATATACAACAATAAGGTTTTGTGTATCTCTTCAGTTCCCTATACCACTAAGCACAAAGAAAATAGATAATTGTCTAGGAATAATTTGTAATTTCCTAGAAAAAGATTTAATGGAAAAAGGCGATATACCTCTAGTAATATGCTATAGGATAGCCTATGCATTAAGTAATTCTTGTTTAAGCTTAACTTACAAGAATAGGGAAAATATTTATACAGAAAAATTATTTAGTGAAACTAGCACATTAATAAAAAATGATGAAGTATCAAGAGAGTTTCTTAGAAGCCATAGTTCAACAAACTTACCCTTTAAAATAGAACAGAGTAATTTATTACCAAGTTTTAGTCAAATAAGTAGACCAATAAGTAAGACGACATTATTTGAAGAAGATCAAGAAATAAGAAAAATGAATAAGCAGATAGGTGAATTAAACAGATTAGTTTCAAATCTAAGCAATAAGATATAAAATGGAAAGATTAATAATACAAAATATCGATTTTAAAAAAAAGAATTAGAAGATGAAAATGAAGAGCAACATGATTTAATGCTAGCAAAGGATAAAGTAATAAAAATGCAAGAAGAATTTGTAATAACTCTTTTAAAAAGGATAGATAATTTAAAAAGAGAATTAAACAGACAAGCGGACCTAGAAAATGCTTCCCCTAGTACAGTTTTATATTAATCGGCGATAAGCAAACTAGTGCTTTAAATCTAGCCCTACAAATTGATATCAGAGTAAGGATTAGATACTAAAGAATATAAAATAATGTCAAAAGACCATAATCTAGAAAATCCATTTAGAAAAGATATACAGAATGAACAAATATACACACTCCAGAAGCAAATACTAGAGCATTCTTACCAATAAACCAAAATCTTACCCATTAGATGAAAACATAAAAGAAACAGAGTTTTGTATTTCTGCAGGAAAAGAAATATATGAACAAAATATAAGTAGAAATTTACAAACAATTATTAAAATACAAAATAATCAAACAGAAATATTAGCATACATTTGTAAGGTATTATTTGAAGGAATTATAGAACCCAATAAGAAAATTTCTATAACAGTCAGTAATCTTTCAGAAAACATTAAAGAGTCTAGTAAACTTGAAGAACAACTAGTTGAAACCAATAATAAGATAACTCAGATATTAGGTAAAATATAATGACCGAACCACAAAGAGTTTCAGAACAAATAAATACACTAATAGAATTAGTTAAACAAAATATGAAAATGCAAAACGAGGTCATAAATAGGTTAAAAGAAATTAAAAACCTAAAGAAAGTAAGTACAAATACCAAGAACTTATAGACCACCTTAAAGAAAAAGGTAAAAGAGAAGAAACATCTAGTCATACACAACAAATAGGCATAAATAAAGAACAAGCTTTAGATTTGTTGCAAGAAACTATTAAAGCTAAAAGCAAAAAAAAAAGTGTTTAACAGAAGAAGAATTTCAAAAGTATTTTAGGAAAGAACCCAAGCAAAGAATAACAATAGTAGAACCTACAGGATTATCATCCCGAGAAAAAACATTATGGATGAAATTCAAAGATTAACTGACCTTCTAGAAAAATGCAATTTAGACGACATACATATGTCAAAAATAGACGACGAAGACAAAAAAGGAATTGTCTACGGTATAGATAGTGATGAAGATGAACCTTTCGTTCATACGGGGGAAGAAGAAGATAATGATAAAAAACTACAATCTAGTCCGAGAAGACCTAGATCACCAGTTTACATAGGAGAATCTAGCAATAATAATAATGAAACTAATCTTACAAGAAGTTTCAGAGATTATTCATATAGAAATGATTATATCAAGGAAAGTTACATAAAGGATTTCCACCAAAATATATAGAAAAAGCAAAAAGCATAACAAATGATATTTTAAATATCAATTGTACAGCAAATACAAAACAGTTAATTTTAGCATGGATTAATCAGTTAAAATTATTAGTACAAACTAAAGACGAAACAATTAGTAATTTAACAATTAAAGATTTTTCTAATTAACATCAAATATAAAACTATAGGTATTATTTTTGAATGGCTAGAAACAACTGCTATAGAAATACCATATGCAAAAACAGAAGTGTCAACAGAGTCAAAACTCTTTACCTTAGATATAACAGCTAAAGCAATTTTTAAAAAATTCTTAGGAATTACTTACATTAAAAATATAAAAGAAAAAAGAGAAAACTAAAACTGATATATTCATTAGGCTTCGAGTCTATAGAAGAATTATATAGTGAAGATGAAGAAATAGACTTTGATACATACAGTCTTGAATCTGATTATTCAGAATCTGAAACAGATAATGAAGATGAGTAAGAATAGTACATTTATCAAGATAAAAATCTTAGATAAAACTATTTTAGCTTATGTAGATACATGTGCTACAATCTGCTTAGCACAAGAGAAATTATTACCAAATAAATATTGGAAGAGGTTAAAGCAACCAATATCAGTAAGAATAGCAAATAATAAGATAATACAAATCGAATATAAAGCAGTAGATTTCGTAATTCTTATAGAAGGACGAAAATTTTTATTGCCAAGTATTTATAAAAAATTTCGTCCTTCTATAAGACTTACGAAATCTACTGCTTTATATTCGATTTGTATTATCTTATTATTTGCTATTCTTACTGATGTTGGTTGCTTTAACCTCTTCCAATATTTATTTGGTAATAACTTCTCTTGTGCTAAGCCGATTGTAGCACCTGTATCTACATAAGCTAAAATAGTTTTATCTAAGATTTTTATCTTGATCAATGTACTATTCTTACTCATCTTCATTATCTGTTTCAGATTCTGAATAATCAGATTCAAGATTGTATGAATGAAAGGTTCATCTTCATCACTATCTATACCGTAGACAATTAAACAAGCACCAAGTATATATCAAAGATTTATGGATACTAACCTTGCATGTTTAGAATTTATATGTCTAGCATATATTGACGATATTATCATCTTTACAAATGGTAATAAAGAAAAACATTTAGCAGATGTTTATAAAGTTCTAAATAGATTAAAAGAAAAAAGAATTATTTTTTCAAACGAAAAAGCAAAGATTTGTAAACAAGAAGTTGATTTGCATTTTCATATTTTGTTTAACTAATTCTATTAGTGTATTTATTTGTTCTGAAACTCTTTGTGGTTCGGTCATTATATTTTACCTAATATCTGAGTTATTTTTAGTATTGGTTTCAACTAGTTGTTCTTCAAGTTTACTAGACTCTTTAATGTTTTCTGAAAGATTACTGATTGCTATAGGAATTTTCTTATTGGGTTCTGTAATTCCTGCAAATAATACCTTACAAATGTATGCTAATATTTTTGTTTGATTATTTTGTATTTTAATAATTGTTTGTAAATTTCTACTTATATTTTGTTTATATATTTCTTTTCCTGCAGAGATACAAAACTCTATTTGTGTTATATCTATGAGCCTAAAGTGATGATCTTGGAGAAGAAGAAACCAAAATTTGCCAAAACCGTGTGGTCCCCTCCCCTCGAAAAATGAGTGTGTGCAGGTGGTGAATAAAAACATTAATACTTATTATACAATTGTGATCCAAAGATAATTCAAAAATGAATACTCAGATGTAAGGCTGGAAGTGGCCCGGTTCGGAACCGGAACCGGACCGGAACCGCGGTTCTTGCAGTTCCGGCGGTTCTGGCGGTTCCGGTTCCGCGGTTCCGGGTCTGGCGGTTCCCCGGAACCGTGATGGAGCGGTTCCACCCGCTAGAACCGCGGAAACAGAACCGTCAGAACCGGAACCGGTTCAGGCGGTTCCAACCGGTTCCAAACGGTTCCGCAACGTTTGAAATTTTTAAAAAAAAATGTTTTTTTTTTAAATTCGGACCGTTGCGGAACCGTTTGGACCCGTATGGAACCGAACCAGTTCAGGCGGTTCCATCTGGTTCTAAACGGTTCCAACCGGTTCCCAACGGTCCGGATTTTTAAAAAAAAATTTTTTTTTTAAAAATTTCAAACGGCTCTTTTTCAAAATTAGCCGTTTGGAATTTTCAAAAATAGCCATTTAACCCCCCAGACTTTAATTTAACCCCTAACTTTATATAATTACACAATTTCCCATTTCTCAACTATAAATATCCCCTCATTCTTTCATTTTAATTCACAAATTCATCAATATATCTCAATCTCTCTCAATCTCTCTCAAGCTCTCTTTCAATCCTTCTAGTGCAAGTGCTTAATTTATTGTTGCAATTTCGTGAAACATTGTGAAGTTGTTGAATTAGAGTTTTCAAGTGTTCGATTTCAACGATTTTCAATTTTCAAGAAGTTGTTCGTCAATCCGGTAAACTCGTTTCAACTCTTACATGATTAGAATATTTTTGTGTTGTTATTTTGCTTAATTATAATTAATATGGCATTTTCATTGAAAAATATGTTCGGAAAAGGAAAAAATAAAACCGGTGAAAGTAGTCGCCAAAATACTACCCCTCCCCCGGCTCCCCGACCTAGAAAAGATAAACAAGTTGAAACTAGTAGCCAACCTAGAAATACTAATGAAAACTTCGGAATACTTGATAGTAGTCACCCGTGTTTTCAATTTGGCGATGTTGATTTTCTACATGATGTAGCAGTCGGTGATAGAATAGATGATGATATTATGAATATGCTTTATCCTAATGCACCAATATTAGAGGGAAATGAGGATGATGATGATGACGAAACCCAAGCTCTGGTAGATTTAGATGATACACCTACTAGTCCTGCTACTAATGAAGCGGAACACCCACCCGTACTTGTAAATTGGCATGTCTTCTTTTAGTTTTTTTTCTTTTAATGGTGGTATTAGTACCATGTTGTGCTCATTCCATTGGGGAAAGGAAGACTAAGAAAGATATGCCATTTTGGTCAATAAATATCCTTTTTATCATATCCTTGAATATCTTTGTCTCAATATTTTTTGTCTTTACTTCTATATCAATCCTTGAATATTCATATAACATATAATATATATTCCTAATTCTGTGCTCATATAATTGATTAGATGGTCTATATAATCGATTATTTGACCAACGTTCAAAAAACAGTCTCGTGATTTTAGGGAGAATAATCGATTATGTAGACTGTATAATCGATTATATGCAAATCTTTCAAAAGATCATATCCTGATTTTAAGGAGAATAATCGATTGTTTATGAAACATAATCGATTGTACGTTAACGTTCAAAAATCAGTTTAAGATTCTGTGCTAACATAATCGATTATCAGCTGTGTATAATCGATTATTTTTTAAAGTTTAAAACAACACTTTAGCAACGGTCTGAACATAATCGATTAGTTGAAAAGGATAATCGATTGTTTTGCTTCTTTGAAAATTTCATTTAAACACTGTCTCAATGTAATCGATTGTGGAAAACATATAATCGATTACTTTGCAGTTTGAAAATTTCAGTTTAAGCACTGTCTCAATATAATCGATTGTTAAACAAGTATATAATCGATTGTTCTGTTGTTTTTGAAAATTCCAGTTTTGGCGGTCTTAATATAATCGATTATGTAGCATATATAATCGATTATATATAAAGATTTAAAAGACATGTTTAAAAATTATTTTGGCTAAAATGCAAATCATTTTGTTTTAATTCAAAGATGCATGTTTTGATGAAAATGATTTTACGAGAGAAGCCAATAGTTGAATCTGTTGTTGAATCAAGATCACACTATAAAACGACCCAAGTATAACTTCGTTGCTTTACTTGATCTTGTTCTTGTTTCTCTTGTGCTTGACTATTAACGTTCCATGCTCGTTTGTTTGTCATTTATCAAAACCTACACAGATCAACACACGTTTAGTTTGAAAAACGTGTTTCAACAATATATACTATAATTAATAACATAGAACACCATATAAAAATATATTCTACAATACACTAATCACTACTATACAAGATATTGATTTAAAAAAAAAAATAACTCGGAACCGCCAGAACAGCGGTTCCGGAACCGCCAGAACCGGAACCGGACGGTTCCGGAACCGTATGGTAGCGGTTCCGGCTCCGGAACCGCTAGAACCGAAACTGCCAGAACCGCAGAACCGGAACCGCCAAAATCGGAACCGCCAGAACCACAGACCCAAATAGAACCAGAACCGGAACCGGATACAGCCTTACTCAGATGTAACGTTGCAGTGCAAGTGAGAATTGTGCATGTGAAGTTGTTCTGTGATTTTGTGCAAGTGTGATGATGTGTCATCATATCATTTCGTCTTTTTTTCTAAAATAAAATCAAAGTAAAGAAAGCAACATACCATAATTAGTTATGTACCATATATATATATATATATATATAAAAGAAATTATTTACAAAATATCAGCTAGCTAACAATAAAAGAAAAAACATTTTTTGTAATTTTTATTTTACGATAAAATAAAGCAAAAAAGTCAAAACTAGTTAAAATAGCGATCTTATATCAAAATTAAATATTTAAGTGCTAAAATATATAAAATTTTGGGAAGGGTAAAAAATCACATATCTACATTATTCACTAAAAGTAATAATTTTGGCTTTTATACTGTCAAAAATAGGCAGTAAATTGATTTTAAAACTGTTAAAAATTAAGGAAAATATCAAAATTTCCAGGCATGCTTATATGTGCGTACATATATTATTTTAAAATTATTTTGGGTGCAAAAATATATAGGAAAAAATTGGGTATCAACAGGCTGTCTCGTGATACCCTCTACAGCTTGACCCACCGCAGTCCCTTGACCAACTCCGGGCCCAATAGAAGCAAGCCCTACGGCCAATCAACAGCAATAACAAAAGCTGCAGAAATCAGTGGATTCATGATAAATTGCTCGTACCCAAAAAAAAAAGAAAAAAGAAATGGTTAACCATTCCATATGGCAAAAAATATATGCCAAGTGGCACCTACGTGACATGATGATGTGGCGGGTCATGACAATTACGTTGTAATAATACGAGCCAGTGTCAACCAATGAGAATGAAAACGCACATTGGAATCTCAAAAGACTGATTATGAAGGACTCAGTCTCCTGCAGTACCTGCGTGTTGGAACATTATATCTTAGGATTCATCCACAAACCAAAGACTCAGTCACACATCAAATAGCTAGCTCCATCATTTTCTCTTCTTCCCTTTCTTTCTCATCCTAATTGATACTTGCAAGTTGCCAAGTACTAGTTCAAAAAAGTTTATATTAACCTGCTCTATGATTTCCTCTTTTCTTCATACTTGAAATTATGCATGTTATTATTGAGTTCAAACAATAGTTTAGCGTACAGATCGAGACCTTGAACCAGATAATTAAGTATAAAAAAAAAGATTAAGTATTTAACTCAACTAAAGAATGTACTCTTCAACGAAAAGAATGTACTCTTCAACACTGCTCAATTTAAGTATTTAACTCAACTAAAGAAAGAATTGTCGACTGAACTCCCTTCAAACCAACTTGATCAGACTCGAGTCTCAATAACTAAATGCCTGCTAAAAGAAGTTCACTAAGACAAAAGAGATATAAAATGCTTTCTCATGTAAGAGAATTCCTATACCAGATTTTCTAGTGAAGCATCGGGTTTGCAACCATACAAGGTTGCACACATCATCAACTTGAATGATCGGCTAGCAATTCCTGGAGGTATGGAACTTCAAGAGAGAGAGAGAGCCAGAAACATCCAGATGAAGGAATTGCTGAATACAAGCATAAATTATCAAAAAGAAATAGAAAGTCAGACTCAAATGTGTGAATTATCTTTGAGGCAACCTATCAAAGAAAATTTTGAAGCAAGTATCAAAGGTTGTTTCAAGTAACAATACCTTTACGTGAATGTAGACTCTCCCACACAGGAATTCTGGAGGTCAGTAGCAAATTGCAATCTGATCTCATATGCGTAGCAGTTGAATATTCATAACAAACAGGACGGATCAAAGAGTATAATTTGTTCTGAATTCTTCAAGGACGTCTCATTTGTACATAAATAATAATTCATGTTAACACAAAATGCAAAGATATTTACTTGTCTACAAGCCTTAAGAAAGCCTCTTCAGAGGAATATGAGTCATGTATGTGGAGACCAAGTAAAAAAATGTAACTCTTGAGCTCTTCAAATTCTCTAGAAGATCTAGAGGTACAAGTTATACACTAAGCTGAGATTCCTTTTCTGATTCTACTGTCTCTTTTATGGTGGAAGTTCGTTCTACATCATTACACACAATGGAATAACTTCAGAACCTGTGTATTTAAAAATATCTAGCGGAGGACATTAGAAGGTTAATCAGGATCTCTGTCCACAATCTTTACTCCTTGCCTCTTTCTACTCAACAACCTCACCCTGCTAACATGATTACCTGTACTAAAAATTTGTCTTATTCTCCTTTTCCTCCCTAATGGCACTGTACTGGTGTCTCCAAAGGGAGACTTTGCATGAATAACTTCAACTTTTTCACATCCTTTACTTTTCAGCTACTGCAATAAGAATCTGACGTTTGCTGGGTCCGACAAAGGTGTTCAAAGTGGAATAGGGGTTCCACATAAGAAGTAGGTGAAGATACAATGCCTTTGATATTAATTGGCTTGATAAACTCAACAAATTTTTGTAACTCAGAAAAGCATGAGTGATCAGAATATGGAATTGTATATATGTACTTATCATAACTCCCTGCAGTTAACGAACCTCCATTTGTCTTGCCTGTGCTAATGGAGGTAGTAATATCTGTGTGCCATGTAAAGGAAAAGTTGTCCTTTCCTCTGGCAGATTTCCGTGCCCACGGGAGACCAGATGGCATGATCCCTATGGTTGGACGTATTGTATTAAGTCCCTCCAGAGTATCAACGTTAGAACTATATCGAGGAACAGCACGAATCCTTGTTACTGAAGTTTTAGTTGTAAAGATGTCATGGAACCCAAGAAGATGCATACTTTGTAAGCATTCTGGCCACACCCAAATCTGAAAGACAATTGAAGAGCAGTTGAAGCATAAAGCTTGCCATGGGGCAGCAGTTTCCAAGAGCATAGCATGAAAGGAATCTTTTTTTTTTTTTGGGTGTAATGACGCAATTATGCTAATAATATCCAGGAGAAAACAACCTGAAAATTTACTAACCAGTTGTAACTTGAAATTGTGATTTTTAGAGCAAGAAATAAATAATTAAAAAAGGAGAGTGATATGCCCATCTACAGGTATCAGGTATCCTAAGTTGGTATTTCTACCTCCAAACAATAGAATACGGAAACTTCTTGCCAGGAATAACTGCATTGCTACTGATCATAAAGATGGTTATATAGTTCTTGGTAAACTTTGGGTGTCTCATAATATTGACTCAAAAGAAATGTATCTCTTATTATTTCTTATAGATAGAAACATACCTTTGTTTTCAGGACACGTGATACGTTCAGCAAAAGATTTTCTTTCCCCAGTGTGTCAATAGCAATGACAATATCATGATTAGGATGACCAGATATGATGCTTAAAACCTGGAATCATTCATCAGAAATTAGACCAATATGTTAATGCTCTATATTGTAACTTCATCAAACATGTATCACACTGCAATTAAAAGCACAATTACTAAGCATCTTCTACAAGCTGGAAATTTGCTGCTTGAGATTGAAAAGGGGCTTATAATATGTCATAAGACACAAGGTTGATTATGATTTTACAAACTGCACCTGTCTAGCTGCAACTTCACGAGAAGGAAATGAGTATGTAGGGTTACAGTAAGTATTATCCAAGTAAAGCATGTCAAGCTGTAAATCCTTCAGAGCATTAAGCAGCATGGTCCTTCCATTTTGTGCTCTATCACTTGTGCTCTCCCAACGAAAATCCCCAGTATAGAGCGTGCAACCAAATTCACCACGAAACAGATACATCATTGCTCCTGGTATCAGTGTTTTCACTTTAGTGGACGAAAAACTCAGATAGACTGCTAGCAATTTAAGCTCAAAAAAAAATTGGCAATTAGTAATAATACTCCAAGCGATATATTACTATAGTCATAGTATCAATATCACTTAACAGTTCATAATTTTGAGAAAAGAACATATGAAAATGGGTCAATTCAGTTGTCTATATAAAAAAATAAAGACAATCTTAGAACTAATTTTGTCTGTGAACATCTATCCGCGCGTAAAATGCAACTACCCGTTGATGTTATTCCAGCAGGGAGCTATAGAGATTAAATCACATAAAAGCTTGAAACACATGGGAAATTAACCAAACACATGGTAAGCAAAAACAAAAAAAGGAATGACAATTGACAAAGCGATTGCTCGTATTTCAGGGATATACCGGGGCAATGATGAGCATCGATGGCCATGAAATAGACAGTAGTAGAAGAACCAGAGGAAGGAGACAGTAGAGAAACAGCATGCCAGTGACCAATTTCAACAATGCGAAGGAGAGAAAGGTCGAAGCCTGGGAATTTGATAGGAAAGAGCTTAGCAGTAATACGTGAGCAGTAAAGGGTCCACGTGTCCAGTTCCGAGTGAGTCCACGTACGTGGTCGGCGTGAAGGTGAGTTAGGAAGTAGACTTGGCTTCCCCTGCTCCAACGATCCACTGATATCATTCCACTCTCCATTGTTCCTCTGCTTCAATAATGGAAGATTGGGGAACAAAGAATGAGAAATAGAGCAGTATTTGGTTTGGCGGGGGATTGTGATTTCAAACTTTAGTGGTGGCGCTTTCTTACAGGGAAAATTCATATCATATATAATTATTTTATTAATCATATGATATGAATATTTTATGACCACCATTGTTAGGCTATTTTTTTTTTCAGAAGACTATTGTTAGGTTTTGTAGGTATATAAGTTTTATCGAAATTAAATCTGTAAAATAATTTGGATTATATTTTAAATTTAAGATATATTTGTCAAAATAAATATTATGGACTAATATATAAATGAATTAATTATATAAGTCCAATAGATATGGATTAAATAAATAAGTCTAATCTATTGTGGTATCCTATTTAGTTGGGCTCAAGTGATGAGTTCACTAAGCCCAAGATGACATCTTCCTAAAGGCTCCCGTTTGGTGCCACGTGTCAAATGACATGGCGTGCCAAGTCAACGGAAGAGCCAATAGAATCATGCCACGTGTCAAAAATGACAAGGCATGCCAGTCACACTAAAATGCCAGTGAAATCGCGCCACGTGTGCAAGTGACATGTTCTGGCCAATCAAATGCGGCTATGTCACACTTCAATTTGATTGGTTGGAAAGACTATGTTCTTATGATAACCCTTCTCTTCCACAACTATAAATAGGGCTCTTTATAACGTAGAAAAGGGACCAGAAGTTATAACAAGAAGCAAGAAAGAGCCCGTGGATCAAATGTTGCAAATTTCTCCACAAGTTTCAAGCTCAAGTTCAAGAAATCAAGTTCAAACTCAAGAACGAAGAAGAAATCAAATTCAAGCTCAAGAAACGAAGATCAAATCAAGTTCAAGTTCAAGCAATCAAGCAATCAAGCTCAAGCTCAAGAACAAGATCATCGTTCGTGGCAACAAACATAGATTCAAGATCAAACTCCAAGGCCCTTGAATTTATTCACCATTGGAAAGAAGAATCAGAGGATTCATAGAGATTGTAACACTCAAATATTCAAAATAAAATACTACGAATGTTGCGATATTTTTTGTCTTGATTTTAATTTCTTGACGCAATTTATTTTCTACAAATTCTGGCACGCCTAGTGGGACAATCTCTACCTCTCATCTCAACTTTCTATCTCCAAAGTCCAAGAACAATGAAATGGCTTCAAAAAAAATCAACTCCATTTCAACTTCCACCAAGGCTGCTAGCTCCAGGTTTTATGCTAATGTGGAAAGCATCCTCGATGTTACCTTTGGAAGCTTCGGACCGGTTACGAGGGCAAAGTAGGCTCTTTGAGACAACAAGAATCCCAAGTACGTCCATATTAATACCTGTTTTCGGATCTTCATCCTCAAAAGGAGCAAGATCTTCCACAAATGCATCTAAAGGAGGAAGCGATATTGCTGAAAAGATCAAGAAAACTCTTGCTCTGCCTGACCTCTCCGGATCCAAGCACTCTGCTGTGAAGGAAGATGACGATGCTTCAAGTGATGGATCATACCCATTAACACCACATAGCGTGAGCCAATCAAGGATCAATCTGTGTGAAAATCCATGCTATTCTCCGTCATCCACGACAATCATGCCAGCTATGGTGACAAACACTTTATCATGGAGGAGCAGTTGGCAAACTTGACAGAGGCAATCGCTGGCTTGACCAAATGCATGCAAAATCAAGAGGCCAGAATTGACAAGCTAACAGACATGGTGGTAATTCTGATGGAAGAAGAATCCACCCATGCACCTAGCAAGCTCCCAGAGGTTCTAGAGAGCGACCCCCCCCCCAGACAAGCAGCATCCACTAAGGCTATCCCTATCTCATCTGAAGGGATGATTCCAATCGATCAATTGAAGGATTTAGTTGAAGGAACCATTAAGAACAAATATGAAGTTGCTGCCAAATCCTCCCTTACATATGCAAAGTCGTACACTGTAAGGGTCGATATGTTGAAGATGCCTGCTGGCTATCAACCTCCAAAGTTTCAACAGTTTGATGGTAAAGGTAACCCAAAGCAACATGTGGCGCACTTTGTTGAGACATGCAACAATGCTGGGACTTATGGAGACTACCTCGTCAAGCAGTTTGTCCGCTCATTAAAAGGAAATACTTTTGATTGGTAGATGGACCTCGAGGATGGATATATTGATAGCTGGGATCAACTAGAGCAAGAGTTCCTCAATCGCTTTTATAGCACAAAATGCACTGTGAGTATGATAGAGCTCACAAGTACTCGTCAAACAAAGGTGGAACAAGTTATCGACTTTATCAATCGTTGGAGGAATGCAAGCCTCAACTGCAAAGACAGGCTAAATGAAGCTTCGGGCATAGAGATGTGCATCCAAGGCATGCATTGTGGATTGTGCTACATCTTGCAAGGTATCAAGCCTAGCACATTTAAAGAACTTGCAACTCGTACCAATGACATGGAATTGAGCATAGCCTCCGCGGGAAATGAAAGGCTGCCCATCTATGAACCTAGCAAAGCAAATGAAAAGAAAAAAGACAGGAAGTGGGGAAAGTTGGTACCCACATCTGAAAGCAAAGAAGCTATGAATGTCAATACGTCGCCTTTGAAGTTCACGACGAAGGTGAGCAAGAAGCAGAGTATTAAATCCACTTTTTTTCAAGACACGCCAGTGGAAAGTTGACTTTAAAAGAGACGCAGGAGGAAGAGTACCCATTCCTGGATTCTGATGTGCTAGCCATTTTTGAAGAACTCCTCAAGTTAAATCTTATTGAGCTTCCGGAGATGAAGCGACCAAATGAAGCTTGGAAAACAAATGACCCAAACTACTACAAATGTCACCGACTTGTAAGCCACCCTCTGGAGAAGTGCTTTGTCTTCAAGGACAAAATCATGGACTTGGCTCGCGAAAAGAAGATCGTGCTGGAAAATGAGGAAGCAAGCGCAAACCAAGTCTCTATCACCTTTGGCTCATTTAGTCCGGATGAATTATGCAGTATTAAAGAAATTAAAGATGAAGAATTACTTGAGAACAGCAAAGTTGAAGATGATCAACCTGATGATGATGATGAAGGTTGGACGTTGGTGACTCGTCGTAGGCGCCACAAAAGAAGCCCACGAAAAGAATCAGTAGAACGACTAACAAGGAAGATGATGGTAAAAATACCAATAAAAAAGAATCCAGTTAGGCATTTGAAGAAAGCAAAAGTAGAGATGCACCACCCTCAAAAAAAGCCACAAAATCCAGTAACCATGGAGGAATTTTTACCAAGTTGGTTCCGCACGAAGATTTCCCATGAGGGAATTGATGCCTCTTGTTTTCATGCTGACAAAGGGGAAGAAAAGAGTGATGACCTATCGTTAGCACCATCTTCGGAAAATCCTATCGAGTCCACTCCTCAAGAAGTTAATGCTTGTGAGGAAAAGGACACGTTTACTAATGACAATCTTTTATAAGGTGACACTCCTCATAACCGCCTATTGTATCTGGTTGGCTATATGCGCAATGAAAGGGTAAATCGGATTTCGGTTGATGGTGGATCCTCAGTGAACATTTTGCCAATCCACACTATGAAACAACTTGGTATTCCATGAACGAACTCTTAGAAAGTTGTGTGATAACCCAAGGATTCAACCAAGGGGGGAAAAGAGCCATAGGCGCGATCAGGCTGGGAATCACTATTGAACATATACAATTAAGTGCATGGTTGCATGTGAATGACGCGAAGACTTCACACAATGTTTTGCTTGGGAGCATTTGGATACATGAGAGTAAATTTGTTCCATCTAACTACCATGTTTAATATACTACGAGGGTGAAGTCGAGAAGACGATAGTTGCTGATAATGAGCCATTCACCGAGGTTGTGTCACACTTCGCCGATGTAAAGTTCTACTTGAAGAACCGCATTGTGAAGGAGCTGAAAGCTGATGATGGAATGAAAAGAAAGAATGATGAACCCATAACTAAAAGAGCTGTGGTGACTATTGGTAAAGCCAAAGTTGTTACAAAGGAGGTACCTGCCAACATGAATAAATCTCATACAGGGGGTATTATGTCCTATGGAAAGAAAGTAAGTCCCGCGCTCCAATATGTCCCTAAAAGGAAGAAAGACGAGGGCGAATTATATAATATCCAAACCAACATGCCAAAGGATTTAAACTCTTCCGGTCAAACGAATTGAGGCAGTAAAGTCATCCTTAAGAGCCCTTGCAAGGTTTGTAGCCCAAAATTGTTTGCAGAATTTGGCGCTCCTTATAAAGCGAACAGATAAGAGGTAGAGATGAAGAAAGGAGTCTGCATAGGAGAGGTGTCTGCCATCAAGTAGGATCTAATGCTCTCAAATTCGTCTTGCAAGGAAAGCTAGCGTACCTTAGGAGATTCATCTCGAACCTAGCTGGGAGGTGTCAACCATTTACTCGCCTTATGAAGAAAGGTGTCCCTTTCAAATGGGACCAAGCATGCAGTAATGCCTTTGAGAGCATTAAATCCTTCTTGATGAAGCCTCCAGTTTTAGCAGCCCCTACACTTGGAAAGCCATTGATACTACACATCGCGGTACAAGAAATGTCTATTGGAGCACTGTTTGCCCTAGAAAATAGTAAGGGGAAAGAAAAATCTCTTTACTACTTGAGCTGGATGATGACGCCAAACGAGTTGAATTATTCGCCAATTAAGAAGTTGTGCTTGGTGCTAGTCTTCTCAATTCAAAAGTTAAAGCACTACTTCCATGCTCATATTGTATGTCTTATTTATAATGCAAATCCCATCAATTTCGTGTCCTCAAAATCTATTCTCAGCGATTGACTAGCAAGGTGGTACCTCCAGTTTCAACTATAAAGGACAAGCTTTAGCAGACTTCTTGGCAGATCACCCTATACCTGATGATTGGAGTTAACTGACAAACTACCTGATGATGACGCCATGGTCGTTGAAGTTTAGTCTCCATGGAATATGTACTTTGAACGTGCTGCACATCATGGAGGAGCTGGTGCTGGCATAGTATTTGTCACTCCCCAATGTGAAGTCTTGCCCTACTCCTTCACCTTGACACAACTCTGTTTTAACAATGTTGCTGAGTATCAAGCATTAATACTTGGGCTTGAAATGGCCGTTGATATGAAGAAATTGCAATTGCAAGTCTTTAGTGACTCCCAATTAGTGGTCAATCAGCTTTTGGGTAGTTACGTGATTAAGAAGCCCGAACTACACCCATATCATTATTATTCTAAAAAGTTGATGGGATGGATCACTGATGTGACTATTCAACATGTGCCAAGGAAAGAAAATAAGAAGGCTGATGCCTTAGCTGCCCTAACTTCGTCTTTAACCCTAGCTGATCAAGCGCAAGTTACTGTCTGCCAAATATGGGTAGTACCGCGGCCAAATGATATTGAAGGGGAAGAAAACAAACTCAAGCATCTTCTTGCTATTTCTGAAGTTGAGAAAGAAGAATGGTGACAACCCATTATCGACTACTTGTGCTATGGGATACTTCCAGAAAATATGAGGAGAAGGACTGAAATCCGTCGCCGTGCACCTCACTTCCTTTACTACAAAGATACCCTATACAGAAGATCATCCGAGGGAGTAATCTTGCGATGCTTAGGGGAAGATGAAACACTCCAAGCTTTGCAAAAAGTGCATTCTGGGTATGTGGGTCACACCAGTATGGACCAAAACTACACTTCCATATAAAAGGGATGGGATATTATTGGCCAACGGTAAATGATTGCTTGGACTATGCTCGAAGATGCAAAGCTGGTAAATTCCATGCAAAATTTTATTCATCAACCTCCTGAAGTGTTGCACCCGACTGTTGCATCTTGGCCATTTGACGCTTGGGGATTGGATATTATTGGACCACTACCAAAGTCCTCTGGTGGGCACCTACACATCTTGGCTGCAACTAACTACTTCTCAAAATGGGTTGAAGCTGTTGCTCTTAAGGAAGTAAAGAAGGAATGTTGCAAGTTTCATATAAGTAAACATTATTTATCGCTTTGGCATTCCTCGTTACATAATAATAGATAATGGAAATCCATTCGATAATAGGTTTGATGAACAAGATTTATGATCTCTTTGGCTTCAAGCAACGTAACTATTCGATGTACAATGTTGACACCAACAGTCTAGCTGAGGCATTCAACAAGATTCTATGCAACTTCTTAAAGAAAGTCGTCTCCAAATCCAAACGAGATTGGAATGACCGTATGGAAGATGCTCTATGGGCATAACGGAAGACTCACCGCATGCCAACACAGGCGACTCCTTATTCACTCGTTTATGGAGTCGATGTCGTCTTGCCACTTGAGCGTCAAATACCTTCGTTATGACTGGTTATTCAAGAAGGGAGCACTGATGAAGAAATTGCTCGACTTTAATTAGCAGAGTTGGAAGCTATTAATGAAAAAAGATTAGAAGCTCAACAGAGTCTTGAATGTTATCAAGCTCGATTGTCTCACGTCTTCAATAAAAGAGTTCGTCCGAGATGCTTTCAAGTAGGAGATCAAGTCCTTGCTGAACAAAATGCTCGACTTTGATTAGCAGAGTTGGAAGCTCTTGATGAAAAAAGATTAGAAGCTCAACAGAGTCTTGAATTTTATCAAGCCGATTGTCTCGCGCCTTCAATAAAAGAGTTTGTCCGAGATCCTTTCAAGTAGGAGATCAAGTCCTTGCTGATCTCCTATTTGAAAGGATCTCGGATGAGCTCTTTTATTGAAGGCACGAGACAATCGAGCGTAATAAGATTCAAGAATCTATTGAGCTTCTAATCTTTTTTCATCAAGAGCTTCCAACTATGCTAATCAAATTCGAGCATTTTCTTCATCAATGATCCGCTCTTGAATATCCAGTCGTAACGAAGGTATTTGATGCTCAAGTGGCAAGACGACTTCGACTCCATAAACGAGTGAATATGGAGTCACCTGTGTTGGCGTGTGGTGAATCGTCCTAAATGATCATACTTCTTCCATAAGGTTATTCCAATCTCGTTTGGATTTGGAGATGACTTTATTTCAAGTTGCATAGAGTCTTCTTGAATGCCTCAGCTAGACCGTTGGCGGCAGCATTGTACATCGAACAGTTACGTTGCTTGAAGCCAAAGAGATCACAAATCATGTTCATCAACCTATTATCGAATGGCTTTCTATTATCCGTTATTATGTAACGAGGAATGCCAAAGCGATAAATAATGTTTACTTGGATGAAACTTGCAACATTTTCCTTCTTTACTTCCTTAAGAGCAACAACTTCAGCCCATTTTGAGAAGTAGTCAGTTGCAGCCAAAATGTATAGGTGCCCACTAGTGGACTTTGGCAGTGGTCCAACAACATCCAATCCCCAAGCGTCAAATGGCCAGGATGCAACAGTCGGGTGCAACACTTCAGGAGGATGATGAATAAAATTTGCACGGAATTTACAAGCCTTGCTTCTTCAAGCGTAGTCCAAGCAATCCTTTACCATCCTTGGCCAATAATATCCCATCATTTTTATATGGAAGTGCAATTTTGGTCCAGACTGGTGTGACCCATGATAACTGTGAATTGTACATGTTTTATACCCTTTCTTAGCAAAGCTTTGTGCATTAATTGCTCTAAATTAGTCCTGAAATGCTTACAAGAGTGCTTGATTGCAGGTTTGAGCGACAAGATGATAAATATCACAAATCGGCTCAAAAACGAGTGAAACCTACCAAGTGTCAAAAGATAAATGAAGTCGGGGTCAAAATGACCTGTGCGGTCCGCACTGTTTTACAACGCGGCCGCACAGGAACGTTCAGAGGCTACCCTGTGCGGTCCGCACTGATTTGCCACACAACCGCATAGGTGAGTTTATAGGCCCTACAATTGTTGAAGTAAAGCTACATGGACCACACCCATTTCTACGCGGTCTGCACTGATGGAAGTTTCGAGACATAGAAAATCAAGGCAAAAGCCCACGCGACCGTACACCAAATCATTGCAGTCCGCGTGGGTAAATGTTCATAGAGTCCAAGTTTTGGAAAACTATCCCACGCGGCCGCGTCCCTTTTCTACGCGGTCTGCGTGTCTCAGCTTACGCGGCTGTGTGACACAACTGCACGGTCCGCACCACCAGTTCCAGAAGCAAAGAAGTGAAGAATAATTGCCCTTCGCGGCCGTGTGACATTTGTACGCGGTCAGCCAGACCCTCAGGGGTATTTTTGTCCTGTTTTACCTGTGTAGTATAAATAGCACATTTTACTTTTTTAGGTTAAGTTTAGATTTTCATAATAGCTGTTGAGTTCAAGACTTCACATTGTTAGCCTATTTTGGGCAATTGCTTCTAGTTTTAACATGGGTTCAATTAGTTTATCAATATAGTTAATTACTATGTCAATTTATTCTATTATTTCTTTAATTTCTGTTACTACTATGGCTAGCTAAACCCATTATCTAGGGTTGTGGCTCAACCCTAGTGTGGGTAATTAATGGATTTGATTATTTAGTGCATGAATGATGTTGGGTAATTGTTATTTGGATTAATCTTATGTTTTCACTAAGATTTGGTGGTTGCAAATACTAAGTCTAGCTTAGTGGGTCTTGACTCTTCTTGAGAAAGAGAGTCCATGATCCCAAGATTAATTCCAATAAGGAATTGGGATGGACCTGTGAGAATGATAGTCCCAATTAACGGGTTAAACATCGAGAGAGTAACTACCCAAGTTGAACCATTATTTGCTTGGGCAAATTAGCCTACCCAATTGGTCTCAAGAGAGTCAATTGGGAAAAATCACTCTCTCTATCGAGAGGTGTGAGAGTGGGTGGAAAAGTGCAACGGTTATAGCATAGGTTCCATATTCATCGTTGGTGCATTAGGAATCTCCATCCGTTAGTTGACCACCTAGATACATGCCATGACCCTAGTGCGTTTCTCAATATTGTACACATCTAGAATAATTACCTAGCATAATTTAGTTTTACAATTGTAGTTGATAGTTGTAGTTATTACTTAAAAGAAAACCAAAAATGTTGGAAGATCAATTAGGAGCCAAAACACACTTCTAGGCTTAGCAAATACTCAACTCCAAATCGAAGCTCTCTGTGGAAATCGATCCCAATACCACTATCAGGTAAAAGTATCCGTGCCCACTTTTCTTTGGATTGAGTCCGTACCAATAACTTATTGGCGCCGTTGCCGGGGATCTTTACGGTGTTTGACTATTTATTGCTTAGTTTTGTGTTTTGCTTCTTTTTCCTTCGTTTTACTTACTTTGTTTGTGTTAATTCACTCAGGTACTAATGGTTTTAAATGCACAAGATCCTATTAATGTGGGAGTGGAGGAGGTGGAAGACGTGGAACAAGAGGAGATTTTACCCCAAGCACAAAGACGGGGTAGAAATGCTAATGCTAATGCTAATGACAACATACCAGACCCTCCTCCTCCTCCACCCAGAATAGCTACAAGAGTTCTATCCAATCAAGGGTACGCAAGTGCAATAGTTCCTCCCCGAATCCGGGTGGGGAACTTCCAAATCACCAATGTCATGCTCACTTTGCTCGAATAACGAGGGTACTTCACATGCGCCTCAGATCGAAACGCATACAAGCATTTGAAAGGGTTTGTGGATACTTTGTTGGGGGAGCAAGCAGACAAATGTTTCGGAAGATTCACTGAGGTTAAGGCATTTCCCCTTCTCACTTAGGAGGAAAGCATTGGATTGGTTGGAGAGACTGCCAAATCATCCATCACTACGTGGGATGAGTTGGCGGATAAGTTCATTGCAAAATTCTTCTCGCCTAGTCATATGACAGCTCTTAGAGATGTGATCCTAGCTTTCAAGAAAGATCCGACGGAGCCTTTACATGAGGTATGGGAGAGATTTCGGACGACGGTGAAAGAGTGCCCCAACAACGATATGAATGATGTAATGATCCAACAGATGTTCTATCGGGGTATAAACATATAAACCAGTGCATTGTCAATCAGTTGGCCGGTGGTTATTTTATGAAGCTTCGATATAACGAAGCTTGTGATGTTCTTAATGAAATGACCGATACTTCTTCGGCATGGCAAAGCCAGGCTAATGTTCCTCAAGGTGATCTTAATGTTATACACTTGCATAAGGAGTTGCATGATCACGGCCAAGCCATTGCCGAACTCACAACAACAATAAATCAATTGGCTAAGGCACAACTTCAACAAGTTCAAAATGAACACAAAGTCAATGCCATGGAGGGAGTGAATATGATGAAAAGAAGGCAAAGAGGGCAACAACAACCTCAAGAAAATTTTGACAATAATGATGATGGTGGCGGATATTCGAATGAAGATTTTGATGAACAAAGTGAGGAAGTTCAATATGTCACCATCTACCAAGGGAATAGAGGTAATCAAGGGAATCAACAATGGAGACCTCAAGCTAATTGGGGTAATCAACAAGGTGGCAATTGGAATTATAACAACAATCAAGGAGGCAATTGGGGGAACAATAACTCGGGGAATCAAGGTAATTAGAACGGAAACAACAATTGGAATAATAACAATGGTGGTCAATATGGGTGGAATAATAATGGTGGACAAGGTAATACGCGACAAGGCTTTCAAAGGCCCCAATGTATTAATAACCCAACAACCCGCCTCCGTTTCAATCTCGAGGGTCGCGTTCGACGGGCAATGACATGGGTCGAATAGAGAATATGTTTGAGCAAATGATGAAGAAGAATCATAACTCCGATGCTCAATTGGCCTCCCATAACACTTCAATCCAGAACGTGGAAGTACAACTCGGGAAAATTTCATAATCTCTCAACACTCGCCCAATGGGTGATCTACCAAGTGATATGGTAGTAAACCCCAAGGGTGGGAATAATAATCATGTGATGGCAGTGACCATAAGAAGTGGAAGAAGCGGTGATATGCAAGCCTCAAGAGGAAATCGAGTTGTGAGTGATGAAGAAGAGTTCAAAAATGATGACTTCCCGTTGGTAGTTAAGGATATTGTTGAACCAATTGCAAGTGATGATGTGAGAATTGAAATTGATGAGGGTGAGGAAGATACTCAAGGGGCCGTGAGCCCGTCTAGGGAACACGTCATTGATATGCCCGAACCGGTGGTGCCTAAAGCCAAGGCATCCTTGCCTAGACCCCCTCCGCCATATCCTCAAAGGTTGGCCAAGAAAAAAGGTGACAACCAGTTTAAAAAATTCATTGAGATGATGAAGAGTTTGACTATAAATGTGCCCTTGGTGGAGGCACTTGAACAAATACCGGGATATGCAAACTTCATGAAGGACTTGGTTACTAAAAAGAGATCGATGGAGTGTGAGACAATCAAGATGACACACCATGTGAGTTCCATTGAACATTCCATGGCTCCAAAGTTGGAGTATCGCAGAGCATTCACAATACCATGCACCATCGAAAGTGCCGATTTGGCAAAAGCCCTATGTGATTTGGGGGAAACTATCAATCTCATGCCATATTCGGTTTTCAAAACTTTGGGAATCGGATAACCTCGTCCAACTTCTATGAGTCTTCAAATGGCGGACCGTCAGTGAAGCGGCGTTTGGGAATTATTGATGATTGTCCCCGTTCATGTTGATAAGTTCATATTGCCGGCCGATTTCGTTATCTTGGTCAATGTAATAGGCGACAAGGCTTTCAAAGGCCCCCGATGTATTAATAACCCAACGACCCGCCTCCGTTTCATTCTCAAGGGTCGCGTTCGACGGGCAATGACATGGGTCGAGAGAATATGTTTGAGCAAATGATGAAGAAGAATCATAACCCCGATGCTCAATTGGCCTCCCATAACACTTCAATCCAGAACATGGAAGTACAACTCGGGAAAATTTCACAATCTCTCAACACTCGCCCAAAGGGTGATCTACCAAGTGATACGGTAGTAAACCCCAAGGGTGGGAATAATAATCATGTGATGGCAGTGACCATGAGAAGTGGAAGAAGCGGTGATATGCAAGCCTCAAGAGGAAATCGAGTTGTGAGTGATGAAGAAGAGTTCAAAAATGATGACATCCCGTTGGTAGTTAAGGATATTGTTGAACCTAATGCAAGTGATGATGATAATTGAAATTGATGAGGGTGAGGAAGATACTCAAGAGGCCGTGAACCCGTCTAGGGAACACGTCATTGATATGCCCGAACCGGTGGTGCCTAAAGCCAAGGCATCCTTGCCTAGACCTTCTCCGCCATATCCTCAAAGGTTTGCCAAGTAAAAAGGTGACAACCGGTTTAAAAATTTCATTGAGATGATGAAGAGTTTGACTATAAATGTGCCCTTGGTGGAGGCACTTGAACAAATGCCGAGATATGCAAAGTTCATGAAGGACTTGGTTACTAAAAAGAGATCGATGGAGTGTGAGACAACCAAGATGACACACCATGTAAGTTCCATTGTACATTCCATGGCTCCAAAGTTGGAGTATCGCAGAGCATTCACAATACCATGCACCATCGGAAGTGCCGATTTGGCAAAAGCCCTATGTGATTTCGGGGCAACTATCAATCTCATGACATATTCGGTTTTCAAAACTTTGTGTATCGGACAACCTCGTCCAACTTCTATGAGTCTTCAAATGGCGGACCGGTCAGTGAAGCGGTCTATGGGTATTAATGATGATGTCCTCGTTCATGTTGATAAGTTCATATTGCCGGCCAATTTTGTTATCTTGGATTGCGAAGTGGATTTCGAGGTGCCTATTATTCTTAGAAGGGCTTTCCTAGCTACGGGGAAGTCCTTGGTTGATTTAGAGGTGGGCGAATTAACCTTCAGTGTTGGAGATGACAAGGTGGTGTTCGGCGTATGCAAATCAATGAAGCAACCAAATAGCATCGAGGTGTGCTCGTTTGTTGACATTGTCATGACAGTGATAGTGGATGACACAAGCGCAATGGCAAATATTGAGGACCCACTTGAGGCTGTACTATTGAACATGGATGCTGATGATGATGATGGAAGGGTGGAGTGTGTGAACGCATTACATGGCATGAGCTCGTATTCTTATGAGCCGAGGAAGTTATCTCTTCATCTTGAAAATCGCTAAACTCCACCCCCCAAGCCGTCCATTAAGGAGCCACCGGTGTTGGAGTTGAAACCACGTCCTCCTTACCTCATGTATGAGTTTATTGGTCCTAATTTCAATTTGCCAGTTATTCTTTCTTCTTTCTTGACTAACGTGCAGGTAGATGCCACTTTGGCGGTTCTTCTAATGCGTTAGCGAGCGATTGGATGGACCTTTGCGGATATTTTGGGTATTAGCCCCGTGTTATGCATGCACAAGATAATATTGGAGGAGGATGCTAGGCCGTCTCTTGAACATCAAAGGAGACTCAATGAGGCCATGAAAGAGGTGGTTGAAAAGGAGGTCATCAAGTGTCTTGATGCCGGTGTGGTGTATTCAATTTCTGATAGTTCGTGGACTTCTCTAGTACAATGTGTGTCAAAGAAGGGAGGAATGACGGTGGTTACCAATGACAACAATGAACTTATTCTGACTCATATTGTGACGGTTTGGAGGGTATGCATGGACTACAATAAGTTGAACAAGGTGACTAGACTAGAAAGGATCATTTCCCATTACCATTCTTGGACCAAATGCTTGATTGTCTTGCGGTCCGAGCTTTCTATTGTTTTCTGGATGGATATTCTGGCTATAACGAAATTCTCATTGCCTCGGGAAACCAAGAAAAGACAACCTTCACATGTCTTTATGGCACATTCTCCTTCTCTCGAATGCCATTTGGATTATGTAATGCACCAGCGACCTTCCAATGATGTATGATGGCAATCTTCACCGATATGGTGGAGGACATATTGGAGGTCTTCATGGATGATTTTAGTGTGGTTGGGGACTCGTTTGGTGAATGCTGATAAAACTTGGATCGTTTGTTGGCCCGATGCGAAGACACAAACTTGGTTCTTAGTTGGTAGAAATGCTATTTTATGGTAGAAGATGGAATTGTGTTGGGTCATAACATTTCAAAGAGAGGGATTGAGGTTGGTAAGGCGAAAATCGAGGTGATCTCAAGGCTCCCTCCCCCTACTTCTGTCAAGGGGGTGAGGAGTTTTCTTGGATATTGGGGTTTCTACCAAAGATTCATTGACTTTTCTAAGGTAGTTAACATGTTGTGTAAATTTCTTGAGAAAGATGCCAAGTATGTGTTTGATGAGAGATGAATGGAGGCTTTCGAGCTTTTAAAGCAAAAGTTGACGACTTCCCCTATCATTACCGCACCAAATTGGAGTTTGCCTTTTGAGCTCATGTGCGATGCTAGTGATATTGTGGTGGGGGCAGTCTCAGGCCAAAAGAATCAACGAAATGTTCCATCCCAGTACTATTCTAGCAAGACAATGAATGAAGATCAAAGGAATTACATGGTCACCGAGAAGGAGCTTGCCATTATTTTTACCAAAGAGAAGTTTCGCCCGTACCTTATGGGGCCAAAGTGATTATTCGTACTGATCATGCCGCCCTTAGGTACATGATGATGAAGAAAGATTCAAAAGAGAGGTTAATGAGATGGGTGCTTCTTCTTCAAGAAATTTATTTGGATATTGTTGATAGAAAGGGTAGTGAAAATCAAGTGGCGTACCACTTTTCTCGATTGGAGGAGGATGGGAGGGCTTTGGATGGCCTTGAGATAAATGATGTTTTTCTGGATGAGCAACTCCTCTCGGTTTTGAATGCTAGACATGCCATGGTTCGCCGACATTGACAATTACCTTGTTACTGTGTGGTTCCGTATGAGCTCTCTTTTAACCAAAGGAAGAAGCTCAAGCGGGATTGTTTGGATTTCTATTGGGATGAGCCGCATCTTTTCAAAATTTGCACCGATGGTGTAATTCACCGGTATGTTCCCTAAGAAGAGCAATTGAGTATTGTAGAAGCTTGTCGCTCTTCGCCCTATGGTGGCCATCATCTTGGAAGGGCGAGGACGACGTCTAAGTTGTTGAGTTGTGGGTTCTATTTGGCCTTCATTTTTCAAGGATGCCGGTGACTTTGTGAAAAGATGTGATGAGTGTCAACGTGCTGGACGGATTTAAAAGAAATATGAGATGACCCTTAAAACGATTCTAGAAGTGGACATTTTCGATGTTCGGGGAATAAAAGTGGGTTGAGGCTGTCGCTTTTCCCAATAACAAAGTTCGTAGTGTGGTGGCTTTCTTGAAGAAGAGCATCTTCACTAGGTTTGTCACACCCCGTGCTATCATTAGTGATGGTGTCTCTCATTTTTGCAATCGGGCTTTCGATTCTTCTCTTGCCAAGTATGGGGTAAACCAAAAAGTGAGCACTCCTCATCATCCTCAAGCGAGTTGCCAAGTTGAGGTTTCAAACCGGGAAATAAAGAGTATTCTGTCCAAGACTGTCAATACAAATAGGACAAACTGGTCAAAGAAATTGGATGATGCTCTTTGGGCTTATCGTACAGCTTTCAAAACTACGATTGGTATGTCGCCATATCGGTTGGTGTTTGGGAAGGCATGTCATCTTCCAGTAGATTTAGAGCATAAGGCGATGTGAGCCTTGAAAAAGTTGAACTTAGAATGGGATGTCGCTGCAAATCTTCGGGTTGAACAATTGAATGAACTTGATGAGTTTCGATTTCGTGCTTACTCCAGCTCGTCCTTGTATAAGGACAAGATGAAGTACCTTCATGACAAGTAAGCTCGAGGGAAAGAATTAAAGGTTGACGATATGGTTCTCCTCTTCAACTCCTGGCTAAGCTTGTTCCCGGGCAAACTAAAGTCAAAGTGGAGCGGTCCATTTGAGGTAGGTTGTGTTACTCCTTTTGGTGCGATTGATCTCAAAAACAAGAATGGTGAAGAATTCTGGGTCAATAGGCATCATGTCAAGCATTACTTGGGCAAGATTGATAGCCACGTGGTGGCACTTATTCATTTGAAATAAATGTGATGGTAACATGCGTCGTGACGTGACATTAAATCAGGCGATTCTTGGGAGGCAACCCATGTCTTTTGTTTTTATTTGTTTTTCTATGTAGAGTAGGATTTTTGTGCTGATAGTTTGTGAAGTGTTGCAGGGATAATGTTGGACCAGTGCAGGACAAAGATAAAAAAAAGAGAAGTCTCTGAATGTTTCCTACGCGGCTGCATACCAAAAAAGTGCGGTCCGCTTAGGATTGAGCACCTGAGGGCCAAGTCTTAGAAGATGCACCATAGACCGCGTCCATTTGTGTGCGGTCCGCATGTGAGAACTTGAAAATGACATGCTCCCTGATAAGATCTCACGCGGCCGCAGACCAATACAGTGCGGTCTCTGATAACTTCCACACGATCGCGAACCAAATCAATGCGGTCCACATGGGTTGAGCAGCCAAGGTGAACAAGGGAAATCATGCACGGTCCGCATGTCAATTTTGTGCGGCCGCGCAAGTAGGTGAGTACTGGGCCCCAGGGTTTTCTATAAATAGAAGCCTTGGGCCTCATTTGAACCTTTTCGCAAATTCCTTTCTATGCGATCCGCGTCCTTCTGGCTGATTCACTCTGTCTGCAATTGTGCAATGCATATAAATTGTCTACTTCTCCTTTTGTGCTTCTACTAACAACATTAGGCATGTATGTACATGGAGGCAAACAACAAATATGTGGGGGCAAAGAGAAACAAACCGGGAGATGTGGTTTCTCATGATGGAAAATAGTTAGGAGGGTTGTCAAATTCACTCCCAAGGACAAAGAGACAATAAAGAGAAATAAAAAGATAATTTGGGAGGCAAACAGAGTTGCCTCTCATTCAACAGGGAGTGAGTATGCACTCTCATGGAGTGTGACTTCGGAGTCTGCCCCCACCCACATATCGATGCAGATTCCAATGCCTGAGTCCTTTTCTTCTGAGCATGAGAATGGGGCCACATCCTAGAAGCCGGTAAATGTAGTCTCGGACTCATCTGATAAGTCCGGATCTAAAAAAGGAACGGAAGAGCACTACTCCATTTCTCCCACAGCTTCACTATCAAGGGAGAGTGGAGAGTATGCTGAGATTGGTGAGCCACATGTCGGAGGTATAGAGTGGACCAGGAAGCCTGAGGCATGGGCAGGCAGGTTCGTCAGCAAGGCAGCCTTCCACAGGTTCTGGGAGTCGTGGCCCAAGAGGAAGCTGATCCCGGAGACGTAATTCATAGATGCCAATCTACTTCCTCACACCCTCACATGCAAGAACATTTCCGCACGAGAAAGGGTTGGAGCTTCTTCAAAAAAAGAAATGGTTAGGTTGTCCAATGAGCACATGGTGAAGGAATTTCATGGTAATGTTCACCACATAGTTCGGGAATCCAAAGAAACGAAGGTGACGGACAAAACTGTGCTATTTGATGGGAAGCCGCTGAATGAATTCTTGGGGTTCGAGGAAGAGGACGAATCTCAATACTTGGAGAAGTTAGCTATGAAAGAGGAGGTTCTACTGTGGTTAGCAGCCCTAGGTACAGTCCATGTTTTATGCGAAGATTTTCAGGAGCACTTTGAATTTCGAAGCCAAGGGTTGGTTGACATTTGTATGTAGTCGACTTGACCCTTCCACTCATAATAATTCAGTCCCCCTTCCCCAAGTTGTATTGGTAGCATCCATCATAGCCAAGTTTCCTCTGAATGTCGGCAATATCATATCGAGAGTGATCTCTCATGTCGGGTACGAGACAAAAACCGGCTACCCATTCACGAACACACTCTCGATTTACTTCAAGGAAGTGGATGTGAAGAAGAAGCATTATAACATGAAGGTGCCTCCGGTAGCCCCGTATTTTTGGTATGATCAAATGGATTCGGACAACCCAAAGATAGCAAAAAAGGGTGTGGAATCCACTTCCTCCGCAACTGGCCAGTCTGAAGACCCAGTTGCCACAGAGCAGCATATTGAGCCCACTACTGATACAATGCCCCCAGGTCCTTCCGCAGGTTCACTGCCAACCAGCTCACGCACTCATTAGCTAGTTTGAACAACTGAATATCGGCTGCGACATCCAAGTTGTCAACATTGACCACAGATGTACAGGCTCATCGAGCGCCAGTGACTGTTGAGATCCCTGCTTCTATTGAGGATACATTGAAGAAAATCCTGGCAAACTAGGAGCAAATGATTGCAAAGCAGGAAACCTTGGCCAAGGCAGTTGGTGAGCACAGCAAAGCACTAAAGGACTTGGCCAAGGAGCATAGAAAGCTGAGGAAGACAAAGGCCTCAAAGGAGTCGGTGGCGACATTGAAGGTTCAGGTAGACAAGATGTTGGCGGATCACCTGCCGCTTGATTCTCTATTTGAGGTTTCGGTCGTAGAGCCACCGGTTGGGCATCCACAAGAGGAGGAGCACAAACCAAGGAAGAAGAGAAAACTCCCTAGTACCGAGGGCGTTGTAATAGCAGTAGCTCTAGAGCATGAGTGTCCCTCCAGTGCCACTTCAGTTGATGAGCTAGACCAGGAACAGGCACCTGTCCCAGTAGCACAGCAACAGCAGGCTGGGGACTAGTCTGAGGTCCCTGCTAGTACAGAGGACAGGGAGCGACTGACCAGCACAAGGCAGTTGATGAGGCTTGAGGGGCCATTATATATCCTTTGCTGAGTATTTTTGATGTTCTTATTTGGTAGTTAGCAATAGGGACAATGCTAGCTCTCATTCGTAGGGGTGTGACCCTACTATTCTTGACTTGAATTGTATATATTTGTTTTATTTTTAGTTCTTGACATTCGTAGTATAGATGGCCTGTATATAACTTACATCATGTATATATTCATCTCCCCCTAGTTGTATATTCTATTCCTCTTGTGTACATATTCATTTGATTTTTATTTGTGCTTTCTATTTTCGTAAAAAAAATTCGTTTTTCTTTTAGTTTCAAAGTTAAGCTCGTCGCCTTTTTGGTTTTGTTTTGGTGTTGCAATAAGCCCTTGGTTTTATTAATGCCTCGGTTGTTTCCAAGGGTAGAGTGTTGTGTGAACCGGGTGGCTCTTCCCAATGATAGATGGCGTGACAACCTTCTTAAGGGTTTGAGTCCATTTTTTATTTCTCTTTTTTATTTTCAAGTTTTTTGTTGTTAAGGGTACCTCAGGCAAAGATTTACTTGGGCCTTACACACTTTCCTTTGATCCTATGGTAAAAGACATTAAGTTATGTTTAGGATAGTGAAAGGCGTGGCCTTGAAACTCTTGTGTTGACCAAACAATCATCATATGGTCATTTTGGGCCATTGTGCGCTTGAATCGTATCTAAGGTCGTTGTGGGCCCTCGACTCCGTCTTTGGCAATCTGAGTGCGTGTGGTGAGAATTCAATTTATTGAGCCCAAGTACCGTTCCGATGGTCTAGAACTTGTCCTGAATGTTTGTTGAGGCGAAATCATAGGTGTAACTTGATTTGAGAAGTGATTGTAGTAGGGTGTGCGTTTGATTTTGATCATTATCGATAATTACTTATCGATTATCGATTTGTACATATGCTTATCGTTATCGTTTATAAGGTTTTGATTTTGATTTATCAATCTTGGTGGCTTATCGATTAAGTTATCGATTACATCAATAAAAAAATGCGGGATTCCACGGAAAGTATATCGCTATAAACGCGCCTAATTAATATGGACAAAAAGAAGCTAAAATTAGATGAACACCATTTATTATATAAATTTTTTGTCAACAAGCACATGCAACAAGATTAAAGTATGGAATCAAATGTATGTAACCATCACTCCAACAGTATAAAAAACAAAACAAAATATCACGGCTAATTTTGTTTTCCATTATTTGAACTTCATTCATTTGATCTTTAAATATGACCATTCCTTAAATGTGGTAGAGGAAATAATAAGGTAAGGGACTTAGGGTAAATAACGGGTATGGATTAGGGAAAATAATATTGTATAGCCGCTTTCAAAATAGTAGCGGAATAAATATACATTATGTATGTTATATTAATCTTCACAAATAAGTAATTACTACAGTCTAGGGGTGCGCATTCAATTTATCGATTCGATTTTGACCCTTATCGATAATTACTTATCAATTATCGATTTTTACATCATTTCAATAAGGTTTCAATTTTTTCGATTTCGATTTCGATAACAAATAATCGAGTGATTTCACGATAAACCGATTCGAATGCATACCCCTAGATTATAGGCTCTCCTTGATCCAAAATGCCAATTTGAACAATTTCATGAGCTACCAATCAAATGATCCATAGTGTGGAAAAGTACACAAAAGGAGAAAGGTTTTGAATTGCAAAAGAAAGAGTGATAATGTATCCCTCTAGCCCCTTGGAAGAAGTAAATGACTAATTGAGTCAAGAAAGTGTTCCAAAATAAATCAAATGAAATGCTTTAGGGAAGATTGAAATCATTTGAATAGCAACATATCCTACCTTCACAATGACTCCTCAAAAGCCCTATTTGATCTTGAGTTGAAGGAATCCTACATTAGTGGATACTTACATGAAGGGAAAACATATGGTACTTAGAGCCGGACTTAAGGCCGTTCATTTGTGAGAGATGAGAGAGAGTTCATTCACCTCGATTTGTGTGCAACAATTCTAAAAGGTGAGGTTCACTAAGGGAAAGTTGAGTATGCGTAAGTTTAGATTCCACAATGACCAAAGTGCTTGAGAAAGGTTCCTTGATGAGATGTGTCAACCCTAGATATTCTTGTGTCACACTTGATCCACAAGTGTTCAAAGTTTTAAATTTGTTAATGATACATATGCATTGAGGGCAATTGTTAGTCCCAACTAAGGTTTGTTGAGGTTACCTTAGGGAGAACAAAAATTACTTGGGTGTTTTTTTTCATTGAGAGATATGTATCATTTTATTTGCTTGAGGACAAACAAAGGATTATGCTTGGGGGAGTTGATAACTGTGAATTGTACATGTTTTATACCCTGTCTTACTTGAGCTTTATGCATTAATTGCTCTAAATAGTTCTGAAATGCTTACAAGTGTACTTGATTGCATGTTTGAGCGACAAGATGATAAGAATAAAAAATCGGCTAAAAAAGGAGTAAAACCTGCCAAGCGTCAAAAGATAACTGAAGTGGGGGTCAAAATGACATGTGCAGTCCGAACTGTTTTGCAACGCGGCTGCACAGCAAAGTTCAAAGGCTGAGTTTAATCAAGGCTATCATGTACGGTCCGCACTAATTTGCCATGCGGCCGCGTAGGTGAGTTCAGAGGCCCTACAATTGTTGAAGTAAAGCTACGCGGACCGCACTCATTTGAACGCGGTCTGCACTGATGGAAGTTCAGAGACCCAGAAAATCAACGCAAAATCCAACGTTGCCGCACACCAAATCATTGCGGTCCGCGTGGATAAATGTTCAGAGAGTACAAGTTTTTGCAAAGTATCCCACGCGGTTGTGTCCCTTTTCTACGCGATCCGCGTAGCTCATCTTACGCGGCCGTGTGACACAACTGCGCAGTCCGTGTCCCCAATTCCAGAAGCAAAGAAGTGAAGGCCAATTGCCCTTCGTGGCCACGTGACATTTGGACACAGTCCGCGTCAGACCCTCAGGGGTATTTTGTCTGATTTTTCCTGTGTAGTATAAATAGCACATTTTACTTTTTTAGGTTAAGTTTGGATTTTCAGAATAGCTGCTGAGTTCGAGACTACACATTGTTAGCTTATTTTGGTCAATTTCTTCTAGTTTTAATGTGGATTCAATTAGTTTATTAATATAGTTAATTATTATGTCAATTTCTTTTATTATTTCTTTAGTTTCTGTTACTACTGTGGCTAGCTAAATCCATTAGTTAGGGTTGTGGCTCAACCCTAGTGTGGGTAATTAATGGGTGTGGTTGTTTAGTGCATGAATGATGTTGGGTAATTGTTATTTTGATTAATCTTATGTTTTCACTAAGATTTGGTGGTTGCAAACACTAATTCTAGCTTAGTGGGTCTTGACTCTTTTTGAGAAAGAGAGTCTATGATTCCAGGATTAATTCCAACAAGGAATTGGGATAGACCAATGAGAATGGTAGTCCCAATTAACGGGTTAAAACTCGAGAGAGTAACTACCCAACTTGAACCATTAGTTGCTTGGGAAAATTAGCCTACCCAATTGGTCTCGAGAGAGTCAATTGGGCAAAATCACTCTCTCTCTCTCTCTCTCTCTCTAACGAGAGGTATGAGAGTGGGTGAAAAAGTGCAACAGCTATAGCATAAGTCCCATATTCATCGTTTGTGCATTAGGAATCTCCATTCGTTTATTGACCACCTAGGTATATGCCATGACCTTAGTGCCTTTCTCAATATTGCATACAACTAGAATCATTACCTAGCATAATTTAGTTTTACAATTGTAGTTGATGGACTTAAAAGAAAACCAAAAATGTTGGAAGATCAATTGGGAGCCAAAACGCACTTCTAGGCTTAGCAAATACTCAACTCCAAATTGAAGCTCTCTGTGAAAATCGATCCCGATACCTCTATCGGGTAAAAGTATCTGCGCCAGCTCTTTCTTAGGATTGAGTCCGCACCGATCAACCCACATACCCCAGAATGTGCTTTTTGCAAAGCTTGGAGTGCTTCATCTTCCCCTAAGAATATAAGAGTACTCCCTCGAATGATCTTCTCTATAGGGTATCTATGTAGTAAAGGAAGCGAGGTGCACGACGAATTTCAGTCCTTCTCCTCGGATTTTCTGGACGTATCCCATAGAACTAGTAGTCGATATGGGTTGTCGCCATTCTTCTTTCTCAACTTTAGAAACAACAACAAGATGATTGAGTTTATCTTTTTCCCCTTCAGTCTCATTTGGCGGTAGTACTTCCCATTTTTGGCAGGTAGTAACTTGCGCTTGATCAGGCAGGGTTAAAGACGAAGCTAGGGCAGCTAAAGCATGAGCCTTTTTATTTTCTTTCCTTGGCACATTCTGAATAGTCATATCACCAAGCCATCCCATCAAGTTTTTAGTGTAATCATGATATAGGCATAGTTCAGGCTTCTTAACCTCGTAACTACCCAAAAGCTGATTGACCACTAACTAGGAGTCACCAAATACTTGCAATTGCAATTGCTTCATATCAACTGCCATTTCATCCCAAGTACTAATGCTTGAAACTCAGCAACATTGTTGGAACAAAGTTGTGTCAAGGTGAAGGAGTAAGGAAAGACTTCACATTGGGGAGTGACAAATACTACGCCTGCACAAGCTCCTCCACGATGTGCAGCACCATCAAAGTACATCTTCCATGGAAGCTGAACTTCAACGACCATGGCGTCCTCATCAGGTAGTTCGTTAGTTATCTTCAATCATTAGGTATAGGGTGATCTACCAAGAAGTCTGGTAACGCTTGTACTTTTATAGCCTTTTGTGGTATGTACATGATTTCAAATTGTTGAAACTAGAGGTACCACCTTGCTAGTCGATCACTAAGAATAGGTTTTGACATCACAAACTTGATGGGATTCGCATTAGAAATAAGACGAACAACATGAGCTTGGAAGTAGTGCTTCAACTTTTGAATTGAGAAGACTAGCACCAAGCACAACTTCTCAATTAGCAAATAATTTAACTCGTTTGGCGTCATCATCCTGCTCAGGTAGTAAAGAGAGTTTTCTTTCCTCTCACTATTTTCTTGGGCCAACAGTGCTCCAACAGACCTTTTTTGTGCCACATTGTATAGTATCAATGGCTTTCCAGGTGTAGGGGCTGCTAAAACTGGAGGCTTCATCAAGTAAGATTTAATGCTCTCAAAGGCATTACTGCATGCTTGGTCCCATTTGAAAGGGACTCCTTTCTTCATAAGGTGACTGAATGGTTGACACCTCCCAACTAGGTTTGAGATGTATCTTCTAACCTTGTAGAATTTTCAATTCATGGATATCCTAAGGCTCAGGCATTTTCAAAATGGCATCCACTTTCGCTTGATTTATCCAAAGGAACTTTCCAGAAGTAACTCCAAAGGCACATTTCAATGGATTAATCCTAAGTTGGTACCTCCAGAGCACTTCAAATACCATCCTCAAGTCTTTCATGTGGTCGCCCTTCTCTCTTTATTTCACCACCAAGTCGTCAACATAGCATCGACATTCTTATGGAGAAGATCGTAGAAAATATTTGCCATAGCCCTTTGGTAAGTATACCTTGTAGCAATAAATACTCTTGGGAGTGCAAAACATAGTAAGTGATTCATCTTTTGGTACCATGAGAATTTGTTTATAGCCCGACAAACCGTCCATGAAAGACATTGCCTCGTAACTAGTAGTAGCATCGATTATCAGCTCTGGACTAGGAAGCGGGATCCTTGGACACGCATTATTGATGTCCCTGATGTCAACGCATACTCAAATTTAGCCATTCTTCTTCCTTACAGGGACAGTACTTGAAACCCATGTAGGGTATTTAAATTCCCGAATAAATCCATCTTCATTGAGTTTGTTTAGTTCAATTTTAATCAGGGGAACCAAGTCTTGCCTAAAGCGCCTTTGAGCTTGTTTAACAGGCCGAGCACCATTTTTTATTGCAAGGTGCTACTTTTGCGGTCCAAGACATGCATCTCTTTGTAACTCCAAGCGAATACATCCCTGAACTCTTTGAGTAACTCAATATAAGTGCTCTCTTCATCGGCTTCAAGTAAAGCACTTAGGTAGGTGGGTCTTGGTTCTTCATCAGTGCCAAGGTTAACTTCTTTTAAGGAATCAACTGTCATCTTCACTCCTTCTTCAAGTTGAGGTGGAGCATCTTTCGCATCTTCATCCTCTTTAGGGTCCCCATCACTGAAGGATATGTGATAACACAACGAAACATCCTTCAATTCCGCATTATCTTCCATTGAAGATGGAATTCCATTCTCGACTTATACAGTAACATGATACGAAGAACCCACACTTTCTCCATCTTTATCATGTTTCTTAGTATAGACCACAATATACGGCTTTACCTTTAGTACTTCTTTACATTAAACCATAAGTTTTGTTTGTCGCCTCGTTCTAGAAGGAACCAAACTTTGGAAATCCTTGGAGATCTCCTAGATTTGGGGTGAAGAGTGTGCTTTTATGCTTTGAAAATTTCTCCGGAACGTCTTCCCCTTCTTTTGTGGACCCAATCTTTCGAACACGGAGGCCCTTGCCTGTGATTTTCCAAGTCGATCAAAGATAGAAGGCTTGTTAGAAGCTGTCGATTTATCTTCTACAGTGATATAGCTTCTGCTCGCCCTTCTGATCGAGATGCGCACTGGTGACAGTTGCTTGTGTCCCAAACCTTCACGTGGATGCCTCGTTGCAGCTTCTGATGGGAGTTTCCCTAACTTTGATGGCTCATTGGGATTGTATCCAGCTTTTGCAGATAGCTTGTATGTGTTAGGGTCAAAACCTTCATTTGTTCGGTTTGTGGGGAGTGCCAAATTCTGCAAGCGATTTTCGGCTACAAGCCCTACAAGTGGCCTTGAGGACGACTTTACTGCCTCAATTCGTTTGACCGGAAGAGTTAACTTTTTTTGCATGTTGGTTTGGATATTACATGATTCGCCCTCGTCTTTCATCATTTTAGGGACATATAGGAGCACGAGACCTACTTTCTTTCCATAGGACATAATACCCCATTTATGAGATTTATTCATGTTGGAAGGTATCTCCTTTGTAACAGCTTTGCTTTATCAATGGTCACCTCAACTCTTTTAGTTATGGGTTCTTCATTCTTGCTTTTCATACCATCATCAAGCTTTCAGCCCCTTCACAATGCGGTTCTTCAAGTAGAACTTTGCATCGCCGAAGTGTGACTCAGCCTCGGTGAATGGCTCATCATCAGCAACTATTGTCTTCTCGACTTCACCCTCATGGTATTTTAAACATTGATGGTAGGTAGATAGAACAACTTTATTCTCATGTATCCAAGGCCTCCCAAGAAAACATTGTATGAAGTCTTCACGTCAATCACATGCATATCTTCAATAGTGATTCCCAGCCTGATCGCGCCTATGGCTCTTTGCCCCCCTTGGTTGAATTCTTGTATTATGAGGAGTGCCACCTAGCAAATGATCGTCATTTGTGAATGTGACCTTTTCCTCACAAGCATTAACTTCTTGAGGAGTGGACTCGATAGGCTTTTTGAAGATGGTGCCAATAGTAGGTCATCACTCTTTTCTTCCCCTTTATCAGCATGGCAACAAGAGGCATTAATGGTCTCATGGGAAATCTTCATGCGGAACCAACTTGGTAAAAATTCCTCCAAGGTTACTGGATTTCGTGGCTTTTGAGGGTGGTGCATCTCTACTTTTTCTTTCTTCAAATGCCTAGCTAGATTCTTTTTTATTGGTCTTTTTACCAACATCTTCTATGTTCGTTGTTCTATTGATACTTTTCGTGGGCTCCTGTTGTGGCGCCTACGACCAGTCACCAACGTCCAGCCTTCATCAACATCATCAGGTTAATCATCTTCAACTTTGTTGTTCTCTTGTAGTTCTTCATCTTTACTTTCTTTAATACCGCATAATTCATCCGGACTAAATGAGCCAAAGGTGATAGAGACTTTGTTTGCACTTGCTTCCTCATCTTCCAGCACGATCTTCTTTTTGCGAGCCAAGTCCATGACTTTGTCCTTGAAGACAAAGCACTTCTCCAGAGTCTGGCTTACAAGTCGGTTTTATTTGCGGTAGTTTGGGTAATTTGTTTTCCTAGCTTCATTTAGTCGCTTCATCTCCGGAAGCTCAATGAGAATTAACTTGAGGAGTTCTTCGAAAACGGCTGGCACATCAGAATCCAAGAATGGGTACTCTTTCTCTTGCATCTCTTTTAGAGTCAACTTTCCACTTGGCTTCTCTTGAAAAGAAGCGGATTTCATACTCTGATTCTTGCTCACATTCATCGTGAATTTCATAAGTAACGTATTGACATTCATAGCTTCTCTGCTTTCAGATTTAGGTACGAACTTGCCCCATTTCCTGAGTTCTTGCTGTTCATTCACTTTGCGAGGTTTATAGATTGGCAACCTTTCATTTCCAGTGGAGGACATGCTCAATTCCATGTCATGGGCACGAGTTACAAGTTCTTAAAATGTTCTAGGCTTGATACCTGGCAAGATGTAGCACAGTCCCGAATGCATGCCTTGGAGCACATCTCTATGCCTGAAGCTTCACTAAGCCTGTCTTTGCAGTTGAGGCTTGCATTCCTCCAACGATTGATAAAGTCGATAACTTGTTACCCCTTTCTTTGACGAGTGCTTGTGAGCTCTATCATACTCATAGTGAGTCTTGTGCCATATAAGCGATTGAGGAACTCTTGCTCTAGTTGATCGCAGCTATCGATGGATCCATCTTCGAGGTCCGTGTAGTAATCAAAAGCATTTCCTTTTAATGAGCGGACAAACTGCTTGATAAGGTACTTTCCATAAGTCCCAACATTGTTGAATGTCTCAACAAAATGTGCCACATGTTGCTTTGGGTTACCTTTATCATCAAATTGTTGAAACTTTGGAGGTTGATAGCCAGCAGGCATCTTCAACATATCGACCCTTGCAGTGTTTGGCTTTGCATATGTAAGGAAGGATTTGGCAACAACTTCCTATTTTTCTTAATGGTTCCTTCAATGAACTCATTCAATTGATCGATTGGAATCATCCCTTCAGATGAGATAAGGATAGCCTTAGTGGATAGAGCTTGGCTGGAGGGGCGGGGGGGCGGGGGAGGTGAGTCGCTCTCTAGAACATCTGAAGCTTGCCACGTAGATGGGTGGAAAAAAACAAACTCAAGCATCTTGTTGCTATTTCTGAAGTTGATAAAGAAGAATGGAGACAACGACTACTTATGCTATGGGATACTTCCAGAAAATCCTAGGAGAAGGACTGTAATCTGTTGTAGTGCACCTCGCTCCCTTTACTACAAAGATACCCTATACGTAAGATCATTCCAGTGAGTACTCTTGCGATGCTTAGGGGAAGATGAAGTACTCCAAGCTTTGCATGAAGCGCATTCTGGGGTATGTGGGTCACACCAGTCTGGACACAAACTGCACTTCCATATAAAAAGGATGGGATATTATTGGCCAAGGATGGTAAAAGATTGCTTGGACTACGCTCGAAGATGCAAGGCTTGTCAATTCCATGCAAATTTTATTCATCACCCTCTTGAAGTGTTGCACCCGACTGTTGCATCCTGGCCATTTGACGTTTGAGGATTGGATGTTGTTGGACCATTGCCAAAGTCCTATAGTGGGCACCTATACATCTTGGTTGCAATTGACTACTTCTCAAAATAGGCTGAAGTTGTTGCTCTTAAGGAAGTAAACAAGGAAAATGTCGCAAGTTTCATCTGAGTAAACATTATTTATCGCTTTAGCATTCCTCGTTACATAATAACGGATAATGGAAAGCCATTTGATAATAGGTTTGATAAACAAGATTTGTAATCCTTTTGGCTTCAAGCAACGTAAATCTTCGATGTACAATGTTGCCGCTAACGGTCTAGTTGAGGCATTAAACAAGACTCTATGCAATTTGTTAAAGAAAGTCATCTCCAAATCTAAACAAGATTGGAATGACAGTATGGAAGAAGCTATATGGGCATATAGGACGACTCACCGCACTCCAACACAGGTGACTCCTTATTCACTCGTTTATCAAGTCGAAGCTGTCTTGCCACTTGAGCATCAAATACCTTTGTTACGACTGGCTATTCAAGAAGGGATCACTGATGAAGAAAATGCTCGACTTCGATTAGCAGAGTTGGAAGCTCTTGATGAAAAAAGATTAGAAGCTAAACAGAGTCTTGAATGTTATCACGCTCGATTGTCTCGCGCCTTCAATAAAAGAGTTCGTCCAAGATGATTTCAAGTAGGAGATCAAGTCCTTGACGTTCGAAAACCCATATTTACTTCCCATAAACCGTTAGGGAAGTTCCCTTCAAAATGGGATGGGCCATATATCGTACAAGAAGCTTATTCAAAGGGGGCTTACAAGCTAGTTGATGCAGATGGTATGAGATTCGACCCTATCAACGGCAAGTTTTTGAAGAAGTATTATCCATGAAGTTGTAAGTCATGACGCTCCTAGACGTACAAACCTAAACTACAAGCCACGACGCTCCTTGACGCACGAGCCTAAACTGCATATTGCTACACTCCTGGTCCGCAAGAGTATAAACTATGTACGACCCAAAAAAAAAATGTACACCCTCTGCCTTAAAAAAAGAAAAGAAGGAGAAACATCAATAAAAAATATGTAATGTAAAGCAAAATAGGTGGAGTTTTCAGTCTCAAGGATACTCGCGAGTTAACTAAATGGAAGAAAAAAATAAAATAAGAGGCAAATAAAATACCCTATCTAAACACAACTTGTAATTGACAAAGTCCTTAAGGGTGGCCTATAAAGTGTTGCTTCTTCATCTCCACATCGGCCAAGTTATCAACCTTTATCAAGGAAGAATCAGAACATCTATGGTACTCCTCTTCAGCTAATGAAACTTTGGATTCAATCTCTTCAGCCTCTTTCTTGGAAATAACTTGAAGAGCTCTTAACTGTTTCACCTTCTCCTTGGACACTTTGAGATACCGACTAGCGGTAGACAATTTCTTAACCTGCTCCCCTTTCTCAATCAAGACAAAATCAAGATGTTCCTTGGCATTTACAAATGACTCAGATTCTTCAATATCCACAACCTTGTCAGAAAGAGCTGATCGGGCCTGGTCATATGAAGTGGCAAGCTCGAACACAGACGTCAATAGTTCTTTTAGAGGGGAGATATCCACACCCTTTCCTTCCATCTCCTTGAGAATCACTTGGATCACGAATTGAAGAGAAGAAGCATTGTCTATGGTAGCATCCTTGAGTTTGGCCTGAATTTTAGCCCAAGCATTTGAAATGTACTTCATTCGAAGGGTCAAGATAACCTTTCTTTCATCAAAGACAGACATTTTCGGTGCTGATTGTTGATGAAAATTAGGCCCCTATTTTGCTCCAAGACTAGGAATGGAAGTCGCCTCTAGGTCTGACTTGAGTATTGGAAGTGACTTCCTCAAATCTAGCTCCGCCAACCTTGTGACTTACTCTGGTGTGAAGCCATTGAAATCTGAACACCATTTGGCTACATGAAAAAAAAATACACAGTTAGTAAAATTACTTAGATGTTATAAGATAATATGAAAGTTTTAACCATTACCTATCTGATAGCCGTCAAAGTCCTTGAAGCACTACTGATGTTATCAGTAATATCGACTACATCCAAATTAGCATCTCCCTGTTTGTTTGAATATGGCTTCACCTACTTGAAGTTTTGATCTCCATGACTACTATCACTCTCGTTTTGAGGTGGGCATTTGTTAGAGGTAAGGACAACGGTTCCTATTAGAGAGGAATCCCCATGGACTTGCCTGAGAAGGTCCCTTCTTTTTACAAACTTCTTTATATGGAGGTTCTTTGATGTCTCGTGGTGCAATGGTATTCTCTTCAGGCGTGAAGTCTGAAAGCGTAGCAGTAACTGGCCCAATGGTATTCACCAAAGATTGCAAGTGGTTTTCAAGGAAGTTTCCATGCACATTTTCCCACCAAGACTTATAATCGGACGAGACATACTTCTTAATCTTGGGCATAATAGGGGAAATGTGGCCTTTGACCTGCTTTTAGACGAAACGCAAGTTCGTAAAAGTTCCAATCCATTGTCTAAAGACCACTCACAAAAATCTTGATCCAAGCAACCAGGGTGGTCTTGATAAAAACCAAATTGATGACTGAAGCGATGAGGGCTATAAGGCTCCACAATGAAGGTCGATCCATCTCTTAGCGGAAGGTAATTCCAGCGAATACTCATAAAATAATTTGACTCAGACTCTTTCCTCGTTGCCATCATCACGATAATAATATGGTTGAGAATTACTTAGTATTGTGGAAGTCCATGCGACGCTTTCTCCTCCATGAATACTTTTTCTCGCGTCTTCATTCATGAAGTATCTTGATATTCCCTCACCTGAATATATGGCCATCATAGGGGTAGCTGGTCTATTTGTTAGAGAAGTCTTGAAGTAACATGCCAGCCAACCATATACAAAATGAATTAGGAAGTTAACTCTAGAAGGATCAATCGGTGAGCCATTTAAAAGTGTGTTTAATACTCTGTAAATTCTAGCTAAGACAGGAACGACGAGGTTAATTCTTTTCCCACACGCTAGAAGGCCTGTAATTTTGAAAGTCTCTGGCCGAATAAAGTTGCCTTCTTTTGTAGGGAGCGCAAAGACACATAGCCAGCATGATAAAAAGGCAACCGGTACTTCATCTTTCTTGTCACTTCTGATGCCAAGTTTAACAAATAGTGCATCTACAACTTTCTACCAACTGTCCGTTTTACCTATGGCTCCAGTAGATTTGTGTGTTGATTTGGGATTAGCTGACTCCTTTTATTTTCTCACTGGAGGTTGTTCATAGTTCACAACCTTAGTGTCTCCCTCTCGGAGCTGGTGATATGCATCGAACAATTGCTGACAGTCTTGTGGAAGGAACATTTTATCCTTGTCGTAAACACCAGTAAGTTCTCGAGTATTTGGAATAAACTCTTCATAAGGAGACCCGATTAAAGGCAGATCCCTAATAGTTCACAAGTCCCAAAGGGACATGGATAGCTCTCCAACTGAGGTAAGCAGCATGTTTGTATGAGGACACCAAGCCTCACAAAAGGCTTGCATGATGCTGTCAAATGATCATAAGTAAACAATGAGGCATATACAACATCATAAATATTGATGGCTTGCAAAGCTCGATGGTTCCTACTAAGGATATCTTCGTTCCACTCCCAATAACATGGAATATAATGAAATTTGCCACCAAAAGTTAAGGAATCACTCCAGCATACTTCTCCTTTGAGGATTTGTCATCCTAAGCATGGGAAGGAACTTGCCACATTCTTAACTTTGTGATTATGGGAAGGAAGAGTCTATGTCTTGAATTTACATTTGGTGTTCTCAAAGGTCCAATCTACCAAATGAAATGGATTTTGCAAAAATGGCCACGAAACTGCATATAAGCCTGTCAGTGTTGTGTCAACTAGTAATCTGGTCTCCTTTTGCTATCTTTGTGCTATGAAATTACTAGATAATTGGACGTGGAGGAAGAGAATGGTGAGTCTCTAAAGTAAACCATGTTCAAGCGGCAAAAGAAATAATTGTTAGTACCTAAGTCAAAAAGGGAAAAGTAACAATCGCAACCTTGAAAGACATCATTGATAAGTAATAATTAAAAAAAATCGCCTCAGAGGGGATGTATGTATCCGATTTTTTAACGATTTTTGTTGCAAACTTTTAAAAGTGTTCATCTCCAACTTTTATAGCCACCCACATTTATAACAATTTTCGTCGCAAACATTTAAAGGTGTTCATCTCGAACTCGTAAAGGCATCCAAATTTTAAATGGTTTTTGAGGTGAACTTTTAACGGTGCTCGTGGAAAATTTTAAAGGGTCCCCCTGCCTGCCGACATTTAGAGATTTCTACCACGAACTTTCATGAATTTTCGCCACTATTTTTAAAAGTCTTCACCACGAACTTTTAAAGGTTTTCACTGTGAACTCTTAAAGATCTTAATCACGAGCTTTTAAGGATCTTTGCATGAGCTTTTATGTGTCTTGCCGCAAATTTTAAAGGTCCTCGTCACGAACTTTTAAGGGTCTTTGCTACAATCCTTTAAAGGTCTCCATCATTAGCTTTTAAAAGGTCTCCACCATGAGTCGCCACAAATTTTAAATGTCTTCGCCATGAACTTGTAAAGGTGTCCACCACGAGCTTTTAAAGGTCTTCATCGGTAGCTTTTAAACGTCTTCACTGTGAACTTTTAAAGATCTTGACTGAGAGCTTTTAAGGATCTTTGCACGAGATTTTATGTGTCTTTGCCGCAAACTTTAGAGGTCTTCGTCGTGAAATTTTAAGGGTCTTTGCCACGATCTTTTAAAGGTCTCCACCACATTCTTTTAAAGGTCTCCAACACGAGTCGTCCCAAATTTTAAAGGTCTTCACCATGAATTTTTATAGGTCTCCACAGCGAGCTTTGAAAGGTTTTCATCGCGAACTTTTTAAGGTCTTGACCACGAGCTTTTAAGGATAATTGCGCGAACTATTAAAGGTCTTCACCACTAACTTCTAAAGGTCTTGACCACGATCATTTAAGGATCACTGCGCAAACTTTTAAAGGTCTTCACCATAAATTTTAAAGATATTCATCACGAACTTTTAACAGCCTTCATCTCGAACTTTTAAAGGACTTCGTAGTTTGAGGAACTTCTAAAAGGAAAACAAAAAGAGAGACAATAAAATAAAACAAAGAAGAAAGCACAAGAAAAGAAGAAGAAATTACCTTTGCGCTAAAGCTCGCGAGTCGTTAAGGTTCAAGTCGAACAACTTGCAGACAACATAAATAGATGTTCAACAATGGAGGGGCATACAACTATTTATAGGAGCAGTGAGGAAGTTATTGAAAGAATAATGACGATGTGGGACTGGTAACTTTTAGAGTCCAACAAAAATTGGTATTCTAATTCAATTGGGAGAGAAAGCTACAGGCGATGGAGTTTTCCTACGCTCCCAAATCGGGAAGGAGAGGATGGCAGTCCTATTTCTAGTAAACTAGGAATAACCTAGTAATACGATGATGGTACTTTGTTCAATTTTTGGATTTATGTAGCTTGGTCCTAAATATTGATGTTTAGTGAAGCACGTCCTTAAAATGGAAGGTTTCGGGTCCAATCCATCAAAGTTAGTAAAAAAAAATAGATATAAAGCTTTCTTGGTACATATATTATTTGGATAATTATAACCTGTGAATGCTTTGGTGCACGTGAAAAATGGACGTACTTGAAGTTGCATGGATCATTTTTCAGGGACATATGTACGTAAATTTGTTTGTGTATTTCAAGCCTAATCGCAATGATTTAATAACATGTCAAGTCTTGAAGTAGGGGGCATTTGTAGGCATATAAATTTTATTGAAATTTAATCCGTAAAATAATTTGGACTATATTTTAAATTCAAGATATATTGGTCCAAATTAATATTGTGGGCTAATATATAAATGAATTAATTATATAATACCATTATATACAGATTAAATAAATAAGTTTTAATCCATTTCGCTATCCCATTTAGTTGGGCTAAAGTGATAAGCCCACTTTAAGGCTTAAAGTGATAAGCCCACTTTAAGCCTAAGATGACATCTTCCTAACGGCCCAGTTTGGTGCCACGTGTCAAATGACGTGGTGCACCAAGTCAAAAGGAAGAGCTAATAGGATCATGCCACGTGTCAAAAATGGCAAGGCATGTCCAGTCACACTAAAAGTCCAATGAAAATGCGCCACGTGTGCAAGTGACATGTTCTGGCCAATCAAATACGGTCATGTCACACTTTTTGATTGGTCGGAAAGAGTTTGTTCTTATCATAACTCTTCCCTTCCGCGAATATACATAGGAGTCTTCATAACTCATAAAAGGGACTAGAAGTTAGAACAAGAAGCAAGAAAGAGCTCGTGGATCAAACGCTGCAAATTTCTCCACAAGAAATCAAGTTCAAGCTCAAGAACGAAGAACAAATCAAGTTCAAGCTCAAGCTTAAGAACAAGATCATCATTCGTGGCAACAAATATAGATTCAACATCAAGCTCCAAGGCCCTTGAATTTATTCACCATTAGAAATAAGAATTAGAGGATTCATAGAGATTGTAACACTCAAATATTCGAAATAAAATACTACGATTGTTGCCTTATTTTCAATCTTGATTTTATTTTCTTGACGCAATTTAGTGTCTAGAAATTTTGGCACGCCTAGTGAGACAATCTCTACCTCTCATCTCAACTTTTCAATCACCAAAGTCCAAGAACATTGAAATGGCTTAAAAGAAAATCAACTTCATTTCAACTTCCACCAAGGCTGCTAACTCCAGGTTCTATACTAATGTGGAAAGCATCCTCAATGTTACCTTTGGAGTCTCCGCACCGGGTTACGAGGAGCAAAGCAAGCTCTTTGGGACAACAAGCATCGCAAGTGCCATCCGCATCAACCCCTGTTTTCGGATCTTTATCCTCAAAAGGAGCAAGATCGGCCACAAATGCATCTAAAGAAGTAAGTGATGTTGCTGAAAAAATCAAGAAAACTCTTGTTCTGCTTGACCTCTCCGAATTCAAGCACTCTTATATGAAGGAGGATGACGATGCTTCAAGTGATGGATCCTCCCCACTTATACCACATATCTTGATCCAATGAAGGATCAATTTGTGTGAAAATCCATGCTAATCTCCATCGTCCACGACAATCATGCTAGCCATAGTGACAAACACTTCATCTATAGAGGAGCAATTGGCAAACTTGACAGAGGCAATCGCTGGCTTGACCAAATGCATGCAAAATCAAGAGGCCAAAATTGACAAGCTAACAGAAAGGGTGGGAATTCTGATGGAAGAAGAATCCACCCATGCACCTAGCAAGCTCCCAGAGGTTCTAGAGAGTGACCCTCCCCCCCAGACAAGCAGCATCCACTAAGGCTATCCCTGTCTCATCTGAAGGGATGATTCCAATTGATCAATTGAAGGAGTTCATTGAAGGAACCATTAAGAACAAATATGAAGTTGATGCATAATCCTCCCTTACATATGCAAAGTCGTACACTGCAAGGGTCGATATGTTGAAGATGCTTGCTGGCTATCAACCTCCAAAGTTTCAACAGTTTGATGGTAAAGGTACCCCAAAGCAATATGTGGCACACTTTGTTGAGACATGCAACAATCGTGGGACTTATGGAGACTACCTCGTCAAGCAGTTTTTCCGCTCATTAAAAGGAAATGCTTTTGATTGGAACACGGATGTCGAGGATGGATCCATCGATAGATGGGATCAACTGGAGCAAGAGTTCCTCAATCGCTTTTATAGCACAAGACGCACTATGAGTATGATAGAGCCCACGTACTCGTCAAAGATATGGGGAACAAGTTATCGAATTTATCAATTGTTGGAGTAATGCAAGCCTAAACTGCAAAGACAGGCTTAGTGAAGCTTCGGCCATAGAGATGTGCATCCAATTGGGGATTGCGCCACATCTTGCAAGGTATCAAGCCTAGCACAGTTGAAGAACTTGCAACTTGTGCCCATGACATGGAATTTCGCATGGCCTCAGCTGGAAATGAAAGGTTGCCTATCTATGAACCTCGCAAAGCGAATGAAAAGCGAGAAGTCAGGAAGTGGGGCAAGTTGTTGATACCCAATTTTTCCCTATATATTTTTTTGGACCCAAAATACTTTCAAAATAGTATATGTATGCATATATAAGAAGGCCGAAGAACTTTGGTATTTTTCTTTAATTTTTGAGATTTTTTAAAATCAATTTACTGCTTATTTTTAACAGTATGAAGGCCAAAATTATTTTCCAAATTATTATTGTTAGTGAATAATGTGCTTCACTCTCATATTTACAACAAAATATAATATATGGAATTTTTGCAAATCTTTTACAGATTTATTTGGAATTTTTAAGGTTAATTGCACAAAATTACAATTTTAGCCAATTTTGTAATTAACTGTGTTTCATATTTATAAAATTATTTCTATTATTTTTTCTATTAATATTTATATATTATTAATTAGTTCCATGTTTTAATTTTGCTTTTTAAATGATTTTGCTATTTTATAAAATTATTTGGGGAAACATTAGCTATTTAGCTAGATTTATTTAAAATATAGCCCAAAATCAACCCCTATTTCAGCCAAATTTTTTAACCCAATTCAATAACCCATACCCATTGATTTTTCCCGACCCGCCTCTAATTTAATCTGAGCCGTTGATCAAATAAGATCAACGGCCCAAATTTTATTACCTTAATTAAAATCAAATAACCCCCAACCCTTCATTTTCACAAACATGTCTCTCTATCTCTCTAACTGATGCTCTCCCTTCACTGTAGAACCTTATGGTTCCTTCTTCTCCAATGAAGACCATCGCCTCTCAGCCCTACTCCTCCCGCACTTCTCTCGACCTCTAGTAGCCATGGAGTCCTTGTATTGTTGTTTTCTCTCTAAAGCTTGAAGACTTACAGCTTCCTCCATGAAAGACGGTCACTAAAGCTTCACTTGGGTCTCTTTCCGGCTTTTTGCCAATGGTTTTTGTCCGATGATGCCTTCTATGGCATTATATGCGACTTTCACGGCCAGGATTCTCATTTTTCTAATTTATTTTGCAAACCCTAATTTTTCAGCTGAATCTCTTTGGTCTCTGTCTTTTAAACGATTTCATTTGGTTTAAACTTTGTCTTCTTCACTTCCTATTACCTGATCTTTGATTATTCGAGTTTTAAACGTTTTGGTTCCTTTTCTGAAACTAGGGTTTCTTACCCCTTTCGAAAACACTTTACTTTTCTGATTTTGAGTACAAATCTGTAACCCTCAGTACTACTTCTAAACATTTTGTTAAAATCTGATGAAAATCCTAACCCTACATGTTTGTATCTGTATTTGCTTGTTTGCATGATCCTTCTGGGTTCTTCTTTGAGTTTCGTGTTCTTTGTTTTAATTTTGTTGCTAGTAGTTCATTTTCCTTACCATGTTGTGTTCTTCTCTTAAGGTTTCTGGCTGTTTATATGGTGATTTTATACTGATGCTTAAAATCTCTCTTCAAGACCATGATTACTGGCCTTAAATTGTGATTTTGTGTATTCTCCTTATAGTTTGGTATTAATTTCGAATTTCTTCATCAATCAGTGGGATACATTCCTCAATTAATAACCGATCTCCTAGGTTTTCAATCTCGCTCATTAATTCAAAATTTATTTTCCAGAATTAAAGTGGCATTTTTTCTTATATATCTGCACAAGTATATTCATTTATTTGCTTGACATGTTTCCCTGGTTAAGTATCATGCACCTAGTCTTCATTGTATACCATATACTATTTTTGTTTTCTTATGTGACCGTGCCATACTTTGTGATTCCTTTCCTTTTAAAATGACTACTTATTACCGTTTGACTATGATTCCTTAACTAAGGAGGAGTTCATATATTTATTTTATTATGACTGATACTCAGTTCCTTAAATATGGATTGATACCTTATTTGTTTACTCGTTTTCAGTACTATAAATACTCCTAACCTTTCTCTTTGAACACACCAACAGACACTACTCTCACAATCTGAGACTTTCTGAATTCTCTCTTTCTCTGCTATTACTCTGCTTTCTTATTTAGCCGATTGAGTAGCCTGGGTTGATTACTTTACACCACTGGGTCCTATTGTTTGTCTACTTGGGTCTTTTGCTGCTGCTATTCCCACATTGCTGTTGATATTCTCATATTGCTGTTGCTATTCCCACATTGCTGCTGCTATTCTCATATTGCTACTGCTATTTTCATACTACCATTATTCTCTCTGCTGCTTACATTCTCTGCTCACCTTGTTCCTCTGTGCATTATTGTTATTAAGGTCTATCACTTGCAACTGGTATGTCACCCCTTTAAGATACAGTTTCCACAACAATATGTTTCTATTGGTTTTGCATTTCATAATGTTTCTTGTATGCTTTTATTTATGGTTTGTTGCTCTTTTTGTCACTAGCATGTTACTTACTAGTCTATTTGGTTCAGTTTAACATGCCCCCTACCCCCTTTGTCCTTGTCTCAATATATGTTTTCCTCTTTCATGTGCACTACTTCTTGGGTACTTAACAGCTATGAAAACTCTCCCTAAGGTTGATTGTATTTGGGGTTTGGTACAGTAAGAACTAAACCCTTGTTTTACAACCATGTTTGATTACTTTCCCCAACATGTTGTCTGTACACCTAACTTATTTGCTCTTTACTTATTTGCTCTCTTACCCCCTCCCCCCGTCTCAATGAATGTTTACTTTTTCCTTGTGTGCTACTACCATGCATCCAGGTATGCGTGGCTACTTGTTAACCTAAAACCCCTGTTTGAGGCTAAGTGTGTTAGAGTTTGGTATAGTAAGAGCTGAACTCTTGTTGCAACCATGGCTGGTTACTTTTAATATGTTGCCCGTGTAAGTACTTTAATTTGCCTTTTTGTTCCCTTCCCATTTTCTCTTATTTGTATGATGCTCTGTTATTCTAAATCTCATCTGTCTAAATTATTTCAGAGGAACTTTTGAAACTCCTTCAAATATTTTTTTACTGTCTCAAACTTCTCCAACTCTTTCAAATCTTTTCTTAAGCTGTCTCAACTTTTTCTTCAATTCTTTCAACTGCTTTCTTAAACTATCTCTCAACTGTTTTCAACTCTCTCAATTCTAATCACAATCTCATTATTAGAGCATTAGGGTATGCCCCCTTAGTGTAAGCACTGCCTTGGGAGCCTTGAGCACCCATGGAACTCTGATGCACAAGGCTGGCACTTCCATGCTCGCATTTGTCCAATTGGGATATTTATGTGCTTGGTATTGGCCAAGGGTTCAAACGAACCCTTAGGGAACTTTGCCGCACCCAAGCCTTTGTAATGGATGTGAAACTCGAAAGACGTGAGGTTGGAGATGCTTGGGCCTGGCTAAGCTTCTTCTTTTCTTTCACTGCTGTATTTTATAAATTACTTGGTTTGTAATAACTTGTAAAGAACAATGGGGATTATAGTAAAATTGGGGAGGGTTATGCATGATTATTAAAGGTATGTGTAGAAAACATGTTTATAGGATTTACTTATCTATTTGCGCAATAAAAAACATGTATAGGACATGCATCTCACATATAGAAATCTTGTTCTTAGGTCTTTTTCTTTCAGCTTATTATTTTTATAATCATAATCAGTTAATAATCAAATTACTACCTTGCATTTTGATACCATGTTTTAGGGCCTCTATATGCATTAGATATCATGTACTTAGAGTCTTTCTTTTCTTTTTTTACAACTGTTGAATGCCTCACTAATTTTGTTAAATAGACGTAAGACTAATTAACAAACTCCTTGTTAAAACTAGAAATCATTGCATGCTCAACGTCTTTAATAACTCATAGGCAAGCCTTACGCCGGATAAATATAAAATGGGCTAATCACCTTCAAATTAGTTCGCCTCTGTCTGAATTTGTATGTTTCAGAAGCCCTCTCTATTATTTTACAAACTTTTGCCACATTTTTTAAACCATATATGCAAAAAGGTTTCTACTGTATTTTCTTGTCAAGATTTGGACCACTATTTCAACTATCTGAGTGCTAATTTTCAAAAGCTCAAAAAGCCTGTGTGTTTGCTATTTTTCTTTACGCTTCTGCAATCTCAAAATTCTTTCACTTTTGTTCTTTTACTACGACTTTCCTAACTATTTCACTAGGCATTCCAAATGTTTCTAAATGACTTCTGCAGATATCTAAAAAACTTATACTGTCTCTTTTAAGTTCTGAGCGTTTTTCTCTTACGTTCCTTTTCTGCAAACTCTGCAACTTCTGTTTTAATTTATGCTCCAGCTTCCTTTTAAAAAAAACTCTCTTTAGACCTTACATGTGTTTAAATGATTTATATGATCCCTTTATATGCAAGTCCTACTTGTTTTGTATGTCGCTTAGTACTATTAACTTTTAAACTTAAGGGTTCAACCTTGTTCCTACCTTATAGGAATAATGATCCTGAATGCCCTATAGGATCTATAGGACGGGATAGGTAATAGCACGCAATAAGTATTCGTGACCAATTCACACGCTTAAATAACCTCTAAGGGGTGGGAAGGGTAGAATATGGTGATGATGACGATGCGATAATATCATAAAACGACCCCTCTTTGGGAATATGTGCGGGATATTGTATCGAATGATCCATATTGTAGTTAAACCTAGGACCCTTCTCTCTTTTGCTTGCTTTATTTAAATGCTCTTCTATAGTAATGCTTTTTTCAAATCAACCCTCTTTTATTTTGAATTTACCTTCTTTCTTCTTTAAAGCTTTTCAAGTTGTATGAATGCTATATTTGTGAACCTTACTTGTTTAATTGTTTCATCTTTTTTATAAAGTCATGATTAACACGGCCGGGAACCACACTAGTGGATCTTTAGGGGTGCCTATGACTTCCCCTCGAGATAATCTCAATCCCTTACCCGAACTCTGGTTTTCTTTTCAAAATACTCTCTCTTATGTGTCCTAATGCATTATTATCATTAGGTGGTAACTCTTCCAATTCCATAGCCCAATTCCCAAACGGAAAATAGAGTTGTTTTTCCCATAATATCGTAAAACCCGATTTTGCTCTTGTAGGGTAAAAGGGGGCGTCGACACAAGTTTGTACCAAAACCTGAAAGTAAAGAAGCTACGAATGTCAATACGTCACTTATGAAGTTCACGACGAAGGTGAGCAAGAAGCAGAGTATGAAATCCACTTCTTTTCAAGACAAGCCAAGTGGAAAGTTGACTCTAAAAGAGATGCAGGAGAAAGAGTACCCATTCCTGGATTCTGATGTGCCAGCCATTTTCAAAGAACACCTCGAGTTAAATCTCATTGAGCTTCCGGAGATGAAACGACCAAATGAAGCTGGGAAATTAATGACCCAAACTACTGCAAATATCATCGACTTGTAAGCCACCCTCTGAAGAAGTGCTTTGTTTTCAAGGACAAAGTCATGGACTTGGCTCGCGAAAAGAAGATCGTGCTGGAAGATGAGGAAGATGCTGGAAAATGTCCTATTTGTGCAAATCACCCATTATAACTCGGGGAAATGAAGAAAGAAATCCAAAAACAAAATGTCTTTTTCTAACAGCCTGTTTGGACATAAAAAAATTCTTTTTTCTGAAATCAACGTTTGTTCATAAAATTTTCAATTTTCACTTGAAGATGCATTTTAGAAATTTTTGAAAATTTAAAAAATTCGAAAAGCTTTTTTTGCAAAATTCTCACCGACAAAAGTTAAAAAACAATCCAAAATTGTATTTATGTCCAAACACAACTCTAAATTTCAAATACCATTTTCAACTTGAAAATTTTTTTCACCCTATTTTAAAATTGGAAATGTTACACCCTATAGAAAAGCTTAGTACCATAATTATTTTAAATAAATACCATTTAAAAAAATTATATTATATAGCTACCTTTTACCCATTATAGCAAAATATCTAATTATAATTATATCCTACACTAAAGCACCATATATGCTAACAAATATTTTCCTCTCTCCTTTTTAACATTTTCTCTCACATAATCACGGTAAATTTCACAACCCATGCTCTCTCTCTCTCTCTCTCTCTCTCTCTCTCTCTCTTTTTGCATATACTTCACTGTCTTCTCCCGCAAACCCACGATTCAGACTTCTTCTCCCACCCAAATTTGCTAGGTCTTCCCTATTATCACTCCCCAGTTAGTTTTTCTCTAATATCACGATTTTATTCCTGATACAACTTCTTGAGGTAAGTATGTAGCTTCTTAGATTTTGATACAATTATTTAGTTTCTTCAATTTTGATACAGATTTTTGTTTGTTTCTTAAACAATAACCATTGTTATTATTTATTCATCAGAAAGCTTTCGTTTATCTCTCTAATGTCGGACTCAACGTCACACAAGATGGTAACCGGAGGTATACCCACCAAAATTCTCAATATTGATGGGCCATTTTTCTCGTTGCAAATAAATCAAGCGGAGTCGGAATTTGTAGGTGCATCAGCAACTACATCTTCAAAGAGAAGAACTAAATTACACAATGACAAAGCGAAAAAAGTCCAAGTTGAGAAATCTTCAAAAGAAACAAAAAGTCCAGTTGTGACCAAGAGGAAAAACCTATAAATGATTCTTTATGTGTCAAGATTAAGGAATTTGATGCAAAAAAAAGCGTTTGATACACTGCACGAAAAGGTAATTGTTATTGTATCAATATGCATTCAAAGTCGCTGATGTGCTTTAGGGGTACATTGATGTATTCACAATTATTCATGTGATTTTATATGTATGATTATGTATTTGTATGTATTTAGTTGCATTCATTAGTATTAAAACAAATCCAGAACTCATTTGCACATTTACAATATCATTAACTGAGTTGCTTACTTGAATATTATATGTTGTATTTAAATGTATTTAGGTGTATTCAAATTTACATTCGCTGTATTTTTGTACTTATTATAGTTTTCCTAGCATGTTTTATGCAGATATTCACTATTTTGTACTAAATGGTATTAATATATATTTTAATATTTAACTGTATCTTGTTTTATTTATATGCACTCATAACACTTAATGAGTTTATGTATTGATGATGAATATGAAACTTTTTTTAAAATTCTTGTTTGTATGCAGGAAATTAAATTGTTTGTGAAACACCCGCCAAGATTATCACCGTATATTTGTTCATATACAAATGCAAACATAGTATCTGATCTCAAAGAAAAGCTTTCTCCAGAACAGTATAAACTATTAAGTTCTACTTGTTTTGGAAATATCCTTAATATGGATCAGTATGAGGTACATCATCAGCTCTTCAAGTGCTTCATGGTTAAGCAGTTAAAAGGAAGTACTGATAACGTATTTTCAATACATGTAAATGGTACAACAATTTCCTTTTAAATCAGGGAGTTTTCCCTCGTCACTGGTCTCAAATATGCTGGTGATCCACGTGAATATAAGTGCAACTTAGAGGTGCCCAACCGTACTGTCCATACATACTTTAGTGGTTCAAAGCTGGTTAAAAATGAAGTTTTGTTGTCAAGCTGGGGTGATGGCAATGATGGGGATGCCATCAAGATCGCATTGATGTATCTTATCCACACATGGATATTCTCATCAGAGAAAAAAACCACATTCATCTCACGAATACATTTGACTTGGTCGAGAGTGGAAGAAGAGCAATCTCACCCCTGAACTCATAACTTTGGAATTGATAAAATTTTGAATGTGTAAACTAAAAAATATAAAATATAAAAAAAGTTATTAAAAAATTACGGAAGGGGGAAGAGGAGTCTCATCCAGTGCACCACGTTCTTTGGTGGTGACAAAGTGAAGTTAGAGGCTGATAGACTAAAGAAACTATTAGATAAACTCAGGATAGTTTCATTACTGTTCTATTGGGCCTTTGTATAGTTGAGCTTCTTTTCTTTTCTCTTATACTGGGAACCAGCCCATGTCCAGATATAATTGATTATTGGACTACACTGAAAGTAGAGAGACTTTTTCCTTCCTATACCATATATGAAACTTTATTACCAAAATGTGCATAGTTTCATATTTACCACTCATGTTCATAAGTTTTCTACAATTATTATTCATTAAATATTAATTATTAGGAGCATATTTCTTCCTAATTCCTTACCAGTTTTTGCTTTTGACTGGTAAAGATTCTGTGCACCCTCGAATTGTTGTAGATGCGCTTCATCCCTGTTTTATTTTTTTTATTGACTTTATTAAGCTGAACATTAAAGGGAAGGTACTAAACAATTACTTTATATTGACTTTATGATACTGAACATTACTATCAACCATTGACAGCCATTAAAAAGCTTAAAAGCTTTGAATTCAAATTTGGGTTTTAAAAAATCGTTATTTGTTTGGATTAAGTGTTGTTGAAAATAATCGAAAATTTGATTTGGAGTTTATACCTCAATTTTGAGGGGATTTGGTGAAGATTAGACTTGGTTTTGATTGAATTTCATATGAAACTTGAAGAAGATATATTGCAGAAATTGTAGATAAGATTGTAAATTATTAGTATTCTGATTGTAGATGCTTTATTTTCTATTTTTACAAATAAAAAATGGCTAAAAGTTCTACAAATCTTCTGAAAAATCATAATTATGTCAAAAATTCCAATTATGCTACAATTGAATTGGAACTGGGATATAAAAATTCAATGTACCCACTTTAGATATTTTGTAGATAAATTATAGATTCTTTGTATTCTAATTGTAGGTGCTTTGTTTTCTATTTTCACAAATCAAAAACAATTAGAACTTCTACAAATCTTCTGCAAAAAATGTAATTATGTCGAAAATCCCAATTAAACTACAATCGAATGGGAATTGGGATATTAAAATTGAAAATACCCAGTTTGTATTCTAATTGTAAATGAATTATTTTTAATTGTAGATGCATTTTCACATTTTTATACCACATAGGAATTTTACGTTCTTCAATAGTTGTCAAGAAGATGTAGTTGATATACTAATGTTGTGGTTTTTTTACTTTATGACTTTGGACTAAAAGATAAAATGACAATTAATAATCCATAGTGGGAATATTAATATGTAATTAAATAATCAAACAAACAAATATTTGTTTATCAAACTTAAGTTCAAATTTTGCAATTAATGTAATTATCGTAATACGTTTCACAAAATATACTTTCTTACTTTTTTTCAACTTCGGGAAGTTTATTCTCGCCCTTGGCCAAGGTCAAATTTTTTTCAAAATCGATTCAACAAACACAAAAGAATCAAATAACTAACAAATCAAAAGAACTATTCTAATTCAACTTTCGCGTGCCACTGAACTTTTGCCATTCCAACGCCAAACTCTCTAATACATGATTAATATCTCTAATACATTCTTATATAAATCTGTCGTTCTAGTTTAGTTTTCCAAAATCATACGCTTTTATGTTTAATAATAGTACATAAACGTGAGGGTGAGGGTGAGGGAGACATAAACGTGCGAGGGGTGAGATATACGGTACCTTGAATTAAGGAAGGATATACGCTGCATTAATTGTGCTCTTAAATCTACTATGGTATAGAATTGATAATTTGGTATACAAAGTGTAATCAAGTCAAACCTTAAATATAAAGAGTAATAAGGTTTCCTATGTGGTATAGAAATTATATGGGTCGGAAACCGACCCCACGATAATTAACGAAGTTAATCCCAATTTAAGCTAATTCATGACTAATAAGGTGTATGGCCACTCAGAGCCAATGATATTTAATCCTTATCTGATTCGACCAACAAGGCTACGGCCTAATGAAGGCGTACCCATAACGTGGTCATGGCCACTTATTGACAGCTCATGAGGCTCGCAGCTATAAATACCAATATAAAGAACTCTAAAAATGGGGCCTCTTCTTTGCCACTATTCACGAACGAGAGAGAGGATACAACGAGACTTACATTATGGGAAAGAGGAACATCATTGTAAGGCTCTGAACCTCTCCATGGAGTGGCAGACCAACTCAATATTATCAACAAAAGCTTTTAGTATTTCCTCCCCTAAGTATTTATTTTCGTATCTTTCATTTGGTCCAATGGATTATTATTGTTTGCTATGATTTTCCCTTAATTTATTTATATTATTTCACACTCATAAAGTATATGATAACTTTTAAACAAACAGAAATGTAAAAATTCCTTGAAAGTAATACATTATTTTCCTCTCTTTCTATTTATCCGATGGTTTCTTAGCTTCTCTCTAACAGTGACTAGAACCTAAGGTTTTCTCATCTCCATTCATGGAGATTCAATCTCTTATTGCAAGTTCACAAAGGCGAGTATGTTTGAATCTTTGACGGTTCCAACATAATTTTTTTTTTGAAATAATCGTGTCCGAATCAGCTGATGCTACCTCGCTATCAATTTCCACAAATTTATATATCAAATTTGGAGAGATATCTGATGGTCCCAATTGAGTCACCAAAGATACTTTTCAAAAATATTAACTTTCACAACTAAGTTTATATAGGAGTATAATATTATATATAAACCAAAACGAATCATTGAACTAGTTTTGTTGGGTCGGAATTCGACCCCGCGATAATTAATAAGGTTTATCCCGGTTTAAATTAAGTCACAATTAATAAGGTGTATGACCACTCATAACCAATGGTATTTAACCCTTGTCTGATTCGACCAATAAGGCGACGGCCCACTCGCCATCATGAGGGCGAATCCACAATATGGTCACGACCATTTATTGACAGCCCATGAAATTCACAACTATAAATACCAAGAGAGAAAACCCTAAAAAGGGGGCTTCTTCTTCACCACTATTCACAAGAGAGAGGAAAGATACAATGAAACACATATTATGGGAAGGGGAACACCATTGTAAGGCTCTCAAACTCTCCATGGAGAGGTAGACCAACTCAATATTATCAAAAAAATCTTTTAATGTTTCTTCCCCTTATTGTGAGTGCTTATTTTTCGCTTCTTTCATTTGGTCCAATGGATTATTACAATTTGCTATGATTTTCCCTTGATTTAACTGTATTGTTTCACACTCATAAAGTATATGATAACTTTTGAGCAAACAATTTGGCGCCGTCTGTGAGGATATCATAGCAAAATCGCATAGTTCTGCCCTAGAACAAAAGGAAAGAAATGCCCAAGAACAACCTAGCTCAAACAAGCCAAAGCGGCATATCGGACAGAGGGAACTTGAAGATCTCGAATCGAGATCCAACTCCCCTATCTCTCCTCTGTCAGATAGTGCAAGCAAGAAGAAGAAGAAGAAGAAGAAGAAGAAGAAGAAAAAGTCCCCCCCCCCTTGAGGGAGGATCTCTGTAAGGCATCTCTCGTATCCCAAATACGCGCTCCAGCCGAAAATCGGCATGAAGATCTCTCGAACCGAGACTCACCTAAAGCCGGCCTACATACCCCGACTAGGAAGATAGCGCGTAAGCTGCTCAAGATCTCGAATCAAAACCGAGCTTCAGCTCTCAAACACCGACATAACAAGATTCAGGCTATGCGCATTCCCCATCAAATTTACCAAAGTTCAACTACGGTTGAATCGGGACTCAGGATATGCGCCTTCACCATCGAATAAAGGCTATGCGCCTTCTCCAGTAACTTCAACTACGGTTGAACCAATACTCAGGCTACGCGCCTTCACCATCAAATTTACCAAAGTTAACAACGGTTGAACCGGACTTAAGCTATGCGCATTCGCCATCAAAATTGACAAAGTTCAACGATAGATGAATCGGGACTTAGGCTACGTGCCTTCATCATCATTTGTATCAACTGTTCAACAATGGTTGAACCAGGACTCAGGCTATACACCTTCGCAATCAAATTTATCAAAGTTCAACTACGGTTGAACCGGGACTCAGGCAATAGGCCTTTGCCATCGAATTTATCAAAGTTCAACATTGGTTGAACCGGGACTCGGGCTATGCGCCTTAACCATCAAATTTATCAAAGTTCAACTACGATTGAACCGGGACTCAGGTTGTGCGCCTTCGTCACTAGAATTAGCAAAGATTAACTACAGTTGAACTAGGACTCAGGCAATGTGCCCCCGCCATCAAATTTAACAAAGTTCAACGGCTAAACCAAAATTCAGGCTATGCGCCATCGCCGTTGAATCTAACGAGTTCGACACTGCCCGAACAACAATGATAGATGCATCCGTCCTAAAATTTTACAAGCTCGACCACAGTTGAACAAAGACCCATGCCAGGCGCCTTCATCATCAGACTTAGCAAAACCCAACCTCCGACGAATCGAGGCGTAGACTAGGGACCCTCGCTAGTCAAGTAAGTACTCCCAACTCGAACTAAGATTCGGGCTACATAAAGTTCGGCCTCGGTCAAACAACAAGGCCATGCTTTTTATCATCAGGGCCGGTAGTTTGACCACGCCCGAACTGGGACAAAGGTTATGTGCCTCAATAGCCAAGCAACGGCCCTGACCCACTCACACGGAGTCGAAGAAAAAGGTCATCAACAATCAAAAATAAACATGCCTACCAGAGTCAAACTCAAAGGCAAATTACCCCTTAGAACGCGTGCAAAGAAAAGTCTGAGGAGGGGGGAATGGGGGGAATTTCATCAATCTAAAAATTTAATTGTGGGTCATCCCCACTTACACCCGGCCAACCAGCCAGAACAAAGAAAATAAAAAAATAAAAACAAGAAGCACCTAAACGCCAAGCGACGAATAAAACAAAAAAAAAAAAACATAACACTTTTATTCGGCGTCGCCCGTGCCACCACCTGCACCATCATCAACATCCGGCGTAGCTGCCTCAAAGCCACAATCGGTACAGGGCTCACGAGCCTTTAGTTGCGCTTCCTCGAAAGCTGCTCCGGTTACTATGCTAGCCTCTCACAAATTCTTATACACATCAAGCTGGGCCTTGAAAAAGACCCAAAGCTCACGAGCTTGGCTTGAAGAGGAGGCTTGGTCCCGCAACCATTGATTCTTATTTTCTAAGATCGCAACCTGATCGGCCATAACCTGGGCCTCCTGCTCAAGAAGGCCGATCCGCTCCTCGAGTCCTGCTTCCCTCTCGGCTTCCTTAGCCTCTTCTAAATCACGCTGAGATTTGCGCACGCGGATTGCCTCCTCAACCCTACGACTCTCAACAAGGCAGTACTTACTCTAAGTCTTAGAGCCGCAACCTCACTCTCCAAAGCGGCCATTTTCCCGCTCCAGGATGCAAGAATCTCCGCCTCCTTATCGTGGCCCCGACGCTCACTCTCAACCCCAGCCCTCCTTCCCGCCTCGAGTTCCTCATCCTTCTGACGAAGCTGCTCCTTGAGGGCACGCATTCTACAAAGAAATTGCTACAACTAAAGCTCCTGCCTCACCAGCTCCTCGACCAAGGCCCGGTTACGAGGACCGGACCTCAAGTGCTCACACAACTCTCAGTTCCGATCTCGGTAGTGGAGGTACTTATCCAGCACCGGTAAGAATATCCCCGAGCGGATGTTGGCTCAGCGGATTCCCTCTACTTCTAACAAATAAGACTATAAAGCAAAATTAACAAGTAAGATAAAGAATAAACTAAGGCAAGATAAAATGGATCAAGGTCATAATACATACCCTCAGGCCAATGACAACCACCTCATTCATCAGTCCGACATCCGTGACGTCCCTCAACGATGCGTTCTCGGCCTCAGAGCATAGCACCTCAAATAACGGCACGAAGCTATTCCTCTGGAGTAATAAGTTCGACTTCGTGGGAACCTCAATGAAGCAAGATCGCCCCTCTGCACGTAACGATGAATTCGTGAAGCCCTCTGTCGACCGACGCCCCCTTTTTCCCTCCTAAAAGAAGCAAAATCGGGTTTACAACATTATGGACAAAACAACTCTTATTCCCTTTTGGGAATTGGTTTATGGAGTTTAAAGAGTCGCCACCTAATGATTATAGTACACTAGGACACTTTTAAGAAGATTTTGAATGAAAACCAGAGTTCGAGTAAGGGTTTGTAATTATCTCGAGAGGAAGGTGTTAGGCACCCCTCAAGATCCACTAGTGTGGTTCCCGGCCTTGCTTATTGTGACTTTATAAAGCATAGAAATAGACAAGCAAAGTTTGCACATAAATAATACAAGAAAATTGGCAAAGAAGGATAACACAAATAAAAGGGAATTTTAGTTTAAAGAAAACACTTAAATAAAGGAAGAGAAAGTAAGGAAGGTCCTAGATTTAATTATAATATGGATCATTCGATACAATATCCCGCACATATTCCCAAAGAGGGGTCGCTTTATGATATTATCGCATCGTCATCATCTCCATATCCTACCCTTCCCATCCCATTAAGGTATTTAAACGCGTTTGGTCTCGTTTACTTATTGCATGAGAATACCCGTCCCAACCTATTAGTCCCGGGGTATTAGGACTTCTAATCCTAAAAAGGGGAAGGAGGATAAGACATATATCTGTTTCAAAGGTTACAATGTTAAGGCGTCAACCAAAACAAGTAGCACATAAGGGTATACCAGTCAAACATTCAGAGGCTCGTACAAAACCCCGCAAATCACAACAGCAATTAGTTTAGCATGACTTGCAATTACTAATTTGGTCTTGAGTTTAAAATTGATAATGGATAGATTAGTTTAACACATAAAGTTGGATAATAAATATTTTGAGCCCCTCGGATACAGTTTGTTGAAACTTAAAGCATTTTGAAAACCAATGATGATTTGAACAAGAATTTGAGATTTGCAAAATTCAAAAGTAGGCTAACTGAATTGCTTTAAGTAAAGTGGTGCAATAAAAGTATGGGTTATGTATGAAAAGAGAGGTTGATTTCAGAAAAATGCAGGTTTGGCATTAAAGGATTCTTATAGATTTAAAATAGCATAGAAGACAGATTTGATCACATTTCAAATAGGTAGTATTGGACAAATTTTTTATTGAAGGCGTCTAACAAATTAGGCGAGTTTGAACCTAATAGGCATGACATCTACAAATTGATTTGTTGTTGCTTTTAAACGTTCAAGGGACCTACTGTTTGCCAGTGTTTTTTTATACAATCCCTATAGACATGATTTCTATCTGCACTTGATTACGGAATGTTAATGACTTATGGGGAGGATTTCTAGATGCAATGTTAAGATCCAATAGGCATGATTTCTAAGTGATTTGAAATATTGAAGTCCTATAGATATGGTTTCTAGATGAGATGCAATATTGAACTCCAATAGGCATAATTTCTAACACAAAATTCTATAGGCATGATTTCTAATACAAAAATCCTATAGGCATGATTTCTATTATGGCTAGAAAAAATATAAACCCCTCCCACACCCTTTTCACTATATCCCTAAATTCTTTTTACAATGCTTGTTACATGAAGGGAGAGAAAGGACTAAAGAAATACGTACATCAAAGCTAAAACAGACCCGAGGAAGCTCAAAGCAACCTTAATGTCCAACATATGTATTTTACCAAATCCAGGCTCCAGATTCCAAGGCTTTCTCTTAAGTGCTAGACAAGGTACCCTTGAGCGGACAACTCAAGAGGGAAAGGCGTGAAACAATCGACTACTCCGTTGATCGACTGGTTTTACCGCAGATATGTCTTTGCCACAATTAGGGGGTTTATAAGGATGGAAGGGCGCAACCATTCAATGTAAGCATTGCTATAGGATTTGTTTTGGCACGAGTGTCATATGATGTTGAGAAATGCAATTACAATAATAAAATAAGTTACATGTATTTTCACGTTCATTAGATAAATGAATACAATGGTGGCTCGAAATTAAAACAGTATTGAAATGATAAAGCTGTAAAGAAAGCAGTTAAAAGAAAGAGAAAACATGAAGAGTCAAGTTATTAATTGTGATGGAATAATCAAAACAGGAAATAAATGCGATTAAAGTAAACAGGTAAAGTCACAAAAGCAAGTAAGGGTAAAATCCTTAAAGAAAATCCCCAGCAAAGTCGCCATACTGTCGACGCCCCCGTTTTCCCTCCTAATAGAAGCAAAATCGGGTTTACGAAAGTATGGACAAAACAACTCTTATTCCCTTTTGGGAATTGGGTTATGGAGTTTGAAGAGTTGCCACCTAATGATTATAGTGCACTAGGACACTTTAATAAGATTTTGAATGAAAACTAGAGTTCGGGTAAGGGCTTGAAATTATCTCGAGGGGAAGGTGTTAGGAACCCCTCAAGATCCACCAGTGTGGTTCCCGGCCTTGCTTAGATGTGACTTTAAGAAGCATAGAAATAGAAGAAAGTTTGCACATAAAGAATACAAGCAAATTGGCAAGGAAGGATAACACAAATAAAAGGGAATTTTAGTTTAAAGAAAACATTTAAATAAAGGAAGAGAAAGTAAGGAAGGTCCTAGGTTTAACTATAATATGGATCATTCGATACAATATCCTGCACATACTCCCAAACAAGGGTCGCTTTATGATATTATCGCATCGTCATCATCTCCATATCCTACCCTTCCCACCCATTTATGTATTTAAATGCGTTTGGTCTCGTTTACTTATTGCATGATAATACATGTCCAACCTATTAGTCCGGGGGTATTCGGACTTCTAATCCTAAAAAGGGGAAGGAGGATAAGACATATATGGAGTTTCAAAGGTAAAAATGCTAAGGCGTCAACCAAAACAAGTAGCACATAAGGGTATACTAGTCAGACATTCAGAGGCTCATACAAAACCCCGCAAATCACAACAACAATTAGTTTAGCATGACTTACAATTACTAATTTGGTCTTGAGTTTAAAATTGATAATGGATAGATTAGTTTAACACATAAAGGTGGATAATAAATCTACTTTAAGCCCCCCGGATCGGGTTTGTTGAAACTTAAAGCATTTTGAAAACCAATGATGATTTGAACAAGAATTTGGGGTTTGCAAAATTCAGAAGTAGAATAACCGAATTGCTTTAAGTAAAGTGGTGCAATAAAAGTACGGATTATGCAGGAAAAGAGAGGTTCATTTCAGAAAAATGCAGGTTTGGCATTAAAGGATTCTAAAAGATTTAAAATAGCGTATAAGGCAGATTTCATCAGATTTCAAAATAGGCAGTATTGGACAAATTCTTTTATTGAAGCCATCTGACAAATTAGGCGAGTTTGAACCCTATAGGCATGCCACATACAAATTGATTTGTTGTTGCTTTTAAACATTCAAGGGACCTACTGTTTGCCAAGAGTTTTCTTTATACAGTCCCTATAGACATGATTTTTATATAAGCACTTGAGTACGGAATGTTAAAGACTTATGGACAGGATTTCTAGATGCAATGTTAAGATCCTATAGGAATGATTTCTAAGTGATTTGCAATTGAAGTCCTATAGACATGGTTTCTAGATGAGATGCAGTATTGAACTCCTATAGGCATGATTTCTAATACAAAATCAAATAGGCATGATTTCTATTGTGACTAGCAAAAATATAAACCCCTCCCACGCCCTTTTCACTATATCCCCAAATTCTTTTTATAAAGCTTGTTACATGAAGGGAGATAAGAGACTAAACATAAGTACATCAAAGCTAAAACGGAACCGTGGAAGCTCAAAGCAACCTTAATGTCCAACATATGTATTTTAACAAATCCAAGATCCAGATTCCAAGGCTTTCTCTTAGAGTGTTTCAAAGATTCAAGGGCTTTCTGGAAGCCCATGCAATGCTTACACCCAAAAATAATTATTAGAGTAGTGCAAGGTCTGGAATTACAAGTCCTTAGGTATCCAAGTTCAGAGGAACTCAAAGGTCCCTAAGCATGGCTTACCAGAGGGGGGTAGGGCATAAAGAACTGAGAGTAAGTGTAAAGTGATGGATTAGAGGAAGCCAATGCAAAAGGTGGTCCCTAGCCATGGCACACCCCTTACCTTTACATGGCTTAAATAAATAAGAGCAAACTTGAAATAAAGTTAGACTTAGGCCTGTATGATGACTAGGGCATCAACAGACCTGAGTCAAGCTCAACACATAAACGGGGGTAAGGGAATGGGATTGATTTGAGTAGAGGTTTTGAACAACCCGGTTCTGAACAAAAGGTGGCAATAGAGTACCAATCTAATCTAAGACAATACTCACATACAAAAGGGGGTCGGGAAAATGGATCATATATGAAAATATTTGCATAAGAACAGAAACAAAGTCAAACTGAGGTAGACTAAAGGGATTTGGGGAGAGGGAAGTACATGAAAGCATTCATACAAACACACCGTATTAAAACATAGGGGTGTAGGGGTAGGGATATACATGCTGAAGTTTAAGCTGCATAATGAACATGCACAGACATGTGAAAAGAAACAACTAAACACGTAGTTTTGGAGATGGTATTAAATCATAGACCTACCAGCTTGTAACTTCAAATGATAAAGCAAATAGGGCAAAGGGAACCTTATAGTTTAGCCTTGGCTTTCAACCGGCTAAACTCGAGCAGCAGAACAAGTTACAGAGAAAACAGAGAGGAGAAGAGAGAGTTTTATATGTTTGAAGTTAAGATGAAGGGGTTTTTATAGTTTGAAAACAAGTAGCAACTAAGGCAGGAAAATAAATTAGTATCAATCAAAATCAATCAACGAAGGAATTCCCTTTAATTAAGGGAATCAGACTTAGGGTAAATAAATAGAGTTCCACATATGGAAAGGAAATCAAGAATGGGTTGTAGAAATAAAGGGTAAATACATTTATGATTTTCGAAATACACATGGTTTAGAAAATAAGGCAAGTAAAATCATCAATCATTCAAAGAATCAAGAAAATTGGGATACACATTGACACTAAATTTAGTCAAAAAGCAGGTCCAAGTTAAAGAATGAAATAAGTTCGTACATATCAGTTTCCAAAATTAAGGTTATTCAAAAAAAAAAAGAGGGAAGACTGACTATAAAAGATGCACAAAAACATGCAAGGCTGAAATTAATAGAAAAGTCATGTAATCAGAAAGAAGAAGCACACAAGCATGAGACGTAATTAGAAATTCTTGCACAAATCATAAGCATGAAGCGTTTAAACAGCTAGGGTTTCGACATTGAACATGTAGCAAGCAATTATACACAGAAATCAGAAAACCCCTAAGATAGGTTTTCACCACATTACCAGTTAATTTAGCAGTGTACAAGATTCCTAACCGGATAATAAATAGAAGCAATATGGAAAAACCATAACAACTATCAAAGACAACTCCCAACAGATCTGGGGTCACGAGTCTAGAGCCTCTAAATACAACTGAGTATCAAATCTACTCATAAAAGAGTCTAGGATGCGGAAACAAAAAGGAAAAGGGGAGAAGTCGGGTCCTACGAATGCCAGGCAACTACCTCGACAACTCTGGGATAAATCGATAAGCTGCCAATAACTCTACTGAGCCTCTGTGACACCTGTATCTGCACACTTGGTGCAGGGAGTAAAGTGAGTACTCCAACTCAATGAGTAATAAACATATACAATGACTGAAGATAACAAATCACGGAATACTAGAATGTAAAGTTATAACTGACAATCAAGCACATTTAACGGTGAAATAGTAGCGAATGATTAACAGGTAAAACAAATAAATATCAATGTATGAATGTAATACAATGCATATGACCACTGTGGCGCACGGTCCTATCCATTTGGGTACCCGCGCTCACTATGTGGGTTCAGACTCGGGATGGTTCCTACATCCCAAGCGCAATATCAATCATAACATCACTGCGACGTGCAGCCCGATCCATACTCAGTCCAGAATATGCATGTAAACCACTCGAGTAATATTAGAGTAATAGCTCTCACCTCACAATATCAGAAAAATATAGTTTAAGTTTCAATCTTAGAAATATGGTTGAACATTTCAAAACAATGTTTAAACTCAGGACTTAAATCATTTAACATGCCAAGTGATAATAATCCCTGAAGGATGCAACTGATCGGCACAACGCCCAATTAAATCCATAAAATCTAAGTAAATTGATTACCAAACAATTTCTAGTCAAGAACACAGTACAAACATTACTCGGAACGGACTAAGTCACAATCTTCAATCACAAACGACCTTGCACTCATCCTAGAGTATGTTTATCGCCTCAATATATCATCAACGATGCGATATTCCAGGATTTCAAACCCTCAGGTCATCATCTACATCTATTACTCACCTCGAGCCTGCCACAAATCTAGCTCGATGTGCCTTTTCCTCTCGAATCAACCTCCTCACACACGGAATTTGATCAAAACCACAAGGAATACGTTATAATAGGTTAATGGAACATAACCCAATTGAAAAGACTCGAAAAAACATCGGAAATTACAAAGTTGGCAAAACCCGAGCCTCGCGCCCGCTTATCGAAAAATTACAAAATTTACATCACCGGATTCCTCATCGTGCTCCGAGTCCGTAATATCTTATTTACAAAAATCGGAGTTCAAATGCCCTTTTAAATCACAAACTTTCATTTCAAAAACCAAGTCCTAGTTCTTCCAATTTTTACCCAAATTTCCAAGAATTAAAGGTTGATTCTTCAATAAAATGATATTTCTAGGTCACGAGACTCACTTCCAATCAATTCCTATCGAAAACCTCTTCAATTACTCCCAAAAAGCTCTTAAGGTGAACAACAATGGAGGAAAAATGAATAGGCTCGCGGATGAAATAATCAAATAAAAAACCTTCTACCCAGGTGCTTTACACTACGCGAACGCGGTCAAGACCCACGTGTTCGTGATTAATAAACAATGTTGACCCTAATTTAACCTTACAGAAACGCGGCTTGCTGCCCGCGAATGCGAAGCTTCAAAATCTCCAGCTATGCGAATGCACCACTATGGCCGCGATTGTGATGAGCAATTACTCATGGCCTCACATCCCTCAACGTGAATGCGTTACACGCACCGCGAACGCGATGCTATACTCCACAGAACAACCTGAACGCGGCCCTGAGCTACGCAAACGCGAACACCAATTTCCAAGCCTCTGAAATCTCCTCTATGCGTTCGCTACCTTACCATGCGAACACGATGGGTATATCCTCTGCAACACCACAGCTAAAAACCAACAACACTTTAGGTCAAAAAATGTTCTGATTGACCACTCGAAATCACCCCGAGGCCCCGGGTCCTCAACCAAAAGCACCAACACGTCCTAATACATTATTCACACTTGTTCCAATCGTCAAAACACATTAAACAACACTAAAATCATCAATTCACATCGGATTCAAGCCTAAGTTTCTTCAAAACTTACGAAATACGCATTCGATCAAAATCCTAACCAAAACACCTCCGAATGACCTGAAATTTTAAATACACGTCCAGAATCACTAAATGAAGCTACTGCAACTATCAGATTTCTATTCTGACCTCAGATCAAAATCTCACATACCAACCGAAATTTGCCAAAATAATAACTTTGCCAATTCAAGCCTAATTCTAAACTGGACCTCCAAAAAATCACTTCCGATTGCACTCCTAAGTCACAAATCATCCCTCGAAGCAAACAGAATCACCGGAATTCACATCCGATCCCTCTAACTCAATAAGTCAACATCCAGTTGACTGTTCCATTATAACCCTTCCTTAAAAAGACTAAATATCTCATTTCCTACCGAAACCAAACCGATTCAACTCAAACTCACCAAATGCCGATAATGAAACTTGAAGAAGCAATAAACGGGGAAAACTGGGCATAATACATTAGACGACGGGCCGGGTCATCACATCATTCCCAACTTAAACAAACACTCGTCCTTGAGAGGATCAAGAAATATACCTGAAGCCTCAAATAGGTGAGGATATCTGCTCCACATCTTTTGCTCGGTCTCCAAGGTAGCCTCCTCCACGGGTCGACCTCTCCACTGCACCTTCACCGAAGCTACATCCTTTGATATCAACTTTCAATCCTGACGACCCAAAATAGCCACTAGCTCGACATCATAGGCCAAGTCATCATCCGACTGAACCATGCTGAAGTACACATGAGACGGGCCCCTAACATACTTCTGGAGTATAAAGACATGGAATACCTGATAAATCGCTGACAAGCTCGGTGGCAACGAAGCATATAGGCCACTTCCCCAATTATCCTAAGTATCTCAAAAGGCTCAATGAACCGTAGACTCAGCTTCCCTTTCTTCCCAAACCTCATAGCGCCCTTCATGGGCCAAACCTTCAACAGGACCTTCTCGCCCACCATATAAGATACATCCAGAACCTTCCGATTCGTATAACTCTTCTGACATGAGAGAGCTATACGAAGTCTCTCCTGGATCACTTTCACCTTCTCTATGGCATCCTAGACTAACTCTGTTCTCAATAGCATAGCCTTGCTGGGCTCAAACCAACAAAAAGGAGATCTACATCGTCTCCCATATAAGGCCTCATACGGCCCATCTGAATATTGGTTTGATAGCCGTTGTTGTAGGCAAACTCCACAAGTGGGAAGATTTCAGCTCAAGAACCTCCAAAATCAATGACACAGGCACGCAACATGTCCTCTGATATCTGAATAGTACGCTCGGATTGCCCGTCCGTCTGAGGATGAAATGTTGTGCTCAGCTCCACCTATGTACCCAACTCTCACTGAAAAGTCCTCCAAAACTGAAAAGTAAACTGAGTACCCCTATCTAAGATAATAGAAATTGCCCCATACAACCGTACAATCTCCTGGATGAAAATCCCTGCCAACCGCTCCGAAGAATAGGTAGTACACACTGGAATAAACTGCGCAAACTTGGTCAGCCGATCACCCAAACGAATCAAACTTCCTCGAGGTACGAGGGAGACCACTCACAAAATCCATAGTAATCCTCTCCCACTTCCACTCTAGAATATCCATCCGCTGAAATACACCACCGGGCCTTTGATGCTCGTATTTGATCTGCTGACAGTTGAGACACCGAGCTAAATAACTCACAATATCCTTTTTCATTCTCCTCCACCAGTATTATTTCCTTAAATCTTGATACACCTTCGTGGCACCAGGATGAATGGAATACCGCGAGCTGTGGGCCTCTTCTAATATCAACTCCCGAAGCCCACCAACATTGGGCACGCAAATCCGGCCATGCATCCTCAACACACCATCATCATCAATAGTCACATTTCTTTCATCATCATGCTGGACCCTTTCCTTAAGGACAAGCAAATGCGGATTATCATATCGGCGCTCTCTAATGCGGTCATACAAGGAATATAGAGAAACCACACAATCCAACACCCGACTAGGCTCCGAAATGTCTAACCTCACCATCTGAATGGCCAAAGCCTGAACATCAACTGCGAAGGGCCTCTCCCAGACTGGAATGTATGACAAACTACCCATTCTAACCGTCTTCTAGCTCAAAGCATCGGCCACTACATTGGCCTTCCCCGGATGATACAAAATGGTAATATCATAGTCCTTGAGTAACTCAAGCCACCTCCGCTGCCTCAAATTAGGATCCTTCTACTTGAACAGATGCTGAAGATTGCGATGATCGGTGAATACTAGACAAGATACACCATATAAATAGTTCCTCTAATTCTTCAAAGCATGAACTATTGCAGCCAACTTCAACTCATGTACAGGGTAGTTCTTCTCATGGGGCTTCAAGTGACGAGAAGCATATGCAATAACTCTACCCTCCTGCATCAATACATATCCAATCCAACCCTCAAAGCATCACAATACATCGTGTAAGAACCTGAGGCTGATGGCAACCAATACTGAAGTTGTGGTCAAAGCTGTCTTGCGCTTCTAAAAGCTCTCCTCGCACTCATCTGACCATTCAAATGGTGCATTCTTCTGCATAACCTTGGTCAAGGGTGAAGCAACATATAAAAAACCCTGAACCAATCGGCGATAATAACCCGCCAAATAGAGGAAACTACGAATCTCCGTGGCTGAGGACGGTCTAGGCCAACTCTGCACCGCCTCTATCTTCTTTGGATCAACCTGAATGCCATCACTAGATACCACGTGCCCCAGGAAAGCCACAGAACCAAGCCAGAACTCACACTTGGAGAACTTTGCATAAATCTTCTCCTCCCTCAGTCTCTGCAATACCACTCTCAAATGTTGTGCATGCTCCTCCTAGCTACGCGAGTATACCAGGATGCCATCAATGAACACAATTACAAATGAATCTAGATACGGTCGAAATAAACTATTCATCAAGTGCATGAACGTGGTTGGGGCATTAGTCAGCCCGAAAGACATAACCAGAAACTCATAGTGCCCATATCTCGTCCTGAAAGTTGTCTTCAGTATATCTGAATCCCTAATCTTCAGCTGGTGATAGCTTGAACGGAGATCAATCTTGGAGAATACCTTTTCCCCTGAAGCTGGTCAAACAAATCATCAATACGGGCCAGAGGATACTTTTTCTTCACTGTCACCTTGTTCAGTTGCATGTAGTTAATGCACATTCTCATCGTGCCATCCTTCTTCTTCTTCTTCACAAATGAGACCGGCGCACCCCACGGTGACACACTCGGGAAAATGAACCCCGTATCTAGGAGTTCCTGAAGCTGCTGCTTCAACTCCTTTAACTTTGGTGGTGTCATACGATAGGGGAGGAATAGATATGGGCTGAGTGCCTGACACCAGATCAATACATAAATTGATGTCCCTATCCACGGCGTGCCCGACAGGTTTGCTGGAAACACATCAGGGAAATCCCTCACAATGGGAACAGAATCAAGACTAGGAGTCTCAGCTCCGACATCTCTCACAAAAGCCAAATACGATAAACAACCTTTCCCAACCATCTGATGTGCCTTTAGGAAAGAGATCACCCTGCTAGGTACATAGTCAGTCATACCACACCACTCAATCCTCGGAACACCCGGTATGGCCAATGTTACTGTCTTAGCATGACAGTCTAGAATAGAATGGCGCGGAGATAACCAGCCCATGCCCAGGATAATATCAAAATCTACCATGCTCAGCAATAACAAATCAACTCGGGTCTTCAGAGCCCCAATAGTCACCAGACAAGACCGATACACATGGTCTACAATAATAGTATCACCCATCGGAATAGATACATACACAGGCAAAGCGAGACAACCACGGGTTCTATCCGGATGATGGGGAAAATATGAAGACACATAGGAGTAGGTAGAACTGGGATCAAACAAGACAGAGGCATCCCTGTGGCAGACTGAGGTAATACATGTGACAACAGCATCTGTTGCAATGGTGTCCTCCTTTCTGGGAGACCATAGAATCGAGCCTACCACCGCCAGATCGGTCTCCACCCATAGGGCGTCCCCTAGCTGCCTGAGCCCCAAAGCAAAGAATAAAGATCTACTTGGTCCCAAAGCAACATATCTTAGTGCAATTGGTGCATTAATGTATCTTGCTAATGCAACAAGACCTGGCATAAGTTTTTTTAGTTAGTGTCTTAGCAAGATATGGTTCTACTCCTACAAGGATACATTAGAATGGAATCAAACACATATTGCAGTATCTAAAAGGGACTACTAATATGTTCTTATTTTATTACAATAAATGCAGTCCCAATCTTGTTGGTTATGCCAATGCAAGGTATTTATCTGACCCATACAATGCTCGATCTCAAACAGTCTATGTGTTTACATGTGGAGGCAATTCCATATCTTGGTGATCGACTAAGCAATCAATTGTGGCTACATCAACTAATCATGCTGAGATAATTGCAACTCATGAAGCAAGTCGAGAATGTGTATGGTAGAGATCTATAATACATCTTATTCGAGACAAATGTGGTTTTAAGTGTGACAAACTGCCCACAATTTTGTATGAAGACAGCACAACATGCATAACCCAATTGAAGAGATGATTCATAAAAGGAGATAGGATAAAGTACATTTCATCAAAACTATTTTCACACATGATCTTCAAAAGAATGGTGATAATATGGCGATTTGTTTACCAAATCTCTACCGACATCAACCTTCAAGAAGCTAGCGTACAAGATTGGGATGAGATAATATCTTACTCCACACCACTAAAGAGTAGTGAGAGAGGGTCACAATAGCTTTTACCCGATTTGTGGGTCGGGATCAATTTTTCAGGGAGCTAGGAATGGAGTCGAGTGTCTATTTAGGTTGGAATTGCGTATTTCTTCCAAATGTCACTTCTATTCATTTTTTGGTTTTTCTTTGTATTCTACTATGATCAAACTACAAGTTATAATTGAAACTAAAATAAACTAAGAGTAAATTGCTACAAGTTATATTTAATAGATTAAAGGGTACTAGGGTAGTGACTTTCACCTAGGTGGCCAATTGACGAGTAATTGCATCTAAGGTACGATTGATATGATTGAGGAATATATTATAATCATTGCTCGATATTACCCACTTTACATATCTCTGTAGAAATTTTGCTAATTGACTTTCTCAAGACTAATTGGGTATGCATAATTGCCCAAACAACTAGGGTTCATGTCGGAAAATTACTCTCTCAAGGTTTAACCATTTAGTTTGGACTATCAAATCACTTGTGTCCATCCCTATTCCTTGTTGAATTAATTTTGGAGACTTAGGCTCTCTTTCTAAAGAAGAACTCAAGTCAACTTAGCACAAATTAAACCATAAAGTTGACCCAAATAACAAACACCCATAGTCAATCTAACCTTAAATCACAACACCCATCAATTACCCACACTAGGGTTGGGTGACAACCTTAACTAATGTGTCTAGCTACACATGCTTGAAGATAAAATCAGAGAAATAGATGAAGAGAAAGACACATTAATTAATTACTGAAGTAGATACAAAGTTTCAATGAGTAAATCTACGTAAAAGTCTCCAAAATGGCTACAAAAGGTATTCTCACGTGCCCAACTGAAGTCTGATAATATATGATACCCTAAAAATGGGAAAAAGTTCTATTTATACTAAGCTGGAAAAATTGAACAAAAAAGCCCCTGCGGGTCAATGCGGACCGCACAAAATGGTGTGCGGCCGCACTACGCTCTTGACCCTGCAAATTCAACTCTCTGAACCCAGGCTCCGCGGACCGCACAGAATGGACCGCGGCCACGGAAGCTTCTAATGTGGTCTATACGCAGAATGGACAGCGGACCACACATGCTTCATCTTCTGAACCTGGCATCTCTCTAAAGTTTGGTTCTGCGGACCGCACAGAATGGTAGTACGACCATGGTGCCTTTAGTGCGGGCCGCACAATATCACTGCAGCTACATTGATGCCTAATAATCCAAGTCTCTGAATCTCCATAGTGCGGACCGCACAAAGTGTAGGCCTGTTTCTCCTAGGTTTTGTCTTGTCTTTGGTACTTGTGCTGGTTTTTCTCCTTTTGAGCCGATCTTTGATATCTTTTCACTTTGTTGATCAATACTGCAATGAAGCACAACTTATGAGCTTTTTGGTACTATTTCGTATTACTTTATAATCAAAGCATAGGCACAAAGGGGTATGAAATGTTTCAAAATCCCTAGTTATCAAGATGTGCAGCCTAGTCCATACTCACTCAATAATATGCACATAAATCACTCGGGTAATATTAGAATAATAGCTCTGAGCTTACAATGTCAGAAAAATGTAGTTTAAGTTTCAATCTTAGAAATATGGTTGAATATTTCAAAATAGTGTTTAAACTAAGGACTGAAACCATTTAACATGCCAAGTGATATGGAAACAATGATAATAATCCCTGAACTATGCAACTGATTAGCACAAACCCCAATTATATCTATAAAATCCAAGTAAGATGATTACCAAACAATTTCTAGTTAAGAACACAATACAAACATCACTCGGGACGGACTAAGTCACAATTCCCAATCACAAACAACACCGCACTCTTCATACAGTACGTGTCTCGCATCAATATAGCGTCACGATGCGATATTCTGCGGTTTCAAACTCTCAGGTCATCATCTACATCTATTACTCACCTCGAACCGACTACAAATCTAGCTCGCTATGTCTTTTCCTCTCGAATCAACCTCCTCGCACGCTGAATCTGATCAAAACTACAAGGAATATGTTACAATAGGCTAATGGAACATAACTCAATTGAAAAGACTCAAAAAACATCGAAAATCACGAAGTTGGCAAAATCCGAGCCCCGGGCCCACTTCTCGAAAATTACTAAATTCACATCACCGGATTCCTCGTATCCTCGCAAGTCCATGCATATCAAATTTATCAAAATCGGAGTTCAAATGCTCTTTCAAATCCCAAATTTTCATTTCAAAAATCAAGCCCTAGTTCTTCCAATTTTTATACAAATTTCCAAGAATTAAAGGTTGATTCTTCAATAAAATGATGTATCTAGGTCACGAGACTCACCTCCAATCAATTCCCGTCGAAACCCTTTTCAATTAATCCCAAAAATCCCTCAAGGTGGTCAACAATGGAGGAAAAATGAATAGGCTCGCGGATGAAATAATCAAATAAAACCCTTCTACCCAGGTGCTTTACACTACACGAACGCGGTCAAGACCCACGCATTCGTGATGATCAAACAGTGTTGACCCTAATTTAACCCTATGTAAACGCGGCTACCAGCCCGTAAACACGAAGCTCCAAATTTCCACCTACACGAACGCACCCTTATGGCCGTGATCGCAATTGAGCAATTACTCATGGCCTCACATCCCTTCTACGCGAAAGAGTTACACGCACCGCGAACGAGATGCTATGCTCCACAGAACGCGAACGCGACCTTGATCTACGCTAATACGAAGACCAATTTCCAGGCTTCTCAAATCTCCTCTATGCATTCGCGACCATACCCACGCGAATGCGATGGGTAAATCCCCTGCAATACCACAGCTGAAAACCTGCAACACTTTAGTCCAAAAATGGTCCGATTGACCACCCGAAATTATCCCGAGGCCCCTGGGACCTCAACCAAAAGCACCAAAATATCCTAAAATGTTATTCAAACTTGTTCCGATCATCAAAACACATAAAACAACATTAAAATCATCAATTCACATCGGATTCAAGCCTAAATTTCTTTAAAACTTTAGAAATACGCATTCGATTAAAAACCCAACCAAAACACCTCTGAATGCCTGAAATTTTGCACACACATCCAAAATTACCTAACAAAACTACTACAATTTTCAGAATTCCATTCCGACGCTCGAATCAAAATCTCATATACCAACCGGAATTCGCCAAAATAGTAATTTCGCCAATTCAAGCCTAATTCTACACCGGACCTCCAAAATCACTTCTGATCGCCCTCTTATGTCAAAAATCATCCCCCGAAGCTAACTGAATCACCGGAATTCACATCCGAGCCCTCTAACTCAATAATCAACATCCGGTTGACTGTTCCACAATAAGCCTTCCTTAAATAGACTAAATATCTCATTTTCCACCAAAACCAAACCGATTCGACTCTAACTCAGCAAATGCCGATAATGAAATATGAAAAAGCAATAATCGGGGAAAAACACAAAATTAAGGATGAAAAGAAAACTAACTCGTCCCACAATTTGTAGTGCTTCAGTTAAAGCTAAATCTATAACTCAATACTAAAGTTGGCGTGAATTATGCCTGTTGAGAATTAGTTGTCTCATATTGATAATTTAAGGTTTATATTTATAAAGATGTTTAGCTACTTCACTTGTCACGTTATGTTTTATATTTACAAGTTCAAATTATTTTATATTTATTAAAAGAAAATTCATACAAAAAGAATGATATATTTATGGAAGTTTTAAACTGACAAAGTCATTGAGTATTTAAGGGATCCAATTTCCTCTGTGTTTTCTACTATGCAATACAAGTCATTTAATGTAAAGCATAATTGTATTATTTTTAGCTATAAAATTATTGGCGTAATACATGTGGAGATACCTAAAGTTGGCACGAACTTTTACCTAGACACTTAAATTAGGCCTCTTTCCAATTAGACATATTTCTTAGGCAATTTTTATTTCAATTAGACACTTAAACTAGGCTCTAAACCATGACTTTTTTGGATACTATAATAAATCCCTACAAATATCCTTACAAATAAACTTAACTTCATCACTAGATTTAGAGCACCTCCAAAACTGTTTTCTCCTTTCCTCTCCTTTCCATTTCTTATGCCAATTAGAACAAATATGCCTGACACACACTAAATTGAGAATTGGGTAAAACTTCTTTCAAAGCTGCAGCAAATCCCTACACAATAATTAATAAGCTAGCAAAAAATGTGTCTAATTGGTATGAGAATTGCCTAAGAAACGTGTCTAACTGGAAAGAGAACTAGTTTAAGTGTCTAAGTGAAAGATTGTGCCAACTTTAGGCGTCTCTGTATCTATTACTTGTATCATAATCACAGTTTGTTCGAAATTACATTAAAAGGTCATGGTTGAATCATTGATTTAACTTTGTTCATTTTCCTTTTTCTGTGAAATATTAATATTTTTCCTTATATTTCTTTTGTATGTCAAACTATGGGAAGCAAATATGGATACCTCATAAAGCAAACTTGGATCAAAGTTTAATTATAAAAATATCTATTTAATTGACCCATGTATGATACATACAATATTCAAAGACAAGAAATATTTCTCTCATTTAAATAAGCATAAGACAGATGTTACTATAACTTCTGGTATTAGTCATCTAATTGAAGGCTCTGGAAGAGCTACAATAACTTTGCCTAGGGGAACAATATTTATCATAAATAATGCAGTGTTCTCCTCCAAGTTCAAGAGGAACTTGTTGAGTTTTAAAGATATCCGCCGAAATTAATATCATATTGAGATAATAGATGACAATAACCTTGAATATCTCATCGTCACCAAAAATGTCACTGGCCAGAAACGGGTCATTGAGAAGTTCCCTTCTTTATCATGTGGCCTGTATTGGACAAGAATTAGTGCAATTGAGGCACATTCTATCGTAAACCAAATGGTTACTAATTCAAATACTTTTGTACTTTGGATGATCGATTGAGACATCCTAATTTAATTATGATGAGACGAATCATAAAAACTCAAATGGACAACCATTAACTAATTCAAAGAATCTTTTAAATAATGAATTTTCTTGCACTTCTTGTTATCAAGACAAGTTAATTATTACAACTATTATCAACAAAGATTACCCCATTAAAACGGGGAAAAAATTGCAGAAATAGAATGAATATATACAAAAAGGGGTTTGAATATACAACGGGTGATTAATATATACAATATGATGTTACTTTATATACAAAACAAAAGAGAATTAAAAGTGTGATAATATCAAATTATATACAGACCAAATGTGAAAAATCAAGAAAGCATAAAAATATCAATATATACAATCATCCATAAAAATGTAGGGCTCAACGCTCAAATGAAAGCTGGCATTGTCCCCAATGCCAACTAGTCTAAACAAGCACCAAAAAATATAGGAAAAGGATATAGAAGACTCCCTAAGTCGTGTCTGTCCACATAGAATCATGGGTGGTCCATGGGTCCTCTGTGTGCTCGAAAACCTCAGACTGATTCTGGTGGTCTGCTCAGTTGCTACTGGGACCCGGGCCTGGACCTCGACAGGTTGTGGAACTGGTACATCCTGTGGCTGACTGGAGGAAACCTCAGGCGGGTCCGCTAACTGGATGATGGCATCATCTGCTCTAGGAATCTTCCACGTCTTTGGAGGCCTCTGGGTCTGCTCTGGCTGTGGATGAGCTGTTGGGACTAGACCATCAAGAAACAGGTCCAAAGGCAGCTTGTCTGCCTTCAGTCTATCAACATCTGCCTACAGCTCTTTCACAGACTCCTTGGAGGCCCGTGTCTTCTGCAGCTTCTTATGCTCCTTAGCAAGATCCTTGAGAGCCTTACTGTGTGAATCGGACTGCCTTGGCCAATAATACTAAGTGGTGAACCAAGCATCTCCTTCAATGCATCCTCTATCGACTGTGGAACCCGTGCTAGTTGAGGTGCCGACTGAGTCGCTACAGTATTAGTCAATGTGGACAACTTGGATGAGGCAGTCTGCATCCAGTTGTTTAAAACTCATATGGCTCTGGCTCAGCTGGTGGGCAGTACTGGGATGGGCCCGGGTAGATGGATTATCCGGGCCTGCTGATATGGAGGGACCAAGAGGAATGGCTGAAGATGTGGAAAGTCCGGTAGGCTTGTCAGAGCAGTGGAGGTAGGCTCAATAGGGATCTCTACCACAACTAGCTCTTCAGACTCGCCAATTGAGGCAGAAGTTGGGGCGTTGTAGTACTTGTTTTTGGGGTTGTCATTTCCCCTCAAGCTATACCAGGAGAAATGGGCTGTAGCCTTGACCTTGATGTCATATGGCCTCTTATCCACCTTCAAGTCCACGAAGTACATTGTGAGGGTGTTGGGGAAAGGATAGTTCCGGTCATGCTCTGCACCCACTATAGAAATGATTCGGAAAATCACATTCCCTACGTTAATGGGGTAACCCGCCATAATGGAAGCAACCAAAACAACCCGGTGGAGAGAAAGGGTCTGGTCATGAGTGGTCGTGTCCAATCGACTGTAAAGAAAGGTCTCCAAACTCCTCGCCTCAAAGTTTAAGGTCCTCCGTAGTATTTTGAGCCCAACTGTCAACCAATCAGGAATGGTACCTGGGATTGCCAGAAACTCAGATAACCATGGACGGACCTCCTTGCCTATTTCAATTTTCACCATATATAGAGTCGCATCTTCCTCATTGAAACCCAGATATTTGTTTGGCGACTTCCCGTCAAACAAAACCTTGAGGTTACAAACCCTGGTTACTTTGGATCCCTTTTTTATGTGGGCTATATTGTAGTAGAATTCTTTGACCAAGTGTTCGTTGGCGTCCACACATGCATCTAAGAAGTGTTCCCAACCCACTCTAGTTCTGAACTGTCTATGCGGATTGGGGTTGTGGGGTAGAAGGTCTATGTCTATAAATCTCCTCTCTAGAATCAACTTTCTCTCCGGCCACCACACTCTAAACTTGTGGTACGCCACCTGGCTCACAAACCTATCCTCCCAAATATCGGGCTTTCTAGTTCAGGTAATGCCTCCCACCTGAAGCTCACCACCTTCAGCTACCTCCTCATCCCCTTGCACCTCTTCCTTACCTCCGTCTACACCCTCCCCGAATAATGAAGTTGTAGGGGAGGTGGAATATTCCCCACAACCGGCTATTGAGCCCTCCTCAGACAACTCAGTAGAAACATGCTCTAGTGCTTGGGAAGTGGGTGATTGTTGAGGAGTATCATCAGTCAATCTCATTCTCCCTGGCCAGTCAGGGATATATTCGGGCACGGAGTCGGAGGGGATATCCTGGGAGAGAACATACTCACTCCCAAACTGGTCACAAGCTTTATCACCAACATAAATTGCCTTTCTCATCTTTTTTATGTTTTCTCTCACTTGGGGAATGAGTCGAATTATTTCTTGCCCCTTGCCTCCCCGGAAGAATTTACCTTTCCCGGATTGTTTTAATCCATTATCTCTTTATTTTACCATTGTCTGCAAACATCATCCAATGTATTTGTTAGTATCTATCAAGGCAGTTCAAGTTATTACAGCAGAACAAATTTCAGAATAGAGTAACAGTGTTGCAAACAATTATAGAAATTACCCAGTGCCAACCGCACAAAATGGAGTGCGGCTGCACATAGGCCAGTGCGGTCCACACAAAAACAATTGCGATCTGCACAAGGATGGGATTCAGACTACCCATCCTCTGAATCTGACCAGTGCAACACGCAAAAAAAATGGTACCGCGGCAGCACTGGGCCGATGCGAACTCCACAAAAATTAGTGCGGCCGCACTGCCCAGGGTTCAGCTTAACACAAGATCATCAGTGCGGTCCAAACAAATTGGTACTGCGGACTGCACTAGGGCATCGGGAACTGCACAAAAACAACCATAGTCCGCACTGGGTACCCAAAATCGGCACTGAGTTAGGGTTTGAGATTTTGCTTTTAAGGTCAATTTTGTACCTAATTAGGGACCCTAAGCAATTACCTAGTCCATTACACTAAACAAGTAAAGAGGAATATTATACTAGTTTGTGAGAAAAATTGAATCAAAGCAATATAAACAAGCAATTACGATCAAAGGCAAGAGGATGAACAGTGTTAAGGGTCTAATAGGGTCTATTTATAGAAAAAACCCTGGGGCCCATTCTCACCTAGTAGTGCGGACTGCACAAAATGGACTGCGGTCAGCACTGAGCTGTTATGATCAAGCTTGACCAACTATTCCGATTGCAGTCCGCACTAAACAAACCACGGTGGTCGTGGTCCACAGCGGACCGCACAAAGTGTAGTGCGGCCGCAATGGCCAACTTCACTTTGTCCTTCACCAGTGCGGAACGCAAATAGTGTAGCGCGGCCGTATTGGCAACTTCAAAGACTGAACATTTTTGTCACTATGTCCTGCACTGCATCAACATAATCTCGGTAACATCTCACAGCCACTTAGCTCAAAAATCAATCCTATACTACAAAGAAAATCAAAGTAAATAAGGAGAGATAAACATGGGTTGCCCTCCAAGAAGTGCATGATTTAATGTCGCGGCACGAAACATGTTACCATAATATCATTTGAGATGAAGGAGGAGCTCTACAGCATGGTTGTCATCAACTTTTCCATGATAATGCTTGACCCAATGCACATTAACTCTGAAGACTTCACCATTTTTGATTTTCAAATCAAGAGACCAAGAGGGGTCACCAACACAACTTCAAACGGTCCACTCCATTTTGATTTAAGCTTTCCCGGAAACAGACATAATCGGAAATTGAACAGGAGTACCAAATCACAAACTTTGAACTCCTTTCCACGATCATATTTATCATGAAGGTACTTCATCTTATATACAAGGACAAACTAAAGTGTGCATGGAATCAGAATTCATCAAGTTCATTGAGTTGTTCAACACGAAGATTGGTAGCAATATCCCATTCAAGATTAAACTTCCTCAAAGTCCACATGGCTTTGTGCTCTTACTCGACCAGAAGAAGGAAAGCTTTTCCAAACACCAACCGATACAGAGACATGCCAATAGGAATTTTGAAAGTCGTCCCATAAGCACATTGAGCGTCATCCAACTTCTTCGACCAATCGGTCCTATTCGCATTGACCGTCTTTGAAAATATGCTTTTCATTTCCCGATTGGAGACATCCACTTGACCACTTGCTTGAAGATGATAGGGGTAGAAACTTTATGATTGACACCATACTTGAAAAGCAAGGTGTCGCAAGCTTTATTGCGAAAATGAGACCCCTCATCACTTATGATTGCCTACGGAGTACCAAACCTTGTGAAAATGCTCTTCTTGAGAAACTCAACAACACTCCAAGCTTCATTGTTAAGCAAATATAACTCTCTAAACCCAGGCTCTGTGGACCGCACAGAATTGACCGTGATCGCAGAGGCTTCTAATGTGGTCCGCAAAGAATGGACTGCGGACTATACATGCTTCATCTTCTAAACTTGGTATCTCTCTGAAGTTTGGTTCTGCGGACAATACAAAATGGTAGTGCGGTCGCGGTGCCTTCAGTTCGTGCCGTACAATATCTACTGCGACCATACTTCCTTGATGCCTGAAAATCCACGTCATTAAATTTCCTTAGTGCGGACCGCACAAAGGGTAGTGCAGCCGCACTAGGCCTGTTTCTCTTGGGCTTTGTCTTGTCTTTGGTACTTGTGCTATTTTTTCTCCTTTTGAGCCCAAACCTAAGCTTTTGCTTGTCCTCAATCAAATAAAATAAGACCCACCCCTTAAGAGAAAATCCAAAAATAATTTAGCTTTTCCTAAAGCAAAATCAACTAGCAACAATTGGTACTAAAAATTGCCCTCGACACACATGAGTCATTAACAACATTTAACCTTTGGAAAACTATAGAACAAGTGCGACACAAGAGCATCAAGAGTTGACACGACACATCAAAGAACTCTTTCAATTACTTTGGTCATTGTGGAACCCAAATTCAAATGTCCTCAATTCTCCCGAAGCAAACCTCACCTTTAGAATATTGTCACACAAAACAAGGTTATTGGAACTTCACTCATCTCTCTCAAGGAAAGGTCACAAGTCTGGTTCTAAGTACCATATGCTAGCCTCTTATGTAAGTATCCACTAATGTAAGCTTCATTCAACTCAAGATCATATAGGGCTTTTGTGGAATCATTGTGAAGGCTTTTGGTTTAGGGTAGGACATATTTTTGTTCAAGTGGGTTACATCTTCCCTTAAGCACTTCTTTTGATTCATTTGGCACAATTCACTTGACTCTTTGAGTCACGTCACTTCTTTTTATGGGGTTAGAGATACATATTGTTACTCTTTCTTAGTCATTTTAAACATTTTCTTCTTTATTCAACTTTCCATACCTTTCTTTCTTTATTTTCTATAAAATCCCTTTGTAGTACTTTTACACATTGAGTATTCATTTTGTCTTTCTGCTTTTGTTTCTTTTTCATTGCCATTCCTTTTCTTCAATTTTGTGCCTTTTTACCACATTGTTGCCATCCTCGTCTCCCCCCCCCCAAACTTGTACTTTTTCCAAGTACTAAGGGAAGGATTGGGTTCCAAGACGGGGTATCTGTTAGAGCGGGTATAGGCTTGTATCATAGGTTTTTGAAAGAAAAAGGTCTAAGGCTCAAAAGGGTTGACTATGGAGCATATCGTTGGTAAGCTATGTGACTGTTCAAGCTATCATTTGGATCAAGGAGAGCCTATAGTAACGCCTCAAGTCAAAATTCACTTAGGATTTCACCTCAACTAACATTCAGGGCAATTACTATGCCAACGGCTCGAGAGTTGGACTCGCAATTCAATTAACCACGATAAAATCTATGGGAGTGCTAAATACATAGAGTCAGGGGCCCACAACGACCTTAGATTCGATTTGACCACACAATGGTCCCGAAAAACCACTTGATAATTATCGGTCAACACAAGAGTCTCAAGGTCACGACTTTCACCATGCTAAACACAACAAATTGCTCTTGACCATAAGATCAAAGGAAAATGTTATGGGCCCAAGTGAAGCTTTGCTTGAGGCGTCCTTAACTACTAACTACTAAAAAACAAAAAGAAAAATGGTCTCAAACCCTTAAGAAGGTTTTCACGCCATCTATCATTGGGAAGAGCCATCCGATTCAAACAACATTCCACATTTGGAAAGAACAATGGCATTAAGAAAATAAAGGCTTATTGAAAACACCCATAACAAAACAAAAAGCTACGAACACAAATAAGAAGCTAAAAACGAATTTTTTTTCGATAAATAGAACAAATATATACAATAGGGGGTTTGAATATACAATGGGGAATGAATATGTACAATATGATGTAACTTTATATATAGACCAAAAGTGAAATAAAAGTGCAATAATATAAAATTATATACAGACCAGATGTGAAAAATAAAGAAAGCATAAAAATATCAATAAATACATTCATCCACAAAAATGTAGGGATCATCCCCTCAAATGAAAGCTAGCATTGTCCCCAATGATAACTAGTCTAATAAGTACCACAAAATATAGAAAAAGGATATAGAAGACTCCCTAAGTTGTGTCTGTCTACACAGGATCATGGGTGGTTCCTAGGTCTTCTGTATCATCGGGAAACTCAGACTGGTTCCCGATGGTCTCCTCTGATGCTACTGGGACCTGGTCTAGACCTCGACAAGCTATGGAACTAATACATCTTGTGGCTGATTGGAGGAAGCCTCTGTTGGGTCCGCTAACTGGATGATGGCATCATATGCTCTAGGAATCTTGCTCATCTTTGGAGGTCTCTAGGTCAGCTCCAGCTGTGGATAAGCTGTTGGGTCTAGATCATCAAGCAACAAGTCCAAAGGCAGTTGTTCTGCCTTCAGTCTATCAACATCTAACGCAGCTCCTTCACAAACTCCTTAGAGGCACGTGTCTTCCGCAGCTTCTTATGCTCCTTGAGAGCCTTACTGTGTGAATAGACTGCATCAGCCAACGCATCCGGAGTGGTGAGGATTTCTTTTGGTTCTCAAGTACCTCTTTCAAAGCATCATCTATCGACTATGGGACCTCTGTTGGTTGAGGTGCCGAATGAGCCGGTACAATAGTAGTTAATGTGGACAACTTGGATGAGGCACTCTGTATCAAGTTGTTTAAACTCATAAGGGTCTGGCTCAGCCGGTAGGCAGTAATGGGATGGGCCTGGGTAGGTGGAATCTCTGGGCCTGCTGATGTGAAGTGACGAGGAATGGCTGAAGATGTGGAAGGTCCTGGAGGCATGTTGGCAGTAGTGGGGGTAGGCTCATTAGGGACCTCTACCACAACTGTCTCTTCCGACTTGCCAGTTGGGACAAAAGTAGGGGCTTTTTACAGCTTCCACCCGCTTTTTGGCACTCATCGCATCTCTTCACTAGAACACCCGCATCTTTGAACAAATTTGGCCAACAAAAACCACAACTAAGAATCTTAGAAACCATCCTCGCCCCACCATATGTCCACCATTGGGATAGGAATGACAAGCCTCCAAAATACTTAATTGCTCTTCCTTCGGGACACACCTTCGGATCACACCATCCATGCATATATTGAACAAGTATGGCTCATCCCAATAGAAGTCCAAGCTATCCCGCTTGAGCTTCTTCCTTTGGTTAGAAGAGAGCTCATACGGGAAGACTTCGGTCAAAATGTAATTAGCAATATCGGCAAACCATGGCATATCAATCACTGACACCGCAAGAAGTTGTTCGTTGGGAAATGATTCATTGATCTCTAGGCCATCGCAAGGCCTCCCCTCCTCCTCCAAATGGGTCAAGTGGTTTGCCATTTGATTATCACTACCTTTCCGGTCCACAACTTCTAGATCCAACTCTTGAAGTAGTAACACCCATCTCATCAATCGTGCCTTGGAATCTTGCTTTGTCATCAAGTACCTAAGGCAGCATGATCGGTATGTACTATGACTTTGGCCTCCATATGGTACGATCGAACCTTTTCCATTGCAAACACTATGTCCAACAACTCTTTCTCGGTAATCGTGCAATTCTTTTGAGCCTTATACACGGTCTTGCTTGTGTAGTACACTAGATGAAATATTTTATTAACCTGCTGACCCAAAACAGCCCCAACTGCAATGTCACTTGCGTCACACATGAGATCGAAAGGCAAGCTCCAACTTGGTGCGATAATGATAGGTGTAGCGGTAAACTTGTGCTTGAGAAGATCTAATGCTTGCATACATCTTCATCGAACACAAATTTGGCATCCTTCTCTAGTAACTTGCACAATGGGTTTACCACCTTAGAAAAATATTTTATAAACCTCTGATAAAACCCCGCGTGCCCAAGAAAACTCCTCACCCTTTTGACAGAAATGGGGGGAGGAAGCCTTGAAATCACATCTATCTTGGCTTTGTCAACTTCAATCGCGTGCTTTGAAATTTTTTGGCCCAACATTATACCTTCTTGAACCATGAGATGGCATTTTTCCCAATTGAGTACAAGGTTTGTGTCTTTACACCGGGCCAACACTCTATCCAAATTACCCAAACACTCTTCAAAGTAACCACCAACCACACTGAAATCACCCATGATAACCTCCAAGATATCTTCCACCATGTCGATGAAGATAGCCATCATGCATCGTTGGAAAGTCACCGGAGCATTACACAATCCGAACGACATTTGAGAGAAAGAGAATGTGCCATATAGACATGTAAAGGTGGACTTTTCTTGGTCGTCTGAGGATATTAACATTTGATTAAATCCCAAGTATCCATCAAAAAATCAATAAAAAGCACGCCCCACAAGACGGTCTATCATTTGGTCAAGGAATGGGAATGGGAAGTGATCCTTTCGGGTCACCTTGTTTAGATTCCGGTTGTCCATACAAACCCTCGAACCTGTGATTGTTCTGGTAGGAATCAATTCAGTCTCGGAGTTTTTCACTACGGTCATACCACCCTTCTTTGGTACACATTGCACTGGAGCAGTCCATGAGCTATCAGAGATGCGGTACACAACCCCGGCATCCAACCACTTGATCACTTCCTTCTTTACCACTTCTTGCATTGCCTCGTTCAATCTTCTTTGGTGCTCATAGGAAGGCTTTGCATCATCCTCCAAGATAATTTTATGCATATAGAATGCGAGGCTTATTCCCTGGATGTTATCCAAAGTCCATCCAGTTGCTCTTTTTGCCTTTGAAGCACCGCCAAAGAGGCCTCAACCTACATGTTAGTAAGGCAAGAAGAAAGAATAACCGGTAAGGTAGAATTTAAGCCTACAAATTCATACCTGAGGTGTGGAGGAAGTGGTTTCAACTCCAACACCGGTGGCACCTCAATTGATGGTTTTTTTGGTGGAGTTTTTTGATTTTCAAGATCCAATGACTATTTACTAGACTCATAGAAATAAGAGCCCATTCCATGTAAGGCGTTGACGCACTCCACCCGGCTTTCATCAACATTGACATCAAGGTTTAATAGAACGGCCTTAAGGGGATCCTCCACGTTGATCATAAAACTTGTGTCATACACAATCACAACTATGACAAGGTATACAAATGAGCACACCTTGGTTCTATTGGGTTGCTTCACAGATTTGCAAACATGAAAGACGACCTTTTCATTGCCCACTCGGAAAGTGATATCACCCGCTTCAACATCAACCAATGCCTTACCCGTGTCAAGGAAAGGTCTTCCTAGAATGATAGGGACTTCGTAGTCCACTTCACAATCCAAAATGACAAAATCAAACAGCAATATAAACTTGTCCACTTGGACAAGCACATCATCAATTATGCCCAAAGGTCGTTTCATCGATCGATCCGCCATTTGAAGTCTCATTGAGTTCGGCCTAGGTTTCCTAATTCCCAAAGTATTGAAGACCGAATAAAGCATCAAATTTATGCTCACCCCAAATCACAAAATGCCTTGGAAAAATCCGAACTTCCAATAGTTCAAGGGTAGTAAAAGCTCAGGGTCTTCAGGTTTGGGGGCCATTTCATGTAGGATAGCACTTGCTTGGTGAGTCATCTTTATTGCTCACAATCCATTGACCGCTTCTTTGTCACCATATTTTTCATAAACTTGGCATATCCCAGTTATTTCACAAGTGCCTCCACTAAACGCACGTTGATAGAAAAGCTTTTCTTCATGTCAATGAACTTCTTAAACTGATTATCATTTCATTGCTTCTTAAACTGATTATCATTTCATTGAGGATAAGATGGAGGTGGCCTAGGCAAAGGTGTCTTGGCTTTGGGCACCACCGGCATGGGCATGTCAATCACGTGTTCCCTAGACAGATTCACGACATCTTGTGTTTCCACCTCGGCATCATCAATGTCTATCCTCACTTCATTGTTCACGCTGTTCTAAACCACATCTTCAACTATCAAAGGACCCACATCTTCTTGAAACCCTACATTATCATCCCCCACTTGCCTTTCTTTCGAGGCATTCACATCACCGCCTCTCCCAATTCATGTTGTAACCACCATCACATGATTGTTCCCACCCTTTGGGTTTACTACCGTATCACTTGGTAGAGCACCCTTAGGGCGAGTATTCAATGATTGAGAGATTTGTGCTAATTGCACCTCCAAGTTCCGGATAGAGGTATTGTGGGAAGCCAATTGAGCATCGGAATATTAGTTCTTCTTCATCATTTATTCAAACATTATTTCAAGTCTTCCCATATCATTGCCCGAATAACTAGACCCTTGATATTGAAATGGAGGCGGATTGTTCAGTTGTCGGTACATTGGGGGCCTTTGAAAGCCTTGACCAGGATTGCCTTGATTCCCATTATTCTATCCACCTTGATTGGTGGTGTTACCCCAATAGTTGTTACCATTCAAATTCCCTTGATTGCCCTAATTGTTGTCCCCTCAAATTACCACCTTGGTTGTTGTTGCTCCAATTACCACCACCTTGTTGTTGATTGCCCCAATTGCCTTGGGGTCTCCATTGTTGGTTTAAGCAGTTCTCTATTGCCTTGATAGTTGTTGACATATTGTACCTCCTCACTTAGATCATCATAATAATTATTTTAAAACCACCATAGTCATTATCAGATTTCTCAGAATTCCCTTGAGATTGTTTCCCTCTTTGCCTTGTCTTATTTACAAGCATATTCACACCTTCCATGGCATTGACTTGGCAAGGATTTTGAACTTGTTGCAACTGCGGCTTTGCCAATTGGTTCATACGAGTAGTAATCTCAACAATATCTTGAGATCATGAAATTCCTTATGTAAATAAATAACTGTGGGATCACCTTGAGGTACATTTGCCCTACTCTGCCATATGGAATAAGTGTCTGCCATTTTATCAAGTATATCACATTCCTTGTCATATGACAGTTTCATAAAATTGCTTTCGGCCAACTGGTTCACTATGCATTGATTGACAGTATTTATGCCTTGGTAGAAGGTTTGTTGAATCATGGCCTCGATCATGTCATCATTCGGACATTCCTTCACCATCGTCCTATACCTCTCCCAAATTGCATGCAAAGGTTCTGTTGGCTCTTGCTTGAAGGCCAATATCTCATCTCGAAGTGCCGTCGGATGAGAAGCATTTAGAAAAGCTTTTCTTCATGTCAATGAACTTCTTAAACTGATTATAATTTCATTGCTTCTTAAATTGATTATCATTTCATTGAGGATAAGATGGAGGTGGCCTAGGCAAAGGTGTCTTGGCTTTGGGCACCACCGGCATGGGCATGTCAATCACGAGTTCCCTAGGCGGATTCACGACATCTTGTGTTTCCGCCTCGGCATCATAAATGTCTATCCTCACTTCATTGTTCATGCTGTTCTAAACCACATCTTCTACTATCAAAGGACCCACATCTTCTTGAAACCCTACATTATCATCCCCCACTTGCCTTTCTTTCGAGGCATTCACATCACCGCCTCTCCCAATTCATGTTGTAACCACCATCACATGATTGTTCCCACCCTTTGGGTTTACTACTGTATCACTTGGTAGAGCACCCTTAGGGCGAGTATTCAATGATTGAGAGATTTGTGCTAATTGCACCTCCAAGTTCCGGATAGAGGTAATGTGGGAAGCCAATTGAGCATCGGAATATTAGTTCTTCTTCATCATTTATTCAAACATTATTTCAAGTCTCCCATATCATTGCCCGAATAACTAGACCCTTGATATTGAAATGGAGGCGGATTGTTCAGTTGTCGGTACATCGGGAGCCTTTGAAAGCCTTGACCAGGATTGTCTTGATTCCCATTATTCTATCCACCTTGATTGGTGGTGTTACCCCAATTGTTGTTACCATTCAAATTCCCCTTATTGCCCTAATTATTGTCCCCTCAACTTACCACCTTGGTTGTTGTTGCTCCAATTACCACCACCTTGTTGTTGATTGCCCCGATTGCCTTGGGGTCTCCATTGTTGGTTTAAGCAGTTCTCTATTGCCTTGATAGTTGTTGACATATTGTACCTCCTCACTTAGATAATCATAATAATTATTTTTAAAACCACCACAGTCATTATCAGATTTCTCAGAATTCCCTTGAGATTGTTTCCCTCTTTGCCTTGTCTTATTTACAAGCATATTCACACCTTCCATGGCATTGACTTGGCAAGGATTTTGAACTTGTTGCAACTGCGCCTTCGCCAATTGGTTCATACGAGTAGTAATCTCAACAATATCTTGAGATCATGAAATTCCTTATGTAAATAAATAACTGTGGGATCACCTTGAGGTACATTTGCCCTACTCTGCCATATGGAATAAGTGTCCGCCATTTTATCAAGTATATCACATTCCTTGTCATATGACAGTTTCATATAATTGCTTTCGGCCAACTGTTTCACTATGCATTGATTGACAGTATTTATGCCTTGGTAAAAGGTTTATTGAATCATGGCCTCGATCATGTCATCATTCGGACATTCCTTCACCATCGTCCTATACCTCTCCCAAATTTCATGCAAAGGTTCTGTTGGCTCTTGAAGGCCAATATCTCATCTCGAAGTGCCGTTGAATGAGAAGCATTTAGAAAAGCTTTTCTTCATGTCAATGAACTTCTTAAACTGATTATCATTTCATTGCTTCTTAAGCTGATTATCATTTCATTGAGGATAAGATGGAGGTGGCCTAGGCAAAGGTGTCTTGGCTTTGGGCACCAACGGCATGGGCATGTCAATCACGTGTTCCCTAGACGGATTCATGACATCTTGTGTTTCCACCTCGGCATCATCAATGTCTATCCTCACTTCATTGTTCACGCTATTCTAAACCACATCTTCAACTATCAAAGGACCCACATCTTCTTGAAACCCTACATTATCATCCCCCAATTGCCTTTCTTTCGAGGCATTCACATCACCGCCTCTCCCAATTCATGTTGTAACCACCATCACATGATTGTTCCCACCCTTTGGGTTTACTACCGTATCACTTGGTAGAGCACCCTTAGGGCGAGTATTCAATGATTGAGAGATTTGTGCTAATTGCACCTCCAAGTTCCGGATAGAGGTATTGTGGGAAGCCAATTGAGCATCGGAATATTAGTTCTTCTTCATCATTTATTCAAACATTATTTCAAGTCTTCCCATATCATTGCCCGAATAACTAGACCCTTGATATTGAAATGGAGGCGGATTGTTCAGTTGTCGGTACATTGGGGGCCTTTGAAAGCCTTGACCAGGATTGCCTTGATTCCCATTATTCTATCCACCTTGATTGGTGGTGTTACCCCAATAGTTGTTACCATTCAAATTCCCTTGATTGCCCTAATTGTTGTCCCCTCAAATAACCACCTTGGTTGTTGTTGCTCCAATTACCACCACCTTGTTGTTGATTGCTCCAATTGCCTTGGGGTCTCCATTGTTGGTTTAAGCAGTTCTCTATTGCCTTGAGAGTTGTTGACATATTGTACCTCCTCACTTAGATCATCATAATAATTATTTTTAAAACCACCACAGTCATTATCAGATTTCTCAGAATTCCCTTGAGATTGTTTCCCTCTTTGCCTTGTCTTATTTACAAGCATATTCACACCTTCCATGGCATTGACTTGGCAAGGATTTTGAACTTGTTGCAACTGCACCTTCGCAAATTGGTTCATACGAGTAGTAATCTCAACAATCTTGAGATCATGAAATTCCTTATGTAAATAAATAGCCGTGGGATCACCTTGAGGTACATTTGCCCTACTCTGCCATATGGAATAAGTGTCCGCCATTTTATCAAGTATATCACATTCCTTGTCATATGACAGTTTCATAAATTTGCTTTTGGCCAACTGGTTCACTATGCATTGATTGACAGTATTTATGCCTTGGTAGAAGGTTTGTTGAATCATGGCCTCGATCATGTCATCATTCGGACATTCCTTCACCATTGTCCTATACCTCTCCCAAATTTCATGCAAAGGTTCTGTTGGCTCTTGCTTGAAGGCCAATATATCATCTCGAAGTGCCGTCGGATGAGAAGCATTTAGCAATAAACTTGTCTACCAACTCATCCCACGTTGTGATGAATGATTAGGAAGCCTCTCAAGCCAATTTACTGCCTTCCCCCCAAGTGAGAATGGGAAAATTCTCAACTTAAGAGCATCTTCGAACACATTCGTCTCCTTACTCCCCAAACATGTATCAACTAACACCTTGAGATATTTATATGCATTTTGATCCGCACCGCCCGTGAAATACCTATTCTTCTCAAGTAAGGTCTATCACATTGGTTATCTAAAAGTTGCCTACCCGGATTCGCGGTGGGACAATATTACTTGCGTAGCCTTGGTTCGGAAATACTCTAGGATCCACTCTTGAAGTGACGGAGGAGGGTCTGGAATATTATCACATGGATTAGCATTGGCATTCCGGCATCTCCGTTATCCTTAAGGTGCTAGAGGCACCTCATATTGCCCAAGATCATCTACCTCCTGCCCCACTATCACCTTTCCAAGAGGTCATTAGTGTTTTTCAATGCCATATTGGTACCTGAGTAGTGACAAAAACAAGTAACTAACATAGAAGGAAAGAAGAACAATACACAAAACTAACTAAATAGATAGCCAAAATCGTTAGCTCCCCGGCAACGATACCAAAAAGTGATTGCAGCCTACTCTACACCACTAAAAAGTAGCGAGAGAGGGTCATAGCTTTTACCCAATTTGTGGGTCGGGATCGATTTCCTCAGGGAGCTAGGAATGGAGTCGAGTGTATATTTAGGTTGAAATTGTGTATTTATTCCAATTGTCACATCTATTCATTTTTTGTTTTTTTCTCTTTATATTTTACTATGATAAAACTACAAGTTATAATTGCAACTAAATTAAGCTAAGAGTAATTTGCTACAAGTTGTATCTAATGGTTTAAAGGGCACTAGGGTATTACTTACTCCTAGGTGGCCAATAGAGGGTTAATTGCATCTAAGGTCCGATTGAAATGATTAAAGAATATGTTATAACCGTTGCTCGATACTACCCACTCTACACCTCTCGGTAGAAAAAGTGGTTTTGCCCAATTGACTTTCTCAAGACCAATTGGGTATGCATAATTTTCCAAGAAAGGAGGGTTCAAGTCTGGTAATTACTCTATCGGGGTGTAACCCTTTAGTTGGGACTATCAAATCTCTTGAGTCCATCTAAATTCCTTATTGACTCAATTTTGGAGACTTAGGCTCTCTATATCAAGAAGATCCCAAGTCAACTTAGCACAAACTAGTGTTTGACACTACTAATACATAAATTAAACCATAAAATTGACCCAAATAACAAACACACACAGTCAATCTAACCTTAAATCACAACACCCATAAATTACCCACACTAGGGTTGGGACACAACCCTAGCTAATGGGTTTAGCTACTCATGCTTGAAGATAAAATTAGAGAAATAGATAAAGAGAAAGACAAAGTAATTCATAACTGAAGTAATACAAAGGTTCAATGATTAAAACTGCGTAAAAGTGCCCAAAATAGCTACAAAAGGCCTTCTTACGAGCGCAGCTGAAGTCTAATAATATTCTAACCCTAAAATGAAAATATGTTCTATTTATACTAAGCTGGAAAAACTAGACAAAAATGACCCTGCGGGATTAGTGCGGACTGCACTAAATGGTGTGCAGTCATGCTAGATTCTTGACTCTGCAAATTTAACTCTCTGAACCCAGGCTCTGTGGACCGCGACCGCAGAGGCTTCTAGTGTGGTCCGAAAAGAATGGACTGCGGACTATACATGCTTCATCTTCTGAACTTGGTATCTCTCTGAAGTTTGGTTCTATGGACAATACAAAATGGTAGTATGGTCCCGGGGCCTTCAGTGCGTGCCGTACAATATCTAGTGCAACCGTACTTCCTTGATGCCTGAAAGCCCATGCCACAAAATCTCCTTAGTACAGACCGCACAAAGTGTAGTGCAGCCGCACTAGGCCTGTTTCTCTTGGGTTTTGTCTTGTCTTTGGTACTTGTGCTATTTTTACTCCTTTTGAGCCAATCTGTCACATCTTGTCACTTTGTTGATCAAACATGGAATCAAGCATAACTTATGAGCCTTTGGGACTATTTATATGACTATATAATCAAAACATAAGCACAAACGGGAATAAAATGCGTCAAAATAGGTAGTTATCAACTCCCCCAAACCTAAGCTTTTGCTTGTCCTCAAGCAAATAAAATAAGACCCACCCCTTAAGAGAAAATCCAAAAATAATTTAGCTTTTCCTAAAGCAAAATCAACTAGCATCAATTGGTACTAACAATTGCCCTCGACACACATGAGTCATTAACAACACTTCACCTTTGAAAACCCATAGATCAAGTGCGACACAAGAGCATCAAGAGTTGACTCGACACATCAAAGCACTCTTTCAATTACTTTGGTCATTGTGGAACCCAAATTAACATGTCCTCAATTCTCCCTAAGCAAACCTCACCTTTAGAATATTGTCACACAAAACAAGGTTATTGGAACTTCTCTCATCTCTCTCAAGGAAAGATCACAAGTCTGGTTCTAAGTACCATATGCTAGCCCCTTATGTAAGTATCCACTAATGTAAGCTTCATTCAACTAAAGATCATATAGGGCTTTTGTGGAGTCATTGTGAAGGCTTTTGGTTTAGGGTAGGACATATTTTTGTTCGAGTGGGTTCCATCTGCCCATAAGCACTTCTATTGATTCATTTGGCACAATTCACTTGACTCTTTGAATGACGGCACTTCTTTTTAAGGGGTTAGAGATACATATTGTCACTCTTTCTTATTCATTTCAAACATTTTCTCCTTTTTTTCAACTTTCCATACCTTTCTTTCTTTCTTTTCTTTAAAATCCCTTTGTAGTCCTTTTACACATTGAGTATTCATTTTGTCTTTCTGTTTTTCTTTCTTTTTCATTGCCTTTCCTTTTCTTCCATTTTGTGCCTTTTTACCACTTTGTTGCCATCCTCATCTCCCCCCCCCCCCCCAAACTTGTACCTTTTCCAAGTACTAAGGGAAGGCTTGGGTTCCAAGAGAGGGTATCTGTTAGAGCGGGTATAGGCTTGTATCATAGGTTTCTAAAAAAAAAGGTATAAGGCTCAAAAGGGTTGACTATGGAGCATATCGTTGGTAAGCTATGTAATTGTTCAAGCTATCATTTGGTTCAAGGAGAGCCTATAGTTACGCCTCAAGTCAAAATTCACTTAGGATTTCACCTCAACAAACATTCAGGGAAACTACTATACCAACGGCTCGAGAGTTGGACTCGCAATTCAATTAATCACCATAAAATCATTGGGATTGCTAAATACATAGAGTCAAGGGCCCACAACGACCTTAGATTCGATTTGAGCACACAATGGTCCTGAAAAACCACTTGATGGTTATCGGTCAACACAAGAGTCACAAGGTCACGACTTTCACTATCCTAAACACAACAAATTGCTCTTGACCATAAGATCATAGGCAAATGTTCTAGGCCCAAGTGAAGCTTTGCTTGAGGCGCCCTTAACTACTAACTACTAAAAAACAAAAAGAAAAATGGTCTCAAACCCTTAATAAGGTTTTCACGCCATCTATCATTGGAAAGAGCCCCCCGATTCAAACAGCATTCCATATTTGGAAAGAACCATGGCATTTAGAAAACTAAAGGCTTATTGAAAATGCCCATAACAAAAAAAAAAGCTACGAACACAAATAAGAAGCTAAAACAAATTTTTGTTTCGAAAAATAGAACAAATATATACAATAGGAGGTTGAATATACAATGGGGAGAGAATATGTACAATATGATGTTACTTTATATATAGACCAAAAGTGAAATAGAAGTTCAATAATATCAAATTATATACAGACCAAATGTGTAAAATCAAGAAACCATAAAAATATCAATATATACATTCATCCACAAAAATGTACGGATCATCCCCTCAATTGAAAGCTAGCATTGTCCCCAATGATAACTAGTCTAAATAAGTACCACAAAATATAGAAAAAGGATATAGAAGACTCCCTAAGTTGTGTGTGTCTGCATAGGATCATGGGTGGTTCCTAGGTCTTCTGTGTCATCAGGAAACTCAGACTGGTTCCCGGTGGTCTCCTCTGATGCTACTGGGACCTGGTCAGGACCTCAACAAGCTATGGAACTAATACATCTTGTGGCTGATTGGAGGAAGCCTCTGTTGGGTCCGCTAACTGGATGATGGCATCATATGCTCTAGGAATCTTGCTCATCTTTGGAGGCCTCTAGGTCAGCTCCGGCTGTGGATAAGCTGTTGGGACTAGATCATCAAGCAACATGTCCAAAGGCAGTTGTTCTGCCTTCAGTCTATCAACATCTAACGCAGCTCCTTCACAAACTCCTTAGAGGCACGTGTCTTCCGCAGCTTCTTATGCTCCTTGAGAGCCTTACTGTGTGAATCGACTGCATAAGCCAATGCATCCGGAGTGGTGAGGATTTCTTTTCGTTCTCAAGTATCTCTTTTAAAGCATCATCTATCGACTGTGGGACCTGTGTTGGCTGAGGTGCCGACTGAGCCACTACAATAGTAGTTAATGTGGACAACTTGGATGAGGCACTCTGTATCCAGTTGTTTAAACTCATAAGGGTCTGGCTCAACCGGTAGGCAGTAATGGGATGGGCCTGAGTAGGTGGAATCTCTGGGCCTGCTGATGTGAAGAGACGAGGAGGAATGGCTGAAGATGTGGAAGGTCCTGGAGGCATGTTAGCAGCAGTGGAGGTAGGCTCACTAGGGACCTCTACCACAACTTTCTCTTCCGACTTGCTAGTTGGGGCAGAAGTAGGGGCTTTTTAGTTCTTGTCCTTGGGGTTGTTGTTTCCCTTCAAGCTATACCAGGAGAGCAGGGCTTTCCCCTTGACCTTGATGTCATATAGCCTCTTGTCCACCTTCAAGTCCTGGAAATACATTGTATGGATGATGGGGAAAGGATAGCTCCGGTCATGTTCGGCCCCACTATAGAAATGATTTGGAACTTCATATTCCCCATGTTAATGGGGTACCCATCCATAATGGAAGCAACCAAAATAGTCCAGTGAAGAGGAAGGGTCTGTTCATGAGTGGTCGGGCCCAACCAGCTACAAACAAAGTTCTCCCAACCCCTCGCCTAAAAGCTTAAGGTCTTCTGTAGTATTTTGACCCCAGTTGTCAACCAATCAGAAATGGTGCCTGGGATTGCCAGGTACTGAGTTAACCATGGACGGACCTCTTTGCCCATTTCCATTTTCGTCATATATAGAGTCTCTTCTTCCTCATTGGAACCCAGATATACGTTAAGTGACTTCCCGTCAAAAAAAATCTTGATGTTCTAAACCTTGGTCACTTTAGAGCCCTTTTGATATGGACTACATTGCAGTAGAACTCTTTGACCTAGTGTTTGTTCGCGTCCACACAGGTATCTAATAAGTGTTCCCAACCCACTCTAGTTCTGAACTATCTATTCTCGTTAGGGTTGTGGGGTAGAAGGTCTCTATCTATAAAACTTCTCTCCGGAATCAACTTTCTCACCGGCCACCACTCCCTAAACTTGTGGTACACCACCTGGCTCACAAAGCTATCCTACCAAATATCGGGCTTTCTAGTTAGGGCAATTCCTCCTCATTCCCTTGCACCTCCTCCTAACCTCCGTCTGCACCCTCCCCGAATAATGAAGTTGTGGGGGAGGTAGAGTATTCCCCACTACCGGTTGTTGAGCCCTCAAACGACTTATTAGAAATATGCTCTGGTGCTTGGTGAGTGGGTGATGGTGGAGGAGTATTATCAGTACAAATATATAAGTTACCCTTGTTGCACAAGAGTTTTCACAAAGGCCTGGTGTCGATTATGAAGAGACATGTTAAGTTGTTAGGGATGTTATAACAATTCGTTATCTCATTAATTTGTTGTCCATGAAAAGCTTGACATGCATTTAATGGATGTGGTTATAGCCTACCTTTATTGATCCCTTGATAATGAGATACACATGAAAATTTGTTTGGGATTTAAAATGCCTGATGCAAATAATTCAAAGTCCCGAGAAATATTTTCAATCAAATTGCGAAGATCGTTGTATAGTTTAAAGCAATCAGGACGAAGGTAGAATAACCGTCCCACTACGTATTTATTTAAGGAAGGTTATATAAATGATGTCATTGTCCATGTATTTTTATAAAGAAAACAACATCAAATTTGTTATACATGTTGTATATATCAATGACATAAAGCTTATTGGAACTCCTACACAACTCCAAATGGAAATTTTTTATTTAAAGAAGGAATTCGAGATGAAAGATCTCGAAAAGACAAAATTATTCTCGATTCTCAAATTGAACATTTGGCGAACGAGATTTTGTTCATTAGTCTGCCTGCACAGAAAATGTATTGAAAGGGTTTTACATGGGTAGAGAACATCCATTAAGTACTCCAGTGGATGTTTGATCACTTGATGTGAATAAGAATATGTTCCTACCTTAAGAAAAGAATGAAGATCTACTTGGTCCCAAAGCAACATATCTTAGTGCAATTGGTGCATTAATGTATCTTGCTAATACAACAAGACCTGGCATAACTTTTTTTAGTTAGTGTCTTAGCAAGATATGGTTCTACTCCTACAGGGATACATTAGAATGGAATCAAACACATATTGCAGTATCTAAAAGGGACTACTAATATGTTCTTATTTTATTACAATAAATGCAGTCCCAATCTTGTTGGTTATGCCAATGCAGGGTATTTATCTGACCCATACAATGCTCGATCTCAAACAGTCTATGTGTTTACATGTGGAGGCAATTCCATATCTTGGTGATCGACTAAGCAATCAATTGTGTCTACATCAACTAATCATGCTGAGATAATTGCAACTCATGAAGCAAGTCGAGAATGTGTATGGTTGAGATCTATAATACATCTTATTCGAGACAAATGTGGTTTTAAGTGTGACAAACTGCCCACGATTTTGTATGAAGACAGCGCAACATGCATAACCCAATTGAAGAGATGATTCATAAAAGGAGATAGGACAAAGTACATTTCATCAAAATTATTTTCACACATGATCTTCAAAAGAATGGTGATAATATGGCGATTTGTTTACCAAATCTCTACCGACATCAACCTTCAAGAAGCTAGCGTACAAGATTGGGATGAGATAGTATCTTACTCCACACCACTAAAGAGTAGTGAGAGAGGGTCACAATTGCTTTTACCCGATTTGTGGGTCAGGATCGATTTTTCAGGGAGCTAGGAATAGAGTCGAGTGTCTATTTAGGTTGGAATTGCGTATTTATTCCAAATGTCACTTCTATTCATTTTTTGGTTTTTCTTTGTATTCTACTATGATCAAACTACAAGTTATAATTGAAAACTAAAATAAACTAAGAGTAAATTTCTACAAGTTATATTTAATAGATCAAAGGGTACTAGGGTAGTGACTTTCACCTAGGTGGCCAATTGACGAGTAATTGCATCAAAGGTACGATTGATATGATTGAGGAATATATTATAATCATTGCTCGATATTACCCACTTTACATATCTCTGTAGAAAGAGTGATTTTGCTAATTGACTTTCTCAAGACCAATTGGGTATGCATAATTGCCCAAACAACTAGGGTTCATGTCGGAAAATTACTCTCTCAAGGTTTAACCATTTAGTTTGGACTATCAAATCTCTTGTGTCCATCCCTATTCCTTGTTGAATTAATTTTGGAGACTTAGGCTCTCTTTCTAAAGAAGAGCTCAAGTCAACTTAGCACAAATTAAACCATAAAGTTGACCCAAATAACAAACACCCACAGTCAATCTAACCTTAAATCACAACACCCATCAATTACCCACACTAGGGTTGGGTGACAACCTTAACTAATGTGTCTAGCTACACATGCTTGAAGATAAAATCAGAGAAATAGTTGAAGAGAAAGACACATTAATTAATTACTGAAGTAAATACAAAGTTTCAATGAGTAAATCTACGTAAAAGTATCAAAAATGGCTACAAAAGGTATTCTCACGTGCCCAACTGAAGTCTGATAATATATGATACCCAAAAAATGGGAAAAAGTTCTATTTATACTAAGCTGGAAAAATTGAACAAAAAAGCCCCTGCGGGTCAATGCGGACCGCACAAAATAGTGTGCGGCCGCACTACGCTTTTGACCCTGCAAATTCAACTCTCTGAACCCAGGCTCCGCAGACCGCACAGAATGGACCGCGGCCACGGAAGCTTCTAATGTGGTCTATACGCAGAATGGACAGCGGACCACACATGCTTCATCTTCTGAACATGGCATCTCTCTAAAGTTTGGTTCTGCGGACCGCACAGAATGGCAGTACGACCATGGTGCCATTAGTGCGGGCCGCACAATATCTACTGCGGCTACATTGATGCCTAAAAATCCTAGTCTCTGAATCTCCATAGTGCGGACCGCACAAAGTGTAGGCCTGTTTCTCCTAGGTTGTTTAGCTACTTCACTTGTCACGTTATGTTTTATATTTACAAGTTCAAATTATTTTATATTTATTAAAAGAAAATTCATACAAAAAGAATGATATATTTATGGAAGTTTTAAACTGACAGAGTCATTGAGTATTTAAGGGATCCAATTTCCTCTGTGTTTTCTACTATGCAATACAAGTCATTTAATGTAACGCATAATTGTATTATTTTTAGCTATAAAATTATTGGCGTAATACATGTGGAGATACCTAAAGTTGGCACGATCTTTCACCTAGACACTTAAACTAGGCCTCTTTCCAATTAGACATGTTTCTTAGGCAATTTTTATTTCAATTAGACACTTATACTAAGCTCTAAACCATGACTTTTTTGGATACTATAATAAATCCCTACAAATATCCTTACAAATAAACTTAACTTCATCACTAGATTTAGAGCACCTCCAAAACTGTTTTCTCCTTTCCTCTCCTTTCCATTTCCTATGCCAATTAGAACAAATATGCCTGACACACATCCTAAATTGAGAATTGGGTAAAACTTCTTTCAAAGCTGCAGCAAATCCCTACTCAATAATTCATAAGCTAGCAAAAAATGTGTCTAATTGGTATGAGAATTGCCTAAGATGTCTAACTGGAAAGAGACCTAGTTTAAGTGTTTAAGTTAAGATTGTGCCAACTTTAGGTGTCTCTGTATCTGTTACTTGTATCATAATCAGAGTTTGCTCGAAATTACATTAAAAGGTCATGGTTGAATCATTGATTTAACTTGTTCATTTTCCTTTTTCTGTGAAATATTAATATTTTTCCTTATATTTCTTTGGTATGTCAAACCATGGGAAGCAAATATGAATACCTCATAAAAGCAATTGGACCAAAGTTTAATTATAAAAATATCTATTTAATTGACCCATGTATGATACATAAAATATTAAAAGACAAGAAATATTTCTCTCATTTAAATATGCATAAGACAGATGTTACTATAACTTCTGGTATTAGTCATCTAATTGAAGGCTCTGGAAGAGCTACAATAACTTTGTCTAGGGGAACAATATTTATCATAAATAATGCAATGTTCTCCTCCAAGTCCAAGAGGAACTTGTTGAGTTTTAAAGATATCCGCCGAAATTAATATCATATTGAGATAATAGATGATAATAACCTTGAATATCTCATCGTCACCAAAAATGTCACTGGCCAGAAACGGGTCATTGAGAAGTTCTCTTCTTTGTCGTGTGGCCTGTATTGGACAAGAATTAGTGCAATTGAGGCACATTCTATCGTAAACCAAATAGTTACTAATTCAAATACTTTTGTACTTTGGCATGATCTATTGGAACATCCTAATTTAATTATGATGAGACAAATCATAAAAACTCAAATGGACATCCATTAACTAATTCAAAGAATCTTTTAAATAATGAATTTTCTTGCACTTCTTGTTATCAAGACAAGTTAATTATTACAACCATTATCAACAAAGATTATCCCATTAAAACGGGAAAACAATTGCGGAAATAGAATGAATATATACAAAAAGGGGTTTGAATATACAACGGGTGATTAATATATACAATATGATGTAACTTTATATACAAAAGAAAAGAGAATTAAAAGTGTGATAATATCAAATTATATACAGACCAAATGTGAAAAATCAAGAAAGCATAAAAATATCAATATATACAATCATCCATAAAAATGTAGGGCTCACCCCTCAAATGAAAGCTGGCATTGTCCCCAATGCCAACTAGTCTAAACAAGCACCAAAAAATATAGGAAAAGGATATAGAAGACTCCCTAAGCCGTGTCTGTCCGCATAGAATCATGGGTGGTCCATGGGTCCTCTGTGTGCTCGGAAACCTCAGACTGATTCTTGGTGGTCTGCTCAGTTGCTACTGGGACCCGGGCCTGGACCTCGACAGGTTGTGGAACCGGTACGTCCTGTGGCTGACTGGAGGAAACCTCAGGCGGGTTCGCTAACTGGATGATGACATCATCTGCTCTAGGAATCTTCCTCATCTTTGGAGGCCTCTGGATCTACTCTGGCTGTGGATGAGCTGTTGGGACTAGACCAACAAGAAACAGGTCCAAAGACAGCTTGTCTGCCTTCAGTCTATCAACATCTGTAGCTCCTTCACAGACTCCTTGGAGGCCCGTGTCTTCTGCAGCTTCTTATGCTCCTTTGCAAGAACCTTGAGAGCCTTGCTATGTGAATCGACTGCCTTGGCCAATACATACTAAGTGGTGAACCAAGCATCTCCTTCAAAGCATCCTCTATCGACTGTGGAACCCGTGCTAGTTGAGGTGCCGACTGAGTCGCTATAGTATTAGTCAATGTGGACAACTTGGATGAGGCAGTCTGCATCCAGTTGTTTAAAACTCATATGGCTCTGGCTCAGCTGGTGGGCAGTACTGGGATGGGCCAGGGTAGATGGATTATCCGGGCCTGCTGATATGTAGGGACCAAGAGGAATGGCTGAAGATGTGGAAAGTCTGGGAGGCTTGTCAGAGCAGTGGAGGTAGGCTCAATAGGGACCTCTACCACAACTAGCTCTTCAGACTCGCAATTGAGGCAGAAGTTGGGGCGTTGTAGTACATGTTTTTGGGGTTGTCATTTCCCCTCAAGCTATACCAGGAGAACGGGGCTGTAGCCTTGACCTTGATATCATATGGCCTCTTATCCACCTTCAAGTCCACGAAGTACATTGTGAGGGTGTTGGGGAAAGGATAGTTCCGGTCATGCTCGGCACCCACTATAAAATGATTCGGGAAATCACATTCCCTACGTTAATGGGGTACCCCGCCACAATGGAAGCAACCAAAACAACCCGGTGGAGAGAAAGGGTCTGGTCATGAGTGGTCGTGTCCAATCGACTACAAAGAAAGGTCTCCCAACTCCTCGCCTCAAAGTTTAAGGTCCTCCGTAGTATTTTGTGCCCAACTGTCAACCAATCAGGAACGGTACCTGGGATTGTTAGGTACTCAGATAACCATGGACGGACCTCCTTGCCTATTTCAATTTTCACCATATATAGAGTCTCATCTTCCTCATTGAAACCCAGATATTTGTTTAGCGACTTCCCGTCAAACAAAACCTTGAGGTTACAAACCCTGGTTACTTTGGAGCCCTTTATATTGTAGTAGAATTCTTTGACCAAGTGTTCGTTGGCGTCCACACATGCATCTATGAAGTGTTCCCAACCCACTCTAGTTCTGAACTGTCTATGCGCATTGGGGTTGTGGGGTAGAAGGTCTATGTCTATAAATCTCCTCTCTAGAATCAACTTTCTCTCCGGCCACCACTCCTTAAACTTGTGGTACGCCACCTGGCTCACAAACCTATTCTCCCAAATATCGGGCTTTCTAGTTCAGGTAATGCCTCCCACCTGAGGTTCACCACCTTCAGCTACCTCCTCATCCCCTTGCACCACTTCCTTACCTCCGTCTACACCCTCCCCGAATAATGAAGTTGTAGGGGAGGTGGAATATTCCCCACAACCGGCTATTGAGCCCTCCTCAGACAACTCAGTAGAAACATGCTCTAGTGCTTGGGAAGTGGGTGATTGTGGAGGAGTATCATCAGTCAATCTCATTCTCTCGGGCCAGTCAGGGATATATTCGGGTACGGAGTCGGAGGGGATATCGTGGGAGAGAACATACTCACTCCCAAACTGGTCACAAGCTTTATCACCAACTTAAATTGCCTTTCTCATCTTTTTTATGTTTTCTCTCACTTGGGGAATGAGTCGAATTACTTCTTGCCCTTGCCTCCCCGGAAGAATTTACCTTTCACGGATTGTTTTAATCCATTATCTCTTTATTTTACCATTGTCTGCAAACATCATCCAATGTATTTGTTAGTATCTATCAAGGCAGTTCAAGTTATTACAGCAGAACAAATTTCAGAACAGAGTAACAGTGTTGCAAATAATTATAGAAATTACCCAGTGCAAACCGCACAAAATGGAGTGCGGCTGCACATAAGCCAGTGCGGTCCACACAAAAACAGTTGCGATCTGCACAAGGATGGGATTCAGACTACCCATCCTCTGAATCTGACCAGTGCAACACGCAAAAAAAATGGCCGCGGCTGCACTGGGCCGATGAGAACTCCACAAAAATTAGTGCGGCCGCACTGCCCAGGGTTCAGCTTAACACAAGATCATCAGTGCGGTCCAAACAAAGTGGTACTGCGGACTGCACTAGGGCATCAGGAACCGCACAAAAACAACCGCAGTCCGCACTGGGTACCCAAAATCGGCACTCAGTTAGGGTTTGAGATTTTGCTTTTAAGGTCAATTTTGTACCTAATTAGGGACCCTAAGCAATTACCTAGTCCATTACACTAAACAAGTAAAGAGGAATATTATACTAGTTTGTGAGAAGAATTGAATCAAAGCAATATAAACAAGCAATTACGATCAAAGGCAAGAGGATGAATAGTGTTAAGGGTCTAATAGGGTCTATTTATAGAAAAAACCCTGGGGCCCATTCTCACCTAGCAGTGCGGACTGCACAAAATGGACTGCGGTCAGCACTGAGCTGTTATGATCAAGCTTGACCAACTATCCGATTGCAGTCCGCACTAAACAAACCACGGTTGTCGTGGTCCACAGTGGACCGCACAAAGTGTAGTGCGGCCGCAATGGCCAACTTCAGAGAGGTATCACTTTGTCCTTCACCAGTGCGGAACGCAAATAGTGTAGCGCGGCCGTATTGGCAACTTCAAAGACTGAACATTTTCGTCACTATGTCCTGTACTGCATCAACATAATCTCGGTAACATCTCACAGCCACTTAGCTCAAAAATCAATCCTATACTACAAATAAAATCAAAGAAAATAAGGAGAGATAAACATGGGTTGCCTTCCAAGAAGTGCATGATTTAATGTCGCGGCACGAAACATGTTACCATCACATCATTTGAGATGAAGGAGGAGCTCTACAGCATGGTTGTCATCAACTTTTCCATGATAATGCTTGACCCAATGCACATTAACTCTGATGACTTCACCATTTTTGATTTTCAAATCAAGAGACCAAGAGGGTCACCAACACAACTTCAAACGGTCCACTCCATTTTGATTTAAGCTTTCCCGGAAATAGACATAATCGGAAATTGAACAAGAGTACCAAATCACAAACTTTGAACTCCTTTCCACGATCATATTTATCATGAAGGTACTTCATCTTATATACAAGGACGAACTAAAGTGTGCATCGAATCAGAATTCATCAAGTTCATTGAGTTGTTCAACACGAAGATTGGTAGCAATATCCCATTCAAGATTAAGCTTCCTCAAAGTCCACATGGCTTTGTGCTCTAACTCGACCAGAAGATAGAAAGCTTTTCCAAACACCAACAAATACAGAGACATACCAATAGGAATTTTGAAAGTCGTCCCATAAGCACATTGAGCGTCATCCAACTTCTTCGACCAATCGGTCCTATACGCATTGACCGTCTTTGAAAATATGCTTTTCATTTCCCCGTTGGAGACATCCACTTGACCACTTGCTTGAGGATGATAGGGGTAGAAACTTTATGATTGACACCATACTTGAAAAGCAAGGTGTCGCAAGCTTTATTGCAAAAATGAGACCCCTCATCACTTATGATTGCCTACGGAGTACCAAACCTTGTGAAATGCTCTTCTTGAGAAACGCAACAACACTCCAGGCTTCATTGTTAAGCAAATTTAACTCTCTGAACCCAGGCTCTGTGGACCGCACAGAATGGACCGTGACCGCAGAGGCTTCTAATGTGGTCCGCACAGAATGGACTGCGGACTATACATGCTTCATCTTCTGAACTTGGTATCTCTCTGAAGTTTGGTTCTGCGGACAATACAAAATGGTAGTGCGGTCACGGTGCCTTCAGTTCGTGCCGTACAATATCTACTGCGACTGTACTTCCTTGATGCCTGAAAATCCACGTCACTAGATTTCCTTAGTGCAGACCGCACAAAGGGTAGTGCAGCCGCACTAGGCCTGTTTCTCTTGGGTATTGTCTTGTCTTTGGTACTTGTGCTATTTTTACTCCTTTTGAGCCCAAACCTAAGCTTTTGCTTGTCCTCAAGCAAATAAAATAAGACCTACCCCTTAAGAGAAAATCCAAAAATAATTTAGCTTTTCCTAAAGCAAAATCAACTAGCATCAATTGGTACTAACAATTGCCCTCGACACACATCAGTCATTAACAACATTTAACCTTTGGAAAACCATAGAACAAGTGCGACACAAGAGCATCAAGAGTTGACACGACACATTAAAGAACTCTTTCAATTACTTTGGTCATTGTGGAACCCAAATTCACATGTCCTCAGTTCTCCCGAAGCAAACCTCACCTTTAGAATATTGTCACACAAAACAAGGTTATTGGAACTTCGCTCATCTCTCTCAAGGAAAGGTCACAAGTCTGGTTCTAAGTACTATATGCTAGCCCCTTATGTAAGTATCCACTAATGTAAGCTTCATTCAACTCAAGATCATATAGGGCTTTTGTGGAATCATTGTGAAGGCTTTTGGTTTAGGGTAGGACATATTTTTGTTCAAGTGGGTTCCATCTTCTCTTAAGCACTTCTTTTGATTCATTTGGCACAATTCACTTGACTCTTTGAGTCACGTCACTTCTTTTTATGGGGTTAGAGATACATATTGTTACTCTTTCTTAGTCATTTCAAACATTTTCTTCTTTATTCAACTTTCCATACCTTTCTTTCTTTATTTTCTATAAAATCCCTATGTAGTACTTTTACACATTGAGTATTCATTTTGTCTTTCTGCTTTTTTTTCTTTTTCATTGCCATTCCTTTTCTTTAATTTTGAGACTTTTTACCACATTGTTGCCATCCTCGTCTCCCCCCCCCCCCCCAAACTTGTACTTTTTCCAAGTACTAAGGGAAGGATTGGGTTCCAAGACAGGGTATCTGTTAGAGCGGGTATAGGCTTGTATCATAGGTTTTTGAAAGAAAAAGGTCTAAGGCTCAAAAGGGTTGACTATGGAGCTTATCGTTGGTAAGCTATGTAACTGTTTAAGCTATCATTTGGATCAAGGAGAGCCAATAGTAACACCTCAAGTCAAAATTCACTTAGGATTTCACCTCAACTAACATTCAGGGCAACTACTATACCAACGGCTCGAGAGTTGGACTCGCAATTCAATTAATCACCATAAAATCTATGGGAGTGCTAAATACATAGAGTCAGGGGCCCACAACAACCATAGATTCGATTTGAGCACACAATGGTCCCGAAAAACAACTTGATAGTTATCGGTCAACACAAGAGTCTCAAGGTCACGACTTTCACCATGCTAAACACAACAAATTGCTCTTGACCATATGATCAAAGGCAAATATTCTGGGCCCAAGTGAAGCTTTGCTTGAGGCGCCCTTAACTACTAACTACTAAAAAACAAAAAGAAAAATGGTCCCAAACCCTTAAGAAGGTTTTCACGCCATCTATCATTGGGAAGAGCCATCCGATTCAAACAACATTCCACATTAGGAAAGAACCATGGCATCAAGAAATAAAGGCTTATTGAAAGCACCCATAACAAAACAAAAAGCTACAAACAAAAATAAGAAGCTAAAAACGAATTTTTTTTCGATAAATAGAACAAATATATACAATAGGGGGTTTGAATATACAATGGGGAATGAATATGTACAATATGATGTAACTTTATATATAGACCAAAAGTGAAATATAAGTGCAATAATATCAAATTATATACAGACCAAATGTGAAAAATCAAGAAAGCATAAAAATATAAATATATACATTCATCCACAAAAATGTAGGGATCATCCCCTCAAATGAAAGCTAGCATTGTCCCCAATGATAACTAGTCTAAATAAGTACCACAAAATATAGAAAAAGGATATAGAAGACTCCCTAAGTTGTGTGTGTCTGCATAGGATCATGGGTGGTTCCTAGGTCTTCATTATCATCGGGAAACTCAGACTGGCTCCCGGTGGTCTGCTCTGATGCTACTGGGACCTGGTCTAGACCTCGACAAGCTATGGAATTAATACATCTTGTGGCTGATTGGAGGAAGCCTCTGTTGGGTCCGCTAACTGGATGATGGCATCATATGCTCTAGGAATCTTGCTCATCTTTGGAGGTCTCTAGGTCAGCTCCGGCTGTGGATAAGCTGTTGGGTCTAGATCATCAAGCAACAAGTCCAAAGGCAGTTGTTCTGCCTTCAGTCTATCAACATCTAACGCAGCTCCTTCACAAACTCCTTAGAGGCACGTGTCTTCCGCAGCTTCTTATGCTCCTTGGGAGCCTTATTGTGTGAATAGACTGCATCAGCCAACGCATCCGGAGTGGTGAGGATTTCTTTTGGTTCTCAAGTACCTCTTTCAAAGCATCATCTATCGACTGTGGGACCTCTGTTGGTTGAGGTGCCGACTGAGCCGCTACAATAGTAGTTAATGTGGACAACTTGGATGAGGCACTCTGTATCCAGTTGTTTAAACTCATAGGGGTCTGGCTCAGCCGGTAGGCAGTAATGGGATGGGCCTGGGTAGGTGGAATCTCTGGGCCTGCTGATGTGAAGTGACGAGGAATGGCTGAAGATGTGGAAGGTCCTAGAGGCATGTTGGCAGCAGTGGAGGTAGGCTCATTAGGGACCTCTACCACAACTGTCTCTTCCGACTTGCCAGTTGGGGCAAAAGTAGGGGCTTTTTTACAGCTTCCACCCGCTTTTTGGCCAACAAAAACCACAACTAGGAATCTTAGAAGCCATCCTCGCCCCACCATGATGTCCACCATTGGGAGAGGAATGACAAGCCTCCAAAATACTTAATTGCTCTTCCTTCGGGACACACCTTCGGATCACACCATCCATGCATATATTGAACAAGTATGGCTCATCCAATTAGAAGTCCAAACTATACCGCTTGAGCTTCTTCCTTTGGTTAGAAGAGAGCTCATACGGGAATACTTCGATCAAAATGTAATTAGCAACATCGGCAAACCATGGCATATCAATCATTGACACCGCAAGAAGTTGTTCGTCGGGAAATGATTCATTGATCTCTAGGCCTTCGCAAGGCCTCCCCTCCTCCTCCAAATGGGACAAGTGGTTTGCCATTTGATTCTCACTACCTTTCCGGTCCGCAACTTCTAGATCCAACTCTTGAAGTAGTAACACCCATCTCATCAATCGTGCCTTGGAATCTTGCTTTGTCATCAAGTACCTAAGGGCAGCATGATCGGTATGTACTATGACTTTGGCCTCCATATGGTACGATCGAAACTTTTCCATTGCAAACACTATGTCCAACAACTCTTTCTCGGTAACCGTGCAATTCTTTTGAACCTTATACACGGTCTTGCTTGTGTAGTACACTAGATGAAATATTTTATTAACCTGCTGACCCAAAACAGCCCCAAGTGCAATGTCACTTGCGTCACACATGAGCTCGAAAGGCAAGCTCCAATTTGGTGCGATAATGATAGGTGTAGCGGTAAACTTGTTCTTGAGAAGATCTAATGCTTGCATACATCTTCATCGAACACAAATTTGGCATCCTTCTCTGAATACTTTCACAATGGCTTTACCACCTTAGAAAAATATTTTATAAACCTCTGATAAAACCCCGCGTGCCCAAGAAAACTCCTCACCCTTTTGACAGAAATGGGGGGAGGAAGCCTTGAAATCACATCTATCTTGGCTTTGTCAACTTCAATCGCGTGCCTTGAAATTTTTTGGCCCAACATTATACCTTCTTTAACCATGAGATGGCATTTTTCCCAATTGAGTACAAGGTTTGTGTCTATACACCGGGCTAACACTCTATCCAAATTACCCAGACACTCTTCAAAGTAACCACCAACCACACTGAAATCACCCATGAAAACCTCCAAGATATCTTCCACCATGTCGATGAAGATAGCCATCATGCATCGTTGGAAAGTCACCGGAGCATTACACAATCCGAACGACATTCGAGAGAAAGAGAATGTGCCATATAGACATGTAAAGGTGGACTTTTCTTGGTCGTCTGAGGATATTAAAATTTGATTATATCCCAAGTATCCATCAAAAAATCAATAAAAAGCATGCCCCACAAGACGGTCTATCATTTGGTCAAGGAATGGGAATGGGAAGTGATCCTTTCGGGTCACCTTGTTTAGATTCCGGTAGTCCATACAAACCCTCCAACCTGTGATTGTTCTGGTAGGAATCAATTCATTCTCGGAGTTTTTCACTACGGTCATACCACCCTTCTTTGGTACACATTGCACTGGAGCAGTCCATGAGCTACCAGAGATGCGGTACACAACCCCGGCATCCAACCACTTGATCACTTCCTTCTTTACCACTTCTTGCATTGCCTCGTTCAATCTTCTTTGGTGCTCCAAGGAAGGCTTTGCATCATCCTCCAAGATAATTTTATGCATACAGAATGCGAGGCTTATTCCCTGGATGTTATCCAAAGTCCATCCAATTGCTCTTTTTGCCTTTGAAGCACCGTCAAAGTGGCCTCAACCTACATGTTAGTAAGGTAAGAAGAAAGAATAACCGGTAAGGTAGAATTTAAGCCTACAAATTCATACCTGAGGTGTGGAGGAAGTGGTTTCAACTCCAACATCGGTGGCACCTCAATTGATGGTTTTTTTGGTGGAGTTTTTCGATTTTCAAGATCCAAAGACAATTTACTAGACTCATAAAAATAAGAGCCCATTCCATGTAAGGCATTGACGCACTCCACCCGGCTTGCATCAACATTGACATCAAGGTTTAATAGAATGGCCTTAAGGGGATCCTCCACGTTGATCATAAAACATGTGTCATACACAATCAAAACTATGACAAGGTATACAAATGAGCACACCTCGGTTCTATTGGGTTGCTTCATAGATTTGCAAACATGAAAGACGACCTTTTCATTGCCCACTCGGAAAGTGATATCACCCGCTTCAACATCAACCAATGCCTTACCCGTGTCAAGGAAAGGTCTTCCTAGAATGATGGGGACTTCGTAGTCCACTTCACAATCCAAAATGACAAAATCAAACAGCAATATAAACTTGTCCACTTGGACAAGCACATCATCAATTATGCCCAAAGGTCGTTTCATCGATCGATCCGCCATTTGAAGTCTCATTGAGTCCGGCCTACGTTACCTAATTCCCAAAGTGTTGAAGACCGAATAAGGCATCAAATTAATGCTCACCCCCAAATCACAAAATGCCTTGGAAAAATCCGCACTTCCAATAGTGCAAGGGATAGTAAAAGCTCAGGGTCTTCAGGTTTCGGGGCCATTTCATGTAGGATAGCACTTGCTTGGTGAGTCATCTTTATTGCTCACAATCCATTGACCCGCTTCTTTGTCACCAAATGCTTCATAAACTTGGCATATCCCAGTATTTTCTCAAGTGCCTCCACTAAAGGCACGTTGATAGAAAAGCTTTTCTTCATGTCAATGAACTTCTTAAACTGATTATCATTTCATTGCTTCTTAAACAGATTATCATTTCATTGAGGATAAGATGGAGGTGGCCTAGGCAAAGGTGTCTTGGCTTTGGGCACCACCGGCATGGGCATGTTAATCACGTGTTCCCTAGACGGATTCACGACATCTTGTGTTTCCACCTCGGCATCATCAATGTCTATCCTCACTTCATTGTTCACGTTGTTCTAAACCACATCTTCAACTATCAAAGGACCCACATCTTCTTGAAACCCTACATTATCATCCCCCACTTGCCTTTCTTTTGAGGCATTCACATCACCGCCTCTCCCAATTCATGTTGTAACCACCATCACATGATTGTTCCCACCCTTTGGGTTTACTACCGAATCACTTGGTAGAGCACCCTTAGGGCGAGTATTCAATGATTGAGAGATTTGTGCTAATTGCACCTCCAAGTTCCGGATAGAGGTATTGTGGGAAGCCAATTGAGCATCGGAATATTAGTTCTTCTTCATCATTTATTCAAACATTATTTCAAGTCTTCCCATATCATTGCCCGAATAACTAGACCCTTGATATTGAAATGGAGGCGGATTGTTCAGTTGTCGGTACATTGGGGGCCTTTGAAAGCCTTGACCAGGATTGCCTTGATTCCCATTATTCCATCCACTTTGATTAGTGGTGCTACCCCAATTGTTGTTACCATTCAAATTCCCTTGATTGCCCTAATTGTTGTCCCCTCAAATTACCACCTTGGTTGTTGTTGCTCCAATTACCACCACCTTGTTGTTGATTGCCCCAATTGCCTTGGGGTCTCCATTGTTGGTTTAAGCAGTTGCCTCTATTGCCTTGATAGTTGTTGACATATTGTACCTCCTCACTTAGATCATCATAATAATTATTTTGAAAGCCACCACAGTCATTGTCAGATTTCTCAGAATTCCCTTGAGATTGTTTCCCTCTTTGCCTTGTCTTATTTACAAGCATATTCACACCTTCCATGGCATTGACTTGGCAAAGATTTTGAACTTGTTGCAACTGCGCCTTCGCCAATTGGTTCATACGAGTAGTAATCTCAACAATATCTTGAGCATGATCATGAAATTCCTTATGTAAATAAATAACTGTGGGATCACCTTGAGGTACATTTGCCCTACTCTGCCATATGGAATAAGTGTCCGCCATTTTATCAAGTATATCACATTCCTTGTCATATGACAGTTTCATAAATTGCTTTGGGCCAACTGGTTCACTATGCATTGATTGACAATATTTATGCCTTGGTAGAAGGTTTGTTGAATCATGGCCTCGATCATGTCATCATTCGGACATTCCTTAACCATCGTTATATACCTCTCCCAAATATCATGCAAAGGTTCCGTTGGCTCTTGCTTGAAGGCCAATATCTCATCTCGAAGTGCCGTCGGATGAGAAGCATTTAGCAATAAACTTGTCTGCCAGCTCATCCCACGTTTTGATGAATGATTAGGAAGCCTCTCAAGCCAATTTACTGCCTTCCCCCAAGTGAGAACGGGAAAATTCTCAACTTAAGAGCATCTTCGAACACACTCTTCTGCTTACTCCCCAAACATGTATCAACTAACACCTTGAGATATTTATATGCATTTTGATCCGCACCGCCCGTGAAATACCTATGTTGCTCAAGTAAGGTCTATCACATTGGTTATCTAAAAGTTGCCTACCCGGATTCGCGGTGGGACAATATTACTTGCATAGCCTTGGTTCGGTAATACTCTAGGAGCCATTCATGAAGTGACGGAGGAGGGTCTGGAATATTATCATATGGATTAGCATTGGCATTCCGGCATCTCCGTTATCCTTAAGGTGCAAGAGGCACCTCATATTGCCCAAGATCATCTACCTCCTGCCCCACTATCACCTTTCCAAGAGGTCATTAGTGTTTTTCAATGCCATATTGGTACCTGAGTAGTGAAAAAAACAAGTAACTAACAAAGAAGGAAAGAAGAACAATGCACAAAACTAACTAAATAGATAGCCAAAATTGTTAGCTCCCCGGCAACGATACCAAAAAGTGATTGCAGCCTTCTCTACACCACTAAAAAGTAGCGAGAGAGGGTCATATTTTTTACCCAATTTGTGGGTCGGGATCGATTTCCTCAGGGAGCTAGGAATGGAGTCGAGTGCATATTTAGGTTGAAATTGTGTATTTATTCCAATTGTCACATCTATTCATTTTTTTTTTCTTTATATTTTACTATGATAAAGCTTCAAGTTATAATTGCAACTAAATTAAACTAAGAGTAAATTGCTACAAGTTGTATCTAATGGTTTAAAGGGCACTAGGGTATTACTTACACCTAGGTGGCCAATAGACGGTTAATTGCATCTAAGGTCCGATTGAAATGATTAAAGAATATGTTATAACCGTTGCTCGATACTACCCACTCTACACCTCTCGGTAGAGAAAGTGGTTTTGCCCAATTGACTTTCTCAAGACCAATTGGGTATGCATAATTTCCCAAGAAAGCAGGGATCAAGTCGAGTAATTACTCTATCGGGGTTTAACCCATTAGTTGGGACTATCAAATCTCTTGAGTCCATCTCAATTCCTTATTGACTCAATTTTGGAGACTTAGGCTCTATATATCAAGAAGATCCCAAGTCAACTTAGCACAAACTAGTGTTTGACACTACTAATACATAAATTAAACCATAAAATTGACCCAAATAACAAACACACACAGTCAATCTAACCTTAAATCACAACACCCATAAATTACCCACAGTAGGGTTGGGACACAACCCTAGCTAATGGGTTTAGCTACTCATGCTTGAAGATAAAATCAGAGAAATAGATAAAGAGAAAGACAAAGTAATTCATAACTGAAGTAAATACAAAGGTTCAATGATTAAAACGGCGTGAAAGTGCCCAAAATGGCTACAAAAGGCCTTCTTACGAGCGCAGCTGAAGTCTAATAATATTCTAACCCTAAAATGAAAATATGTTCTATTTATACTATGCTGGAAAAACTAGACAAAAATGCCCCTGCGGGATTAGTGCGGACTGCACTAAATGGTGTGCAGTCATGCTAGATTCTTGACTCTGCAAATTTAACTCTCTGAACACAGGCTCTGTGGACCACGACCGCAGAGGCTTCTAGTGTGGTCCGCACAGAATGGACTGCGGACTATACATGCTTCATCTTCTGAACTTGGTATCTCTCTGAAGTTTGGTTCTGTGGACAATACAAAATGGTAGTACGGTCCCGGTGCCTTCAGTGCGTGCCGTACAATATCTACGGCAACCATACTTCCTTGATGCCTGAAAGTCCATGCCACAAAATCTCCTTAGTACAGACCGCACAAAGTGTAGTGCAGCTGCACTAGGCCTGTTTCTCTTGGGTTTTGTCTTGTCTTTGGCACTTGTGCTATTTTACTCCTTTTGAGCCGATCTGTCACATCTTGTCACTTTGTTGATCAAACATGGAATCAAGCATAACTTATGAGCCTTTGGGACTATTTATATGACTTTATAATCAAAGCATAAGCACAAACGGGTATAAAATGCGTCAAAATAGGTAGTTATCAACTCCCCCAAACCTAAGCTTTTGCTTGTCCTCAAGCAAATAAAATAAGACCCACCTCTTAAGAGAAAATCCAAAAATAATTTAGCTTTTCCTAAAGCAAAATTAACTAGCATCAATTGGTACTAATAATTGCCCTCGACACACATGTGTCATTAACAACATTTAACCTTTGAAAACCCATTGATCAAGTGCGACACAAGAGCATCAAGAGTTGACTCGACACATCAAAGCACTCTTTCAATTACTTTGGTCATTGTGGAACCCAAATTCACATGTCCTCAATTCTCCCTAAGAAAACCTCACCTTTTGAATATTGTCACACAAAACAAGGTTATTGGAACTTCACTCATCTCTCTCAAGGAAAGGTCACAAGTCTGGTTCTAAGTACCATATGCTAGCCCCTTATGTACGTATCCACTAATGTAAGCTTCATTCAACTCAAGATCATATAGGGCTTTTGTGGAGTCATTATGAAGGCTTTTGGTTTGGGGTAGGACATATTTTTGTTCGAGTGGGTTCCATCTGCCCTTAAGCAATTCTATTGATTCATTTGGCACAATTCACTTGACTCTTTGAGTGACGTCACTTCTTTTTAAGGGGTTAGAGATACATATTGTCACTCTTTCTTAGTCATTTCAAACATTTTCTCCTTTTTTTCAACTTTCCATACCTTTCTTTCTTTCTTTTCTTTAAAATCCCTTTGTAGTCCTTTTACACATTGAGTATTCATTTTGTCTTTCTGCTTTTCTTTCTTTTTCATTGCCTTTCCTATTCTTCAATTTTTTTCCTTTTAACCACTTTGTTGCCATCCTCGTCTCCCCCGCCCCCCCTCCCAAACTTGTACTTTTTCCAAGTAATAAGGGAAGGATTGGGTTCCAAGAGACGGTAACTGTTAGAGCGGGTATAGGCTTGTATCATAGGTTTTTGAAAGAAAAAGGTCTAAGGCTCAAAAGGGTTGACTATGGAGCATATCGTTGGTAAGCTATGTAATTGTTCAAGCTAACATTTGGTTCAAGGAGAGCCTATAGTTACGCCTCAAGTCAAAATTCACTTAGGATTTCACCTTAACAAACATTCAGGGCAACTACTATACCAACGGCTCGAGAGTTGGACTCGCAATTCAATTAATCACCATAGTATCTATGGGATTGCTAAATACATAGAGTCAAGGGCCCACAACGACCTTAAGATTCGATTTGAGCACACAATGGTCCCAAAAAACTACTTGATGGTTATCGGTCAACACAAGATTCTCAAGGTCACGACTTTCACCATCCTAAACACAACAAATTGCTCTTGACCATAAGATCAAAGGCAAATGTTCTAGGCCCAAGTGAAGCTTTGCTTGAGGCGCCCTTAACTACTAACTACTAAAAAACAAAAAGAAAAATGGTCTCAAACCCTTAATAAGGTTTTCACGCCATCTATCATTGGGAAGAGCCCCCCGATTCAAACAACATTCCATATTTGGAAAGAACCATGGCATTAAGAAAACTAAAGGCTTATTGAAAACGCCCATAACAAAAAAAAAAAGCTACGAACACAAATAAGAAGCTAAAAATGAATTTTTGTTTCGAAAAATAGAACAAATATATACAATAGGAGGTTTGAATATACAATGAGGAGTGAATATGTACAATATGATGTAACTATATATATAGACCAAAAGTGAAATAAAAGTGCAATAATATCAAATTATATACAGACCAAATGTGAAAAATCAAGAAACCATAAAAATATCAATATATACATTCATCCACAAAACTGTAGGGATCATGCCCTCAAATGAAAGCTAGCATTGTCCCCAATGATAACTAGTCTAAATAAGTACCACAAAATATAGAAAAAGGATATAGAAGACTCCCTAAGTTATATGTGTCTGCATAGGATCATGGGTGGTTCCTAGGTCTTCTGTGTCATCGGGAAACTCAGACTGGTTCCCGGTGGTCTGCTCTGATGCTACTGGGACCTGGTCAGGACCTCGACAAGCCATGGAACTAATACATCTTGTGGCTGATTGGAGGAAGCCTCTGTTGGGTCCGCTAACTGGATGATGGCATCATATGCTCTAGGAATCTTGCTCATCTTTGGAGGCCTCTAGGTCAGCTCCGGCTGTGGATAAGCTGTTGGGACTAGATCATCAAGCAACAGGTCCAAAGGCAGTTGTTCTGCCTTCAGTTTATCAATATCTAACGCAGCTCCTTCACAAACTCCTTAGAGGCACGTGTCTTCCGCAGATTCTTATGCTCCTTGAGAGCCTTACTGTGTGAATCGACTACATCAGCCAATGCATCCAGAGTGGTGAGGATTTCTTTTGGTTCTCAAGTATCTCTTTTAAAGCATCATCTATCGACTGTGGGACCAGTGTTGGCTGAGGTGCCGACAGAGCCGCTACAATAGTAGTTAATGTGGATAACTTGGATGAGGCACTCTGTATCCAGTTGTTTAAACTCATAAGGGTCTGGCTCAACCGGTAGGCAGTAATGGGATGGGCCTGAGTTGGTGGAATCTCTGGGCCTGTTGATGTGAAGAGACGAGGAGGAATGGCTGAAGATGTGGAAGGTCCTGGAGGCATGTTAGCAGAAGTGGAGGTAGGCTCATTAGGGACCTCTACAACAACTTTCTCTTCCGACTTGCCAGTTGGGGCAGAAGTAGGGGCTTTTTCGTTCTTGTCCTTGGGGTTGTTGTTTCCGTTCAAGCTATACCAGGAGAACAGGGCTTTCGCCTTGACCTTGATGTCATATAGCCTCTTGTTCACCTTCAAGTCCTGGAAATACATTGTAAGGATGATGGGGAAAGGATAGCTCCGGTCATGTTCGGCCCCACTATAGAAATGATTTGGAACTTCATATTCCCCATGTTAATGGGGTACCAATCCATAATGGAAGCAACCAAAATAGCCCAGTGAAGAGGAAGGGTCTGTTCATGAGTGGTCGGGCCCAACCAGCTACAAACAAAGTTCTCCCAACCCCTCGCCTAAAAGCTTAAGGTCTTCTGTAGTATTTTGACCCTAGTTGTCAACCAATCAGAAATGGTGCCTGGGATTGCCAGGTACTGATTTAACCATGGACGGACCTCTTTGCCCATTTCCATTTTCGTCATATATAGAGTCTCTTCTTCCTCATTGAAACCCAGATATACGTTAAGTGACTTCCCGTCAAAAAAAATCTTGATGTTCTAAACCTTGGTCACTTTAGAGCCCTTTTGATATGGACTACATTGCAGTAGAACTCTTTGACCTAGTGTTTGTTCGCGTCCACACAGGTATCTAATAAGTGTTCCCAACCCACTCTAGTTCTGAACTATCTATTCTCGTTAGGGTTGTGGGGTAGAAGGTCTCTATCTATAAAACTTCTCTCCGGAATCAACTTTCTCACCGGCCACCACTCCCTAAACTTGTGGTACACCACCTGGCTCACAAAGCTATCCTACCAAATATCGGGCTTTCTAGTTAGGGCAATTCCTCCTCATTCCCTTGCACCTCCTCCTAACCTCCGTCTGCACCCTCCCCGAATAATGAAGTTGTGGGGGAGGTAGAGTATTCCCCACTACCGGTTGTTGAGCCCTCAAACGACTTATTAGAAATATGCTCTGTTGCTTGGTGAGTGGGTGATGGTGGAGGAGTATTATCAGTACAAAGATATAAGTTACGCCTTGTTGCACAAGAGTTTTCACAAAGGCCTGGTGTCGATTATGAAGAGACATGTTAAGTTGTTAGGGATGCTATAACATTTCGTTATCTCATTAATTTGTTGTCCATGAAAAGCTTGACATGCATTTAATGGATGTGGTTATAGCCTACCTTTATTGATCCCTTGATAATGAGATATACATGAAAATTTCTTAGGGATTTAAAATGCCTGATGCACAATAATTCAAAGTCCCGAGAAATATTTTCAATCAAATTGCGAAGATCGTTGTATAGTTTAAAGCAATCAGGACGAAGGTAGTATAACCATCCCACTACGTATTTATTTAAGGAAGGTTATATAAATGATGTCATTTGTCCATGTATTTTTATAAAGAGAACAACATCAAATTTGTTATACTTTGTTGTATATATCAATGACATAAAGCTTATTGGAACTCCTACAGAACTCCAAATGGAAATTTTTTATTTAAAGAAGGAATTCGAGATGAAAGATCTCGAAAAGACAAAATTATTCTCGATTCTCAAATTGAACATTTGGCGAACAAGATTTTGTTCATTTGTCTACCTACACAGAAAATGTATTGAAAGGGTCTTACATGGATAGAGAACATCCATTAAGTACTCCAGTGGATGTTTGATCACTTGATGTGAATAAGAATATGTTCCTACCTTAAGAAAAGAATGAAGATCTACTTGGTCCCAAAGCAACATATCTTAGTGCAATTGGTGCATTAATGTATCTTGCTAATACAACAAGACCTGGCATAACTTTTTTTAGTTAGTGTCTTAGCAAGATATGGTTCTACTCCTACAGGGATACATTAGAATGGACAAACACATATTGCAGTATCTAAAAGGGACTACCAATATGTTCTTATTTTATTACAATAAATGCAGTCCCAATCTTGTTGGTTATGCCAATGCAGGGTATTTATCTGACCCATACAATGCTCGATCTCAAACAGTCTATGTGTTTACATGTGGAGGCAATTCCATATCTTGGTGATCGACTAAGCAATCAATTGTGTCTACATCAACTAATCATGCTGAGATAATTGCAACTCATGAAGCAAGTCGAGAATGTGTATGGTTGAGATCTATAATACATCTTATTCGAGACAAATGTGGTTTTAAGTGTGACAAACTGCCCACGATATTGTATGAAGACAGCGCAACATGCATAACAATTGAAGAGATGATTCATAAAAGGATATAGGACAAAGTACATTTCATCAAAATTATTTTCACACATGATCTTCAAAAGAATGGTGATAATATGGCGATTTGTTTACCAAATCTCTACCGACATCAACCTTCAAGAAGCTAGCTTACAAGATTGGGATGAGATAGTATCTTACTCCACACCACTAAAGAGTAGTGAGAGAGGGTCACAATAGCTTTTACTCGATTTGTGGGTAAGGATCGATTTTTCAGGGAGCTAGGAATGGAGTCGAGTGTCTATTTAGGTTGGAATTGCGTATTTCTTCCAAATGTCACTTGTATTTATTTATTGGTTTTTCTTTGTATTCTACTATGATCAAACTACAAGTTATAACTGAAACTAAAATAAACTAAGAGTAGATTGCTACAAGTTATATTTAATAGATTAAAGGGTACTAGGGTAGTGACTTTCACCTAGGTGGCCAATTGACGAGTAATTGCATCTAAGGTACGATTGATATGATTGAGGAATATATTATAATCATTGCTCGATATTACCCACTTTTACATATCTCTGTAGAAAGAGTGATTTTGTTAATTGACTTTCTCAGGACCAATTGGGTATACATAATTGCCCAAACAACTAGGGTTCATGTCGGAAAATTACTCTCTCAAGGTTTAACCATTTAGTTTGGACTATCAAATCTCTTGTGTCCATCCCTATTCCTTGTTGAATTAATTTTGGAGACTTAGGCTCTCTTTCTAAAGAAGAGCTCAAGTCAACTTAGCACAAATTAAACCATAAAGTTGACCCAAATAACAAACACCCATAGTCAATCTAACCTTAAATCACAACACCCATCAATTACCTACACTAGGGTTGGGTGACAACCTTAACTAATGTGTCTAGCTACACATGCTTGAAGATAAAATCAGAGAAATAGATGAAGAGAAAGACACATTAATTAATTACTGAAGTAAATACAAAGTTTCAATGAGTAAATCTACGTAAAAGTCTCCAAAATGGCTACAAAAGGTATTCTCACGTGCCCAACTGAGAATTGAACAAAAAATTGAACAAAAAAGTTCTATTTATACTAAGCTGGAAAAATTGAACAAAAAAGCCCCTGCGGGTCAATGCGGACCGCACAAAATGGTGTGCGGCCGCACTACGCTCTTTACCCTGCAAATTCAACTCTCTGAACCCAGGCTCCGCGGACCGCACAGAATGGACCGTGGCCACGGAAGCTTCTAATGTGGTCCATACGCAGAATGGACAGCGGACCACACATGCTTCATCTTCTGAACATGGCATCTCTCTAATGTTTGGTTCTGTGGACCGCACAGAATGGCATTACGACCATGGTCCCTTTAGTGCGGGCCGCACAATATCTACTGCGGCTACATTGATGCCTAAAAATCCAAGTCTCTGAATCTCCATAGTGCGGACCGCACAAAGTGTAGGCCTGTTTCTCCTAGGTTTTGTCTTGTCTTTGGTACTTGTGCTGGTGTTTCTCCTTTTGAGCCGATCTTTGATATCTTTTCACTTTGTTGATCAATACTGCAATAAAGCACAACTTATGAGCTTTTTGGTACTATTTCGTATGACTTTATAATCAAAGCATAGGCACAAAGGGGCATAAAATGTTTCAAAATCCCTAGTTATCAAGATGTGAAGGCTCAAAGATATTTCAAATAAGCAAGGCAATTGGGTATATGTCTATCCCAATTGCTAATTCGTTCCCTAAGTCCCGAGTTCAAGAACTTGCTCTATTTAATTCAATATGCAATCCAATGTTCCCACTTCCGACTTCAGCTAAAGATTCGTATTATTTCACTGTTAGCTACTCAGCAAAATAATTAAAAGCAGAATTAAATAAATAACCCAATATGATAAACCAACTTTGTCAAATTATGACCTCAAACAACATTCATGTTTTACCCATGACCCTAGAACAATGGGTTTTAGCCACTGGTACTAGTGTTCATCACAAATAGTTTCAATTTCATCACAAATAGCAAAATAAAGAGAATAAAAGAAGAACTTCATGGTCAAATCTCCTCCTTGTCTCTTGCCTCTCTATTTCTTCCACTATCTTATGAAAACCTTGATAATTTAGCCTTGGGCAAGCTTGACTTTATATGGGTTAAGTGGGTTCTCTCCATATTTCCAATTATGCCCCTAAATAAGTCTTTTTCAGACTGCGACTAGCGCAAGCTTGCGCCTCCTTCGCGCGTAACTTCACGCATCATTTTGCATCCACCTCCTTAACTCGTGCACTTTGCGCATGAGCTCGCGCACCTTGGACATCATTTCTCCAATTCTTCGTCTCGTCCTTGCGCGCACTCAACTCCGAGGGGTCGCTCATTCTCATAAATCATTTCAATAGCCTCTTGAAAGCATCTTTAAGCTCCTCATCCTGCAATGTATACAATTCATAATTAGAGCCTATTTTTCATCAATTAACCGTATTATGACATTGGAATATAATCAAGCGGAAGCATAAGCAATAGCTAAATTACCCAGATTTAGCTTATTATAAATACCCCGCACTTAATTCATTGTTAATCCTCGAGAAATCAAATTATACCTCCAAAAGTATCTCTACTCAACCATTTCCCCTAAAGCATTACACCCAGAACAATTTACGTACATTACGCCTAGCAATGAACAATCACAGCCTCAAAAGTCGACTCTCAAGTGCCATGCAATATTCACACTTCCTCAAAGTACTCTACACAGAAGTCAACACTTGCTTTTTCGTCACGAATCATATCCTTACAATCACATCAACGGAAATTGAAATCAATCCACACATTCCAGTCAAATACTCACATATATCAAAGAAATTACTCATTCTCAAAACAGAAGTAACATGCATGCAATTGGTACCATAAGCTTGACTTAATATAAATCTCTACTAATGTAGGCTCACTCGATCTAAAATTAATTAGGAATTTTCCATGGTTGTATTGTGGGCTAAGGGACGGGTAGGATATATTTAGGAATAGTGATTAACCCTCCTATGCACTTTAACACATGACATAATCACTCTAAGCGCACATTCTTCAACCCACTTCACTTCCACAAACAATATCACCCCAAAAATGCTCCCTTCTTTGTTAAGCACTATATTTATTCATATCCACTAGCCAGAACAAGACACAATGTATTGATCTCTTTTTTTAGTTTAATTATTTTTTTTCTTCACCTTCCGCTAGTGGTGTAATATTTTACAAAATAAGTGCACATTTCTTCCTTTTATTGGTTCCACTCAAAAGCCACCCCTCACTTAGTTACTTTTTACTTCTTTTAGTGCTCATCTCACCATTACATTGCTTTAAGAGGTAAAATTATCAAAACAAGATCAATTAAGAACAAAAAGGTATAGGCTTATAATGCGGGTGACAACAAAAATCTATAGGCTCAAAAGGGTTAACTAGGAATAATTTTATTAGTGATAAGAAATTAAGCTCAAAAGGATCAAAGAAATCCTAAAATCATTTTTCAAATCGAGCATCACCCAAAATTTTGCTTCAACTCACATACCGTGCAAGTTCTAGGCATAAGTACAATACACATACTATACTAAAACTCACCACACATGGCATATGACTCATTCAAATCAGCTCATCAAGACGCTCTGTTACGAGCATTCAAGTTAGTAACAAACATACATATTAAGTCCCTTTATTGAGATTAAACAAATAAGACTAAGTGTTACACTCTAGGGGTCTATTGTGCTCGGGTGTGTCAACGCTATGGTCTCTTTTGGCTCATTAACCTAATCCACAAATCAAAAAGAAAACAACATAAAAAACTACCTATACCCGGTTCAAGTTAAACCCTTGAAAAAGAACCGTGGCCTAATTAAAAATCAAGGGGGAGTTGCTACACTACCTAAAAAAAAATAATCTTTTTGGTGTTTTTTTCATACTAACTTCCCTCAAGAAAATCGTCTAAAATATCCGTCGTCAAGAAAAGCCTATAGTTTTTCAGTTTTTTTTTCTCGACTCAGTCCCTCAGGAACCCCGTAGAAAGGGATCCATCGTCTGGCCGAGCACCTATCTATTTTAAACTAATGATTCCTATTTAACACCAACACTATCAAAGTCAAACAACCAAAACAAAACAAAATCAACAATCAATTAATATAACTATATACATACAATGAAGTACCCATACCCCATACTTAAAGATAAAGACATGTCCCTATGGCTTAGAAATTGAAAGAACAGTGAAGTAGGGGAACTTCCCTAAAGTTTCAGTCCTGGTCGGAGACGGTGTCTAGGTGCACGCACGCCCTAGAGATTGCAGCAAACCAATGAACTTATTCTCCGACTTTGCTTGTTGGCCAGCTATTGCGTCCAGACGAGTGCCCAAATCAGTCATGAAGGTGCGCGAACCAGCTACCTCCTACTCCAATGCTGTGAACAGGGACACTCTGGCAGTTCCTGTAGAGGACGCTGCTCATGACGGTGTAGCAGCTGTTGCGCTTGGAGTCACTTTCATCATCTCCATCTGCTGCTGCTGCTGCTGCTGGGGCTGGCACCGTGGTGCTCTTTTTCAGTCGGATCTTATTACCATTTTTAACCAGCCCATCCACACGAAGATTTTTGGGCACCTTCACTTGCCTGCAAAGCTTAGTCACCAAAGAGGGGAAAAAGAACCCATACCTGCGTTGGGAGCTCCTGATAAACATTTCGTCGTGGATCAGCTTGGCTATATCGAAGGGAAGACCCTTGATGAAACACTAAATCAATGCCGCTCGGGGTCCATTCACCTCTGTAGTATTTTGTTAAGGGAATTAGGCGACTGTTAATCTCAAATAACCAGCTCTTCGCCTCTAGTGTCAAGACGGAGGAGTGGAACTTCTCACCGTGTTCCAGCCACTCCACCAATTTTCCGGGTGCGCAAATATTATCAAAGAAGCGCTCCCACGTAGCGTCTGTTGGATTTTTGCCATACTCATAAAAGTTCGTATTCTCGGGTAGAGGATCAGGCAACTGATATTTGTGCATATCGCCTCAATAGAGGCATCTACTGCCTTGCGGCGCACCGTGACCACATTGTCTATATGCTCTGTCAGATTAGCATAAAATTCTCTCACAACCATTTAATTGGCTTCCCATGTCTCATCAATGAAGGCCTGCAAACCTCTCGTCATCAACTCCGAATACATGTGGGAGCAGCGCTTCTAGACTAAATGGATGTCAATGCCCCTCCCCGGAATTGGCTTTTTACCGGAGTTTTCCATAAAACGGGTCTGAGCCTCAGCTGAAACAAATTTGACGTTGTCATAGGGGCATGCAGGGGCTGCCCCTTGTGTCCTAGATGTGCCATCTTGGCGGCTTGATGATGGGTCTGTCTTGGAGCTTTTGCGATTGTGCCACGATAACTGCAAAATGGGAACACATTAGGCCAGCCCAACAAAAATATTGTGACTTAATGCGGTTACTCAGACTTCACACACAAAGTGTTCACAACTACATAATCGTGCTCAATGGGACCTTCCCACAAACCTTATGGGCATTAGGACTTCACAACACCTTTGAAGATGTTTAGAACATGAATTACCCACATGTAGTCAGCAACATCACAAATCAAGTGGGATTCCACCCCACACTTATAATCCACCAACACCCAAAAATATTGCACCAATGTCTACACAACATATAACTACAACTTCTAATACATAAGCATAATAATGCAACAACCAACTCTAAAAAATAAAGAAAGAAAAACAGAAGAAAGAACCTAGGGCTCATACCTGTAATGGAAGAGAATGGGGGACTAGTGACTCGGGAGGGGATGTCGTGAGGGGGTGGAGAAATGGGGACACTGGGATTTTTGGATTCTGGAAGTGTTTGGATGAGGGTTTTGTTTTTTGATTGATGGAGAATGGAGGGGAAACGAAATGAGTGTTTGGAATTTGGGAGGGTTGAAGTACGGGGGGGTGTTATTAGATGGGGTAGTTTAGTCTAAAGATTGAACAAATATAAAATAAAAAAGAAAAGAAAAAACAAAAAAAACACAAAAAATGTTGGAATTTTAACGGGCTAGCATGAAGTAGCGCTAACTCCGTGTCGGCCAGGCAGTGAGATGCGCGAACACATGCGCGAGCTCGCGCTTCACTTTGCGCGCCTTCATGTTTCTCAGGCAAAATGTTTGCCAGTTAGCGCAAACTTTTGCATGAAGTCGCGCTCCTGGGAACTCATTTTTTGTACTTTTCTCACCGGTATTGGCCCTTGGTTGATGGTCTTGTCACTCGCCCTTCGTCACCTGTATTAGTTAGTATGCCAAAAAACAAAATAAAATACTACTAATTCATTGCGTTGCCTCCCAACCAGCGCTTTATTTAACATCGAGGCACGATAGTTACAACAATTCAATGGGTCGCCTCCCATCTAGCGCCTGATTTAACATTGCGGCACGACTCAACACGGTCTCAAGCATCCGCCAAGTCCACCGACGTCGTGTGACATGCAATGTCACCACCCCAGTAATGTTTTATCCTTTGACCATTCACCAAGAACGTACCAATTGAACACATATCCTAAAACTCCACGGCTCCATGAGGTTTCACACTTACCACAACAAAAGGGCCTGGTCAACGATATTTAAGCTTTTCGGGAAAAAACTCCAACCTCGAACTGAACAAAAGAACTTCTTGACCCGGCTCGAACTCTCGATGTTGAATGTGCTTGCCATGCCACCTCTTAGTCTTCTCTTTATACAATTTGGCATTCTCATATACGTGAAATCGAAACTCATCCAACTCGTTGAGTTGCAACAACCTCTTCTCTCCAGCTAAGTCTCCATCAATATTCAATTTTTTTATTCCCAATAGGCCTTGTGTTCATGTTCGACGGGCAAGTTACATGCCTTACCATACACTAATTTATGCGGAGAAGCACCTATGAGAGTCTTGTATGCAGTTCGATATGCCATAATGTGTCATCTAGATTCCCGCCCACTCTTTTCTATTTGCACTCACTGCTTTCTCAAGAATCTGCTTTACCTCTCTCTTTGTCACCTCCACTTGACCACTCGTCTAAGGGTGATAGGAACTAGATACCTTGTGCTTGACTCCGTACTTTGCAAGAACATTGTTCAACAGTTTATTGCAGAAATGTGTTCCTCCATCACTGATCAACACCTTGGGAGTTCGAGCGTGTGAAGATGTGCTTCTTGACAAAGCTTACCACCACATTTGCATCATTAGTGGGAAGAGCAATGGCCTCCACCCACTAAGACACAAAGTCAACTGCCACCAAGATGAACCTATGACCGTTAGAGTATGGAAACGGTCCCATTAAGTCAATTCCCCAAACATCAAAAAGCTACTTTGCCAGAATGTTTTGCAGTGGCATCTCGTGCTTCTTCGTGATCGTTCCTGTTATTTGGCACCTATCACACATTTTAACAAAGGTGTATGCATACCTAAATTATTACAGCCAATGGAAACCCGATTGTAGCACTTTCTGCGCGGTCCTATCTCCACTGTGATAACCTTTGTAAGGCGAGGCGTGACATCTATGAAGTGGCACTCATTTCCTCCTCAGGAACTCATCTCCGCACCAACTGATCTACACAGAGTTTGAATAAGAATAGCTCATCCCACATGTAGAGCCTCACGTCATGCAAGAACCTTCTTCTATTGTCTGGTGTCAATTCTGGTGGTGCTACCCCACTTGCAATAAAGTTACATAATCTGCGTACCACGGGGTTGTGCTTGAGGTGATTGCCAATAACTGCTCATCAGGGAATGTTTCTTTGATTGCACCCCCTTCAGCCACATGGTTCTGATTTTCTAATCAGGACAAGTGATCAGCCACATGATTCTCTATTCCTTTGCGATTTCTGATCTTTAAATCAAACTCTTGCAAAATTAGGACCCACCAAATCAGTCTCGGCTCGGTGTACTTCTTCTCAAACAAAAATGATAGCTGAATGATCTATATAGATGATGACTTTGGTCCCCACAAGGCATGACCGAAACTTGTCAAACTCCCACACCACTGCAAGCACTCTTTTTCAGTGACAGTATAATTCATATGAGCTAGATTCAAAGTTTTGCTCGCATAGTAGATGGAGTGGAAGATTTTATTTCTCCTTTGCCCCAAAATAGCTCTATTAGCCAAGTCACTCGCATCGCACATCAGCTCAAATTGGGTATATGACATTGGGAGGACAACTCCACTCCCTTTCAAGAATTGAGTTTAAATGTTGAAGAGTCGCCACCTAATGATTATAGTGCATTATGACACTTTAAGAATGAATCAAGATGAAGAACTAGGGGTTGGGTAAGGGCTAGAAATTATCTCGAGGGGAAGGTATTAGGCACCCCTCAAGATACACTAGTGTGGTTCCCTTCCATGCTACAGTTGTGACTTTAAGAAGAAAAGTAGAAAAGAAAAAGGATTTTTCACATAGTTTTGCAAACAAGATTAAGAGTTGAAGGAGTAGCGAGTTTGGAAAATTAATTTGAAATAAAACTTAAAAATTAACAAGTAAAAGGTAGAGGGGTCCTAGGTTAACAAATAATATAGATCACATCAATACAACATCCAGTAATCACTCCTTAGAAGAGGGGCCACATGTGATATTAGCGCACCGTTCATCATATCCATATTCTACCCATCCCACCCCGTTAAGGTATTAAAGCGCAGAAAGTTTTGTTACTTATTGCATGCTAGTACTCGTCCCAATCCTATAAGTCCCGGAGGAATTTAGGACTACTGATCCTAAAGGGAAAGGGATTTGGGGTCTTTTAAGAGTTTTTCAAGGACAAAATACTAGGTGTCACTCAAAACACATAATGCAAGTAAAAGGGGAAGGAGATAAACAAGTAAGGCTCAAGTAAACCTCCGTGAATCAGATAAACCATAGAGTTTAGCATGTCTTGCATGTACTTCTTCGATCTTTAAATTAAAGAGATAAGCGGATAGGTTCAACACATATTTTTAGACAGGATATCCTCATTAGCCTCACTCGAATGCAGTTGTTAAGGACTAGTCTACTTTCATCTATGTGTTAGATTGAATAATGATTTCGAAAAGCGAACTGTTTATAAAGAGTTACGAGTTTTTATCATAGTGAAACGAGTTTTAGAAAAAGCATGTACTATTTTGAAAAAGATTTAAAAGAAAAGAAAGGAGCTTCAGAAGACATGCAGACTAGTTGGAAAAAAAAAGAGTTTCATGAACCTTATCATAAAAGAGTGAGTTTCAGAAAATGCCAGTTTGTTTAGAAAATATTTGTTAACTTACTGGTTCAGACAATCGCATAAGACTGCCAGTTTTACCAAAGTATATATTAATTTATAACAGTTGGTGACATTTTGAACAAATGAGACTGTTCCTATTCGAAGTTCCTATAGGCATGCTTTCCATGCGTTAATTGATTTTGAACCTTTTTTTTAACATGAGTCTCACAAACATGGCATCTATATACAACTTTATAGTTAAGCCTACAGTTTGCATAATGGTATTATTATGTGCAGAAATATTTATGAGCATGGTCTCTACATGCATAGTTGCAGAAATTGGAAGTTAAATCCTATAGACATGGTCTCTACGTATGAAGTTGCACAAATCAAAAATTAAATCAATAGGCATGGTTTCTACCCTTTATGCATAAAAGTAATCCCCTCCCTTTTCACTAAATCCCTATGAGTTTATACAAGTTATTACATGCCAACAAAATAAGACAGAAATTAAAATACATCAGAAATTATCATCTACATATGAGAAGCCTAATTTAGACTTAGTGTCTAACAATATGAGATTGAACCACTTCTGAGATCTAGATTTCAAAAGCCTTCTCTTATCTAGGGTGTATCAGAGATCCAAGGAGTTTCAAGAACTCCAGGCAGTGCATACACCCAGGATATTATTAGAAAGAGTTACAATGCAGTGTGGAAGAGCCAGCCCTCAAGTGTCCGAGTTCAAAGGGAGCTCATGGATCCCAAAGCAAGGCTCACAAGAGGGGGAAAATCTTAATATTATAGGAATGAGTGCGAGTGCAACGGAGAGGAGTTAGGGTGTGTCGCGGCAGGCTGGTGGTCATACCTAGTCATAAGGTAGATTGGCACACCCCTCAGAATGATTAGGACATTGTCAGTCCATAGTCCTAAACCCATAATACGTGTAAAGGGAGAAAGGAAATGAGAATTGAACAGAGTTTAGGACTCTGGAATTTCAATCCATATGCATGAGCAACAATGTCAAGTGTTGTCATGTTTTCTGAACCATAACTCAACATACAAAGGGACTAGGGATAGAGATTCAAGTAAGTACAGAGATAAGGAAGTAAGTAGAATTGTAGAAAATTACAGCATAGAAAAAAGTAAGACAAACGAAGAGAAAGGCTAAAGAATAAACACGTAGTGGAGAAGAAGAAATTAAACAAAAAGAGACATAACAGTTGCAGAAAAAGTAAGCAAAGAAACAACAATATTCTTTCAGCCAAACAACAATCTAGAGAATAAAGTTTTGAACGGGCTTAAGAAGTTCTAAATGTATTTGAGAAAGGAAGTAGTTATTTTGTTCTGTTGGAACTTTTTTATGAAAGAGAAAAGGTACAGGTATTTATAGTTTAGAAAACGAGTAGAGAATGAGGTAACAAATAAGGTTTCAACACAAATATGGAAACAAACACAGTCAAAATCAATGAACACAGGTATTTCCCTTTAATCAAGAGATTACTACTCAAACGGACACTAACATGATTAATATAAGGAAAGAAGATCAATTTTTATGCAGAATGATTGTTACTATAAAATCTTTTTGAAACTCAATCACGAGTTTAAAAATCAATCATATAAGGGAATCAATATACAAATGAAGTGCACAAGTAATAGACATGTGAGGCCAAGCTATGGCGAGAAGGAACAACATACAGTAATAGCATACAACAAGCATTCATAGCATGATAGTCACGTAAGTTTAGGTTTCACTGATTTAGTAGTAGAGAGAAAAGGTCAGAAGCATGCGAAGAATCAAGTAAAAACCTTCTTGAAAACACACTTGAGTTTGACAGATAGTACGCACTCATAACAAAAAAGAAATCACATAAGGAAAAGAGACGTTGAAACAAAAGGAATCAGGCTAAGCAACTTCAGACAGACGAATTGCACAAATAAACTCAAGGGACTCGAATAGGCCCCAAAGAACTAGAGTTTTCAAAAATTAGTCAAGTTTAGAGGCAATAAACAAGTGAAACAAACAAGCGAATTCAGAATCTCAAATAGACCCCAAAAATTAGGGTTTTCAACACTAATCAGGTGTAAGCAAGGTAAATCAAACTAATACAAAAAAACAGACTAAGAAACTCAAAAAAATCCAAAAATTGGGTTTTTCAATATGCTAACTTAGATGGAAAAATAACACAAGCAAAACACATCAAAACATGTCGAGAATACGAGATTCGAAATAACTTAACATGAAACCCTAGTTGAAGAACAAAGAGTTTGAAAGCAAAATTAAAGAAACTTCGAGATAAAATGCATAGCAAGTTCAGACACACATAGATCTGAAGCGGATATGAAATAAAATCGGAGGAACCTTAGAGATTAGGATTTTGTAAGAAACCAGGTGATGAGAAAGGCTTTGAAAACCATCGATCTAAATAGGAGAGTCGAAGGTCGAACTCAAATAGCCATGGCTGGCCGGACAAAGGTTGAGACGACCGGAGTATAGTACTCAAGCAAAGGCCTGGTCAAAAATAATCAAGATCTGGTCATACGACCTAAAAAACGAGCACGTAGAAGCCATGAAAGGTTGGTATAGGCCTTTAACGAGGTTGGGAAGCCATGAGAGGTGGCAGCTAGGGTTTGAGGTGAGTAGAGAGAGAGTTGAGAGAAAGACAGATTCAAAGTCGGCGTCTCTGAAAGAATAAGGCAGGGTTTAGTGTCGTTTGGATTAAAAAGGTAATAAGCAACGGTGGCCGTTGATCATTTTGATCAACGGCCGGGATTAAAAAGGGGTTATGGGCTGGGTCAATTGAATAGGTGTTGGGTCGGGTTAGAGTGGTAACTGAGATGGGTAATTTGGCTCTATTTTGGGGCTGAGTTGGGTTAAATTAGGGTACTAAATTGGCTGAACCTAAATACAATTGAGGCTAGATTGTAAATAGCCACTTTTCTTGATTTATGTTATAAAAATAGCAATAACGATTTTAAAACAAATTAAAAGTACTAGGTAAACAAATATTATATAATATTAATTAAATAAAATGTAGGGGTTAATTTTACAATTGCAAAATGCTATCAACTACAAAATAGGTTGTAATTGCAATTATATGCAATTTAGCTTAAAAACGCCAAATGAATTTGTAAAAATATGTAAACACCACCTTAATTATATTTTGGTGTAAATATGAGGATTAAATAAGTTATTCACCAAAAATAATAATTTTGGAAATAATTATTGAAATTTTATGATATTAAAATAGGCAATATTTGGATTAAAGATTATTTAAAACACCAAAACTCTTGGGTGTCCAGATATATGTACATTTATGCTATCTTGGAAGCATTTTGGATAAAAATACCTAGAAAAAAATTGGGTATCAACAACGGTTGCTCCCTATCCGGAGAAATTATGATTGGTGCAGTCACCAACCTTCCCTTCAGCTCCTCAAATGCTTTTAGACAGGCATCATCAAATTTGAAGGCGACATCCTTCTCAAGCAACCTGCACAGGGGAGAGGAAATTTTCGAGAAATTTTTAATGAAATGACGATAAAAACATGCATGGCCCAAGAAACTGCGAATGCCATTGATAGATATCGATGGAGGCAACTTTTCAATCGCTTACACCTTTGCGTTGTCCACCTGCATACCATCTTTGGACAACTTCTGCCCCAAAACTATACCTTCACGTACCATGAAATGGCACTTTTCCCAATTTAGCACCTAGTTAGTCTCTTCACACCTAGCAAGTACTTTATCAAGGTTCATCAAGTAGTTATCAAAAGAACATCCAAACACAGAAAAATCATCCATGGATACTTCCACAAACCTCTCAACCATGTTAGTAAAAATGGCCATCATACAACTTTGAAAATGCGCAGGTGCATTATAAAGACCAAAGGGCATTCTCTTAAACGCATATGTGCCATAAGGACACGTATGGCAATACGATTATACCCCGAGCAACCATCTAAGAAGCAGTAGTATTCCTGGCTAGCTAATCTATCAAGCATTTGGTCAATAAAGGGGAGGGGAAAGTAGTCCTTCTGAGTGGCATTGTTCAATTTTCTATAGTCAATGCAAATTCTCCACCCGGTGACAGTTCTTGTAGGGATTAAATCATTATTCTCATTAAATACTACAGTCATCCCTCCTTTTTTGGGGACACATTAAACGGGGCTTACCCATTTGCTGTCTGAGATCGAAAATACAATACATGCATCAAGCCACTTAATCATTTCTTTTCTTACCACCTCTTTCATGATTGGATTGAGTTGGTGTTGTTGCTAAATACTGTGCTTATGTCCATTATCCATGAGGATTTTGTGCATGGAAAAGGCTGGACTAATGCCTGCGTTTGTGCTCATGTATCACTCTCAACAACTTTTCTTCCTGCAATTTAGACAAGTCAGAAGAAATAATAATAGGTAGGGTGTCAGAGTCACCCAAATAAGCATATTGCAGGTGAGATGGGAGATGTTTAAGCTCCAATTTTTGGGTTTCCTCAATTGACGGCTTTGGAGGAGGTCCCTCTAGCCTATTCAAGGGCTCAAATGGGTGTATCCCCTACATGTATGCACAAGATATGTCAAGGATGTGCATTATCTCCTCAACCTCCTCATCATTCCACAGGCTATTAAACCGCATAATTGCTTTCTCTAGAGAATCGTCCAGATATACACTTGGATCATGAATTTTCTCATCAGCCTCAACAACAGATATCATGGAGAGCTCCTCATAGTGGCGGGGAAGTTGGAATGCTTTGTAGACATTGAAAACTGCTTCCTCATCATCTACCATCAAGATCATCTTTCCCTCTCTAACTTTGATAATTGCATCACCAGTAGCCAAGAGAGGTCGCCCCAATATGATTGGGACCAGTTCATCAGCCTCATAATCGAGGATAATGAAATTAGCAGAAAAGATGAATTTCCCAATCTGCAGCAACACATCTTCAACCACCCCCTCGGGGTGCGCTATCGACCTATTAGCCTGCTGCAACATCACAGTAGTTGGCCTTGGAGATCCCTAACCCAATTGCTTGAAAAAAGATAGGGGCATCAGATTTGTGCTTGCCCCCAAATCACAAAGAGCACGACCCACATCAATATTTCCAATGCGCACAGTAATCGTAAAGCTGCCAGGATCCTTAAGCTTTTGAGGGAGCTTATTGGGACCCTAGAAGTGCAACTCCTCACTAAGTACAACTATCTCAAATTCAGTTAATCTTCTCTTGTGAGCCACTATATCTTTTATGTACTTAGCATACTTTGTAATTTCACGAAGCACATCAACAAGTGGGATATTCAATTAAACTTGGCTCAACATGGAGAGAAATTTGTTAAACATGGATCATCATTCTTTTTCTGCAATCTCTGGGAGGAAAGGGGGTGGTGGCCTTGGGGCCTGGAATTTCAGCAATCTTCTTTGGCTCGGTTGTCACTTTAGGGATCAACTCCCCCTCAGGTACAGGCTTATCTTTCCTTTTCTTAGGCACTTCCTCAAGCTCCCTCCCATTTCTAAGTGTAACTGCATTAACTTGCGCATTATTTTCTGTATCACTGGGGAGAACACCTGCAGGTCTAGTGTTTTGATTTGTTGCTAACTACCCCATCTACCTGTCAAGATTTTTTAAGTCGGTCGTGAGCTACTTATTGTCAATCAACAAGTGCTTTAGCAAATCGTTGGTGCTCTCTTCCATCTGTTAGGGTGGTCTCTGAGGCTGATTGAAACCCCCTTGGGGTCTATAGTAATTATGATTCTGCTGATTTCTACCCCATGAGAAGTTGGGATGATTCCTCCAATTTTGGTTGTAAGAATTCCCGTATTGTGCATGCTGATTTGGTGGACCCCTGTTCTGTTGCCCCACACAATAGATGGATTCTGGATTCGTGGGACACATATCACTCATATGACTGTCGCCACACAGTTCGCAGTAAATAATCATCTTTTGCATATGTTGCATTGGTTGTGGCTATTGAATTGTCATCCTAGTCATCTGATTGGCCAGCTTTACAATATTGGCTCTCATTGGTGACACTTCGTCGAGCTCAAGTAACCCAACTGATTTTGACTTAACTGCCTTTCGTGAATCACCATCACCTTGCCAGTTATTATCATTAATAGTGAAATTATTCAGCAAGATTTGGATTTCACTATACGGTCTGGCCACCTCCACAAGCTTAATCAAGATTCATCTTTGAAGCATCATCTATACCATCTACGAAAGTGTGACCCAATACCTCGTCTGTCTAGCAATGATGAGGACAGTCTCTGAGCATCTTCTTGTTCCTTTCCCATGCTTGATGAAGTGTCTCACCAGCATATTGTTCGAACCCAAGAATTTGACTCCTCAACACCTTTGTTTCTTGGTAGGGAAATACTTGATTAAGAATTTTCTTGCCAGATCATCCCAAGTGCAGATTGAATTCGCTGGCTCCTTATTCAACCACTCCTCAGCTTCCCTGATCAGTGAAAAGGGAAAAGTGTCAGCCTAACATAGTCCTTGGAAATGTTCGGATAGTTGTAAGTATCCGTAATTTCCAAGAAATTCCGAATGTGTCTCTGTGGATCTTCATGAGGTAAACCTACAAATAGCCCTGTGGACTGGATCAGCTGCACCATATATTGTTTCAGCTCAAAGTGCCCAGTGATATCAAGCTTCACAATAGCCTAAGTCATATTAGCCAGACAAGGCCTTGCTGCTTCAATCAGCGCACATTCCTCATTAACTTCCATCTCAATTGGTCTTTGTGGTTGAACTATGATGTCCAACTCTCTTTAAGTTTTTGTTCTAGCATCCACCTCCATTCTCAAGCTGTGAAATGTTCGTTCAATTTCGGGATCGAGAGGAAGGAGATTGGTTGCGCTTCTAATTCTTCATTCAATAGAAAATCTTGTATTCGCACAAACAAAGTGAACTGAAAGTTAAAACTCGAATAAATAATAAAAGCTCAATTCAGTCAAATAGCTAATTTCTAAGTCCCCGGAAATGGCAAAACTTGTTGCGACCAAAAACACTCGCCCAAGTGCACGTGATCGTCAAGCAATAGAGTAGTGAGTAGAGTATCATTCCCACGAAGACTTGAGATTAACCGTTGACCCATTCAAACCCAATTACTTTATCTATCCAAGAGGTTTTCACAAATTAGAGATGTAATTGTTTTACTACCTAAACTATCAAGAAATAATGTAACTATAGCAATTAACCAAAGAATTGATGATTTCGAGTAACAAATAGTAGGAGAAGATATTCCAGGGTCACGGGCTAGTTAACAATCGTGTTGTGTTCTTGGCTTATAATGACTAATCAATTTATCTGGATTGTTGATTGACAGGGTTAACGTTACTCATAAGAATATGTCGAGTTCTTACTCGCCTATTCAAGTCAACTCAACGCCTATATGTCCATGGATTTAAGATTAACAAGAATGCATTTACAATTCCTGTATTTCAACCAAGCAAGGCAATTGGGTATACGTCTATCCCAATTGCTAATCCATTCCCCGAGGCCCGGGTTCAAGAACTTGCTCTATTTAATTTTATATGCAACATAAAGTTCTCATTTTCGAGTTCAACTAATGATGCATAGATAATATTTCACTATTAGCTACTCAGCAAAATAATTAAAAGCAGAATTAAATAAAAAAACCCAATATGATAAATCAACTTTGTCAAATTAGACCTCAAACAACAACACTCAAGCTTTACCCTTGACCCTAGAACAATGGGTTTTAGCCATTCATAATAGTGCTCATCACAAATATGTTCAATTTCATCACAAATAGCAAAAACAAAGAGAAGAAAATAAGAACTTGATGGTCAAATCTCCTCCTTGCCTCTTGCCTCTCTATTTCTTCCACTATCCTATGAAAACCTTGATAATATAACCTTGGGCGAGCTTGACTTTATATAGGTTAAGTGGGTTTCTCTCTAGATTTCCAATTCTGCCCCTAAATAAGTCTTTTCCAGTCTGGGCCTAGCGCGAGCTCGCGCATGACTTCGCGCATCATTCTGCTCCAGCTCCTTAACTCGTGCGACTTTGCGCATGAGCTCGCGCACCTGGGCCATCATTTCTTCTATTCTTTATATCATCCTTGCGCGCACTCAACTTTGAGGGGTCGTTCTTGCTTATAAATCATTACAATAGCCTCTTGAAAGCATCACATAAGCTCCTCATCCTACAATATATACAATTCACGATTAGAGCCTATTTTTCATCAATTAACCATATTATGACATTGGAATATAATCAAGCGGAAGCATAAACAATAGCTAAATTACCTAGATTTAGCCTATTATCAGATCGTAATGAGGCATATTATCTGTTGAATAGACATTCAAGGGGGAGCGTTATAAATAGAATTATATTTAATGTGAATGTCTATATTTTACAGAGATCTAGAGCTTATTACTTGGTGGTTAAGCCACTTTTTTCCTATAAATAGAGGGGTTGTATTCCACTTTAATTCATCTCAAAATCAATAGAATTCTCTCTCTTTCTTTATAATGTTCTTCTTTATTGTTTTATTATACATTTATTATAAAAGTTCAATTTTTTTCACGATCGATTTTTATATTATATTATAATACATGTCCTCTATATAACACTTTATTATAGCAACCAAAAACTATTGAAATAAATAAGATGGAGATGTTTGATTGTACTATATGACAGGATACCCTTTATATGATGCATTGGAAGTATATAGAAAATTTTCCGATTGTAATGAAAATCACGACGTACCACAGTGTGCCACTAGATTCACAGCTTTTATGGTGATGCGCGTTAATTTATGTAAATAATTATCATGATTTTTTGCACTAATAAAACAATCATGATTAAACTTGAACTTCTTACAACTTGCTTGGATGGTCGTTACCTATTATATTGTAAAGTATTATTACTTTAAAAACGATATTTGTTTTGGTTGTTACGTAAAATTTATTGTATCTTATTGTTAAATTCGTCATTACGTAACGACAAAATGTGTAACTTTATGTAACGACTGATTTGATGTGATTGCATCGTTATCTTGTCTTATTCTCTCATTTCACCCTTCACTATTATTAAATAATTTTATTTTATCATTTATCCTATCTTTTTATATAACATATTTATCTCGTTTCATAACTTTTTTATAATATTATAAATTTATTCTTCTTATTGTTGATGCATGATATCACGAAACAACGACAAACGATACAATATATCTAAATATTGTATTCATCAAATGAATACAATGCAATATAATACAACATGATACATTATGAAACGATGTGTAACAACCTTCCAAACAAGTTGTTAGGGATAATATATTTAGAACCTTTTCCCGCATAAAATAAGCCATCTAATAACACATGAATATATACCTATCTATATCATTAAAAATTAAGATTTCCCTTTCTTACTTCATAGTTAACTTTCTTTTTTTTAAAACCTTTTCAGGGTGGAATAAACTCGTAAAAAAAGAGAAAAAGAAAAAAAAGAAAAAAGTCATATTTAATAGAATGAAACCTTATACCTAAGTAAGGACAAATGTAAAATTTATGATTACTAGGGTTTGTAATCTGAATCCAAAGTTGAACTTATAATTTGCTTGTCAGAGGAGGGAAGATGGAGTTGAAACTGGAAACATCAATCTTTAATCAACTTCTATAAAACTATATTTCAACAAGGTTATATTCCCGAAGAGGTAAACACCATTTACGTCTGCTTGATTCCAAAAGTCAGGAGCCCCTCCGCTATGACTCAAGATCCACTAGTTTATGCAATACTTTGTACAAAATCATAACCAAAATAATCGTAATTCGTATTAAAACTTTTCTTCAACAATTAACCAATCCTACTCAATCTGTTTTCCAAAGAAATAAAAGGGCAGTAGATAATATTATTATTGTGCAAGAATTACTCACTCATTTTAGACACTTAAAATAAAAGTGCCCCAACATGCTTATAAAAATAGACCTAGAAAAAGCTTTTTATAGAATGGAATGGAGCTTCATAAGAAGATCCTTAACATTCTTTAAATTTCCTCCTCAATTAATATCCCTCATTATGTCATGTGTGTCAACAACTTCCACCTCTATACTTTTCAATGGCTCACCAACTAATTTCTTCACCCCCTCACGTGGTATTAAGCAAGTGATCCATTCTCCCCTTATCTCTTTATTTTATGTATGAAAATGTTATCTAGACAAATAAATATTGTTGTTGACTGCACAATTTGGAAGTCTATTTTATTAAATATTAATGGACCTCATATTTCCCACCTATTTTCTGCCGACCATATTATCTCGGAATCTAAAAATAAAATACAGCTAGTTGTCATAAAATTATAGACAATTTCAACCATTTTATTGAACATTCATGGGAAATAAACTTTGAAAAATTAAAAAATTTCTTCTCTAAATATTATCCTGTAGTTGATAAAAAATTTATCTTGTCATGTTTTAACATGTTGGAAGGGACTTTATTTGAAAAAATATCTGAGGTTCCCTATTTTTATCTCTCGACCAATAAAAAGGGATTACCAAGTCATATTAGATAATATCAAAAATAGGTTAGCGGGTTGGAATATAAACCATCTTCCAATGATTGGTCGTACTACATTAATCAAAGTCACTCTCAATATCATTCCCAATCATATCATGGACCTATTAATATTATTAACAGACTAGAAAGCTATCCGAAAAACATCACAAAAAAGGAAGCTATACCTCTTAAATTGGAAAACAGTTACTTCCTCTAAGGAAAATGGAGGATTGGGTATACAAAAACTAAGGCAAAAAAATTGAAATATTACTAGCAAATACGACTTGGAAGTTATTTCATCAACCTTTTACATCTTGGGCCTCTTTATTAATCTTTAAATACCTTACTAACACTAGATCAATAAGCACCAGGACCTCCACCCTATGAACACATATGATGCATGGCTAGAAAATATGCCAAATAGGACTAAAATGGCAAGTCACACGGGGTGCTTATCCATGGCCCGTTAAACAATTAGATTTTTTCGAGCAAGACTATTCACAGCCTCATCCATGGCCCGTTAAACAATATAGAACACACACTCACAGTAGCCAATGTACTCCAACGTAACACTAGCCCAAGCCAACTAATATCCTTTCAATTACCGGAATAGATAATTCATCAAATTAATAACACTTACATTACTAATTATGACACTACTCAAGACCATATAATATGGGAATTAACACAAATGGGTTAATTTACTGTCAACTTCTATAATACAGAACTCACTAAACCTCCTAACGGTACTAATCATCATGGGTGGATTTGGCAATTACAAGTGACTCCAAAAATAAAACACTTCCTATGGTTCACTAGTCATAATCGACTTCTACCAAATATTATCTACATAAATTAGGAATTACTCAATTCACTATGTTCTTGCACTATCCCATCGAAAAAGAGACTATTGTGCACGTCTTATTAAAATGTGTCCATGCAACACATTGTTGGAAAAAACTTAAACTACAATATCTTATACGATCAATCACCACACACAATAATCCTAACCACAACTGGCTTAGATACCTCATTCATCGAAAGGGTAAGTTCCACACACTCAACATTCCTCTAAAAGACTTTATTCCTTATGCACTATGGCATTTGCGGAATACTCGAAACAAAAACTGCATTGAACACATTGGGACTCTCCCATCACCAAATTTAATTCTTCAACTAACAGTGAAACATCTTTTTTTAACTAACTCTAATGCTCATACAAACCATACAATACCTATATATGTAAAGCGTAAACCTCCCAACAATGGTATGATCACCTTAAATGTTGCATTCCATATACACAATTCACAAGCAGGCCTTGGGAGGCTCTTTTGAAACCACAAAAGTGATTGGATTATGGGCTATGCGAGAAACTATCAAGCATCTAATGTCACAGATATAGAATTAATGGCATTACTACGATGTTTACAACTAGCAGTCCATCACAACCTAACTCCTTTGGAATTCCAAATGGATGCCTAACAAGTAATATCCATGCTCAATAAACACACTGTCCACTACTCATTCTTGTTAACTCATTGCAGGTTCCTGATCCGCTAGCTGCCTAATCCACCAATCATCCACATTTACATGGAGCAAAATATGGTAACAGATAGACTGGCCCTTTTTGAACTATAAATGTCGGACAGATCCCCCACCGCAACCTCTTCATGCAAGACCAATGGGGCCATACAACACAAAGAAAGAAGGGATTTTTACATATACATATCATATAGCAAACCTTATTACCACCTATGTTTAAGGTTTGTGTTTATTATATTTAAGTATACCACATTTTAATTTATGTACCAAAATTATATTTAAGGTTTAAATATCAACTTATTAATTATAGCCTTGATTTGTGGAAGTAACTTCCCCTATTTAAGGGATGTTATCAGATCCTTAGAGGACGTACTTCCCCTTAAGTAACGTACTTCATTTTTCAGTGTATGGTAAGCGTAGAATTAGGCCCTAAATTTTCTCTAATCTGTTAATATTAATTATTAATATAAACCTATTATGTTTCCACTAGAACACTACCTTGTAAAAAATACTCTTCTTATCTTGAACAATGAAGAATAATGAATTGACGTTGCCTATAAATGCCATTTGCAGTTTTCAGCTACACATGCAAGCGAGTAGATACAAAAAAATACATTAGTCAGACATATTTATTAAATACTATATTTAACTATAACTGACTACAATTAGCTACAAAGTTCATATAACTACAAAAATTGAACTACTGCTAAGTAAAATTCAATATAACTATATTTGCATATAAATAAATTGAAATACAGTTTAACCACAAATTCACATTAGGTGATTCAAGGTAACACATTTAGAACACACTTACAGTACATTATAACTACAATCTGCCAAACTGACTACAATTAACTACAAACTGACTAGAATTAACTACAAACTGAATACAATTAACTACAAACTGACTACAATTAACTACAAACTGACTACAAGCAACTATAAACTGACTACAATTAACAACAAACTGACTACAAGAAACTACAAACTGACTACAATTAACTACAGCCTTACTACAAGTATTTTATTTCTACAATTTTATCCAATGTATCAATCGATAATTGTTCTGCAATTGTAGATTGGAGAATTCCGTAGCTTGCATTATCATCAACCAAAATGGCATCAACTTCAAAATCTCGGAAACTGCCATAGTTATCCCAATAACCATTAGTTTTCAGCATTATCGGGATTTTTGACATTGTAGAAGCTCCGCACTGATTGACTATCACGCTTTCAATTTTGATTTTCGGTAATTGATGTAGAATAATGAGTGATTTCCGAAACTGAAATCTGGAAGAACTACAATTTTATTGACTATCACGCTGTAAATTCTGATTTTCAGTATTTGATGTAGAAAAATAAAAGATTTTCGAAACTGAAATCTAGAAGAACTACAATTTGATTGACTATCACCCTGTAAATTCTGATTTTCGGTATTAGATGTGGAAGAATGACTGATTTTCGAAACTGAAATCTGGAGAGATTCACGCTGGTTAAGAGATTTTAGCTTTTTTGATTGATCATTTAATTGGGACAGAATCATATATTAATTGGGAGCCTTAAAAACATACGTTATTTTAGGCTACAAAATCAGATTGGTTTCGTTGGGAGCCTTAAAAACAGGCGCTATGTTAGGCTACAAAATTAGATTGATTTCGTTTAGTATATTTTTTGTAATGAAAATATGGAATATACGGGTAATAACCAAACAAGGCACAATAATAATAATAAGGTTTGCTATATGACATATTTAAGTAAAAGTCCCAAGAAAAAACGTATAGCACATAAGGCATCATATGATCAATCATCCACTTTTTGTAATCTGTGGTACATGTCATCTACGAGCACTGTCCAACAGACCCTCCTCATACACCGCCCCCACTAAAAGTAGTAATATCAATAGTCATAGTGCAGCTAATCACAATAGTGCAAGTAGTTTTAGCTCGACAATGTTTTATAACACTGCCCGTGAACAACAGCTCCCTGTAACACCCTTTTGATTATAATATAAATTAGCCTTTAAAACGAAAAAAAATGAAGCCAACCATATTCCCTACATTTATAGGGCAGTGTATAGAATTTAAGGTACTTTTTGTTTAGTTCAAAGTTCTCATACACTTTGTAAGTATAAATCAATTAAAATCAACGGAGGGCCAATCATAGCAGATCGTAATAAATTAAAAGACCAAATGAATAAAATATAAGAGACAGTGGTTATTGATTAAAGGAAGGAGGGTAAAGATCTTCTATTAATAATATCGATTTGGTCTGCCTCTCCATGGAGAGGTTCAGAGCCTTTCAATGATGTATCTTCACTTTATTTAGAAGTGGAGGTGAAGAAGAAGAAGTAGCCCCCCTTTTTAGGGTTCTTTCTCTTCATATTTATAGCTATAAATCTTGTCAGCTGGCGAGGGATGGCCATGGCCGCGTCGAAGGAACGTCCGTGTACAATGAGTAGGTCGTGATCTCGCTAATTAGGTTGAGTAACCTTGGAGTACTTTGGTCGGTGAATGGTTATACCTTTTACTAGCCTGAACGAGCTTAGGAGCTAGTTAGACGTGCTATTTATCACGAATCTAATTCTGACCCATACTGATAGTCTTTGCGCTCATTGAGGTCGGGACCCGACCGAGCTCGATGAGCGGATTTTGCCGATAGTCGTAACCGTTTATGCTTTGGAGACGGTCGTAGCCATTTTTGCTTTGAAGGTGGCCATAGCCACTTATTCTTTGAAGATGGTCGTAGCCATTTATATTTTGGAGATGGTCGTAGCCATTTATATTTTGGAGATGGCTGAAACCATTTTTCATGGACAATCCTTGACTGCAATGGAGTTGTTTCTTACGTGAATTCATAATCGACGACCGTAGTTGCAATTCTTTGGTTGGTTTTCATACGAGCGACTGGCCATAGCCATTCGTATGTCTTAAAGGGTTGTGGCCTTTTGGTTAAATACACTCTTTTTTAGGCTGGAGGTCATAGTCGCCTTATTTTTGTAAGACGGGGATAACCGTTTGTTGCTTTGAGAGGGCCGTAGCCGCCCTTACTAAGGGGGTGGTCGTAACATATTCCGTATTCAAGATACTGCAGTGGTCGTTGTTGCTCCAGAGATGGATGTAATCAATATTAATTTCGGAGGCGGCCGTGGCCAGGATTATTTTGAAGATGATCGTAGCCACTATTGATCTAGAGACGGCCGTAGACGGTTACATACATTTGGCGGGGATATGCCATGCTTGTCGCGTATAGGGAAGGCGTCATACGCTTAGTAAAGCATGGGGCGTGCTTTTGGTGTCTTGGGACCGTTACAACCGTTTCGAGAGTGATATGCCAACTGACGATTAAATGGTCGTTCCACGGTATTTGTCATAATGATGCACGTTACTAGAGTATGAAACGTTTTGCGGTTGGTCAAGCAGTTAATGGTGGCCTTTGGGATTCGTAAAAGCCATTTATGCTTTGTCTATAAATAAAGGGTTATATCATTCAATTCTTACTTTTCCAATATTTGCTCAAGTGAAATTTTGAGAGAGATAACTCTTTTTATTCTCGAATTGCTTCATCTTCTGTTCCTTGTTACTTTATTCTCCGTCGTTTATCATCAGATCTTCATATCCCTTTGCTTTTTTGGTAAACTATGCTCACTTTCTTTTTGGTATATTGACAATGGCGAGTAGTTCTCATTCCGACATTACTCCGGTGGTGGTTCCGTCAGCTTCGGGTCCATCTGCGGTGGTGAGAACCACCAATTCGACAGGTATTTATAGGCTCTCGTCGGTGACTGACATTCTTTCTCTGCCCGGTGGTCCGATAGCCGATTTCACTGATTATGAAGGAGAGGACCGAGTGGACGAATAGCCATTGATGGGGGAGGTAGGCATCGCCCAACTGAGGGATCAGTGTGACATTCCTCTCTTCGCCGACATCGCCCTTGCTAGGAGCGGGGAGAGGGTACATGTCGACCACCGAGGGTATTGCATCGTTTACGCATACCCTTTCAAGCTAGGATTCAGACTTCCTCTCCTAATGCTAGTGGTGGACTTCTGTCACCACTATAGGGTATGCCCTGGTCAGCTCGTCCCTTCCTGCTACAAGTTACTGGCGATGCTGATAAAATATACGGAGTTGGCACGGAGAGAGATTATCCTTGGGTACGTACTGACTCTCTACGCTCCCCAGAGGTACGAGGTACCATGATTCGGTTGGTCCCTCGTGGGGCCAACGGCTTAACTGCGGAGCTTGATGACGAGGTCGATACCCGTCCTTATGAGCAATTTTTCTACATCAGGACTGAGCACCCGGTGGCTTGTGCTACCGACTTCCCGTAGGAATGGAACCATGCACATAAGTCTCCTTTTCATTTTTATCCATTTCTTTTAGTTACATAACCTGTTTCACATTCGTACGTACTAAGCTTCCTATTTCTCCATAGCTGGAGGTGCACCGCCGGAAGCGCTTTCCGGCATCCGCGAGTGGACCGAGTCTGTGCTTCCTGTTATAGCGGGAATTCGCACGTGGGCGTCTTTCTGGGAGGCCCATGGCCGTAGGCCGGCTGGTGGTAAGGATTTTACTTGTTGTATTGCTCTTATTTCATAGTACTCAATTTATTTTTCTTAAACCTTTCTTCCTTTGTCGACTAGGACGACCGTGTCGTAAGGGCTCCTCGGCTTGCTTTCCGCAAGCCGGGGGCTACTGCCCGCTTGATCGCAATTTCAGCGCCTCGCCCAGTTTCGAGAGCGACTTTGGTTGAATCCTTGGTGGCTCACTCTCTAGCACGGTCCGTGCACCGAGTTGAAGAATCTTCAGGGGTCGTGCGTTCCTGGGTGGAGTTGCTGCCGAATGAAGACGAGGAAGAAGAGGAGAGGTCGCTCGTTCTGCGTAGGGTGGCATTCACCCCTGCTCTTCTGGTGGTGATTAGCTTGGATTCTCTGACATCGGAAGCGGAAGGGAATGCAGCGGATCCTTCCCCAGAGGGCGAGCGTTCAGTGGAGGTTGCCCCGGTTGGCTTAGTCCAAGGTGACACAATCGCTTCGGCAATTCAAATTTCAGTTCCTGTTGTTTAGAGGGAAGTTAGTTTCTCAGCAACTGTTTTGGAAGAGGAGACGAGCGCCGAGGTTTTGGCGAGTGCGGGCGCTTCGACTTCCCGAGCGAAGGAGGCCTCAACTTCCAGGGCGGCGGAAGGAAGGAAGGGGCACCTCAGGAGAGGGGGATGATTCTGAGTCTGACATGGACCCTGAGGACGTTGGTCTGTTTCAGGAGGGTTATACCCGCCCAGTGGTGCAGGCCGAAGGGGATTACCGCAATGTGGAGATTCCCAAGAGCAGAACTTGCTGCTCGAGGAGGAGAATATTGTGACGCTGTTAGAGATTAAGTGCTTGGAGGTAGAGAGCGCGTCCTTGAGGGGCATCTTATAAGTTGGGTTGATGGGCGAGGTGGCCGCTCTAAGCATAAAGGTACGTGTGAAGTCTTAGTCTATTTCTTTCCTTACTGTATCTTCTTATATTAACTGATGTCCTGCTTGCCGTAGTCATTCTTGTTAGAGGTGGAGAGAATTCGCCAGGCCAACGTCCGCTCGGCTGTCTTTGTGCGGTTGTTGGAGAAGTATCGCTGCAATCGGAACAGGTGCCGTGATTTGCATGAATGCTTAAGGAACGACCTGCAGAACCGAAAGCTGGTAGAAGAGCTGGCTAGGAGGGAGCTTCATATGCAGCAGAACCTTAACAGGGTAAATGCTCTTGAGGGGCAGCTCCGTCAAAGAAACGAGGAGATGGACGCTGAAAGGAGGGCGACCGCTCAGAGAGAGCGCCAAAATCGGGCTACGGCAGCAGAGGCAGTTGAGGCTTTGACTAGGCAGGTGGCTGCTCTAGAGACGGAGACTGCTTCTTTAAGGAAACAGGCAGAGGATGCCCTGGCGAGGGTCGAAACGTTGCAGGTGACCAACCGCACCCAAGAAAGAGAACGCGAAATGGAGAGGGTCGCTGCTACTTTCTGAGAGAGGCCGTTTGAAGGACGCATTACTGTTTGTGAGCAAGACGCCCGTACTGCAGCGGACTGGATTGCGGCCTGGGAGGCTGAAAACCAGCACGTGAGGAATTAGGACGCTTCTTTCAGTCATGCTCGTGAGCTTTGGACGTACGCCGAGGCCCAGATCGACGTGTATAGGCGGTTGTGGGAAGCCGACGTTGCGCCTGAGGCCACCTATGAGAAAGCACGCCAAAAGGCTCGTTATGCTCGCCTCAACTGTGGTTTAGACCCATCTACACCTAGGGCTAATGATGGCGTCGAGGGTGCTGATGATGTTGAAGAGGACTCCAATTGCGCCGCGTGAACAGAAAAAAAGTTTGTAATATTTATTTAGTTTTCATTCTCTTTTTCTCTTTTATTTTTTGTTTCCATTTGGCTATATTTTTTTTTCTTTCCGGTGCTGGGCTAATGTAACTGGGGGTAACCCCTTGTAGATATTGTAAATATATGCGGTTTTCTTCCTTTCTGTTTGTTTTGTATCACTTTCGTGTGTTTCATTTTTGTGCTCGTTCGAGAGGGCCTTGCCTTAGACTTTTTCTAGTGAGCATGCTAATGGTCTCGACCGGTAGGTGATTTCGACCATTGTCGAGTTGGTTCCTTGCCATAAGGGAAAATTGGTGTAGATGGCTTTGGCCATAGACAGATGTTTTTGGTCATCACCTTCCTCCACTTGGTGGGAGTGGGTTGTAGCCATGTTTGGGCACTGGCGGCACATAGCCTTAGTCCCAGTTCGGGCTTAGTCGGACTACTAGCCATGGTAATGAAAAGCATAGCCTTATAGTTCGACTTGGGCCGAACTTTATGTGGGCTGAAATTGTAGCGTAAAGTTAGTCGTACTTACTTGAATGGCGGTGGCTTGGCCCGGCCTGGGGTTCGATCGTGGTTGAACATTTTGGGACATTCGGCCTCACCTGATTGCGGCTCGGCTCGTAGCCGCGGGGACGTACATTTTTGGCTTTAATTCGTCTGTAGTTGAGTTTGTGACTCTTGTGACGGAGGTGTGTAGCCTGCGTCATAGTTCTACTCGTAGTTGAATTTTTTGGGCGAGGGCATCTAGCCTGAGTGGTTCAATCGTAGTTGAACTTAATATAGAGATTTTTCGTGGAAAACACCTGGATCAAAGGTGAAAAGACCACGACCTACTACTCAGAAGTGTTTTTCCAAACTTCCACTAAAATCACTAAGCCAAAATAGCATTTACAAAAACTTTTTGTAAACCTAAGGATTAACTCTAATCTCGTTCAAGTAGCTCATGAGTGCACACTCGAATCTCACATAAATTATTTGCAAAATCGCCTTGATTTTTTTCGCTCAATTTAGTTTAATTTCTGCATATGTGCAATGCCTATAAAAAGAAAAATCACCGTTATTTAATGAGTAAGTAATTAGAGTTTAATTGAGACTCAATCGTTGCTGATCTTCCACCAAAATTGAGTCCTTGAACAATACAAACTCCACATCCGGATTGTGTTCTCTTCGCATAAGGAGATTTTTCTCCCCTTATCTAATATGCAACCTTTTCGATCAGATTAGGAGATATCGTTTCCTGATCAATGAACTTATCTCCTTCACGTGCATCTCACATGTGTAGGTTTATCATTACTATGCTTCACATGATGGACCTAGTCCATAACTGAGTTCATTTGTCATTTTTCAAAACTTCACCTATTCTTGGTCCAACAGCCACTACATTGGTCTTTCCCGGATGATATAAAATAGTGATGTCATAATCCTTTAGCAACTCTAACCCCCTTCTCTGGTGCAAATTTAGATCCTTTTGCTTGAACAAATGCTACAAGCTACAATGATAAGTATAAATCTCACAAGGTACACCGTATAGATAATGGCGCCAAATCTTCATGGCGTGAACAATGGCAGCTAACTCAAGATCATGGATGGGATAATTCTTCTCATGTATCTTCAACTATCTGCATGCGTAGGCAATCACCCTACTGTCCTGCATCAATACCGCTCCAAGGCCAACCCTCGAGGCATCACAATAGTCGGTATAGGACCCCGAACCTGTAGGCATTATCAAAATTGTAGCCTGAGTCCCAGTTCAACCATAATTGAACTTTTGGGCGAGTGCACGTAGCCTGAGTGGCCGCTCAACCGTAGTTGAACTTTTTGTATTTTTTTTATGTCGAAGGCACATAGCCTGAGTTCCAGTTCAACCATAGTTGAACTTTTTTGTGATTTTTTGATGTCAAATGCACATAGCCTGAGTCCCAGTTAAACCGTAGTTGAAATTTTGGGCGAGGGCACGTAGCCTGAGTGGCCGTTCAACCTTAGTTGAACCCTTTGTAATTTTTTTGATGTCGAAGGCACATAGCCTGAGTTACAGTTCAACCATAGTTGAACTTTTTGTAATTTTTTGATGTCGAAGGCACATAGCATGAGTCCCAGTTCAACCATAGTTGAACGTTTGGGCGAGGGCACGTAGCTTGAGTGGCCGTTCAACCGTAATGGCCGTTCAACCGTAGTTGAACACTTTGTAATTTTTTTATGTCGAAGGCACATAGCGTGAGTTCCAGTTCAACCGTAGTTGAACTTTTTGTGATTTTTTTATGTCGAAGGCACATAACATGAGTCCCAGTTCAACCGTAGTTGAACGTTTGGGAGAGGGCACGTAGTCTGAGTGGCCGTTCAACCGTAGTTGAACCCTTTGTAAATATTTTTGACGTAGAAGGCACATAACCTGAGTTCGAGTTAAACCGTAGTTGAACTTTTTGTGATTTTCTTATGTCGAAGGCACATAGCCTGAGTTCCAGTTCAACCGTAGTTGGACTTTGGGGCTAGGGCACGTAGCCTAAGTGGTCGTTCAACCGTAGTTGAACCCTTTGTAATTTTTTTGATGTCGAAGACACATAGCCTGAGTTCCGATTCAACCATAGTTGAACTTTTTGTGATTTATTGATGTCGAAGGCACATAGCCTGAGTCTCAGTTCAACCGTAGTTAAACTTTTGGGCGAGGGCACGTATCCTGAGTGGCCGTTCAACCGTAGTTGAACCCTTTGTAATTTTTTGATGTCGAAAGCACATAGCCTAAGCGGTAGTTCAACCGTAGTTGAACCCTTTGTAATTTTTATGATGTCGAAGGCACATAGCCTGAGTTCCAGTTCAACCATAGTTGAACTTTTTGTGTTTTTTTTATGTCGAAGGCACATAACCTGAGTCCCAGTTCAATCGTAGTTGAACTTTTGGGCGAGGGCACGTAGCCTGAGTGGCTGTTCAATCGTAGTTGAACCCTTTGTAAGCTTTTTTGATGTCAAAGGCACATAGCTTGAGTGGTCGTTCAACCGAAGTTGAACCCTTTGTAATTTTCTTGATGTCGAAGGAACATAGCCTGAGTTCCAGTTCAACCGTGGTTGAACTTTTTGTGATTTTTTTATGTCGAAGGCACATAGCCTGAGTCCCAGTCCAAGCGTAGTTGAACTTTTGGGTGAGGTCACGTATCCTGAGTGGTTCCCGCATAATCTGCTTCGTGTTGAGCGTTGGGATTTACTTCCAATTTCAGATCTTGCCTAACTCGTGCTTGTAGTCTTCTCGACTGGTTCGCACAGGTCACCCTATTACAGATTGCGGCTCGAGATGCTTTTGTGCTTTCCTCCTTTTTGGCAGGATCCCGTGTGAAAAGGGGGGCGAGGTACCTTATGCGCATTTTTCCCATAGGGATGGGGAATCTACTTCTTCTTCTTTCCCTTGTTCGGAGACAAGGGATGTGGAAGCAAGCTCGTCTCGAGACTTTTGACTTCCTTTGATCCGACATGCCACTTTGGCTTGTTCGAGCTGGGTTGTTGTCTTTCCTTTTTTGGTCTAAGGATAAACTACGCGATTCTGCTATGAAATCCCACAGACGGCGCCATATTATTTAACTCAAAGTTCTCATACACTTTGTAAGCGTAAATCAATTAAAATCAACGGAGGGCCAATCATAGCAGATCGTAATAAATCAAAAGACCAAATGAATAAAATGTAAGAGACCGTGGTTATTGGTTAAAGGAGGAGGGTAAAGATCTTTTATTAATAATATCCATTTGGTCTGCCTCTCCTTGGAGAGGTTCAAAGCCTTACAATGATGTATCTTCACTTCATTTAGAAGTGGAGGTGAAGAAGAAGAAGCAGTCCCCCTTTTTAGGGTTCTTTCTCTTCATATTTATAGCTATGAATCTTGTCAGCTGGCGGGGACGGCCATGGCCGCATCGAAGGAACGTATGTGTACAATGAGTAGGCCGTGATCTTGCTAATTAGGTTGAGTAATCCTAGAGTACTTTGGTCGGTGAATGGTTATACCTTTTATTAGCCCGAACGAGCTTAGGAGCTAGTTAGACGCGCTATTTATCACGAATCTAATTCTGACCCATACCATTTTCATCTTCAAAATGATTAGATTAGAGGAATAAACATTTACTCACAACTTAGAATTCGAACCACTTTGTATATAAAATAAGAAAGATATTGATAAAAGACTATAGGATGAAGAGATAATATTTGGCTTTTATTTTGGACCTCAAACTTTAGTTTTCTTGAGAAAGTGTACCACTGCTAGTAAGTACGGAGTACTACAATTACTAAAACTCAACCTTAAACACACTAAAAGCTACCTTGTAAAACCACCCACTATCCTCCATGTCAACTCAACCACCAAAACCAACCCATAATTCTCAACTCAAACCCATTTCCCCGCGCTTTCCAACTTCCGCCGCCAATCGCCGCGTCGCCATTGCCGTCGACCTGAGCGACGAGAGTGCTTACGCCGTAAAATGGGCCGTTCAGAACTACCTCCGCCCAGGAGACGCCGTCATTCTCCTCCACGTCCGACCAACTTCCGTCCTCTACGGTGCAGACTGGGGCTTCTCCCCAACTAACCAGCAACTAAAAATCGAACAAGATTACGATAATTTAACCAACACGAAGGCTACCCAATTGGCCTTACCTCTAGTGGAAGCTAACGTGCCGTACAAAATCCATATAGTGAAAGACCGTGATATGAAAGAAAGGCTTTGTTTGGAAGTGGAGGGGCTAGGATTGAGTGCTATGATTATGGGAAGCAGAGGATTTGGGGCGACGAGTAGTGGATTTATTAGTAAAGGGAAACTTGGGAGTGTTAGCGATTATTGCGTTCACCATTGTATTTGTCCAGTGGTTGTAGTTAGGTACCCGCAAGATGATGGCGACGGAGGAGTGGAGAAGAAGGCGGTGGTTGAGGCTGAGCTGCCACCTGTGCCGGAGGAGGAGGTAGAATATCATCATGATGATGATGAGTTAACTAAAGGTACACTCTTTAATCTATTTTACTGTTAATTCTTTAAAAATATTTGCATACAACAGGCTAATTAAATGGTAATTTTAGATAATAGCATTGATATGTAATATTGAATAAATGGTAATTAATCCAAGCAAAATTATGCTAATTCAGGCAGTGTATATAACTTAAATTCTAGGCAGTGTCTATAACTTAAATTCTTTTATATATAGAGAGATAAGATATTTATACTAAAATCTCTGTTTGTGCCGAAAGGAGGGGAAAAAAAAAGATTGTTAACTGTTTCTTAAGATTCTTTATAGTCAAATTGCACAATCCACTTGAAGAATCCTGAACATAGCAAGTCAATTAAAGTCAGGGGCGGAGATGGAGGTCAAGATGTGGTTTCAGCTGAATTCAATAATTTTGGTCCAAACATTATATTTGTCTTAAGAAATTCATTTAATATATACAAATTATTGATTTAAAGTACAGTTGTATGGGTCAAAACTCGACTCATGATAATTAATGAGATTAATTCACTCATGATAATTAATGAGATTAATTCACTCATCAAAACTCGACTCGTGATATTCGGGTCGATTAAAGGCACAACCATTCGTTAATAATAAGTGCTCAAAGATCGCTCAGCCTAATCAACGAGGCTACGGCCTACTCGCTATTAACGGACGTCCCCTCAATACGGTCGCGTCAGCCTAATGCCAGCTGGCAAGATTCACAACTATAAATAATAAGAAAATCAACCCTAGAAAGGGGGCTTCTTCTTCTTCTTCACCTCTACCTCCCTAGAAAAGGAAAGACCATTGTAAGGCTCTGAACCTCTCCATGGAGAGGCAGACCAAATCGATATTATCAGTAAAAGATCTTTATCCTCCCATCTTAACAAATAACAATTGTCTCTTGCATTTTTCTCATTTGGTCTTTTGATCTATTACGATCTGCTATGATCGCCCTCTATTTATTTTAGTTGTGTTATGCTTGTAAAGTGTATGAAAACTTTGAGCTAAACAACAGTAACTTAAAAGTGCTAAAATTTTGAACTACTAGTTGAACTGGGACTGAGGCTACATGCCTTTGACAACAAAATTGCAAAAGTTGGCTACGCGCCCTCGCCCAAAAGTTTAACTATGAGTTGAACTGGACTCATGCTATGTGCCTTCGATAATAAAATTGCAAAAGGTCAACCGGGACTCAGGCTATGTGCCAACAAAATTGCAAATCACCCAAAAGTTCAACTATGAGTTGAATTGGGACACAGTCTATGTGCCTTCGACAATAAAATTGCAAAGGGTCAACTATGGTTGAACCACGACTCAGGCTATGTGCCTTCGACAACAAAAATTGCAAAAGTTCAACTACGGTTGAACAACAGCTCAGGCTACACGTCCTCGCCCAAAAGTTCAACTATGAGTTGAACTGGGACTCAGGCTACGTGCCTTCGACAAGAAAATTGCAACAGTTCAACTACGGTTGAACAACAGCTCAGGCTACACGCCCTCGCCCAAAAATTCAACTATAAGTTGAACTGGGACTCGGGCTATGTGCCTTCGACAATAAAATTGCAAAGGGTCAACTACGCTTAAACTGGGACTCAGGCTATGTGCCTTCGTCAACAATAATTCCAAAAGTTCAACTACAGTTGAACAACATCTCAAGGTACATGTCCTTACCCAAAAGTTTAACTATGAGTTGAACTGGGACTCAGGCACGTTGCCTTCGATAATAAAATTGCAAAAGTTCAACTATGGTTGAACAACAGCTCAGGCTACGCACCCTCGCCCAAAAGTTCAACTATGAATTGAACTGGGATTCAGGCTATGTGCCTTCGACAACAAAATTGTAAAAGTTCAACTACAGTTGAACAACAGCTTATGCTACGCGCCCTCCCCCAAAAGTTCAACCATGAGTTGAACTAGGACTCAGGCAATGTGCATTCGACACCGAAAATCGCAAAGGTTCAATTATGTTTGAGCAACAGCTCAGGCTACGCGCCCTCGCCCAAAAGTTCAACTATGAGTTGAACTGGGACTCGGGCTATGTGCCTTCGACAACAAAATTACAAAGGTTCAACTATTGTTGAACTGGGACTCAGGCTACGTGCCTTCGACATCAAAAATTGCAAAGGTTCAACTACGAATGAACCACAACTCAGGCCACGTGACATCGCCCAAAAAGTTCAACTATGGGTTGAACCGGGACTTAGGCCAAGCACCCTCACCATTGGAAGATGCAAGGCATCTCCCTCTACGAGCAAAGGGACAAGTTAAGCGCCCTCACCAATCAAGTAAGTACGCCTAAATGTCCACAACCGACAATTCGACCACGCCCGAAATGGGACTAAGGCTATACGCCGCCCTCGCCAAATAACAGCTACAACTTACTCATACCGAGTAAAAAAATAATAAGCAAAAAGCGGTCAATCACGGCTAAGGCCATCGATGCTAGCAGCCCACATAGTTTTTAACAAGGGTGAGTAAACGATCCGACAACAGTCGAAATCACCCAACTGACCAAAACCATCAACGTCATCATGGCCAAATCCACCGATGTCACCACGACTAAAGTCGTAGGAAGATCAACTCGCCACCCCTAAAAACTCTAAAGGCGGAACCCCCTCGAATGAGTGCAAAAGAAAACTTGGAAACAAATAAAAGGACATAAAATTGTATGTATGTATTTACAACTTCATTTACAACGGGCCATCCCCGCTTACAGACAACCGAGACTGGCAAACAAATAAAAAATCCAAAAGGCAACAAAAAAACAACAAACAAAACAAAACAGAATAAAAACCAACTCTATAAAATCCCTTCTACTAAGCGCCACCCACGCCACCATCACGGCCACCCACGCCATCGTCAGTGCCCTCAGCAGCATCATCGTCCCCTGGAATGAAGGGGTCGAAGACGCAGCCAAGATGAGCACCACAAGCCTTTTGGCGAGCCCCCTCATAAACAGCCTCGGGCACGACACCGGCCTTCCATAATTTCCTATACACGTCAAGCTGGGCCTCAGCAAAAGACCAAAGATCACGAGCGGGGCCATAAGAGGCTGCCTGGTCCCTCAGGCACTGATTTTTGACCTCCAAGGCCGTAATTCGATCTACTTCAACTTGGGAATCCCGCTCATAAACGTCGATGCGTTCCTCCAACCCAGCCACTCTGAAAGCAGCAGCAGACCGCTCCAGCTTATGTTCCCTTTCACGAACGCGGACCTCTGCCGCCAAGGCCCCAGCATTCGTCGAAGCGTCCCTGGCTTGCCTCCTCGAAGCAGTGAGCTCCTCGTCCAGCCTGACCACCTGCCTAATCAGGGACTTAGAGGCCTCCGCCAAAGCTTTCTGGCTCTGGCGCTCCTTCTCAGCTGCAGCACTTCTCTCTGCCTCCACATCCTTGTCACTACGACGAAGTTGCTCTTCGAGAGCACTAACCCTGCTCTGAGCTTGCTGCACTAGAAGCTCCTGCCTCGCTAACTCCTTGACCCGCTCCCAACTGGGGGGGTCGTTTCTCAGATGCTCGCGCATCACGCGGCATCTATCCCTGTAGCGGCGATACTTCTCCAGTGCCCGCAAGAAGAGTCCCGAGCGGATATTGGTCCGGTGCATGCTCTCTACCTCCAAAAGAAAAGACTGCAAGACAAAAGCAGCGTTTAAGTTAGGAAGCGAAAAGAATGAAAGAAAATCGCCACACGTACCCTAAAACCCATCACGGCCACCTCGGTCATCAATCCGACATCCAAGACGTCCCTTAGAGACCTGGTCTCCCCCTCCGAGCACAAGGGCGCAAACATCGGTACCAAATTGTCCTCCTCCAGCGGCAAGTTCTGGTCGGTAGGAATCTCAGCATAACGATACGGTCCATCTGCATGTGCCGTCGCGTTGGTAAAACCTTCCTGGAGCCTGCAGACGTCATCCGACTCCAGGTTGGATTCAGAGTCTAACTCCCCTCCCGCGATGTCACTTCCTTCCCGTATCGGCCGAGAGGTCGAAACTTCTCCTCCCATCAATGGATTAACAATTGCTTCCCTCTCAACAGCTGGGACTGATGATGGAGCCGCCGAAGCGACGATTTCATTACGGCCTAAGCCGACCGGGGTAACCCCCATTGTGTTTTCGCCCTCAAGGGCAGGCATAGCCGCCTCCTCCCCCTCAGCATGCGATGGCGGGGAATTCAAATATACCACCTCCGCATTAGGCATGAAGGCGACCCTTCGCCTCACCAATGGTCTCTTCTCTTCCTCCTCCTCCTTCTCATCCAATGTTGGTTCCACCCTGGGACGAACAACCCCCAAAGACGCCTTGACCCGAGTTGTAGACTGCGCTGGGGAGTGGACCGCCGATGATTCAGCAGAAGTCACCCTCAGAACTGAGTGTAGTGCCGGCGCCAAAGCCAACTGAGCAGTCGCACCCGGCCTGCAAAAAGCAAGCTGAAGAGCCCTCACACGGTGCACCGCCCCTGACGAACGAAATAAAAAGAATTAAGAGGAGAGAAATTCAGTGCGAGTAAACAGGAACGATGCAATAACGCAAACACTCACCCGCATTGGGCCTACGACTATGCCTTTCCCAGAAATCCATCCATGTGTGTATCCTTGCTATCTGAGGAAGCATGGCCTCGACCCATTCCCCAATGTCGGACAGAGGGGCCGGGGGCGCCCGCTCAGCTGCAAACGCAATATAAAGTTAGCATCTATTGGAACAAAGAATAAGAAAGAGCGGAAGGCAGGACCCTACGAATAGGAAACTCATGTATATGGTTCCAAGTCTCTGGGAATTCCCTGACATTCCCCACCAAATGCTCAGTCCTGATGTAGAAAAAGTTCTTGTAAGAATGAGAGTCGACCGTGTCATCTAGCTCAGCAGTCAAACCCCTGACCCCGGGAGGGACCATTCGAATTATGGTACCACGGACCCTTTGAGGGGCGTACGGGGTCAGCATGTGCCTCAGCATTATTTCCCTTCGCACCAATTCTACGTACTTGGCAAGCATGGCAAAAAGCTTGTAAAAGGAGGGGACGAGTTTCCCAGGGCACACTTCGTAGTAACAGCAAAAATTCGCTACCAGCAACGGAAGGGGAAGCTTGAACCCTAATCTGAAAGGGTAAGCGTAGAAAACGCAATATCGAGTGCGGTCGATGTGAACCATCTCCTCGCTCCTAACAAGGAAAATATCGGGAGCACGAGGAATACACCACTGCTCCCTTAATTGGGCAAGGCTCACCGCACCCATTAACGGGGCCTCATTAACCTGATCCTCTCCCTCATAGTTGGTGAAGTCGGTTGCTGGAACCCTAGGGAGAGAAAGGATATTGACTGCCAACGGGATCCTATCAGTCTTCACCGATTCGGTGTCCCTCGCCCGAACGCCGGAAGAGTCACCGGAGAAAGCTCTGTGCGAGAACTGATTTCCATTGCTGATTACTAAACAATGAGCGAACGAGGTTCACCAAAGAAGGAATAAAAAATGGAGATTGGGTAAAAGAAGACGAGGAACAACACGAGATGATGAAGAAAAAGAGTAAGAGAAGTTACTTCTTCAGGAATCTTACTTAGACATATACTGAAAAGTGAGAAACAGATAACATAATTCATTATTTATACTATAGAAGTGGCTTTCATGAATTCCAAAAGCCACCATTACCTGCACAACCAACCGTAAAGCGGTTCGAATCCACGGAAATGGGTATCATTATGACAGGTGTCACGAAACGGTTTTGCAACCGTCAATCGACACTTCGTCTTCGAAGAAAATTTGATAAGCCGGGTACGTGGGGAATACATCCAGTGTGCCTCTGTACACCGAACATTATTGCAGTGTACGTCCAGTGCACCCATAACCGCCGAAGCCGCTTGCGGGAGTACATTGTCCCAACTGAAAACATCCTACGACCATCTTCCTGAAAAATATATATACAAAGGGCAACGGCCATCTTCCTAAAAGGTATAAATGGCTACGTCCATCCCACTAAAAATACTGATGGCTGCAACTATCCCCCAAGCATAAACGGCTACGGTCATTCCCCAAATGTAAAATGGTTACGGCCATTCTCCAGGTGTATTGATGATTACAGCTGTCTCATAAATATAAGCGACCACGGACGCCTTCAAGGTACAAAACGACTACGACCGTTCTCAATAAATATAAATGGCTACGGTCATCCTTCAAGTATAAAAGGCTATGGTCGTCTCCTAAATATAAATGGCTACGATCATCCTTCAAGTATAAAAGACTATGGCCGTCTCCTAAATATAAATGGCTACGGCCATCCTTCAAGAATAAAAGGCTATGGTCGTCTCCTAAATATAAATGGTTGCGGCCATCCTTCAAGTATAAAAGTGGCTACGGCCATTCCTAAGTATAGATAGCCATGGCCTTCCTCCAAATATAAATGGCTACGGCCATCCTTCAAGCATAAAAGGCTATGGTCGTCTCCTAAATATAAATGGCTACGGCCATCCCCTGTGTACGGCTATCCTTCCAGTATAAGAGGCCACGACCGTTTCCTAACAATGTAAATGGCTACGGCCATCTCCTTGGTATAAACGGCTATGGCCATCCATCGAGTAAAAGTGGCTACGGCCATTCCTAAATATAACTGGCCACGGCCATCTTCAAAGCATAAACAGCTACGGCCACCCCAGGCTACAACCGGAGCGACCTCCGATCTCCTTTTCTACGAACCTATGTGAATCGCGTACGGTAAAGTCCACTTATCGAGTTCGAGCGGGCCTCGACCTCAATAAGCAGAGGGACTAACTGTATGGATCAAAACTCGACTCGTGATAATTAATGATATTAGTTCACTCATAATCATATTCAGGTTGATTAAAGGCACAACCATTCGTTAATAATAAGTGCTCAAAGATCGCTCAGCCTAATCAACGAGGCTACGGCCTACTCTCTATTGGCGGACGTTCCCTCAACACGCCTGCGTCAGCCTAATGCCAGCTGGCAAGATTCACAGCTATAAATACTAAGAGAAGGAACCCAAGAAAGGGGATTGCTTCTTCTTCTTCACCTCTACCTCCCAATAAAAGGGAAGACCATTGTAAGACTCAGTACCTCTCCATGGAGAGGCAGACCAAATCGATATAATTAAAGATCTTTACCCTGCCATCCTTAACAAATAACAATGTCTCTTGCATTTTACTCACTTGGTCTTTTGGTCTATTACGATCTGCTATGATTGGACCTCCATTTATTTTAGTTGTGTTGTGCTTGTAAAGTGTATGAAAACTTTGAGCTAAACAACAGTAACTTAAAAGCGCTAAAATTTTGAACCTATAAATTTCAAATCATGGTTCCGCCTCTAATTAAAGTAACATTCTCCCCTTTTCTTTTTGCAGGTGGTTGATATATTGCTGTTAAGTAGATGGTTATCTTGAAGTCTGGTATTTTACTGCTTAAATTGCAAAAAGAAAAAAAGAACAAAAAGAAAATGAAAAGCATTTCCATTTGAACATTTCGTTGGAGCTTAGTCACAGACTCCTAATAATCCTGGCAAATGTAGTAAGGTGAGATTTGAAAAATAAGTGCTTTTGGAAGTCATAGTGGTATTTGTGAAGGTGTGAACGTAAACCAGTTTCCTTTATCTTGATTGATTGGCTTCTCGAAATAAACTAATGAAAGAGGTACTAATAAGACGTATAAATTCAGTTCTTAACATTTAAGGAATACAATTATGCTCTCTTTGATTATCTTATTTATAAAAGGGAAAGAATTTCCTTTAGTGGCAATTCAACAAAGTGAGCAGAGTCTTCAAATTGGACGGGGAAGAGCCGTTGAGAAAGAGAGAGAGAGCGCGCGCTTTGCACTGCAATGAATATTACTTCAAAATGGAGAACACGGTTCAAAAACCCCAGGGTTGTGGGTGGGACTGTCTAGGGGGGGATACTAGTTCTTAAACGTTAAGGGTAAGAGGACGGTAAAGGTAAGGGGAAGGTTACTTAAGGGTACTTTCTTAAGGATTATTAAGGGTACGGGTAAGAGTATTTTTACTGGCACCCTACCAGTATCCCAGCCGGTCCTAAAGGCATGATACCATTACTTAGAGGTAATTTTAAATTAAAAATAAAAAAAGGGTAAAATATATAATCTATCCATCAAATTTTGGATCAAATTTTTGTACACAACTATTCAACACGAACAATTTTTTATACACCTAATTTTTCTAGAGTGTATCTAAGACACACCACTTTGCTCACGTGGTCAATGCGTGTTTTTACAAGCAACTGAAGCGCGTGAACATGAGAATTTTTATATCAGATGTCAATTTTTTAATTTTTTAAAATTTAAATTAGGGTCTTCTTCTTCCTTGTTTGAAAAAATCAATAAACCTGCCATACCTACTCCTTCACGCTTAGATCTGCTTCTCTCCACTCAATCTGCTTCCTCTCAAGTACTAGACCCACTAAAATTTCTCATATCTTTTCTGGTTGATTAGTCCTTAGCTTTGTTAAATTTTTTTTGTTTGAGAAATTGTAATTAGAATTCAAAAATTATAATTCTTTGTAGCTCCGCCAACCATTAAAGCTACGCTTAAGTTTATGTACAGAAGAATATTCTTCTTTTCTCCAGAAAAGCTTAGCTTGAGCTTTGTCATGGCTAAGTAAAATTTCTGAAAGGGTGAAATTTTCAAAAAAAAGTATTCCAGCTTTTCCAAATAAGCACATTCTTTAAATTTATTAACGGGTGAGTTTACAAATAATTATTATTGCTACCTCGTTGCTTCAGTTGTGGGAATTGAAAGATCATCAAAAGAAAATGAATGTGTGATGATGGCAGTTATGGTGGACAAGATGAAGAAGCTGGGGATATAATTGTAAGTTTATGTGCTATCTTTGTATTATTAGTCAGCGACACGTATCACAACCTTGTTAGCGCATGATAGTACACCTGCTTTGAAAATCTAGGTAAGAAAAAAGTAGTGTGTCTTAGACACACTCTAGAAAGGTTAGGTGTGTAAAAGTTACCCGTGTTAAACAGGTGTGTAACATGAATTTGGTCCAAAGTTTAATGGGTGTATTTTGCCATAAAAAATTATATTTAAACACAAACAAAGTTTAATGGATGAAATAAATGTAATACTTTTATTTCAATACTTGTTAAAGTAAAGTTAAATTTGCGAAATTTTTCTATTGGTTCTTCGTTTGAAATTGAGCACTTGTTCCTTTGCTTCCCTGTTGTCTCCGGTAGATAGCATTTTACTATAGGGATCGTCGCCTTCTTGAATTATTTCTAGAAGGCTAAAGTTTCTTCTCTTTCAATATTTCAGCAATTCTTGATTTCCTTCATCCTCCCAAACATTATTTCTAACAGTTGTTCTAGAAAAATCTTGAAAAGCAGGATTATACGTTTCTTGTATGTAACGTCTAAACCTGGACTGGTAAGAACCTGTTTCAAAACGAGGACCCCCTCCTCGGCATTATCTTTAGTCAATCTATTACACACTTTTTTTACTAGTTTATGAGCCATTTTTAATAGTCTTCGTTTTAAGACGTTACCAACACCTATTTTTAAAAAAATAATTGTTGGCTAACGATGCAAAATTGGCTATTTTTAAAATTTTAAAAAAGAACTTAAGAGTACCAATACGGGTACCAGTACAGACCAGTCTGGTACCCTGCGTATGAGAACATAATGGAGAAGGTAAATCAAAATAGGATTCATATTGGCTAGAGCACCCAAATCAGATATATGTTTGACACCGGTTTGCCGTAATACTAAAACTATGGTGAATGCATCTATTGTCATTGATGCATCAATAAAGATACCAATTAGTAGTGATTGAATTCCTTCTATAGTTCCGCATGAGAAACCAATATGAATATAACCTACATGTCCAATTGAACTATGAGTTAAAATTAGTTTTACTTTCGTTTGGGCCATGACAGCCAGTGCTCCTAAAATGGGAACTAACCAGACTGGTACTAAGGGTATTTTTCTTCAGTACCCTCCCATTAGCTTTACCCTTTACCCAAATCCCTCACCCTTACCCTCAATTCAGACTGGTACGTATCAGCACCGGTAATACCCTCCCTTGAGACAGCTTTAGTTATGGGTTCGGATTACCAAAGGAGCAATAACTCCAACTAAGGGGAACAAAGAGAAATTAAAAAAATAGATTTAAAAGGAAATTTGGTTTGTCTGAAAAATTATGGGTTTTTTTTTCTCTGCCTTCGAGAGAATGAATTAAGAAAAAAAATTAAAAAGGGAATCGAAAATCATTAATCATGGTACAATCAATATAGTCGCTTTTATGTTCGAATAACGGGAAGAATGACCGAATTGAAAAGTTTAAAGTAATTTCTTTCTCTTGCCGGGGAAAAAACTGTTTTTTTGCAGAAAACTCGTAGGTTTCTGTTAGCATCAAAATGTAAATAAGATTTAGTCCTTTACCATTAGAGAAGTACAATGAAAATAGTCTATGAAAAGACTCATGCAATTTATCATTTTTACAAGGCGTGATACATTGACGGACTTTAAAGTTGTCACGCTTTTCATCTGTTCCATTTAAACACTTTAAGTAGGTCTTTTACTGTATAATTTTTACACAAAATTAACAGGCAGCCAAACCCAACAGTCAGGAATTAAGAAAAACTTCAGAAAAAAAAGGAAAGAAAAATGTGAAGCTGAACACACGCAAAATGGGAGTGGTGATCATAGAGACGGATCAGCAGTTCGAGACTTCCTGAACGACGAAGCAACTTTTGCAAAGGCAATCGATAAAGGATTCGAGTTTGCGAAGCGTTCGAGTCTCTCCGCCTCATAGAGGCTCACTTTGGCGTCGACGCAGCCTCGCCGGAGGAACTCATCCCCCTCTTTTGTTCCATCTTCAAGAAGTTCGATTGTGACCACAACGACATCGTTGATCGACAGGGGTTTGGGAATGAGAAAAATTATGCTGGCCATCGTTGATGACTTGGGTCGTCGCATATTCAAATGGCTTTTGATGACAGTGACTAGAATTTGATCAAACAAGCTGCACATCTCGAAGCTTCTAAGCTTCCTGCCTAATAAAGTATAACCGCTCTCCCTTTCTTTAGTAATAAAAAGTTGTTTTTCTATTTTTCTCAACAACAAAAAAAAGGTGGCCGCCTTGCCGGTGTTGAGATTTGCCGCAATCGGTTAGAAAAATGAGAAGTTTATCAAATTTAAAGGTGGTAGTAGTAGTTTACCTAGATCTGAAGGTGTATACGGTAATAATTGTGCGAACAATACTGAAAAATTAAAAGAGGAGTTCCCCGCAGAAGCTATTTGTTTTCCGGCAAGAAATACGTAGAAACACTATCAGCACAAATGTGCTAAATGATACAGTAAAAACCCACAACAAATCATCACGTCTATAATCACTCCAAAACCGTTAAGGATTAAGAGGACACACAAAGCTCAAAAGATTAAAATAACGTTGGCCTATTCTTAACGAACAAAAGACCAAACATGAAACGGTATCAAAACGGCCTAATGGTCTAGACAACAAAATATATTAACAGAAAACGAAAGAAGAAAAATGAAAGTTGCAGAAACGGCGAACCACGTGCTCTCAAAATCTTGTATACTTGTCTTGCTTCTATATGGTTTCCTTGAAACAAATGGAGAAACCCTCTCCACTTTTTCCTTGTACACATCTATCTAAGCTAACATCTAAGAATAATGATACAGAATGTACATCCATTAGAATCTATACACAAAGTTACATTAAATCCTGTCAAAGATTGACTTCCACAGGCTTCTCTAAAAAAGGCCATGAGGCTGTGTTCCTCCGAGTTCAATTCGGGAAAAATTGGCCATTTCAACTATATTTCAATATAACACTGTTTCTAACCTATGAAAAATGGCGCAACAGCTTCTGTAGACTTGGCAATCTTAGCTGCTTCAGCTATTTTAAGTGCCATTGCGGCTTTGTAAGTTGCTAGATCAGCATTTTCTATCAGCTGCTGAGCCCTTTGTCTCAGCCTGACTGCCAAATCCTCCGATTTGTTTGCAGCAGCTTTAGCTTCTTGCACCTTAAGAACTGAGTTCTGTCGCTGCAAAGCATCTTTTTCAGTCACCATTGCTGTCATTAAAATTTCATGTTAGTCTTCAATCAAGTGAAAAAACCCAAACTATAACTAACAGCAGATGCTGTATAGAGCAACCTATTACTAGCCTTGTAAGCTGTAAATTACAGTCCATGAACGAACATTCACATGAGAGCAGCAAAGGATCTAATATAGAATCCTTGCTAACATGGAGTAATTTCGTAAATACATAGTGCAGATCACATAATAGGACAACAAGACTTCTGATGCCAAATCACACAGAATACACACCTTGTACAAATGGCCGATGTTTGCCTCTTCCAGCTTGGCTTCCTTGTCGTTTGAAAGACCTCTTCTTGCGGAGAACAGATTTTGGGATGACCTGAGGTCTCCTTGGCTGGTAACACTATCAGGAACAGCATTGAAACATTCAGATAGTGATAATTTGGATAAAGTAGCAGATGATGCACTGACAATTGCAAGTTATCCCAAGTGATGAAATATGTTCAGAATTATCACAAGGCTAATATTTAACCGGATATACCAGGGCCTTTTCTCCTTTTTTTCTTTAAGAGGAGACACCAGTGCTAAGGTTTTGTTGTTTTATGTTTTTTATTTTTCATTTTGCTTTCTATTTTAATGGAACAAAAAGTTTATATTCCCCTAAGAATTACTGTCTGGCAATATTGCAGCTGAAAATTTTCCTACAAATAAATGCAGCCTTGATTATGGTTAAAACAGCAATCATAAGACATCTATTTGATTCCTTTGCTTGCTCATAAGCCATTCATCAAAGTCAACGCCAATACGTATACATTCTTCTTCCTTATCTTTTATCTGGGGGAGGGATATAGTAAACCCACCCATAGCCCTATCCAAGAGTCCAACAGTGGACATTTCCCACTTTGCTCCATCGGTGAAGAGCCTTATCACAAGGCTATCCCTCCCTTGTCAGATTGGTGAATCTTAATTGCAAAACATCAAGAGACAATCTGGTCCAAATCTCTAGTCACTTGATCCAATTGGCTAGTGTATTTTCTCTCTTTTCATTGAAAACTATGCAGAAATGATGACAAAAATTCGTCATTACACAACTTCGCTATGGAACAAAAGAAGCTTCTGTGACTTTTTGAAATTGCTACTCTTAAGATGTGAATACTGAATATCAACTTCTTCAAGGAGAGGTAAACAGAAATTCCATTTTGAGGAAAAGAAAAAAAAAGAGAACTAAAAATAATCCTTACTCCAGGTAGAAAGGCCAATAGTTGGAAAACACGTGTGTATAAACAATTTTACTACTACTTTATGGAAGTTAAAAACTAGGAGTAGAATGCATATGCTTCCAAGGATATTGTTGGCAAGAAAAACGCTTCAATTGAAGCAACATAACACTTTTACCTGGAAAATTTTTATCAGGGAAGACCGCTTTTGCTTCCTCTTTTTGGACCAGTAACTATACACAGCCACAACAATTTCTTTCTTTTCCTTATCCAGGCAACTATTGATAGCCACTTTCTCATCAGAATAATCATCTGGATTACAATAAAAGCCTTTCTCAAAAGTATCAATCAGTATCTCAAAGCTCTCAACCGAAAGATGCTTGTTTTCCGAAAAAAGTTCATCATTAATGTTTTCTAGCCACTCATCGTCATCAGAATCCATGTCATAGCATGCTGTACTCCTTGCTAATGCCCTTGTCAGCTCATCATCTCTAACAGTTATGTATGAATCTGGACGGGCAAACTGAGCAGGATTGCTCTCTGCATAGCCTGATACTTCACGTACACCAGGAACAGGAATTATGCTTAACGCAGGGGGCTGTACATTGCGATCAGAACATTCTTTATAAAGTTCCTTGAAAATCAACCAGTCTCGCCTATCTGGAAACTCTAGCTTCCAACCACGATCCCCGACCCATATAATGTCATGAGTAACACGGTTGGCGCTACAAGGCCTCATAACTTTCTCAGCAGTGAGGTTGAATCTCCTTACTCCACCTACCTTAACAGCTAAAATCCACTGTTTTGAACCAGAAAGTTCCATAGCAATGGTGGCTCCTTCTTGCCTGTAACACTTGTCTGATTCAATAACCAATATGTTGGCAGAACAGCTTGTTGCATCTATATCCTGTGTCAATTCCACCAAAGCAGATTTTAATTCTTTGATGCTTGGTGTGGAAACTTTCTGACCTGAACTCCTAAGTTCATACCGAGACGTACGAGTCGAAAATCGTAGGCCATTACGTCTTAACCTCAATCTGTCAGAAGTCAAAGCACCATTAACATCCTGTGAACCAAAGCAAGAACGGCTGCCTCTTCTTGAGCTCAAAGAGCTTCTCCTCTTCTGAATACCACGACTATTCCTTAACTGCAAGTGGTGGGCAGCTAATTTAGGAACTCCAACAGTTGGGTGCACCACTGCAATCTCCCTGGAATCACCATACATTCCAGACGTGGATACATCCAATCCAGGTTGATTATTCTCAGGGATAAGGCAAGATACAATCTCCTTCTCATTAGCCACATTAGTTTCCTCAACCATAACTGTAGAATACATGACCAATGCATAGGACATGTGAATAAATCTGAGAAGCATGCTCGAGTGCAGGTACATAAAGCAACACGGGACTGTAGAAAAATCCAGCGCAAAAACAGGAATCGAGCATGTGCCACCAGCAATAAAGCAAGCTCCGGTGTTTATTTTTCTCGGAGTCTGATCCTGAAGTTGCAGAAACATGAATAACAACAAGGTTAGTAAACCTCACAAAAATTAGGACAATAAAAAAAGGAATGGGCGAAATATTAAAGGCTAAGGCCCAATAGCCATAAAAGTGGAGCGAATGAATCTGGTAAAGCAGTAGTGACAAAATAATACCTGTAAGAGGAAGATACCGTGCAATGAAGAAACGTCCCTCAAGGGTTTTGAGTTAATGAATCCAAAGATTTGCTGCAAACTAACAGTTGACTTCCTCAAGTACCTTAAAACACAATTCAAAAGGCAGGAAACCCAATAACTGCTTCCACAGGATGTATTTACAATAACAATGCCAGTTGATATTTGACCATCTTCAGATTTATCTGAATCCTTAGCATAAGCTGCCCTGACTCTTTTCTTCCTAACGAAGTGCTTGCCAAACCTCTTGCCCTCTGTTACCGTATCACCTTTCCCGGATTCATCCCTTTTCCTCTTCCTCGTATAGACAGTTCCCCACCTCCTAAAACTATTGCTGTTCCGACTAATGATCAGTGCCTCCGGTTCAGCTGTTACCTTGCTCTCTACATCAATATCCATTTCTTGGTTAGTTTCTTGCTTCGGAGCACTATCCTTCTTAAGCCACCCGTTTTCCTTGTACTTAGTGGCCCCACCACCACAGTCTCTTCCTACATTGTCAAGAAGCTCAATCCACTCATTTCCATGTTTCGCCCGCTTAACCTCCTCACCTGGGGTCCACAACCGCCTTCCTGACCTCAAAACCCTCGCCCCAAAAACCCTTGTAGTCCTTCTCATCCCTACTGAAGGCATCAGTGATCGCACCTCACAAGGCAGTACCCCTGCCCTTGAACCAATCTTTCCCCCAATTTCACTACTGTTCCCACCCAAACTTGGTTGGGATCAAGGTGTCGTTCTTATTATTTTTTTCACTGCTGTTACTACCAAAACTTAAGTATTACAGAAACTTTTGCAATTTCTCACACATGCAAGTACAAAGTTATATTCTTTAAAATTTATCTGTTCTTAATCTCATACTCACAAACACCCAATATCTTGCTCATCTTCAGAAGAAAAAAAACTAATACAAGTCCTGTTATTTTTCCAACAACCTCAAGAAATGCTAAGCAACCGACATAACTCTTTTTTTTCCTTAATCAGTGAAGATTACAAAAACGTGAAAATTTGAAATCCCACTTCAGTCCTAATTAGATTTGAATGTCTTCACTTCAGGCCGCCCCCATACGGTGGTTAAACTGCAAAATGTACTGAATAGCGATGAAAAAAGGAAAAAAAATTGTAAATAAAAAAATTAAAACAAGAATCAGATAATAAAAGAAAAGGGTACCAGTTTTCTTTACATAAAGAGTTGATCTTTGACATAAACAGAACAAAAAGAATTTAAAAAATACCTGTAACGGCTCAGAGGAGACTGATCGTCTAAGTAGAAGTTCCACAGAAGATAAAGAGAAAGAGAGAGGGTGGGGCTAAAAGGGGGGTAAGTGGTGGAAGATGGTGGGAGTGAAGAGGTAGTTAAGAGTCGGCGTTTTCATATACAGAGAGAGGCAAAGAGGAGAGTGGAGTTCACGATTCAAGATTAGGGTTCTTCAACAATTCACTCTCTTTTTTCTCTCTCTCTCTCTCTCCCTCTGTACATTTTTGTACTTCTCAATTGAGGCCCATAATGTTTAAGAAATATCATTTTTACCCCCATTTTGGTGTTTGAAAAGTTATTATGTGGCCTCGAATGTTTCTGTAAATTTCAAATGTAGCCCACATGAGATATTTAATTTTTAGCTGGAACCCACACAAAGATACACAGACTGACACCACCATATATTGTATAGTATCAGGGTCCTTTTCTTTTTCAACTTTCCCTTTGTTTTCCCTCTTCCTCTTCTTTCACACCATTTTTGGCGGGTAAGCCCAGACTAAAGTTGGCCCACTCAGAAATTAGCCCAGCTGGCAAGTACACGGAGGCCCTTCAATTTATTATTTTATTAAAATTTTGAACATAAAATACATAATATTCACCAAATAGATTATGTCAATTGTCATCTACTGGAGCAGGCACCTTAGAATGGAATGGACATGATCCTTTTTCCATTAACAAAAGGCCTCGGTCTAAGCAAACGAAAACTTTCTAACAAGGAGCGGCTTTCCCCTTTATCAGCCTTACTAGTTGGATTAGCCCGGTCTATGACCGGACCTAATTACAATATCATCGTGCATTTTATACAATAAGCATAAATAATTTCATATATGGAAAAGAGAAATTATCAATTATGTCACTTTAAAAAGTCTTCTATACAAAAAATAGCCCAAAATAAATATCTACTAAAAATGTCCCAATTGTCATTTTCGGCCCAAATAGTTTTAAATAATATCAGTTTCTTTTTGTATCCGTTATTAGGCACCCGTTATTATACAAAACTGAGTTCTCTCTCTTTCTCTGTATCTCTCACTCTATCTCTCTCTCTTTCTGAGATTTTTTCGTACATTGAACCAAAATTGATGAAATTGACGACAAAACAAGATACATTCTCGATTATTTTCGTCTGATTCCATGTATTTTGGAGTAGAAACCTTTTATTTCGTATATTTTCTGATTTGCATGTGTTTTTGTATAATTGGCTTGTGCGGCTGATTTTTTCGTAAATTCAACTAAAATTGATGAAATTGACGACAAAACAAGATACATTTTCGATTATTTTCGTCTGATTCCATGTATTTTGGAGTAGAAACCTCTTATTTTGTATATTTTCTGATTTGCATGTGTTTTTGTAGAATGGGCTTTTGCGACTGATTTTGTAAGTTTTGGTCTGAGTTTTTGTATTAATTTTTTCGCAAATTTTTGTAAGCTTTTGTTCATATATTTTTTAATTTTTTTTGTCATTTAACCTAGTTTCAATTTTGAAACAAATCAATATGATAAAACAAACTCGTTCGATGAGTTCATCACCTTATTCAAAGTCTGTTTCCATAGAAAAATCGAGTAACATCAGAAAAACTAGGTCGATGACTTTATCTCCTCATTCAACCCCGGTTTTAGTTGAGAAATTGATTGATGAACAGAATATGCGAAGTCAAAATCGGTCTGACAGTGTTAAAGTGTGAGAATCTCGAAAGGATATTGTTGGAAAATCTGAGAAAAAAAAAGAGCAAGAGAAAACGTGTCGTGGAGGACAAAGTGAATTTGGGTGTCAAACCAAAAAAAACAAGGTTCAAAAGGCAGAAAAGGTTAAAATTCCTGACAAAGTTTGTAAGGTATATACAATTTCAGTTATACTTTTTCTATTGTTGACTGTTCTTTTAAAATTTGATTTTAGTTTGTATTTGTTTGTTTTTAATTCGTGTCATGTATCTGTAGCGTTTGAAGCTCTATCTTCCAGTTGGTGAGTCATTTCCTGTTACTCATTAGTCATCATACACTAATGTGGACGTTGTATTGGTTTTACAGTCAAAGTTTACTGATGTGCAGCTTCAAATGTTTAGGGAAAGTTGTTTTGGCTATTCCTTGATTTACCTCGAGTTGCTATCCAGGCACAACTTATTCGTTCTTTAATGTTTAGGGAGTTGGTTCAAGATAAGTGTGACCAATTTTATGTGAAATTGAATGATGAATGTGTTTTATGTTTTGGTCTTCGAGAATTTGGTATTGTAAATGGTTTAAACTGTTGTGGTAATGAACCTGATGAGAGTAAATTAAGTGGACCTAATAGGTTGGTGGATACTTATTTTCCTGGTTTGAGGTGGTGTCAAAGAAGTCACTTATTGATTGTTTTGAGAAGAAGGAATGGCAGTCTGATGAAGACGCAGTTAAAATTGCAAATATTTATTTCATAAACACATTTCTAATGTCCACTCGGTCTCAGAAGACCTTTATAAGTAAACGTGATTTCCATCTTGTCGAGAGAGGTGAGTATGTGTCTTTTCCATATAGTAAGATTGTGTTTCGAGCTTTAATGAAGTTGGTGAGGGACATGTTTAGGGGGAAGTCTGAATTGTATAGGATTGGTGGATTTCCCCTTGCACTACATGTGTGGTTCTATGAATGTTGCACTATAGTTGATCAAAATTTGATGTTCGCGTTGGAGATCATACACCACAAATATTGAATAGGGAAATGACAGACAGACCAACGCGTGAAGACTTCTCTACTGGTTTCTTCAACATCACAAGGAATAAGGTACCATCTTTTATGATACGCATGTATACATTTTTAATACACTATAGTTTATTATGATACATCAAACATACAATTTTATACATCTTTGATACATCTAGGACTGATGCACTTTTGGTTACCTTTGTAGTTTAAAAATATTTCTCCGACAATTGAAGAACTCAGAAGATTACTTTGCCTATTGAAGTTACCGATGAGTATCAGAAATATCTTACATCACGTAACATGGGAAAACTTTCTTTTGATGATAGCTATGATTTTGTCTCGCCACTTCCAAAAGACATTTGTTCCACCAAAAAAGGCGCCAAAAAATATGCCAGATGTCCAGCCTGTTGATTATGACCGTGAGTTGCGTAAGTTGAAAGCCGATGTGAAGCGAGTATGTATCGGTCTTTTTTATATTTTTTTGAAAGTATTTTCCAAATCGTATATTTAAAATCTATTATCTTTTTTATTTGTTTCATCATGTAGCTCCATAAGCAATTAGATTCCTTCATGGAATATGTTTCTCATAAATTCAAGGAGGTGTTTGAGTTGATAAATTCCAATGTATGTGTTTCTTTTTTTGTTGTGCATTTCTTTTTATTTTATAGTTAATTTACTACATCCTTTTTTATAAAATAGCTTAGTGCAAGCGATGTCAATTATGATGCACATCCAGAGGAAGACACCTGTGACATTCAATACAATAATTTTTTTTTGAGCAATATGGAGTTTGGTGGCAATGAAAATGTGGAAATGGATGGTTGTCAGGTGTGTTTAGTTGTGTGCATTTTGTACCTTTTCTTTTTCTTTTCTTAGTTATTTTTGATAATTCGATTATTGTTTAAAAAATAGGTTGGTGGAAGTGAAACCAAAGATGGTCCATATTCTCAAAGAAATACTAATGTAGCAGATCAGTTAGGCGTCAATGATATGGAAGGACTTTCTGGTGTGAAAGTTGACATGTTTGTTGCTAAAGTAACTTTCACACCAGATGTAGCACATGCTGGTGGTATTGGTGAGATTGCAGATGCAGTGGAAGGGGAGACGGGGGAATAATCTGAGAGAAAATCTTCCTTAATCCCAAACTGGTGAGAAACACGCGACTGCAACTGTTGATGCGGCACCAGGGGAGATGGAGGAAGAATTTGAGAAACAAAAGCTTCATAAAAAGAAATCCCAAACTGGTGAGAAACGTGCGACTGCAACTGTTGATGCAGCGCCATGGGGGGGGGGGGGGTTTTGTACAATACTGAATTACTTCCTGGAGTATCGCCGTAAATGAAAAAAAGAAAGAGATGTCTTGTAAAGGCCGTGCAGTCTCCATTCATTAATGTGTTTGATTTAGGTTCTAGTATTGATCTTGTTGCACCGAAATCAAAAAAGTAAATTTATGCTATTAAGCATCCTTTCCAAAGCAAAATCGGAACTGGTATTAACTGTTATTTGTTGAATGCTTTTGCTGTGTGGGTCAAATAAGAGAAGTTAAGAAAGAAGTATGTTTCCAACTTCTGGTTTTTTTCCAATTTTATATTTTGATATATTGTCACTTATAGAATTATTTTATATCAAATTATTGTACTCTTTTGTGTATATATGTTATCATGAATGAAATTTACATGAAGCATATTAATGAACTCAACCATGCTTATGATCTTGGTGTATTTCATGTTGAAGACAAAAACTGGTTTTACACTTTGGCGTATAATGGTCAGCCCTTGGATGACTCGGTATGTAAGAATTTACTTTTGCACTATTTAAAAAAAAAGTTTAAACAATGTACTCGGTCCTCTTAAGTTAGCAGTGAGCATTCATTTCCCTTTGTTTTCTGTGATTTTTCTTCGAAAAACTGTAGCTACTTAAGATGAGTTTAGTGATTAGCTATTTGTTATGTTTTGTTTCAGCACATTGATTTTTTGTTCTATTACCTGAGGAAGATGGGGAAGTATGACAAAGGCCTACCTGTAACATTCACCACCACAGATTGTTCTTCGACGAGAAAATTAATGAGTTGTGGCAGGCATTTATTGATACAATGGAGACAGTGATGTTTGCAATCCGAAACATGTCATTGCAAAGTATACTCAGGGGTTTGTCTTGGATGCCAATGTTCCATGGTACACTGTCGAGCATGTCTTAATGCCAATTAACATTGCAGAACGATGGCATTGGATAATGGTTGTGATGTCATTCAAGGATAGGTGCATTTATGTGTATGACTTTATGCACGGTGGAGCTGCTCATCAAGCCAAAGTTCATAAGGCCATGGCCAAGTATTCAGTGTTGCTGCCTCATTTTTTCATGCACACGCATTTTTATTTAAACAAAAAAGATATCAATTGGCGCACTGGTATCTACAAATCAAAAGACTTGACTATCCCATTTGATGTAAAACTGGTTGAAGGATTGCCTCAACAAGTCGAAGCTTATGAATTTCTTTCAACACAATCTATATTGCTTTTAGATTCCTTGGTGCGCTTTCAGCTGTATGATAGTTCTTTTTATTTTTCCAGTGATTGTGGTGTATTTGCGGCATCATTCGCCGATTATTTTATTGAGGGCAAGACGCCTCCTAAAAAATTCAATGCATATGCACATTGGCGCAGATTTGGTGCTCTCTTGTGGGATTATGCTAGAAATAAGATGGAACTGAACATGCAAAGTGATGATGAGATTGTTGGTCGACAGAATAAGGCGGGGAAGCAGAAGAAGTAGTTACTTTTGTCATTGTTGTAGGATGAACTCTATAATTTTGTTTTTTGGTATTATGTTCTGTTATGTTGTCATTATTGGAAGACGGATCGGATTTGTTTGTGTTTAAATTTTGTGAATACTTTTAACAATCGTATGGTAGATGAGATGTTTGTTCTGTTATAAAGGTCTAATGAGTTTCACAGTGATATTGGATTGTTGCATTTTAGTTTATTTTGGTGTTTTCTCCCTTGATTTTGTGTTGTGAACTATAGATATGGTAAATATACGGTAGTTTGTGATACAGTGTCTCTTGCAAGTACACGCACGATACTTACATGATACAGATATGATACATATATGATACAGATAAGATACACAAATGATACCAGTTTCAATTTATGTATTGATGAAGCCACTTATATTTGCAAATTTCTAAAACTAGGAGAATGCCATAGTTTTCTAGCTGATACGACTGTTTTCCACTAGTTAGCTTTGTTACTACACAAATGCAGGCATGAGTAAGAGCATGTAAATAGAGATAATAGTTGATACAAAAGTGATACATAGATGATACAAATGTGTTGCACAAGCGATACATATATGATACAAATGTGATACATAGCTGATACAATTTATTTTTAATCAAACATATGCATAATATGAACTTGCAACACGAAAATCTAAATGATAGGTCAAATATTTATTTATATCTAAAATTCAAATGGTATTCTATAATGATATAGTTCTTGATATATTGCATTCTTCTAAATCTATATGATATTCAGTAAAGTAAAATAACAACTAATCCTAAATTTGACATATTTCATCCTCTCTTTGGATTATTTCTACAAGTTTTCCTGTTGTGACCTCCTTCTCCACATTGTCCACATGTAATCTGTTGGAAACTACGCTTAACGCTAGAGGGGGGGTGAATAGCGTTTTAATGAACTTTAGCGTTTTCTTGCGGAATTTAAATTTTGCAGGAAGTAATAAGTGCAATAAAAATAATTTACACAAGGATGTATCCTGGTTGGCCACAACAGTGGTTAGTCCAGTCCCCGAGAGACTCTCTCGAGATTTTCTACTAACTCGTCAAGCTTGCGGGTGCTTAACAAACCTTTACAGTTGCTCGGGGAAACAATCCCAAAGACTTCACTTGCTCGGGGAAACAATCCCAAAGACTTCACTTGCTCGGGGATACAATCCCAAAGACTTCACTTGCTCGGGGATACAATCCCAAAGACTTCACTTGCTCGGGGATACAATCCCAAAGACTTCACTTGCTCGGGGATACAATCCCAAAGACTTCACTTGCTCGGGGATACAATCCCAAAGACTTCAACAGAGGAAGCACAAGTTCCTCAACACAAGAGAATCAAAATTCTCTTACAAGTATTTGAAATACTTGAACACTCACTTAACAAAGGTACTCCTTGATGAGTAGATATGAGTAAAATAATACGCTCAAGAACACAACAATAAATTCAAGACCTTGGCTTTCAAAAGATGATAGAAATATGATCAATATAAATTGATATTGGAAATATGAAAGCTTATGAATGTATGTAAGATGTTGTGTCTGAAATGAGAGAGTTTTAGGTGTATTTATAGCCCCAAAAGCTCTCCCAACCGTTGCTTAAAAATTAAATGCAGATTCTGAAAATCTGTCACATATTCGAATATTGAAACCCATATTCGAATATTTGGGCAACGGCTATCTTCATATTCGAATATGTAAAATCCATATTCGAATATGGAGGCAACGGTCACTAAAATATTCGAATATCAAAATCCCATATTCGAATATTGACCCTGGCGGAAATGGTATATTTTTAAAATAATTAACTTATTAAAAAAAAGTTGTAAAATGTTTTTTAAAGCTTTGTTTAAGTATTGTAAATATCTTAAACATGAAAAACAATTGTAATGACCATTCCGCATTACTAAAAACATTTAAACTCATTTTGATTTAAATGTATTGAAAATATTTATTATATGACACTTAAAAACAAATATGTTTTAAATGCCATAAAAATATTTATGATATGCAATAAAATATTAATGCATATATTGTAGTACCAAATATGACAAGCATAAATTGTAAGACAATTTATGATATGCATAAAATCATTTAAGATATGCATATATTGTAAAATCATTTGTGATATGCATATATTGTAAAATCATTTATGATATGCATATATTGTAAAATCATTTTATGAGAGAAGCCAAGACTCAAACTTAAAGTTGGATCAAGATCACAATAAAGACAAAATAAATAAGACTCAACAAAAGGTCTTCATTTATTTTCATTGCTTCTCTTGATCTTGTCTTGAGCTTCTTGGACTCCAATTCTTGTCCGCTCAAATAGTGTCGCATATCCTTTTCTTCCTCAATGCGCATTGTAAATTCGCATACCTTCCTTCTCGTATGCTTTTGCATATCTACAAAATAAATACACTTTAGTTAAATGTAAATCAAAGTGAATTTCAATAATAACTCACATATATTTAGGCATATATTATTTTCCATCTAAATTGGTTTGTCAATTATCAAAACATATAAATGTGAACATACATGTATGTTCCAACATAATCGACATTTTTCGTCCTCTTTCAGATATTGGCTTGCGCTTCCCCTTCCTTGGCCTTCCTATTGTTTTAGTCACGTCTGGTAGCAAGACTTTTTTCATTTAGAACTTCTGCAGGAACTTCTCATGTGCTTTCATCAGGAGCCGGATAAATTAGAATTTCATAGGTCTTCAATAGATACTTTGTGGTGTAGTACACCGAGCAATACTCAACGTGATCAATGTATTTGTATTTTAATACTGCCCAAGCATGCGCACATGGCGGCTCATCCAACTGAAACCTTCTCCAGCTGTAAGTTCGATCTTTTAGGCACACCATTCTTTGCTTACCCTTGTCAAGTACAGAATATAAGTAACTCGTCGAAGGGGTCACCTACAAAATTTATCAACTATTATTAGTGGTGATAGCCTTTGATTTTGTGCAGGTACACACTAGTTTAATAGAATCACATAAAGGGTTAAAGATATAACAAATTCGTAAATTCGGCATGATTACATATTCTATGCACAGGTATCTATAGATTCTAGTCATACCTTTATCTGACATGACAATTCAAGATTGTCCATCAGCATTGTATCATATTTTTTACAAGATCAGTGAATGACTCTACTGCATTCTTTAGGTTTGTAACATTCCATTGTTCGATCAATTGCCTTATGTTCTAGCAATGCAGCATTGGGAGTTCCCTAGCAACCTTGAGCACTGCGTTGATCGATTTCGCAATGTTGGAAGTCATTGTCATTGTTCTCTTGACAGTGGAATATGCTCTGGACCATCTTTCATACCCAACATTCACTAAGTAATCCTTGACCCTCTTATCAATTTTCTCTTCCTCTGCCATGTGGTAATCAAATTTCTCAACTATGCTTGCTTTGGCCATAGCAAATAATATGTCTTTGAGCAGCAAATGTTTTTTTTTGTAATATTTTTTACATTATTCCATAGATGCCATATGGAGACACAATGAGGTACTTGTGGATACAATGTTGCTGCTACATTTTCAACGCCTTCATGCATGTCATAGACTATGCACATTCCCCCCTTTCCCCAAATACATCCTTGAATCTCGCAAAAAACCACTCCCAGGAAGTGTTATTTTCTGAATCTACTATGGCATATGCGAGTCGTGGGATATTACTTGCTGGATCTTGTGTTGATGCTATCAATAATGTTCTTATATATGCCGATTTAAGAGAAGTTCCATCTCCAACAACAACCGATTTACAATACTGCCATCCTTTTATAGACAAATATAGTGTAACGAAAGCATACATGAACAAGTATTCCTATGTTTTTTTTTTCAAAATTACCACCGACATAGGATTTGTAAAAAGCAACATATAAAAGTAGCTTGGAAGTTTTTCATATGATCCGCTCGGGTTCCTTCTCAGTGCTTGAACTGCATATTCTTTCGATCTCCATGCTGACATATATGTCATCTGAAGATCATACTGCTTGTTCGTGTCTCCAATTATGTCATTAGGAGTGTATATTGTGTTTGGGTCTTTATACATGTCTATCAGAAGACTGCCGATCATTTTTGTAGTAGGTTGACGTTGTGTGTAAGATCTGTCTTATAGGGGGCATGAGTGCACTTTGCTGAAATTTCTGACCTTGAGAAACATTTGCTTTTTTCAGGCTCAAAGACTTAAAATACCAATCACAGTTATTGTTGATGCATACTAGGCAGTACTTACGACAGTATATAAACTTTTCCATCAATAAATAGAGCTACATGAAATACAATCATATATAGTGATACACACTGCCATCAACAATAATAGGATGAAAAAAAATACAACGACTATACAGTACTAGACTGTGACAACCACAATTTAAAAGTGCACATCCACATACTTACAAGCAACAACTTTTTTTCTGCATAATTATGCTTCTAACATCAACTACAATATATATTGAGATACATAATTATACAATAAAATTTGATTCCTGCTTTCACTTGATCTATGCACCTTAAACTGAAATTTTTCCTTTATTGCCAAATGCTTTATGACTTTGTTTATTGTTGCCTTGTCTTTATAAATTTGACCTTCTTCTACATATGTGTTGAGGGGCGGTTATTATTGTAACTTCATCAGATTTTGTATCATTCTAGTCTTCTCTATCCCCAAACTCGAGCATCTTAATTGTATCGCCATCGTATCTCTCCTCTACAACCGAGCTTTGTGCACATTATGAGGAAATCACAGCGAAATTGGAATTGTAGAAGATCATGTCCATATCCTTTTCACTTGATGTTATACAAAGGGGATACATTGTAAATTGTGAGCTTTTTTCAGCTCAAGATATACACATACACCCATACTATTGTGTATCACTATTGGCGGAGAACCGTTTTGGGCAGTCTTTGATTTTAATATCATTTAATGAAGTATCTATCATAAGTTGTTTCGAAATCACGTCTACAAAATCTTCAAAACTTATATTTGGGGAAACTATTACAGCATCTGCATTATAATATACAAAGTTGTTGTCAACATTCCATCGTCCACCATACTGAATAAAAATTGGTAAATTTGCCATTGAAGAAGCTGAAATTAGGTCAAAACTCACTAATTCCTTAATTGATTGTGATTGCAGTTCGTAGGCCCTTGTGCACCGAAATTGCAAAAGATGTATCTACACAGAAATTGCAAAGGTATACATAGTGAAATTGATAAATTTTTAGTGAAATTTGGAGCTTATTTTTAAAATTTTGTGAGAGAGAATGCCGTGATTTACAGAGGTAGAAATGTTGTGATCTGTTAAATTGATACACACAGGGAAGGAAGGAAGATCTTTAGAAGGAAGATCTTTAGAGTGAATGTTGGATAAAAGAATCATTCCTTACGTGCATCTCTAATTTTGGGCTGCTTTTGGTATGTCTAATTTTGGGCTAGAGGTGTTTGTATTTTAATGGTCTATTTATGTAGTTTTCTTCAATACTTTTGATTCCCATCAAATGTAACTTCCCAAATATTAAGTTTGAAACGCAAGAAATCAACATCACAGGAGATTTGATATGATCAGAAATAGTTTAGCACTACAAAGCTATATTCAAAATTTTACTCTGTTTCAAAATTTATTACCTTTCTATAAAATTACAAGGTTCGATCACAAGATATGTCGTTAGATGCGAGAGCAATTTTATTAATAGAATTAACATCATATACTGATATATACACAAAGGATATCCATCAACCATTTAACAAACGATAAGGTTAGTTTAGGCTATTTTCCTCATGTAGTATACGTTTTACATACCAACAACAACAACAACCCAGTAAAATTCATCTAGCGGGGTCTAGGAAAGGTAGTGTGTACAACCTGTTTGGATGATTGTTAGTGTTACCTATTATACTTCCTCGTATTGTTACTTTAAATATATTACTTATTTTCATTATTACTTATTATTGTTTTGTATTGCTAAATATATTATTACTTAACGATGAAATCAATTTGGTGCGCTCGCATCCTTACCTTATTTTTTCTTCTCATTTCATCCTTAATAATTTTTTAATATTTATGTTTCACCCTCTATCCTATTTTAATAATATGTCTATCTCGTATCATACTTTAAAAAAAGTATATTATAATATATCCTTCAAACTGTTGGTGTATGATATTATAAAATGATGAAAAACAATATAATCTATCCAAATTGTAATCATCAAAATAAAACAATATAATACATATAATAGAATACGGTATACACCATGAAATCTTGAATAACAATCATCCAAAAAATACAAAAAAAGTTGCAAGTTAAACGCATACATACCCGCTTTGCCTGCATAAGTTACTCATTTCGGGAAAGTTTAATTATTAAAAATCTCTATTTGTTAAGAATAGAATTCTAATTAGAGTGAATGTCTACTTGTAGAGAGTTTTACTTTGAGGCTAAGTTATTTTTGCTCCTATAAATAGAGGGGTCTTACCCCATTGTAAACAACCCCCAAAATTCAATAAGAATTTTCTCTCTCTTTCTCTGCAATATTGCTCTTGTTCTTTTATTGTTTATAACACGTTATCAGCACGATGCTCTAACCAACTGAGGTAATGGGCCCTAATTTTTTTTTTCATCATCAGCAAGAACGACCCTTTCCAAAAGCACGAGCAGCCATTGGAGACTCAATTATCTTTGTCTGACCAAATATTATAATGGACCTCAATTGGATACTAAGAAAACAGAAATTAAAAAAAAAGGAGGAGGAGCGCAGCTTTTGCAAAAAGGGACCCCCTCCTGAAGCTTCATCCTCTCCAAACGACCCCCACTCCCTGATTTCGTGGTCTCATTCATACCCCCAGCGCCAACGTCCTCTTCTTCAATCTTCATGCCAAAGAGACCAGAGAGAGAAATTGTTTTTCCATTAGAGAGGAGTTGTTGTCGCTCTTTTTGTCTCCCTCCTCAGTAACTCGCCGGAAGAAACGAGCTTCGGCAGTTTGCCAGATTGACGAGCTTAAGCAGAAAGCCGGCGACGACTGCTACCCCCGCATTTTTGTTTCTTCTCTATTACTACTGCAACAAAGGTAATGTTTCTGGTGAGATCAAGTTCAACAAAAGCTTTGTTCGTTGGTTGCTAGTTCCATTCAAGATTCCTGCGAGGTCCCGGAGTTGCTGTTTTTCTATTCGATTCCAGTCAAAGTTTTGATCCTTCAATGTCTTTTGCCAAATTGCTCAAAAAAAAATTTGGCTCCATCTCCCTATGATTCCTACATCAAGTAACAAATCTTCGAAAGATCTGCGCCTAGTTTTACTCTCCCATGCAATTTCAATGACGACTTCTTCTATTTAAGGTAAGTATCTTTTTTTTTCTTTCTTTCAAATTCTTGATATTCTATAATTTGATTTTAAATACAAGCAAAGACGATAAATTTTGATTGCAACTCTAATGGAGTTTGAAAGATATTATAACCACCCAAGGTGGTAAATTTTCTATGTCTTTCCATGATCAAATTCATGTATGATTGTGGGCAAAGAATTAAAAATCCGTCCCATTGAATTTGCTCCATTCTCATTCCCTATAGAGAATGTGATAGCAGTATGTGATAAGTCTGAAAGAAGATAAAATTATTACCGTGAAGGTATCAATGGAGGTGGAGGTGGAGGTGGCAATAGACAAAATTATAATCGTCATTATTGTGATATTGAGAACAATAAGGATTCTCAAAATAATCATTCACTCTGTGAAAGTAATATCTGTCATTGATTTGACATGAGATTTTATATAGCACATATAGATGATTATGGTCCATTCATGATGGGAATGTGACAACATCTGATTTATGAAGACATATTCATTCTTAGAAGAATATGAACGTGTTAGTGGTAGTGAATATACCACAGTCGCCTCTAGAAGGAGGTTTGAGATGATATAAGAAAATAATGTCATTATTATGGCATGAATGGTCATTGATCACGTACCTATTGTACGCCAAAATATTTTGGTAATGTGATTATTAAAGGACAATTATAATGCAAGAAACATATCTTGCATATAATTTTGACCATGACCATAATGGTATAACTTTCTCTTTGAAAAAGATATTCACCATATGGATATTGATGAATATATGGTAGTACCAAATTAATTGAGAACTCTGCAAGAGCTAATTATACTATTTTGAATAAACACAATTGATTACCAATAAGGTATTGTGTTGTAGTAAGTCTCAAAGAAACTTATTCAGTTTCCAAAGTATATGCGAAAGCGATTGATTATATTGAGACTATAAATAAAGGAAAGATTTGATATCTTCTATTACTACAACTTGTAGCGGGATAATCTGTATGTGAAAAGCTACCCGCTTTATTCTCCAGTTTGTACTACACAAACAAAAGAATACCACAATAAAGTGGATGTTTATTGATATAAAAACCCATATCATAATAAACATGGAGTTTATTGAGAAATGCACATGTCATGGTGTAAACATGAACTTATCAATATTGATAATTTATTCAGTTGGCATAATCATTTTAGCCATATCAATTTAAAGTGTGATGTGCAAAAATAAACGAGAATCTATATGGGTAAATATTAAAGAACTAGAAAGATCTTTACGAATTATCTTAGGTTGCTTGTTCTCGTTAATTGATAGACCAATTAAAATTGGGATTGAATCCCATGAAAGCTGGAAATATCAAAGGTGAATATGGGCCCATTCATCTGCCATGTATACCATATAAGATGCATCTATGAGATAGATACATGTGCGATTATTATTAACCCGCAACATGGTGTTTTGCGAGGTAACTTGCTCAATAATTTAATTTAGAGCACAATTTCCAGATTTTCTATTCAAGATAGTTTATCTTGACAAGTTAGTTTATATCACAGCGGGTTTAGCAAGATAATTTATTGAGTGTCTCCACTTAATAGCTAAACTATTTCTTATGAGAACATAGTTATCTATATCCGTTTGATATATGTTATATACGAAAGTATATTACATTCTCCCCTCACAAGTGGTTCAGGGTCAGGAACCAAATAACTCCATCTTATTATTATTGATGTGCGGTATATATTTTCATTAACACCATAATGCACAAAGATGGATTTTCAAAGTTGAGGAAACAAGTTAGTTTTTCTAACATGAGGGGGAGACATGATAAACAGTATCATTTGTATATCTAGATCCTCGAATAGGATAATATGAACTTGAAGTTCATAAAAGGATAATTCATTTGCAATATATTGCAAAGAATGCCATACGCCTTTGTTGACCCAAAGAAAGTAACTATATTCTCACTGCAAATGCTCATATTAAGTCCTAGAAGGACAAAATCTATGGTACGCTTAAAGCGTATAGACAAATCGGTTTTAAATAAACTTCTTGATAAAGAAGATGAGCAAATGATCAAAGTGATCATAATAAATGAGGTAAGTGATCTAGAAGGTCACGTGACATAACACTTCATAAAATCTCATGAGAGATTCAGGTACCTGAATATATGAATGAAAAGGTCTATATGTTATGTCTTTATGAAAATTTATTGGAACTGATATAACATGTTTGTCGACGACATCTATTCATAGCGCTAAGTTTAGATGATGATCTTAAGTCTATCGAATATAGACACAAAAATATTGGCCAAATGGAAGAGATACAATTCAAGTAGAATTGATTCCATATGAAAGACATGTAGTTTTGGACATGTAGTTCAAATACTTGAAAGTATGAAGTCAATGGTATATGCAATAAGTTTTCGATATCTTATATGTCTATGCAAGACATAAAAAACTTGATATGCACTAAAGCCTCTTTAGATGGCTTATATGGCTTAACTTATATGACAATCCTTGAAGGACTTAATCGCGTAAAGCATATACAGTTCTTGATCTTGAAGTACCACTTCCTCAGTGCAATTTGTGCACAAATGTATCTTGCTATAACTATACGCATGATAATGTGATAGCGAGCATACCTTTATGGAGATATTGAAGAGCCATTCCACGATATTTGTAAAAACATTATATATCAATCACGAGTTATGATTTCAAGGTGCAAATATTCATTATAGTTAATATGGCTGATTTATTTATCAAATCTCTACCAACGATCTCTTGAAGATGGTGCACAAGATTGGAATGCGAAGGCTCAAGGATGTGAATTGATGCTCTCTTCAGGGGGAGTTAATGCGCGTTGCACTCTTTTTCCCTTACAAGGTTTTGTCCCACTGAGTTTTCCTTGCAAGGTTTTTAACGAGGCAACCAATAGACGCATTACTAAATATGAGTACTCTTTTTCCTTTTCTAGAATTTTTTTTTCATTGGATTTTATTTTAGTTAAGGTTTTAACGAGGCACATTATTTATTGAGTAGACATTCAAGGGGGAGTGTTAAGAATAGAATTCTAATTAGAGTGAATGTCTACCTTGTAGAGAGTTTTACTTTGAGGTTAAGTTATTTTTCCTTCTATAAATAGAGGGGTCTTACCCCATTGTAAACAACCCCCAAAATTCAATAAGAATTTTCTCTCTCTTTCTATGCAATATTGCTCTTGTTCTTTTATTGTTTATAACACTATTCTTTTTCTTTTAAAAGGACATAAGTTTTCTTTTATTTGCATATTATTATTTTCCATCTATGCTCACGGTATTATCATATATTTAACACGGACAAATAAAAAATATCTTCCTATTAGGGGTGTTCAAAACCGACCCGAAACCGAAAACCGAACCGAACTGAAGCTTAATGGCTTAATGGTAACGGCTTAACGGACGGAGAACTGATTGAATTTTTTTATTAACGGCTTAGCGGTTTGGGGGCGGATTATTCAATTTTCTTAACGGGTAATCCGTTAAGCCATCAAAAATATAAATATATATAATTTATTTTTACTTACATAATTATATATATGAAATATAAAAATAAAAAACCTTAAAATGAATAAGTATAAGTGTACAAAACTATAATACAAATAAATTAGAAAAACAAAACCCCCCACCGTCACTTTGTACTCTATAGTCTATACAGATAGCAAATAAAAGTTATTTGGTGTGCTGCGTCCTAGTTGGTGACCTCTTAAGAAGTTCATCAATATACTGATAAACAAATTGTCAAAGCTATGAGCTTGATATTTCAGTATAGTGTGCGGACAGAATACATTTGAGCCCTTAGGTATTAAACAGATAAACCGCCCATTAACCGCCCGATAAGAGCTAACCCGATACCAATCCGCCCGATATCTTATCGGGCGGCTAACGGATGAATACATTTAAAAACCGATAACCGTTAAGCCAAACCGTTAAAGTAAAAAGCCGCATAATCCGCCCAATGAACACCCCTACTTCCTATGCACTACTAATTAGCTTCAATTAGTTTCATCTAACATTTCGTCCGTTCTTCAATTCATCGTACATTTTTTATTTTCCAAAATTTTGTTAGCAGAAAGTTAGTTGACTTGCAATATTTTTAACAAAAATATTACTCTGCTACTATTTTCATTTGAAATAATTGTCATTTTGGTAAAAGAATCTCTCAGTAATAAATTAATTAAATTGAGTTATCTAGTATGCATTTACAAAATATTGTTTTTTATTATAATAAAAAACCTGCAAAATCACATTTGTGAAATAGAGTGAGGAGAACAAGAATTCAAATGTGCCCACTTATTAAACCTGCAAAATCGCATTTGCTCAATTGATAAAAACAACTCCATCCACGACCGTTAGGTCTTAGGTTCGAAATACCATAAAGGGGAAATGTAGAAGCACCATAAATCCCTAAAAGGTAAAAAAAACAAGGATGAGAATGAAAATTCAAATGGGACCCACTTATTAGAAAAGTTATACATGCACCACTCACGTTAGCCAAACCGTGACCTATGGGCTGTCAAACTGAGTTACACGTATTATGATGTAAGTGCAATTTGTTATAAAATAATATAAGAACAAGAACAATATTGCAGAGTAAGGTAGGGAAAGAAGAATTCTTATTGATATTTTGGGATAATTTACAATGGGGTAAGACCCCTCTATTTATAGGAAGATAAATGACTTAGCCTCAAAGTAAAACTCTTCTATAAGATAGACATTCACCCTAATTAGAGTTCTATTCTTAACACTCCCCCTTGAATGTCTACTCAATAAATAATGTGCCTCGTTAAAACCTTAACTGAAATAAAACCCAATGGGAAAAAAAATTCTAGAAAAGGGAAAAGAGTACACATATTTAGAAATGCGCCTATTGGTTGCCTCGTTAAAAACCTTGCAAGGAAAACCCAGTGGGACAAAAACCTTGTAAGGGAAAAAGAGTGCAACGCGCATTAACTCCCCCCGAAGAGAGCATCAATTCACATCCTTGAGTCTTCGCATCCCAATCTTTTGCACTAGCTTCAAGAGATCGTTAGTAGAGATTTGATAAATAAATCAGCCATATTAACTATAATGAATATTTGCACCTTGAAATCATAACTCGTGATAGATATATAATGTCTTCACAAATATCGTGGAATGGCTCTTCAATATTTCCATAGAGATATCCTCGCCATCACATTATCATAGTTATAGCAAGATATATTTGTGCATAAATTGCATTAAGGAAGTGGTACCTCAAGATCAAGAATTGTAGATTCTTCAAGCAACTTAAATCCTTCATGGGTTGTCATATAAGTCATATAACAGACTTTAGATGCATATCAAGTTTTCATGTCATGCTAAACAAATAAGATATCGAAAACTGATTACACATACCATTGACTTTATACTTTCAAGTATTCGAACTACATGTCCAAAATTACATGTCTTTCATATGGAATCAATTCTACTTGAATTGTATCTCTTCCATTTGGCCAATATTTTTGTTTGTATTCGACAAACATAAGATCCTCATTGATATTTAGCGCTATCATAGATGTCGTCGACGAACATTTTATATCGGTTCCAGTAAATTTTCATAAAGACATAACATGGAGATCTCTTCATTCATACATTCAGGTACCTGAATCTCTCATGAGATTTTATGAAGTGTTATGTCATGTGATCTTCTAGATCACTTGCCTCCTTATTATGATCACTTTGATCATTTGCTCGTCTTCTTCATTAAGAAGTTCTTTTGAAATCGATTTGTCTATACGCTTTAAGCGTATCAAAGACTTTGTCCTTCTAGGACTTAATATGAGCATTTGCAGTGAGAATATAGTTACTTTCTTTGGGTCAACAAATGCGTATGGCATGCTTTGCAATATGTTGCAATTGAATTATCCTTTTATGAACTTCAGGTTCATATTATGATATTCAAGGATCTATATATACAAATGATAATTCATCCCATGTAACCTTTTCTCAAGTGTTTATCATGTCTCCCCCTCATGTTAGGAAAACTAACTTGTTTCCTCAACTCTGGGAAATCATCTTTGTGCATTATCATGTTAATATACACAGCACATTAATAATAATAAGATGAAATTATTTGGTTCCTGACCCTGAACCACTTGTGAGGGGAGAATATAATATACTCTCGTGTATAGCGTATATAAAATTGATATAGATAACTTTGTTCTCATAAGCAATAATTTAGCTATTAAATGGAGGCACTCAATAAATTATTTTGCTAAACCAACTATGATGTAAACCAACTTATCAAGATGAACTATCTTGAATAGAAAATCTGGAAATTATGCTCGAAATTATATTACTGAGCAATTTACCTCGCAAGCACCGGCCAGGTTACAGGTTAATAATAATCGCACATGTAACCATATCATAGATGCATCATATGTGGTATACATGGCAGGTGAATGGGCCCATATTCACCTTTGATATTTCCAGAATTTATGGGATTCAACCCGAACTCTTAGTTGGTCAATTAATTAATGAGAACAAGTAATACAAGAGAATTCGTAAAGAACTTTCTAGTTCTTTAATATTTACCCATGTGAATTCTCTATTATTGCACATCATACTTAAATTGATATGGCTAACCCGAATGCCAACTGAATAAATTATCAATATTGATAAACTTCAAATTTACACCATGACATGTGAAATTATCAATAAACTTCAAGTTTATTATGATATGGATTTTTATACCAATAAATATCCACTTTATTGTGGCATTCTTTTGTTTGTATAGTACAAACTGGAGAATGAAGCGGGCAGCTTTTCATATACAAATTATCCCGCTACAAGTTGTAGTAATAGAAGATATCAAATCTTTCCTTTATTTATAGTCTCAATATAATCAACCACTTTCACATATACTTTGGAAACTGAATAAGTTTCTTTGAGACTTACTACAACACAATACCTTATTGGTAATCAATTGTGTTTCTCCAACATAGTAATAATTGGCTCTTCTAGAGCTCTCAATTAATTTTGTACTACCACAAATTCATCAACATCCATGTGGTGAATATCTCCTTTAAAGAGAAATTTATACCATTATGGTCATGGTCAAAATTATATGCAAGATATGTTTCTTGTATTATCGTTGTCCTTTAATAATCATATTTCCAAAATATTTTGGCGTACAATAGGTACGTGACCAATGATCATTCATGCCATAATAATGACATTATTTTCATATATCATCTCAAACCTCCTTCTAGAGGTGATGTGGTATATTCACTACCACTAGCACGTTCATATTCTTCCAAGAATGAATATGTATTCATAAATCATATGTTGTCACATTCACATCATGAATGGATCATAATCATCTGTATGTGCTATATAAAATCTCATGTCAAATATTACTTTCATAAAGTGAAAGATTATTTTGAGAATCTTTATTATTCTCATTATCACAATGATGACGATTATAATTTCATCTATTGCCATGTCGATATACATTGATACATTCACGGTAATAATTTTGTCTTCTTTCAGACTTATTACATAGTGCTATCATATTTATGCGGGGATATGTAATTTTGTTATCCTTTTCAAATCCGTAAATGCGTCTGGCATTTGATTTGCTATTCTTTGCAAATGAATAATCTTTTGCACCTCTTTTTCACAAATAGAGGTATGTGGATCAAGATGAGATAATGATGGATTTTTCCACAAAATTTCCCGTTTGGTTTCACCAACTTCTCCCCCTAATTTTGGGAAAAGTGTCTCATCGAATCGACAGTCTGTAAATCGTGCAGTGAACAAATCCCCTGTCAATGTTTCGAGGTAGCGAATAATGGAGGGCGATTCAAACCCAACATATATTCCTAACCTTCTTTGCGGAGCCATTTTGGTGCGGCACGGCGGTGCTACAGGCACATATACTGCGCATCCAAAAATTCTTAATTGGGATATATTAGGTTCATGACCCAAAACTAATTGCAACGGGGAATATTTGTGATAATTCGTCGGTCTGAGACGAACTAGCATTGCTGCATGCAAAATGGCGTGACCCCAAACCGAAGTGGGCAGCCTCGTTTTCATGAGTAATGGTCTTGCAATCAACTGCAGACGTTTAATTAAAGATTCTGCAAGACCATTTTGAGTGTGAACATGAGCTACAGGATGTTCCACTTTTATCCCAATTGATAATCAATAATCATTAAATGCTTGGGATGAAAACTCAGCAGCATTATCTAGTCTAATATACTTAATTGGATTATCAGGAAATTGTGCTCGTAATCGAATTATTTGTGCCATTAATTTTGCAAACGCAAGGTTGCGTGATGACAATAGGCACACATGAGACCATCTAGAGGATGCGTCTATTAAGACCATAATATCTAAAGGACCCACTAGGTGGGTGAATAGGTCCACAAATATCCCCTTGTATACGTTTCAAAAACGCAGGTGACCCAATTCCAACATTTGTTGGTGATGGTCTAATAATTAACTTGCCTTGATAACAAGAAGTGCAAGAAAATTCATTATTTAAAAGAATCTGTTATGAAATAGAAGATTCTTACACTTCTATTTAAGGTGAATGTCTTTAATGTATTTAATTAGAGAGATTTTAGAGTTCTATTAGTGGTAGCTAAATCTTCCTCTCCCATATAAATAGAGGTGCCCCCTACCATTGTAAATCATCCCTTGAGACCCCTCTCAACTCAATAAGAAGAACTCTCTCTACTCTTCTCTCTATTGCTATTGTTCTTGTTCTATTGTTCTTGTCTTTTGCTTTAGTTTATAACACGTTATCAGCACGAGTCTCTAACCAATTGAAATTTTTGATTGTCTTAACTTTTGTTTGTGTAGGGTTTTGCTTCAAAGAAAGAATGAAGAAAGAAGGAAAAGAAAAAGAAAAAACAAAGAAGGGACAAACGAAAAAAAAAAGGAAAAGAAACGGAAACAGAACAATGAGACAAAGGAGAAAAGAACGAAAAAGATTGAAAAGAGAAAGAAAGAAAGGAAAGGAAGAAAGGAAGAAAGGAAGAAAAAATTGAAAATATATTTGGTATACCTTAAAGGTAAGTAATTTACTTTTCCTTTTCAAATACTTGGAATTCTATAAATTTTATATACAAAGTTTGATTATAACTCTAATGGAGTTTGTGAGAAATTATAACCACACGAAGTGGTAAAATCTCTATGTCCTGCCATGATTAAATTCATGTATGATTGTGGACGTGACAAAGAATTCCGTCCAATTGAATTTGCTCCATTCCCTTTAGAGAATGTGGTAGCAGCTTGTGTAAAGCACATGATTTTGATCCATTCCCTGAAGTGAATGTGATAATTGTAATAGAGCCCGTAAGTATGAACACGCTCTTGATGTAATTGTGTCATATGAAAAGAAAGTTCGTTGCCCTCGAAATTTCGGGCAAGAACTATATGACATGGGTGTTGGATGCTGAAATCCACCTAGATGCTATGGGTCTCGGAGACACCCTCAAAGATAAAGAAAAAGCATCCACCCAAGATTGTGCGAAGGCCTTGATTTTCTTTCGCCACCACCTTGACGAAGGTTTGAAGATTGAATATCTCACCGTCAAGGATCCACTCGTTTTGTGGAACAGCTTAAAGGAGAGATATGACAACCTGAAGTTGGTCACTCTACCACAAGCACGATATGATTGGGCCCATCTGAGGCTACAGGACTTTAAGTCCGTTTCTGAATATAATTCTGCTATGTTCAGAATTACTTCTAAACTGAAGCTATGTGGAGATAACATCTCCGATTACGATATGCTTGAGAAAACGTTTACAACGTTTCATGCCTCCAATATGGTACTGCAGCAACAGTACCGAGAGAAAGGCTTTACGAAGTACTCTGAACTGATTTCTCTCTTACTAGTGGCTGAGCGAAATAATGAACTGCTCATGAGAAATCACGAAAATAGACCAACTGGGTCTACACCACTGCCTGAAGCAGATATGGTGCACTCTCATTATGCCAAACATAAAAGGGACCATGGTCATGGCCATAAACGGGGTCAAAGCCAAGGACGTGGACAAGGAAGAAATTCCAAAGAAGTCCGTCACCCCACAAAGAGAGATAACCACTGAAAGCAGAAACGGGATCCCGAAGATCCTAAGGCAAATAGTTCAGAAACTATATGTTATCGTTGCGGTGGAAACGGGCACTGGTCTAAGACTTGCCGAATACCAAGACACTTGGTTGACCTTTATCAAGCATCTCGAAAGAGAAAACGCACTGAAACAAATTTTGTCTCTGATGACAACTTTGACTTCACCCACCTGGATGTGGCAGACTTCTTTGAGCAACCCGAGGGAAAGATAGACCACCTAATCGGTGATGGAACCATGATGAAAGAAGATGGAGCTGTTTGATTCTACTTGTATTAGTCAATGAATAAATTAATAGTCATTAGCATTAGCTCGTATTAGTTAATTCATGATATGATGTTAGTATTAGCCCTTTAGAATGTTTCAATATGCTCAAATATTTTTATTGTACAGTAGAGGTAATCGACTAACCTAAAAACTAGTCGATCGTCTAATATTTAGCAATAAAACGAACTTTTTTCCGCCAGGCCAGATATTCGAATATCAGAGTCTGATATTCGAATATCTGGGCCAGATATTCGAATATCAGAATTCCTATATTCGAATATCTGGCAAGATATTAGAATATGTGCTTAAATATTCGAATATCTAATATTTTTCGCATTAAAGTATTATTTTTTCCGCAAGGCATTATATTCGAATATTAGAATACAATATTCGAATATCCTAAATAACTGCTTCCCAAAACGCTGTTTAAACGCGAAACAAAAGAATTGAAGTTGTTTATACTTATATTTATGTATTTCTTTTGTATGTCAAACTATGGGAAAGCAAATATGGATATCTCACAAAGCGAACTTGGATCAACATCCAATTGTAAAAGTATTTGCCTAGTTGATTCATGTACTACACATACAACACTCAAAGAAAAGAAGAGTAATTGTGTAAGGCAAACATTACTACAATCTATGGAAGTAGTAAATTGATTGAAGGCTCCGGAAGAGCAATTGTAACTCTGCCCAAAGGCATGACGTTAATCATAGAGAATGCAATGTTCTCCTCCAAGTCTAAGAAGGACTTGTTGAGTTTTAATGATATCAATCAAAGTGTTCTCCTCCAAGTCTAAAAGGAACTTGTTGAGTTTTAAAGATATCATTCAAAATGGATATCATATTGAGACAATAGATGAGAATAATCTTGAATTCTTCATGAAAACGAGGCTGCCCATTTCGGTTTGGGTTCACGCCATTTTGAATGCAACAATGCTAGTTTGTCGGCTGCCCGCTTCGACTTGGGTTCATGCCATTTTGCATGCAACAATACTAGTTTGTCGGCTGCCCACTTCGGTTTGGGGTCACGCCATTTTGCATGAAGCAATGCTAGTTCGTCGGCTGCCCACTTCGGTTTGGGGTCACGCCATGTTGCATGCAGCAATGCTAGTTCGTCTCTGACTGACGAATTGACACAAATATTCCCCATTGCAATTGGTTTTGGGTCATGAACCCAATATATCCCATTTAAGAAGCTTTGGATGCGCAGTATATGTGCCTGTAGCACCGCCATCCCGCACCAAAATGGGTTTGCAAAGGAGGTAAGGAATATATGTTGAGTTTGACGCGTCCTCCATTATTCGCTACCTCGAAACATTGACAGGAGATTTGTTCACTGCACTATTTGCAGACTGTCAATTTGATGAGACACTTTTCCCAAAATTAGGGGGAGAAGTCGGTGAAACCAAATGGGAAATTTTGTGGAAAAATGTATCATTATCTCATCTTGATCCACATACCTCTATTTGAAAGAAAGAGGTACAAAAGACTATCCATTTGCAAAGAATAGCAAATCAAATGCCTGACGCATTTACGGACTTGAAGAGGATAACGAAATCCCACATTCACGCGGAAAATGTTCCGATCCGTATTGAAGTCCCTATTGGACAAATATCTGGTGTCATATCCAATGAGTCAAATGCACGCCAGAAGCGTGGCAGACCATTAGGTTCCAAAGATCGAAATCCTAGAAAGAGGAAAAAGAACGATCTAAATGACACTATGAAAGAATCACATGAGGACGCTCATGATTTGATTAATTCCGAGATTCACGAAGAATCTATTGAGCCTGAGACTCTTGAAAATACGGAATGCAAGAATGTGAGGATCTCGAACCTCAGTCTGTGGTAGTACAAAATTAATTGAGAGCTCTCGAAGAGCCAATTATTACTATGTTGGAGAAACACAATTGAGTATTGTGCTGTAGTAAGTCTCAAAGAAACTTATTCAGTTTCCAAAGTACACGCGAAAGCGATTGATTATATTGAGACTATAATAAAGGAAGGCTTTGATTCTCCTATTACTACAACTTGTAGCGGGGTAATTTGTATATGAAAAGCTACCCGCTTTGTTCTCCAGTTTGTACTACACAAACGAAAGAATGCCACAATAAAGTGGATATCTATTGGTATAAAACCCATGTCATAACAAACCCGAAGTTTATTGATAAGTGCACATGTCATGGTGTAAATTTGAAGTTTACCAATATTGATAATTTATTCAGTTGGCATTCATGTTAGCCATCTCCTTTTAAGTATGATGTGCAAATTCACATAGGTGAATATCAAAGAACTAGAAAGTTCTTTACGAATTCTCTTGTATCACTTGTTCTCATTAATGAACTGACCAACTAAAGATTTCAGGTTGAAGCCCCTTGATTCTGGAAATATCAAAGGTGAATATGGGCCCATTCACCTGCCATGTATACCACATATGATGCATCTATGATATGGTTACATGCGCCATTGTTATTAACCCGCAGTCTGGCAGTGCTTGCGAGGTAAATCGCTCAGTAATCTAACTTCGAGCATAGTTTCCAGATTCTCTACTCAAGACAGTTCATCTTGATAAGTTGGTTTATATTAAAGTTGGTTTAGCAAGATAATTATTGAGTGCTTCCACTTAATAGCTAAACTGTTCCTTATGAGAACGAAGTTGTATATATCAGTTTGATATAAGTTGTATACAAGAGTATATTCTCCCCTCAAAAGTGGTTCAGGGTCAGGAACCAAATAATTTCATCTTATATTAAGGTGCTGTGTATATTGACATAATGCACAAAGATGATTTCCCAAAGATGAGGAAACATGTTAGCTTTATTAACATGAGGGGGAGACATGATAAACACTTGAGAAAATGTTACATGGGATGAATTCTCATTTGTATATGTATATCCCCGAATATCATGATATGAACCTGAAGTTCATAAAAGGGATAATTCAAATTGCAACATATTGCAAAGCATGCTATACGCATTTGCTGACTCAAAGAAAGTAACTAAATGGAAGAGATTCAATTCAAGAAGAATTGATTCCATATGAAAGACATGTAGCTTTGAACCTATAGTTCATATGCTTGAAAGTATAAAGTCAAAGCTAAAGTCTATTATGCGACTTATATGACTTAACTTGAAAGATTTAAGTTGCTTGAAGCATATGCAATTCTTGGTCCTGAAGTACCGCATCCTAAGTACAATTTGTGTACATATGAATCTTGCCATAACTATGAGCATGATGGATTTGAGAATGCATCTATGGAGATATTGAAGAGCTATTCCACGACATTATATGAAGATGTTTATATCCATCAAGAATGATGATTTCAAGGTGCGGAATATTTATTCAAGTCAATATGGTTGATTTATTCATCAAATGTCTACCAAAGATCGTTTTGAAGATGATGCACAAGATTGGAATGCAAATGCTCAAGGATATAAATCGATGTACTCATTAGGGGGAGTCAATGCGCGTCGCACTCTTTTTCCCTTACAAGGTTTTGTCCCACTGGGTTTTCCTTGCAAGGTTTTTAACGAGGCAACCAATAGGCGCATATTCAAACATGTGTACTCTTTTTCCTTACTTTAATTTTTCCCATTGGGTTTTGGTTTTAAGGTTTTATGAGGCACATCATTGAATAGACATTCAAGGGGGAGTGTTATGAAATAGAAGATTCTTACACTTCTATTTAAGGTGAATGTCTTTAATGTATTTAATTAGAGAGATTTTAGAGTTCTATTAGTGGTAGCTAAATCTTCCTCTCCCCTATAAATAGAGGTGCCCCCTACCATTGTAAATCATCCCTTGAGACCCCTCTCAACTCAATAAGAAGAACTCTCTCTACTCTTCTCTCTATTGCTATTGTTCTTGTTCTATTGTTCTTGTCTTTTGCTTTAGTTTATAACAGAATCTTTAAATTCTTTAATGGATGCCCATTTGAGTTTTCTATAATCCATCTCATCATAATTGATCCAGGATGTCCCATTCGATCATGCCAAAGTACGAAAATATTAGAATCAGTAACTTTTTGATTTACTGTGGAATAAAATGTATAGACTAAATAAAGTACATATAAATTTCGTTGAACAGTAAAGAATTATGCACTGTTCAACACTAACTATATAAAAGGATAGGAGTAACCATGTCAAATTTGATCATCTTAGATATAGAAAGGAGCAGTATCGAATCACATCTCATTTTTTTCCATTACGTATTTTGGTAGAAGAACATAAAAAGCTTTGGTAAAGAAGAAATTCTCCAAAGAAAGTCCGATTCTCAAAACAGATACCTCCATATTCGTTTAGACAAGTGGGAGAAACTGATAAATCCAATTCAATAATGAAAATATCAAAGGCAATTTTGGTGAGCGGGATCATTCCAGCTTATTTTTAGGTTTGATGAAGTCATGTCATGAATTTCCACAAGGAGAACCATAATATGAAGACAAATAAAAAAAAACTGCAGTGAAGTAGCAAGATAGAAAGTAACTTCTGACAGGATACATGGTCCAAGAGTTATACATGATGAGTGAATCTTCTATCAGGGCTACCAAATAGACGTGCTAATCCAAAGTCAGCAAGTTTAAGCTGCCCATTAGGTCCAATCAATAAATTGTTTGGTTTCATATCTCTATGCAAGACATATTTCTTGCGACAAAAATCAAGTCCTTTCAATGTCATCTGTTATATCTGCAGGTGAGAGGAAAATATTCCTATCACGAATCACAGCCTCAAGATCTGTTTCCATGAACTCAAACACAAGATGCAAGTTCCCTTTGTGAGGGAAGGCATCAATCAATTCAATGACGTGAGGATCCTTAAGCTCTTTCAATAATTTTATTTCCCCAAGGGCAGTGAAATTTCACCCCTTCTTTCTGTTTCCCAAGACGAATTTTCTTGATAGCAACAGTCTGGCCACTCTTAATTTTCTCAAAGAGATTGTTGAGATAGTAGAGCTTCGTGCTGATAACGTGTTATAAAATAATACAAGAACAAGAACAATATTGCAGAGCAAGGTAGGGAGAGAAGAATTCTTATTGATATTTTGGGATAATTTACAATGGGGTAAGACCCCTTTATTTATAGGAAGATAAATGACTTATCCTCAAAGTAAAACTCTTCTATAAGATAGACATTCATCTTAATTAGAGTTCTATTCTTAACACAATTATAATTTTATCCTGGGGCCAGGCAGACATGTTGACCATGAGCTGCCTGCTTATCCCCACTTATAGTATAGTAATGATGCGACACAAATTTAAATTAAACGTAATTCAAGGCAATAACCAACACCGAATAGATAACCAGAAAGAGAGTAGATTTGTAGGCTCCTCTACAACTATTTAACTTTTTGTTTTTGTTTCCCATCCGGTATATAGTACTTATATTGAGGCCCGATTAAATTTAGATTCGCACCAGAAAATCTCATATTAGAAGGGTAAATCGTTCCCTAATAAAGGTGACTTCATATCCAGGACTCAAACCCTAAAATATTTAACTCATCGCCTTAAAGCACTCTACAGTATGAAGAGAACACTCACCATGCTCCATCTCCACATTTTACTATTAGTATAAGTACTTTATTCAAAGAACAATCATATGTTAAAACATTCTAGAAAATGGTTTCTAAGGTAGAACATGTTTTACATGATATAATTGCATTTCATATCATACGAGAAGTATATGTCTAAATCTGTGTATTTGTCATACTTTAAGTGAAAAAGTTTAGAAGTATATTTTGTGACCAAAAAAGTAAATTGCCACAAAAGCAATTTATTTCAATGTTGTTTCAAGTGATAAAATGTGTCAACAACCAAATTGACTGCATCCTACTAGTTAAACTATCAGATAGTTGCCATACGGTAACATGCTCCTCATCAATAGTCAAGGTCTCTTTCATTTTCGTGCTTATCTTAATTATTTGTTTAGTTTATGCATGGCGAAAGTGGGCCAATATGATCTTAGTTCCTGAATATTCAGACAATAAAAAGAAAAACGGAAAAAATAAGATTGAGCTATTTGGGGATTTCTTGCTTCTTCTGCTCCAGTTAAAAGTACTGTCACCTATTTGTTACACTAGTGCGAGAAAGATACAACTCTTGTTATTCAAAGTTTAGATGGACAGAATTACTCCGTACTGGTAAAATGTATAATGGATAATTGGTTATCATCCTCTTTTTCCTTTGTAACAAGATGGCTATTATACTTTCGTAGTGTACGTTAAATTCTAATATGTAAGTAAGCAACCCCTACTTCCAACCGAGAGGTTGTGAGTTCGAGTCTCCCCAAAAACGAGATGGGAAGTTCCTAGAGGGAAAGATGCCGGAGGTCTATTTGGAAACATCTCTACCCTAGGGTAGGGATAAGGTCTGCGTACATACTACCCTCCCTAGACCCCACTCGAATTATACTAGGTTGTTGTTGTTGTTAGGTCATATATAGAACTGAGTTGCATCAATCCTACTTGCAATAGTTGAAGATTTGGACATGTTATTTTGATATACCTTTGAATATAATTTGCCCCTTGAAACCACGCATACAAACAGCCGAGTGTTTTAAAAGCTTCTGGGACAATCAAAATATGTAGGAGGATTAAAAACCAAATGACACAACCACACTTCTACCTCCAATTTGAGAAACAATGTTCTCAATTGTACCCAAATTGTTATGATACAACGCCTACACACAACGCCAGCAAATAATACCACACAATTACATTGTCCTAAAAAACAATCCAATAACAGCTAAATCATAGAACTAGAATCGGGATACTAAAAGGCACATAAAGGCACAAGATGACGGAAGTTTGCAAGCGCATGCTGCCTTGCAGATTGTTGCAGGGAAACTAAATCTGTGTGTGTGTGTGGGGGGGGGGGGGGGGATACGCCTAAGTACCATACTAGTTTAAACACTGTAAAAGGAAGACCGCGTCATAAGTATCATAAGTTGACACTTCTCCCTGATAAATCTGATCCTCAAATCACACCAAGAGTTCCCTCGCTTCGGCTTCTGCGCATAGATAGGTCAGGTCTGAAGCTAAGAAGCTTGCTGCTGAAGTCATACACATGTTGCCGTGAGCTAGTTTTAGTTCCACTCGGGGGCAGACGGGTGGGTCTAATCTTGGATGGTTTTGTCGTGGTTATTGGTTGACTTTTACGACCATGGGTCAATGAAGATGATGCTTTGTGCGTGGAACCACTATGGCTTGCCTTCCGCATAGCCTTAAGGTCCGGTTTGAGACCTCGATCTATCTGATGAGCACCAATGGCTAATCTAGCAGATTTGTCTGTTGTGTCCTTCACCTTGACGGGTTTCCTGTTGAAGTAAATGAGATTTGGAAGAAGACCTTGTAGACATTTTCGCAGTTGTTCATCACCAACATTCTTCTGGGCAGGGTTCCCTTCCAGGCTGATCGCTTGTAAACCATAATTAGCTGCAAGTTGGCCCAGACATTTGGCTGTAGATATTTTGTTGAATCTCAAATCCAGGACGTTCAATTTTAGGAGGCGGTGAAGACCCTCAACCTCGCTGATTTTATTCCCCGCTAGGTACAGCTCTTTCAAGGAAGAACAGGAAGCAAGGCCTACAAGCCACATTGTCCATATTAGGAGTATTTAGCTCAATTACAATCTGCTTAGCTTTTAAGTATGAAGAACATAAAGGGAAAAATTATTGATAAACGAAAGAAAGATAACTTAAAGCTCAACATATATGGTCCCTCAGCACCGACTTGAATGGATCTATTTGACTCAGCACACTTGATAAGAAGCGAGTTGAACAAGAAATTATTCTTTGTACTTAGGTGATAATGTACCACAGAAAAGAGTCGAAAAATTAGAGAATCTTTACCTACTTGAAAGAAAATGAACTGTTCAATCTGAACTGGGTGATAATGAGAGTTTTATCATTAGAAAAAAGGGCTAATGACAGTCACATGACTTTCTTTTTGATCGTATTGAAATAAAAATGCAAGAAGGAAACAACATAGAGAAGTAAACAGCAAAGTCGAATCTGGCTTGTTCTACTGTATAATATGTAATGTTCTGTTCACTAGCAAAGTGGTCAGTAGTTTTGATTGACCTGAAAAGGGACGATTTGCTCTAATTTGAGATGGAAGCAGTACCTAACTAGTCAGTAAGTTATTACTTTAGCTTTATTAAGTTGAATTGCCAAATTTGATTACCTAGACAATAAAGAAGATTTTAGTAAATTGATCAAAGCAGCAACTCTATGTTCTTTCTGGTGTAAATCCTTAAAGAAAAGGATAATTACTATTTTATTTTATTAGGCTATTATCTTTTAGAGTAGATCTTCTCCTGATCACTATCTAGATTCGGTTACATCTTTATATTATCTTTTGTTGATTTTTACATTTATCATTTATTTGTTTATTATCTTTATCTCTTAGTTAGGGGTAACGTTTACATTGTTTTTAGACTCTAACTGGGGCAAGGCTCCCAACCCTCCTTTTAATTGGTAGACACTTCAATTGATGAATAGCATTTTATGAGTTGATCCCGCTTACTCCTCTTTTCTCTGTTCTTCTCCCAATTCTCCCTCCCTGCTAGTGGTGCTAACTGCTACATCACTTTCTTTCAGAGAAAGGTATATTAATAGCAAAAGACTTAAAAGAAAAATATATGTAAGGAGTAATGACTTGTGAAAATCCAGCAAACAAAGATAATTTAGCAAAGAACAAGCTAACTCATGCTATAACTGTGGTTAAACTTGTAACGCATTTTTCAATTTATTTAACATTAGTTGCTAATGCGCCATATCTTGGATATTATGCAAACTAGACATGTCAAGTTCATACGCGATATAGGTTATTCATCATGATATTAGCAATTGTATTCTTTTTTTATTGATAACATTAGCAATTATTCCTTGAAGTTCCTCACACTGCAAAGTATCCTTTCAAGTGGCATTTTTCTACAAAAGTTGCACGTTCATTCACATGTTTGCTCACACTGCAAAGCATCCTTTCAAGTGGCATTTTTCTACAAAAGTTGCACGTTCATTCACATAGGTGTATAAAAGAGCTTTGTCTATCAACTTAATCACCAAGTTATTAGGACTTTAAGAGAGAACTCATGTCTACATCAAAGAAAGTCTACCACCGATTTCATAGTGCATCTTGAAAAAATCATACCATGTCCAATCCTTAGTAGTCGATTGTAGCTCAGGTCAAGAACACGAAGTCGTGTAAGTTCACGCAATCCTTCAATAACTGAGATACTGTTCCTGGACAGATTCAAAACATGAAGCCCTCGAGGGAGAGCACCAGCAGTTATCCTCACTGTGGAAAAAAGTATAAGCAAGATAACAAACTGTCAGAGCTCTAACTATACAAAGACTTGGAGGGGAGGAACAAGGTGAACTCAAATCCAGAGGAATAGAAAGTATGAGCTACTACAAACCTATGGAATTCCCAGATAAGTTAAGTGCTCTTAAGCTCACAAAAACACTGAGAAATGGAATCACAACCAACCCATGATTTATCAGCTGAGCTGACGTGGCACTAGCATTCAATGAAGAGATATATTTCTTAACACTTTCTGCACCACGGTTGACCTTACCGTCCAACTTCGCAACAGGAGAAGCATCCAAGGCAGCTTTACCTTTTTGCACTTCGGGACCGTTGTCAGGAACAGAAAAGTCATCTGTTTCATCATATGTGCCACAATGCTGAAGGTCTGTGACCCACTCCTCAATCCGTTTAGTCTTAAAATCCTTGCCTGTCAACTCATTCCACCGGCAAAATGTAGATTCTGCATTAACATGCTTCTTCATGTTAACCTCATCCATCCCAGGTAGTGTCCAGTCTTTGGCTGAGCCAACATAGTTATATGTATCGAAATTGTCATCAAGTGGGGTTTCATCATTAACTTTTTCATTATTCTGTAAACTTTCATTTTCTTTGTGTTTCATCACCTTATTTGTTACATTTTCTTTCCGTCTTGCATCTAAAATATTTAACTCCTCAGCAGATCTGGAACGACTGAAGTTGTAGTTATATCGTCGACCGGGGGAACGAATGTTAGGCAATGAGCTTGATTTTACAATACTACGAGGAGTACGTGGTGAATGGTCACCAGACTCATTTGCATTAGACAACTGAACCTCATAGTTCTCTTGTCCGCCTTTTTCTGAGTCTTTTGCATCTCCAACTGAAGATATTGACTCACGGTTAGCCAAATCAGAGTTCACTTGAACAGAATCAGAAGGTCCAGCTTCGTGAAATAAATCAAGCAAGCTGATATTAAGTTCCTTCCCACCATCTGCACTTGCTGATCCACAGCCATCATCTGATTCATCACAAGAATATCTACCACTCTCATGCTCTGAGTCATTACCACTGACAACTCTTCCTTCCAAATTCAAGCAACAACCCAAAGATAAACTCTTCCTCATCTGCGCATTGTTATGTCTTTCACATTCAGTATTAGATTTGCTCTTGAATTCCTCAGATTTATTATCACGCTCTAAAGGAGAAGAATCGGAAGCATGATCGGCATAGTTCTCGAGAGCATCTCTCTCCGCTGCACATAATGCACTAGCTGTCGACAAGTAAGCAAAACCCTTCATGGCATGATTCTGAGAACAATCTTCAAGTGTTTTATGCATTGCTTCGGCAGAAAATTGAGTTGTTTTCTAATTAGAGAGGAACATATAATCAGCAATAGTTTTAAATTATGCAATAAAGTAGAAGTAATTATGTTCATAACATCCAAAAATATTTATTTTCTAACCTTTTGTTTGTGGGAATGGACGTGAGCTGGAAAGCATGAAAACCTAAACATCTTTATAAAAGAAAAAGATCGTTCACATGAGATCTAATAACTTTCGAGATATTGAAGAGCTCTAATAATCTAATATTTACTAAGTCAAAAATCAGTAGAATTTCAGCAAATAAGATCACATGATTGCAAGACTTAGGACAGGCCAATCTTAGCCATAATCAAGTGTGAGCCCTGCTGAGACACGGCACAGTCTCCAGATATGAGATGATCTTGATCTCCTCAAAACACACAGTAATATCAATCCCTCGTCCTTGCCCCACACCTGCTTAGAGGTGCGAGAAAAGCAGGAAGTTGTTACAGCGGCCAGACTGGAAGAAGACGTCAAAATCTAGAAGGACCCAATGATTGCTACTCCTCAAAGATACCGACCTGTAACATAAGAAAAAGAAGCTGAAACTGAGATGAACAAAAATTGAAACCAATAGATGAGCAAGATATCATGTCAAGTAGTTTGAAATCAATATGGTATAATGAAACTCGAAATTTGGTTCTATATATACTTGCCCTTTAGTTCTCTAAAAATCCGTGTATCAGACGACAAGTTATATACCCTCAATCATTTTGATTCTAATCCAAAAAAAAAAGAGTAGGAGTTTAAGCCACATATAAATCTTACCAGACCAGATCCATAGAACATTCAATATGGTTCACTAAGGCAGCCAATATCATGCCAGTATAATTCAAGATTGGAAGCAATACAAAGTTCAGCAAAATGGGAATGTCACATAAATAACCAAACAACAGAGATTCTGCATGTATTTTCTTCCTTAACATATAAATAACAGTACAAAATATGATCACATTTACTGGACCACGGAATCAAACGACAACAAACTTCATATATATTCTTCTAACATCTGCAGTTCAAGTAAAAGCAAAAGTCTGAATTGTATACCACATTTTCCATATTAACAGTAGAGGGCGGACTCATTATCCACCGAGTTTTCAAACAGCACCAACCCCAGGAAACATATCAATACAACCTCAGTATCAACATCAACAACTACGATAAGCCTAAATTCCGAACTACTAGCGGTCAGTTCTATGAATCCTAAAAATACAGTCAAAAGCATAAACAAGCAAATCCCAATTCATAACTTTCATAAAATCAAACTTTCACATAAAAACATATCAATGATAAAATGATCAACAGTAATAATAAGCAGAATTAGAAGATCTAACCTTCTACTAGCCAGCTTTAGTTTTACGTAGGTGAGCTGAAAATTCACAAAATGGATTTTTTTTTGTGGCTTTCCATTGAAGAGAACGAGTAAGAAGAGAAAAGAATGGCAACAACCAACAACCCTACAAGTAGATGTGAAAGAGGCGTTTGGCTCAAATTTATAGTTTCATTGAATGGCACCTGAATTATTGCAACTATTTTATTTTTATTTTAAATTATTTTCATTGATTAACAAATAAGCTTTGGATATATTCTGTTCTACATATTCATCAGTAAGAAGAAAAAAAGAATATTTCTAAATATTTTTTGTTTAACGGAGATTAGAAGGAGAAGTTGCTGACCACTAAAATTAGAATTTTGCGATCGGATTTTTTGACCACTTAAAAAGGGGAAGAGTATTCTCTAGAGGGACCACTAATTGTGCAGGCCGTGGTTTTATATAAATGTGACAGTTTAATTATAGCCGTTGATTTTGTTTTGGAATCAGTCGGCTTTTAAGTTGGTGATTTGTAGCTATATTTTACCTAATTAAAGAACGCTTTGAAGCTAATTTTTATCTATACTGGCTCAGTTTATTGTCTTTTTTTGGTTGTATTATTGTTTAATCACTAATGATTCCAGATTTTGATGATCTGAATTCTGATTTGATTATGTCGTATTAATTATTTCTTCTCCTTTGGCTTTGCTCTGTACACTGAACTTTAGTCGTTTATTTAGAAAAAGGAAAAATAAAATAAGTAGGATTACTCTTTTAATGATTTCAATATTTAAGAATTAAGAGGGTAATTACCTAATGGATTACTCTGACCAGGTGTAATAACACCGCTTTTGAAAAATAATTGTGCCTCAATCTAAGACGTAATTGCGATGGTCATATTAGTTTTTTTCTCAATCTTGTTATACTCATGCTTTGTAAGCAAAAACAGGGTTATAACTGGAATCGCCGCAAAAATGAACATATTACGGTGATATGATAAGACGTGTTATGAAATAATATAAGAACAAGAACAATAATACAAGAACAAGAACAATATAGAGAAAAGTAGAGAGAGGAGTATTCTTATTGATACTTTGGGATGATTTACAATGGGAGAGAACCCCTTTATTTATAGGGAGGTGGTGACTTAGCCACCAAGTAGTAAACCCTAGGATCTCTCTAAATATGGACATTCACCTTAAATAGAATATTTTATAACAATCCCCCTTGAATGTCTATTCAATAACGTGCCTCGTTAAAACCTTAACTAAAACAAAACCCAATGGGAAAAAATTATAGAAAAGGAAAAAGAGTACACATGTTTGAATATGCGCCTATTGGTTGCTTCGTTAAACCTTGCAAGGAAAACCCAGTGGGACAAAATCTTGTAAGGGAAAAAGAGTGCAACGCGCATTAACTCCCCCTGAAAAGAGCATCAATTCACATCCTTGAGCATTTGCATTCCAATCTTGTGTACCATCTTCAAAACGATCTTTTGTAGAGATTTGATAAATAAATCAGCCATATTGATTTGAATAAATATTCCGCACCTTGAAATTATCATTCTTGATAGATATGAACATCTTCATATAATGTCGTCGAATGACTCTTCAATATCTCCATAGAGGTATTCTCGATGCCATCATGCTTATAGTTATAGCAAGATACATATGTACACAAGTTGCACTTAGGATGTGGTACTTCAGGACCAAGAATTGTATATGCTTCAAGCAACTTCAATCATTGACTTTATACTTTCAAGTATTTGAATTACATGTCCAAAACTACATGTCTTTCATATGGAATCAATTCTGCTTGAATTGTATCTCTTCCATTTAGCCAATATTTTTGTTTGTATTCGACAAACATAAGATCCTCATCGATATTTAGCGCTATCATAGATGTCGTCGACGAACATTTTATATCGGTTCCAGTAAATTTTCATAAAGACATAACATGGAGATCTCTTTATTCATATATTCAGGTACCTGAATCTCTCATGAGATTTTATGAAGTGTTATGTCATGTGATCTTCTAGATCACTTGCCTCCCCATTATGATCACTTTGATGATTTGCTCATCTTCTTTATTAAGAAGTTATTTTGAAACCGATTTGTCTATAGGCTTTAAGCGTATCAAAGACTTTGTCATTCTGGCACTTAATATGAGCATTTGCAGTGAGAATATAGTTACTTTCTTTGGGTCAGCAAATGCGTATAGCATGCTTTGCAATATGTTGCAATTGAATTATCCTTTTATGAACTTCAGGTTCATATTATGATATTCGAGGATCTATATATACAAATGATAATTCATCCCATGTAACCTTTTCTCAAGTGTTTATCATGTCTCCCCCTCATGTTAGAAAAGCTAACTTGTTTCCTCAACTTTGAGAGTCCATCTTTGTGCATTATGGTATTAATGAAAATATACACCGCACATCAATAATAATAAGATGAAATTATTTGGTTCCTGACCCTGAACCACTTGTGAGGGGAGAATATAATATACTCTCGTATACAACGTATATCAAACTGATATATATAACTTTGTTCTCATAAGAAACATTTTAGCTATTAAGTGGAGGCACTCAATAATTATCTTGCTAAACCAACTATGATATCAACCAACTTATCAAGATGAACTATCTTGAATAGAAAATCTGGAAATTATGCTCGAAGTTATATTACTGAGCAATTTACCTCGAAAGCACCGGCCAGGCTGCGGGTTAATAACAATCGCACATGTAACCATATCATAGATGCATCATACGTGGTATACATGGCAGGTGAATGGGCCCATATTCACCTTTGATATTTCCAGAATTTATGGGATTCAACCCGAACTCTTTAGTTGGTCAATTAATTAATGAGAACAAGTAATACAAGAGAATTCGTAAAGAACTTTCTAGTTCTTTAATATTTACCCATGTGAATTCTCTATTACTGCACATCATACTTAAAATGATATGGCTAACCCGAATGCCAACTGAATAAATTATCAATATTGATAAACTTCAAATTTACACCATGACATGTGCAATTATCAATAAACTTCAAGTTTATTATGATATGGGTTTTTATATCAATAAACGTCCACTTTATTGTGGTATTCTTGTGTAGTACAAACTGGAGAATAAAGCGGGTAGTTTTTCACATACAGATCATCCCGCTACAAGTTGTAGTAATAAAAGATATCAAATCTTTCCTTTATTTATAGTCTCAATATAATCAATCGCTTTCGCATATACTTTGGAAACTGAATAAGTTTCTTTGAGACTTACTACAACACAATACCTTATTGGTAATCAATTGTGTTTCTCCAACATAGTAATAATTGGCTCTTCTAGAGCTCTCAATTAATTTTGTACTACCACAAATTCATCAACATCCATGTGGTGAATATCTCTTTTAAAGAGAAAGTTATACCATTATGGTCATGTCAAAATTATATGCAAGATATGTTTCTTGCATTATTATTGTCTTTTGATAATCACATTGACAAATTATTTTGGCGTACAATAGGCACGTGACCAATGACTATTCATGCCATAACAATGACATTATTTTCATATATCATCTCAAACCTCCTTCTAGGGGTGAGTGTGGTATATTCAATACCAATTTCATGTTCATATTCTTCCAATAATGAATATGTATTCGTGAATCAGATGTTGTCACATTCACTACGGGGATATGTGATTTTCTTATCCTTTTCAAGTCTGTAAATGAGTCTGGCATTCGATTTGCTATTCTTTGCAAATGGATAATATTTTGCACCTCCTTTTCACAAATAGAGGTATGTAGATCAAGATGAGATAATGATGCATTTTTCCACAAAATTTCCCGTTTGGTTTCACCAACTTCTCCCCCTAATTTTGGGAAAAGTGTCTCATCGAATTGACAGTCTGCAAATCGTGCAGTGAACAAATCCCCTGTCAATGTTTCGAGGTAGCGAATAATGGAGGGCGATTCAAACTCAACATATATTCCTAACCTTCTTTGCAGACCCATTTTGGTGCAATATGGCGGTGCTACAGGCACATATACTGCACATCCAAATATTCTTAGTGGGATATATTAGGTTCATGACCCAAAACTCATTGCAACGGGGAATATTTGTGATAATTCGTCGTTCTGAGACGAACTAGCATTGCTGCATGCAAAATGGCGTGACCCCAAACCGAAGTGGGCAGCCTCGTTTTCATGACTAAATGAGGAATTTAATATTATTCTCATCTATTGTCTCAATATGATATCCATTTTGAATAATATCTTTAAAACTCAACAAGTTCCTTTTAGACTTGGAGGAGAACATTGCATTCTCTAAAATGTTGTTCCTTTAGGCAGAGTTATAGTTGCTCTTCCGGAGCCTTTAATTAATTTACTACTACCAGAAATTGTAGTAACATCTGCCTTACACATACTTAAATGAGAGTAATATTTCTTCTCTTTGAATATCGTATGTGTAGTACATGAATCAATTAATCAAAAGAGATATACGAACATGAGAATAAACAAATTTAATCCGTTGCTTCATAATTAAACAATATTTTCAAAATCTGCTGAGGTTAGTCGATTAACTTAGTTAATAGTCGACTAACTTGGGAAGCAGTCATTAGGTTAGTCGACTAACTAAATCAGATAGTCGACTATCTTGCCTTGCGGAAAAGTCCAGTTTTAATGCGAAATATTAGTTAGTCGACTAACTAAGTTGATAGTCGACTAACTTAGTAAACAGTCATCAGGTTAGTCGACTATCTAAATCAGATAATCGACTAACTTAGCTTGCGGAAAAATCCAGTTTTAATGCGAAATGTTAGATAATCGACTAACTGTTAGGTTAGTCGATTAACTCTACTGGAAAATAAAAATATCTTTGAAATTTAAGCATATTGAAACATTCTAAAGAACTAATACTAACATTATATCATAAGCTAACTAATACGAGCTGATACTAATGACTATTAGTTTATTCACTAACTAATACAAATAAGTAAAATAAAATCAAACAATTCCATCTTCCTTCATCACAGATCCATCACCAATTAAGTGGTCTATTTTCCCCTCAGGGTGCTCAAAGAAGTCTGCCATATCCAAGTGGGTGATGTCAAAATTGTCGTCAGAGACAGAATTGGTTTCAGGGCATTTACCTTTTAGAGATGCTTGATAAAGCTCAACCAAATGTCTTGGTACACGGCAAATTTTCGCCCAGTGCCCTTTTCCACCGCAACGATAATATATAGTTTATGAACTATTTGCTTTTGGATTCTCATCGCATCGTGCTTGTGGCAGAGTGACCAACTTCAGGTTGTCATATATCTCCTTTAAGCCATTCCACAAGATAGGTGGATCTTTGACTGTGATATATTCAATTTTCAAACCTTCATCAAGGTGATGGCGCAAGAAAATCAAGGCCTTAGCACAGTTTCAAACCTTCATCAAGGTGATGGCGCAAGAAAATCAAGGCCTTAGCACAGTTTCAAACCTTCATCAAGGTGATGGCGCAAGAAAATCAAGGCCTTAGCACAGTTTCAAACCTTCATCAAGGTGATGGCGCAAGAAAATCAAGGCCTTAGCATAGTTTTAAACCTTCATCAAGGTGATGGCGCAAGAAAATCAAGGCCTTAGCATAGTCTTGGGTGGATGCATTATTTCTGTCTTTAATGGCGTCTCCAAGACCCATTGCATCCAAATGGATTTCAGCATCCAACACCCATGTCATATAGTTCTTGCCCGAAATTTCAAGGGCAACAAACTTTCTTTTCATAATGTCAGACATAAAACAAAATTACATCAAGAGCGTGTCCATACTTACGGGCTTTATTACAATTATCACATTCACTTCAGGGAATGGATCATAATCATCTGTATGTGCTATATACAATCTCACGTCAAATATTACTTTCATAAAGTGAAAGATTATTTTGAGAATCTTTATTATTCTCATTATCACAATGATGATGATTATAATTCCGTCTATTGCCACGTCCACATCCATTGATACCTTCACGGTAATAATTTTGTCTTCTTTCAGACTTATCACATACTGCTATCACATTCTCTAAAGGGAATGAGAATGAAGCAAATTCAATGGGACGGATTTTCAATTCTTTGCCCACAATCATACATGAATTTAATCATGGCAAGACATAGAACTTTTACCACTTCACGTGGTCATAATTCCTTACAAACTCCATTAGAGTTATAATCAAACTTTGTTGTCTATGTTTGTATATGAAATCAAATCGTAGAATTTCAAGAATTTGGAAGGGAAAAGTAAATTACTTACCTTTAAGGTATACCAATAAATGTTGTGATATCAAATATACCTCTTGAGTTTCCATCCTGTTGCATTACTTTATGATGATACCATCTCTTCTATTTTTTCGTATAGAAATTCTCCAGTGAAATTACAACGGCTGAATCGGCGCCAGATGGACCCCAACAATGAAAACCCGCCTGAACTTGAACAGAAAATACAGCAGCTTGTCTTCTGGCTTCTTTCCTTATGTTCTTCTTTTCTTTCTTTTTCCTCCTCTCTTTTCCTTCTATTCTTCTTTTCCGTTTCCTTTTTTTTTCTTTTTTTTTCATTGTCTTTCCTCTGTATTTTTCCGTATAGAAATTCTGGAAGAAGGAAGAAATCAAATTCAATTGGTTAGAGACTCGTGCTGATAACGTGTTATGAAATAATATAAGAACAAGAACAATAATACAAGAACAAGAACAATATAGAGAAAAGTAGAGAGAGGAGTATTCTTATTGATACTTTGGGATGATTTACAATGGGAGAGAACCCCTTTATTTATAGGGAGGTGGTGACTTAGCCACCAAGTAGTAAACCCTAGAATCTCTCTAAATATGGACATTCACCTTAAATAGAATATTTTATAACAAGACGCCATTATTTAACATTTTATAAGAGTGGTTCTTTTTCAGTTTTAACATTTTAATTCTCTTCCCTCAACATATTTAGTATTTCCCGCACTTATTTTAGATCTCCCTTTGTGGTCATATCTCTTCCTCCAAAATCCAAATCCCTCGTTCCCTTAAGAATACGACCTCTTTCCCTACACGTCGTTGGTCTTCTCTCTTTCTTTATTCACCTTATGGTAATAGACTAATAATTTTGATTCGAAATTAGAAATGAAATGAATAAATGAGAATGAGGAAGCAAGCTTTATTATTCACCATGCTAAAAATTGAATTACAATGAATCTATCAAGCTAATTGGACTAATTACCCTATAGCTAATGAACAAGAATACCTGAAAGAAGAGATAAGAAGAAGAAGTTGGTTAGGATTTTAGAGAAAGAATATAGAGAAGAAAGGTGGTTAGGGCAGTTACAACAACAACCCAGTATAATCCCACTTAGTGGGGTTTGGGGAGAGTAGTATGTACGCAAACCTTACCCCTACCCTAGGGTAGAGAGGCGGTCTTGGGAGAGTAGTATGTACGCAGACCTTACCCCTACCCTAGGGTAGAGAGGCTGTTTCCAAATAGACTCTCGACATTCTTCCCTCCAAGAACTTCCCACCTTTCTCTTGGGGAGACTTGAACTCACAATCTCTCGGTTGGAAGTGGGGTTTGCTTACCATCAGAGCAACCCCTCTTGTTACTGGTTAGGGCAGTTACATTACAGAATAATACCGTGTAAGCTAAGCTTCCTCTCCCTTCTTGTGTGTATTTAATTGGTTGTATTGGGCCTTCTCATCAACTGACCCATTTGCATCAGATGGCCCATTTATTTATCTCCTCAACTAGCCCATTTATTAATCCCCTCAGCTGGCCCACTTATACATCACTTATACAATACCCCTTTCCAGATAAGAGTCACTTTTCTAATTGTAACCTAGGATATTACATCGCCTCCCTCTTTTAGAAAGACCTTGTCCTCAAGGTCGTGACTGAGCTGCAAAATCTGGAAACCGTTGTTTAATGTAGCTCCAATCTCCCCAAGATGCTTCTTTTTCACTCAAATTTAACCCATTGAACCAATACTTTCACCCCAACTCCATTATTAACCTTTATCATTTTCCTCTGAAGAATCACAACTGGTTGAATCAAGATCCTTCCTTCTCCATCGTAGAGGGGAGGTTGTTGAGCTGGAACAATGGAGGGGCCTATGCGACGCTTCAGCTGTGAGACATGGAACACTGGGTGTATTTGGGACCCACGTGGAAGCTGCAACCGGTAAGCTACAGATCCTATCTTCTTTTCTACCACATATGGACCATAATATTTAGCACACATCAATAGAAGATTGTCGATAGGGTTGTAGCTTTATGTAAACTTGATCTCCTTCTTCTAATACTCTTTCTGACCTCAGCCTATCAGAGTAGAATTTCATACGAGCTTGTGCTTGTGTCGAGTTGTCCTTTAGTGTGTGTAACATTTGCTGGCGTTGAACTACACTCACTCCTACTGGTGAGTGACCTGTGTTAGGTAAGGACCCCATAGGTAATTGTGGTGGAGGGTAACCATAAAGCGCTTGAAAAAAGTGATTTTCAGTGCGCTATGATAGTTCGTGCTATACTACCACTACGCCAAGTGAAGCCACTTAGTCCATAGCTTTAGGATTCTCAAACATCATTGCTCGTATATAAGTCTCCATGTACCTGTTCAATCTTTCAGTTTGCCCATCTGATTGTGGATGATAGGCTGTGCTCATGTTCAGCTTAGTGTCCATAGTCTTGAAAAGATGCTGCCAAAAATGGCTAGTGAATATAGTGTCCCTATCAGACACTATTGTCTTTGGTAGCCCATGCAATCTATGCACCTCCTTGAGAAATAAATCTGCAACCTTTGAAGCTGAAAATGGATGTTTAATAGCCAAGAAATGACCATATTTGGTAAACCTATCAATCACCACTAGTACTGCATTTTTTCCTCCAGAATTGGGTAGGGCTTCTACAAAGTCCATGGATATATCTTGCCATGCTGATCTGGAATTGGCAATGGCTGTAGTAATCCTGGTGAGTGAACATTTTCAGTTTTAACCCCTTGACACACATCACATTCCTCTACCCATTTGGATACCTCTTTCTTCATATTAGGCCAATGAAACAAGAGTTGTAATCTCTTATAAGTGCCCTGCTGCCTTGAATGTCATCCAATAGCAGAATGATGCATAGTTTGTAGAATTTTTTCTCTTAAATCAGTCCTTTTTCCCACATAAATCTTTTATTTGTACCTAAATACCCCTTGCTGTAATGTTAATCTCCTCTGCTGTTAGGATTGATAGTTAACTCTCTCAGTAGTTGCAATGCTGTAGGATCTTCATAACTATTCACAATGTCCTGTAACCAAGTGGCATGTAGGCTGGATATGGCCAATAGGGTAGATTCATCTTCTTGTCTCCTGGAAAGAGCATCTGCCACCTTATTTTCACTTCCTTTTTTATATGAACTTCATAGTCAAGGCCCATGAGCTTGGTTAATCCTTTTTGTTGTAAGGCAGTTGTTATCTTCTGTTCCAATAGGTATTTTAATCTTTGCTGATCAGTCTTAACCATAAAATGCCCCCTTGTAAGTAGTTTCTCCACCTATCTACACCTGAAAGGGCTGCCTTGTACTCCTTTTTATAAGTAGATAATCCCATGTGTTTGAGAGCTAATGCTTTGCTAAAAAAGGCTATAGGTCTGCCTCCTTGCATCAGTACAACACCCATTCCAGTAGCACATGCATCAGTTTTCACCACAAAAGACTTGGTGAAATCAGCCAAGCCAAGCACTGGTACTGTTGACATAGCTGTTTTTTGTTGCTGAAAGGCTGCTTCAGTTTCTTCATTCCCACTGAAAAACATTCTTCTTAAGCAGATTAGTTAATGGTATGCTTATCATTCTATAGGATTTAACAGATCTCCTATAGTACCTAGTCAACCCAAGGAATCCTCTCAAAGCCTTCACAGATTAGGTACATGTCAACTTACCATTGCTTCAATTTTAGTGGGGTCAGTAGAAACCACTTCTCCTGAAATAATGTGCCCAAAATATTCCACTCTATCCTGTCCAAAAGCACATTTAGACATCTTGGCATAGAGTTTTTCTTTCTGTAGGACCTCTATTACTTTTCTGAGATGTAATACATGAGCATCCATGAAAGAATTGTAAACTAATATATCATCAAAAAATACCAATACAAACTTCCTAATAAAGGGCTTAAACACCTGATTCATGAGACTTTGGAATGTGGCTGGGGCATTGGTCAAACCAAAGGGCGTAACCTTAAATTCATAGTGGCCCAAATGTGTTCTAAATGCAGTCTTGTAGATGTCCTCTTCCTTCATCCTTATTTGGTGATAACCAACCCTCAAATCAATTTTCGAGTAGATACAAGAACCATTAAGCTCATCCATAAGGTCATCTACTAAGGGAATTGGGAATTTGTCCTTAATGGTCATTTTATTTAATTCCCTAATAACCAATGCAAAACCTCCAGCTCCCATCCTTCTTTTTAACTGACAATACAGGGGAAGAGAATGGTGACTAGGTTGTATAATTCTATTGTTAAGCATTTCATTAACCTGCTTTTCTATTTCATTCTTCTGGAAATAATTGTACCTGTATGGTCTGATACTGATAGGTGCTGCTTCAGGTTTGAGTGGGATCTGATGGTCATGGGTCCTCCTTGGTGGCAGGCACTTTGGTTCAGCAAACACTCCTGGAAACTCAGCTATAAGGCTATGAAGTTTGTCAGGTATGCTACTTGGTGCTTTTGTCTTCAGTACAGTAATAGTAAACAAGTGTGCCCATAACACATGCCCTTTCTTCAACAATTGCTTAACTCCGGTTACTAACATACTCTGTATTTTGCCCTCTTCAGAGTATCCTTTCAATTCCACCCTTTTCCCTTTCACACTCACCTGTAGTTTGTATGTAATAAAATCAAATAGGATAGGATTGTGTTTATCATCCAGTCCACCCCCAGTACTACATCACAACTCCAATGTCCAGTACCCTCAATTTGTGCTCAAACTCAATGCCCTGGTTTTTCCACCTGAATTGAGGGCAAGAGTGGTGACTCATTAAATGTCTCCATTTGCCACAACTACCCTCATGGGTACAGCTTCCTGGATTACACATCCCAACTGTTTGGCAGTGCTACTAGCTATGAAGCTGTGAGTGCTACCACTGTTTGCTAGGATAATCAAGATCTGCTTCCCATATACTCCTTTCAGTTTAATATTAGAAGAAGTAATAGTACCTGATAATGCATTGAGACTAATTGTCTCATCTATGATAGCTTCTGAATCCTCCACATGAACTATCTCATCTTCCGTCTTACCCTCTACCTCTAATTGCTCCTGTTCTGTTGTCCTTGACAATGTATTGAGTTGCTTGTTCTTGCACACATGTCCAGGAAAGTACCTTTCCCCACACTTGTAGCATTCTTCCCTAGCTTTTCTTGCTTCACGGAGTTTACTCCCTGAAATTGAAGTTTGTGTATTACTCTCCTTCTGTGCATAGTTAAAGGACTTGTTCATGATAGTATTCACATAAGCATTTGGTTGTAGGTTCAGCCGTCCCGCATATCCTTTCTTCTTGTTCATTGATACAATTAGTTCTTCTTTGTGCCTAGCTTTTTCTACTGCATGACTAAATGAATAGGGATCAAGCATTTTAACAATATGCCTAATCTCTTCCTTTAGCCCTTCTATAAGAACCCTAGAAAAAACTCTTATGGTATGGTTGGATGTTTTATTAACACCCATGCCTTCAGATCTTCAAATCTCTCAAGGTATTCATTGACTGACCCATTTTGTTCTATTCTTTTAAATTTTCCCAGTAAATCCAGATTACTATTATCAGCATCATTAAACTCTTTACATATTTCTTCCACAAATTCACCCCACCTAACAGTACCCCTACTCAATTGGTAAGAAAAATACCAAACTTCTGCTCTTCCATTTAAATGTAATACAACAATATCCAATTTATGTTGTGGATGTACTATATGATTGTAATGAAAATACCTTTCACATTTTTGCAGCAAAGCTTTTGGATCTCCTTCCTCGAAGTAAGGGCAATCTATTTTGGAGTTGAAATTGTTCGAGTGGGATCAACCAACAGGAACTTCATGGTTCTCCATCATTCTTCCTCTAATGCAAGAACCTTCTACTGTATGAGCAGCTGTTGGAGCACTACCCAAGATTCCATTCTTGCTTGCGAAGAATTTATCCATCAAAAGATCAAATTTTTGACCCAATTCATCCATTTTAGAGTCATTCGACTCCAGTTTTATACTAGTTTCTGCCATGAAATTTTGTAACCGACTCTCAAATTTCTTAACACTTTCTTCAGTCACTTTAGATCTTAATTCTGGTGCTGTCATGGTGCCAGGATTTGCTTTGATACCAACTTGTAATAGACTGATAATTCTGATTCGAAATTAATGAAATGAAGAAATGAGAATGAAGAAGCAAGCTTTATTATTCGCTGTGCAGAAAATTGAATTACAATGAATCTATCAAGCTAACTGGACTAATTCCTCCATAGCTAATGTACAAGAATACCTTAAAGAAGATAGAAGAAGAAGAAGTTGGTTAGGATTTTAGAGAAAGAATATAGAGAGAAGAACGGTGGTTAGGGCAGTTACAGAATAATACCGTATAAGCTAAGCTTCCTCTCCCTTCTTGTGTGTGTTTAATTGGTTGTATTGGGCCTTCTCATCAACTGACCCATTTGCATCAGATGGCCCGGTTATTTATCTTCTCAACTGGCCCATTTATTAATCCCCTCAGCTGGCCCACTAATACATCACTCATACAATACCCCTTTCCAGATAAGAGTAACTTTCCTAATTGTAACATAGGATATTACAAATTTGTTTAGCTTTTGGTACGACTTCGGACTATGTTCTGATGATGAAATTCGTTTCACTCATTGGATTCAAATTGCTAAATTAGCTATCGTTACTAATTTAAGGCATGCATGTGTGTTTATTGGGTAAAGATTAGTTTAAATTATTGATTTCTCACCGTCAATTTTGATGATTTAGCCGTTGATTCACTGATTTTTGATGTCAATTTCACTGATTTACCCGTCGATTTCACTGATTTAAGACGTGCATTTTGAATGTGAATAAATTCACATCACTGAATTTAGCCGTCTATTTTCTTCGTTTTGCTGTTGAATTCGCTGATTTTAGCCGTCGATTCAACTGATTTAGCCATCAACTGTATTAGTTTAGTCGTTGATTTCATTGATTTTAGTCGTGGACTTGTTTAGCTACCGATTTTACTAGGTTAGTTGTTGATTTCTCTTTTCTGTTTGCTAGGGTACATGATGTTTCATAGTGCATTATTTTTACCCAGTTCATTTGATATTTTTTAGTTGTTCTTTAGTCTAATATTAACCTAAATATTACATATGGGCTTAATAAGTAGGCAAAGGATAAAAAACAGTTGTTGAAGCTATAAGACTAGGGCTGTGCTCGGATCGAATTTAGCATATTTCGGATTCGAATTTCGGATTTCGGATTCTAGAAATGCAATCCGAATTATATCAGATTGGATCGGATTTTAAAGTTTGAATCGGATCGGATCAGATTTCAGATCATATTATTATGCCTCAAAGTTAAACTAATATGTATATTTTCTTTGTAAAAGAGGCAATACATTAAGAAAATTCATGTTTATCCAATTATGAGAGTACTATGGTGCCAATATAGCTAAATCTAGCAATTGTAAAGTTAATAACTTGGAGGTTGATGGAAAGAAAGTACCAGCTATCCGAAATTAACGTGTAGTATTTATATATGCCCTAATAAAATTTGGATTTCGGACCGGATCGGATTAAAATATACCAATCCGAAATCCGATCCAATTTGAAATCTAAAATCCGAAATTAAATAGATTGATTCGAATTTCGGATATCCAGTCCAAATGAACAGTCCTAATTGGGATCAACTTACGACAGTAAACCATTAGATATAGCTATTATCGGTCTAGATTTGTTCTTTCTTTTTAGTAGCTTTCTCTTTTTAAAGGCAAATTAATCATTTCTTAGTGTTGAATAACCTCTTATCATTGAAAATGTGTCACGACGTTGGATTCTTACCTCTTTGTTGTATAATTATTTTATTCTAACATACAAAATAGCTAAGCTTACATATATTTTAACTTACCATAAATAAATTAAAGCTATTGACAATTTTAGGTAGTTCTTGCATGATATAAGTTTCTTTTTCCCTAAATAAGTTGCAATTGGTTCCTTTCTTTGCTTATTCTCGCTTTGATTTCCATTTTCTAATTCTTTAGAAGCTATGAACTATCTTTTTTCGTTTTAATTTTGTAATGTTATCTTATGTATTTATTTTTATTCATGTCAATTGATAAATCATGGATTAAAAAACCACTAAATACACCCGAATATACTGAGCTAATAATTTTTTTGGATTTTGCTTTTGAACATGATTTTATTGATGGACGCATAATTAAGTGTCTGTGTCCGTAATGTAGTTTAAAACAAGTGACAAAGAATGAATATAGTTGAAGAGCACCTGACTTATAGATCTTTTCCAAAGAATTATAAGTCTGGTACTTGCATGGTGAGAATCAAATGCAACTATACCACAAAATTTTCATAGCACTCATATCATAGAAGAAATTTTGCAACCCCAAGATTTAATGAAAACCATTATGAATGATGCATTTGGGTTTGCTAGGAACAATATCAATGAGTATGGTGTTTCTCGTGAGCCTGTGAAAGTATGAATAGAGAAGAAACATTTACTGAAGGGCACATTGATGGGCATGATGAAGAATATGCAAAGTTCCGTGAGCTGGTGAAAGATGGCAAATCTACCATTATATGAAGGGTGCACGAAGTATTTCAAATTATCTTTTCTAGTAAAATTGTATCATATAAAGTATTTGTACCAAATGACGAGCAAAACACTAGGTATGATAATTGTTAAAAGATACTTATGTTTTCAGGCTGGATACTTATGTTTTATATAAGATAAACATGATTTGTTTATTTAGTTCTCTATATTTACCTGTAAAAGAGTACAATTGAATTTGTTATGTAGTTTATAGACAAGCAAACAGATTGATCCAAAAATAACAAATAAACAATATTAAAAATAAGTCTTAACGGTTAAAATCGAAAGAAATAACATGCGTGGCTCCTAAAATAATGCCTCCAAGGACAGAAATAAGAATAATGTAAAAGATCGAATAAAGTTATCCGATTAAGCTTGAGAATGAAATATAACATAAGTTTTGCAAAGAAATTCGTGTGTTATAATGGCTGTTCAGCCTACTATTTATAGTTGTACCCAGGGAAACAAAATCCTAGGATGAAGTCCCTCTTAAATGATAATAAAGGGCCATTGATGAATATGTAACAACATGTCATGAATACAAATATTCTCTGCAATGGTTGCCCATTTAATGCCAGAAAATATTTTTTATTGAATGCTATCCGATGATAAATATTTGATTTGCTCATGTTGATCATGCTCCATTTAGGGTCTATCCGATTTCAATTGCAGTTGTTGTTCCCGGTACGGGTTGTTACTTGATTTACTTTCTACTTGTCTTCGATTCCGCGTGTCACGCTACTATTCGATCATTTAATATAACCCAATTTTACCCTATATAGATAGTCTTCCATGCTTTTTGGTGGCATATGTTTTTGTCACCGGAAAGTTGGTGAAGATCCTTTTCTTGGCGGAAAATCTTTTGAAAACCTTCTGAATAGTCTTTGATGCTTGAAAGGGCGTACGTTTTCTCGCATTTAATACTTCGAACACATGTTGCCCGACAATTTAGCAATATTTTTGCTGCTTCTCGAGATAATCACGACAATAATTTTTATTATCTTTACTTATACTCATTATTTTACCTCTCTCACTTCCAAAATTGTCATAAGTTTATCATCTTCTTTGCACTTAACCTCCTTCTACTTTCATCTTTTTCTGAATTTTTTTAGAAAAACTTCACTATCTTTTTACTATCGTTTCTTTTACTGAATCTTTTGAAAACTCAGTTCTTTTCTTTGGTGGAAGCCCGAAGAGAAACAAAGGCAAAGATGTTGATGTTGACGATGATCCTCCCATGGTAAGCACCATTATACCAAACACCTCAGCATCGTCAATGGTTACCAAGAAAATTTCCCCTTTGCGTCTTCATGGACTTATGCCATTAGCAGGTACCCCTCTTCTATTGTTCCTTCCAGTATTCCTGTTGTGAAGGAGGACTGCAACTGCCCAAACCTTAATATCATTGCTCCGGATTTCATAAAAGGAGTTACCTTCCCCAATGAAGGTTTTACGTATGTCTATAGGTATCCCTTCACCTTGGGTCTGTTTTCTTTGATCGGAGGGCTCGACCCCATGATCTTGGAGTTCTGAAATCGGTACTAGGTCTGCTTTCTACAAGTAGCCCCTTCTATATGGTGAATGGTGGCTTGTCTACGCTATTTGTGCACGGAGACTAGGATAACCCAACCCTGACACACATGATGAATCTCTACTCCCCCAAAATCTTCAGTGGGGGAGTAATAAATTTCAGCAAACGTGGCTACCATGCCCTTCTTACAAGCGTGGATGATGACAGTGGCCGCCGTGGGTGGATGGAGCTGTTTGTCATCAATGCTATCAGGGATGTCATTCTGATCACAACTCCATCTTTTCCTGAATCATGGAATCATTCTCATAAGTTTATATCTCTTTCCTTTGTGAAAGGACTGTTTCCTGTTATTGTTTACCTTTTTAATTCCGTTATTTCAGAAACTCGGTGGACACCACCATGGGTTCAAGACCTGGACCAATGGGTTTAGAAGATTCTGGATATCACAATTCCAGAAACTCATCAATAGAAGGAGATGACCCCCCAATATGGGTGGAAGGCCAAGAACCATGGTAAAATGAGGCATTTTTCCTTCTACCTCTATATGTACACAAGTAAATTTGCTAACTATATCCTTTGCTTGATTCAGGACTCCCTAGTCTCCTGACCACGAGAATTTATGGCACAATTACTCACCCTTTTCTCCAGATCTCTGAGGGAAGAGGAGTGCGACTCTTTCGGTTCTAAAAGGGTGCCATTTGTTGTCCAAACCGGTGGAGCTCGCCAACTACCTGAAGCCACTGGCTTCAAAGAAAGATAAGAATAAAATACACTCTCTTTTAGGGGAGTGTCTGTTGAATAATGCAATGCATAATGCGATAGTGGTATCATACTTGTTCTCTTATTGCTCGTTGTTTACTTAACGGTTGTAATAGGGGTTCTAACCTCGATATATTTTTGAAAATACCATTTCCTTGCTTCTGGGGGCCTTCATACATTGATTCTGGATAAAGAATGACTTGTCTCCGATTGGGATCAACTATTGACCGAAAGGAATCAACTTGTTGTACGCCTCCCAGTGTTGGAGGCAAAAGCTGCTAATGCGGGAGAGCTTATGGCCCGATTGTAGCAAAGTGAGGAAGAAGTGGTATCCCACGCTAAGAAGCCACTCAATTTCATGCACATATCCAAGATGCTAAGCTAAGTGGGCTAAGCTTCAACATGTTGAGCTTGCTGCCATCGAGCGCGAGTCTGCCTCCATTGAACATATGGAGGCAGCCTTGATATCCAAAATCGAGGAGGCTAGCGCTGCCTAGGAGAAGAGGGTTAGGATGGAGGAGAGATTCAAGAAGATCATGGAGCAAAACCAACTTCACCTTTCTACAATCTATAATATTGATTCTAGTCTCGTTACCACGATTCCAGAGGGATTGTCGTCAGGTCGAGGTTGGCAGACTTAAGGCCACCTAAAGGATTCCTCGTATTTTAAAAGATGTATGCTATGAATCATATGAGGAGAAAAACCTTGGAGGAGGCCAAAGTGGATATCATTGATATCGATGATTGAATCGCCAAGGCTCGAGCATTAGAGTTAACCGCTCGAGAATTTCTCCCTGCTTAAATTAACACAACCAACTCCTCCAATACCAGTTCTGAGTATTCAGGAACCTAAGATGAACTTGGAGAGAATGATGTTGAAGGCCCAGGTCCCAAATCGGTGGTTGATCCGCCCACTTCCCCTGGGGGAGGGGACATAGTTGCCTCTCTACCCGCGAGTTCCAATGGCGATGATGTTTAGGTTTTTTCTTATTTTCTTTTATTGTTTCCCTTTGTACTTTTATATTTATGCCGTTTGGCAATTTGATAAAAGAAGAAGATTTTGCTTAAGTATTGCAGAAAGTTTATTCTTTTTTCATCGAACTACATAAAGCTTCGGGTGTCTTTTCGTCAGATAGCTTCTTGTTCTAGGCATAAACTCTTTGGAATCAATCCTTTACTATGAGGATTTCATAAGAGAGGTTCCTCTTATATTTACGATGCTCTTGAGGAGGATGTCTCCTGTTCATTTCAGCATAAGCATTTGAATAAAAGGACTTTATTTTATTCTTTCTATCTTTAAAAGTACATAAGCATTCGATTGCTTTAAAAAGAAATTGCACATACATGTGGCTAACTCATATAACTTATTTCTACATGGCTGGCCATGCAGTCCCCAGTCCCTATGAGACATTATTTTTCCCGGGGCTTGTAGTCCCGTTCTCGTGGCATCCATAATGTCATATGCAATACCATTTTCCCTAGTGTTCGAACGCGAATTGGAACACAGGAAATCTTGCTTCGCTGGTTTAAATACTTGTGAACAGTTGAATTATCATTGGTTCAAAGGCAAGCTTACTTCCCATTAGGAACTTGCCATTGCGCCAAAGATTATTTAACCATACCGTATTGGTTTATCATTTCAATACCTTATCATTTAAAGGTCTTTACTTTATCGATTATGCTTCTTTCGTGGTATGCTTTCCATTGTTGCATCGTTAAAAACCTTGCCAGAAAAATCCAATTGGGAAAAAAGATGGTCGAAGAGAAAAAGAGTGCAACACATACTTTCAATATATGTAGGATCCTTCAACAGCAATGCCTTTAAGGTGAGTCACATTCTAATTGTTGGGCATTTTGACCCATCTTGATTTTTCAACTCGTAAGATCCTTTACCGGTGATAAATGAAACCCGGTAGGGACCTTCCCACGTCGAACCTAGCTTTCCAGCGTTGATTTCCCGAGTGATCTGAGCCACTTTCCTCAAACTGAAATCTCTTGCTGTGAAGTAACGGAGATTGGCCCTCCGATTATAGTATATTTCTTTTCTTTGCTTCTGAGCCACCATCATCATGTATGCCAAGTCCCTGTGTTCATCAAGCAGATCCAACTTCACCAGCAATACCTCATTATTTTCTTCTTCGTTTGCTCGGGAAAACAATAAGGTTGGTTCCCCTACTTCCACCAGGATCATAGCTTCCGCGCCATATACGAGATAGAAAGGTGTCTTTTCTGTGCTTGATTTTGTCGTTGTCATGTACATCCATAGCACGCCCTGTAACGCTTCGGTCTACTTGCCCTTAGCAGCTTCTAACCTTTTTTTTGCGGTTTTGGATAATCACCTTATTGGTTGACTCTGCCTGTCCATTAGCGATGACATGGTATGGTAACGATGTAAACCTTTTGGTTTTCAAGTCTTCGAGAAATTTTGTGACTTTGGAGCTGTGGTCCGTTATCGCAGGCAATTTCCTTCAGTATTCTAAATTGACAAATTAGATGTTCCCATAGGATATCGATCACGTCGCACTAACCTCTCTTTTGGTAAGGACCTGCTTCAATCCATTGGTGAAGTAATTAGTTAAAATAAAAAGGAATATTACTTTTCGGGGACCTGGTGGCAGTGAACCGACTATATCTATCTCCCATTTCATGAATGGCCATAGGGACAGTATCGAATGCAAGAGTTATGCCGGTTGATGCACCAATTATGCATGGCGCTGGCACTTTTCGTATTTCTGAACGAACGTCTTTGCATCTTGTTCCATATGGGGCTAGTGGTATCCTGCCCTAACTAGCTTTAGTACCAAAGAATCTACAACAGAATGGTTCCCGCATATTCCTTTATAAACCTCTATCATCACGTAGTCCACCTCCAAGGCTCCTAAGCATCATGCCAACGGTCCTTGGTACGACCTCTTATATAATTGCCCACCCATGAGGCAACAACGAGTCGTTTTGGTGCATAGTGCTTGGGACACCTTTAGGTCTTTGGGTAACTTGCCATGCTGAAGATATTCGATGAACTCATTCCTCCAATCCCAGATCAGGTTTGTTGTATTTACCTTAGAATAGTCATCCAAATCTAGAACCGAAAGCAGAAGTTGAACGACAGTACCAGAGTAAGATCGTTTCATCTCAGTGGACGACCCCAGATTAGCCAATGCATATTCCTCCACGTTCTCTGCTCTCGGAATGTGTGTGATCGACCACTCCTTGAATTGTGCAAGCAATGCCTTAATTTTATTCAAATACTGCTGCATGTGTTCCTCTTTTATGTCAAAAATCTCGTACACTTGGTTTAGTACTAGCTGGGAATACATTTGATCTCGATGACCTTGGAGCCAAGTCCCCAGACCAGTCGAGCCCTGCAACTAAATCCTCATAACTAGGCTTCATTATTAGTTAACGGAATAGTTTTAATGGACTACCTTAGGGTTTACTCCGAGGGCGTGATTAGAATCACCTCGAGCCCGGACCCTTTCACATTAGAAGATCTGTATATGAACAAGGTCCAAACTCCTGACGTCCGACACTAGCACCGTTCTTTAGCAACTATGGGAAATAACCCAGGACTAAAATTGGCCACAAATTCGGACAAAACTGGTTATTTGATTGTTTTCCTAGGCTTGTATTCAATATCAAACTCACTAATTTTGATTTCCCTCTTGGACAAACATTTTGACAACTCAGGCTTGTGAAGAACATTTTACAAGGGGAAGGTTGTCACAACGGCTATCAGGTGGCATTAAAAATAAGGCTTATACTTTCGGGAGGCGACTACGAGAGTTAAAGCCATCATTTCGAGGTGTGAATAATGAGTCTCCGCTCCACATAAAATTTTACTTACAAAATATACATGAAACTGCGTACTCTATCCTCCCGGACTATAACGACACTTACCTCTACTTCCGAGGCTACAAGATATATATCTTAGCAATTGTTCACCTTCCCCCAGTTTTGATAACAGTGAGGGAATTGATAGATAATGTTTCCGGTCTTTCAAGGACTTCTGACATTCTGGATACATTCGAAATATGTCTTCTTCTTAGAAGTGAGAAGAAGTGATGACACTTTTTCGTAGATCGAGAGATGAACTTTCTTAAAGTGGCCAATCTTCAGGTTAATCCCTATACTTTTTTACGCTTGTTAGCTGGTCCGGGACGTCTTCGATGGCTTTTATTTTATTAGGATTTACCTTGATCCCTCTCTGTGAGACCAAGAAACCCAAGAACTTGCTGGAGCCAACCCGGAACACACATTTTTCCCGGTTGAGCTTCATCTTATGCTTCCTCAAGATAACGAATGTCTCTTGGAGGTGCTCTAAATGATCTTCTGCATTCAAAGACTTGACTAACATGTCAATATATACATTTCCGTTGTTTTTTTATTTGCTTATCTAACATCTTATTCACGAGCCTCTGATAAGTGGCTCCGACATTTTTAAGCCCAAATGGCATCACATTATAACAATATGTGCCAAAGTTCGTTATGAACAAAGTTTTTTCCTAATCCTGTAGGTTCATCTTGATTTGATTGTACCCGGAATAGGTATAGAGGAAACTCATTAACTCGTACCCGACCGTTGCATCAATCATTTGATCAATGTTTGGCAATGTGAACGAGTTATTAGGCCACGCCTTATTCAAATCTTTATAATCTACACACATTCTTCTTTGGAACTACAAATATTTTAGCTAACCATTCAGGATAGTTTACCTACCATATTAAATCGATGCCGAGTAGTCGTGTTACCTCTTCTTTAACAAGCATGTTTTTGACCTCGGCTATTGGGCGTTTATTTTGCCTTATCGGAGCAAAGATCGTGTCCAGGCTTAGCTTGTGTACGACCATCTCTAGTGGGATACTTGTCATATCCGAGTGTGAGCATGCAAAACAATCAACGTTAGGTTTAAGGAAATTAATAAATCCAAACCTGAGTTCGAGATTGAGTCATGTTCCCAAGTGAAACTTCCTTTCTAAGAATTCTTCAAACAAATCCACCTACTCAAGTTCTTCTACCATGAATTTGGTTGCATCTGTCTCTTCCGGTACCTGAAAGTATCTCGATACCTAGTGGGATTCTGACGACTCCTCGCCTTTATCATTTGCACTTGGCATGGGAGCAAGTATATATTCCTATAATTGCTATTTGTTGGGCTCCTTCCATTTATTTCTTGAAATCAGTACTAAATTCATCTCTTTTGTTGCCAGTTGATCTTCTCTTATCTGCTTGATTCCTTCCGGGGTTGAGAATTTCAGTAATTGGTGATATGTTGATAATACGACCTTTATCTCATGCAACCATGGCCTTCTGAGGATTATGTTACACCAATCGCTATATATCACTTCAAATAAGGTGGTCTTTCTTATCCATTCAGCGTTCGTGAGCATCATGATCTCTCTCCGGTTGTCACACTTGCAAAGTTGAACGACGAGGAGTTTTGTTATCAGAATGATGCTTCCAGTTATCTTTGCTTTTTCGAGCACTCTCCATTGGATGATGTTGGCCGAGCCTCCTGGGTCAACCAAAACATGCTTAACTTGAAATCTAAGACATGTCGTTGTGCGGTATAAGAAGTTTGTTAGTTTCTTCCTTTGTGAAGGTGATATCGTCTTCTGCGACTTCCTGGAGTCTCTTGTTATAGGTCACTAATATCTTTGTTTTCTTGGCCGCCAAGAAGGTTACACCACTGATTTGGTTCCCTTAGGGTCTTCTCCTATCTTTGGGGGCTCTGCATTATCGTAGCTATGGCCGTAATTATTCTTGGCCTGGTTGCTCAAGAAGTCCCTGAGATGTTTGTTATTCAGAGCCTCTGGACTGAAGGATCACTCCCGAACTATAGCTACGGTTCGTTGGTTGTGTCTTGACATGTGCACAGAAGCGTAGTATCATCACAACCGATCCCATGTACTGGTATGTGCCCGGCCTAACCCCGGCGAGGTTGTGATGAGGCTAAACCGGACCTACCACAATCAACCTATACAGATGTATGTGTAATAATAGAAAATAACAAAATCTAAACAGATAATGGGAAGGGGACATGCTGGGGGTATAACAGTTCAATTATCTAATCATCAACAACAAGGAAATGGAAACAGTATAACAGACGCCAATAAGAGAAAGACCAGTAAAACAAACGTTGCACGGCACCACCCTTCGTGCTTTTACTCTTGTCCTCACCAACATAATCCATCACAGTGTACGGCATCACCCATCGTACTTTATCACTCATCCTCACCCAATCAATAATATGGAGTAGATCAATGATTACACACATCTATAGTGGACAACGCGCCACACGCTCCCGTATTCTCTGTGCACAATGTCACCGGCATCATAGGTGGACGGTGTGCCACACGATCTCATAATAAATGTGGGCGCGTGCCACACGATCCCATAATAATATCTCGTGGTTGGCGTGCCACACGATCCCAATATGTAATACAATTGAATAACTCTAACAATCTCTTCATAGAAGATCCCGATAGGGAAGCACATTAATATAACAGTTTAGCCCGGCAAGGGTACAACTAAAAGCCCAAAATATCTTGGCAAGGGAAGAACAACTCTACATTAAGTCCCGGCAAGGGAAATGATTCAACAACAAATACCGGGAAGGTAAAATACCATAATTCCTTTCAATAAGTTCCGACAAGGGAAAATGATTCAACAACAAATCCCGGCAAGGGAAAATACCGTAATTCCTTCCTTAACTCATTTGCCTCTCAACTATCATTTCGTTGTTCATTTAACAAGTAATTATCACAATTGTTCATTTCATGGTAACCATCACCATACCTATACACTGACTCCACATAGCACATAGAAAATATTATCCTAATCCTATTCCCTCAAGCCAAAGTTAGAGCAAACACTTACCTCGAATCTGAAAATAGCAACTCAAAGCTCAACAATCACCTTTCCTCTAGAATTCAACCCCGAACCAACGATATCTAACATAAATCGATTCAACAATATCAATAATAGCACAAGGATACAATTTCCTACTTTAAAAATTCATTTCTAATTTTTCTTCCAAAAATACCACAATCCAACACCTGGCCCACATGGTCCAAACTCGAGGCTCAGACCAAATTCCGATTACCCTTCCCCATGAGTCCAAATATATGATTTGTTATATGATTCGACCCCAAATTGAGGTTGAATCGCCCAAAATTCCCAAAAACCTAACTCTACTCAAAAGCCCTAATTTCTACCATGATTCTATGATTTAAGGCTAGAAAATTGATCTTTAGATGAAGGAACCAAGAAGAAATGAGGTTAGGATTACTTACCCAGTGAACTATGAGAAATGGAAGCTTGAATTTTGTTCAATGGAGGATTCTTGGGAGATCTCGTGAGAGAATTTGGGAATAAATCTCGTCACTGTTCTGTTTTAGGCTTTTAAAATCACTGGGCGAAAATGCCCTTCGCGATTGCGGTAATGGGGACGCGATCGCGGTGAAGGGAGCTTGGGAGCTAGCGTGAGGAGTGCTTATACCGCGTAGAGGAAAAGTCACTGAGAGGTCAATTGGTCTATGCGATCGCGTGGACTAGTACACGAACGCGGAGAAGAGGAAGTTGGAAGCTACGCGATCACGTAAACGACGATGCGACCACGTAGAGGTACGAGTCAAAGCAGTGCGATCGCGTGGCAATGGCCGCGATCTCGTAGAACAAAATCACTGGGCAACAATTGCAGAAAATCTACTAAGTCCAAAGAGCCAAAAACACCCTGAACCACCCCTGAAAACACTCTCGAGCCCTCGGGGCTCCCAACCAATCACACACACTAACTCAATATCTTCCTACGAACTTGCTCGAGCGATCAAATCGCCAAAATAACATCAAAATCACAAAATCAACCTCCAAAACTCATGATTTCCATTTCTAAGTTCAAAATTTTCAAACTTTCCACTTTTAGTCCGAGACACGTCAAACGACGTCCGTTTTCAACCAAACTTTACAGATAGCGCTTAACGTCCATTTAAGACTTGTACCGGGCGTCGGAACCAAAATACGAGCCCGATGCCATCGCTTATGATAAATCTTCATTTTTTCCTTAAGCATATTCATAAAACAAATAGACAAATAAGCTACATACTTGGGCATGGGACCTCGGATTTTGATTCCGGGAATACGCCCGGTCTCAAATTTCCTTATGGACCCTCTGGGACCGTCACATCACAGGTCTGGGTCCGTTTACCCAAAACGTTGACCAAAGTCAACTATGTCATTATTATTATCAAAATTATTAGTTCAGAATTCAAATATTTTCTCATAAGAAGTTTCCGGCTTCGCGCCCGGATTGCGCACACAAATCGATGCAGCCCAATAAGAGGTTTTCAGGGCCTCAGAAGCGCAAGGAAAGGGAGAATTACGGTGATGACCCCTTTGGGCCGTCATATCCTCCACCTCTAAAACAAGCGTTCGTCCTCGAACGAACAAACGAAAGAAGCGCCTGGGTCGGGGAATAGATAGGGATAACAGCTCCGTATATCAGACTTGGACTCCCAGGTCGATGCCTCAAGAGGCTGACCTCTCCACTGAACACGCACTGAAGGAAAACTCCGCGACCTCAACTGTCGAACTTGCCGGTCTAAAATAGCCACCGGCTCCTCCTCATATGATAGGTCCTTTTCCAATTGGACAGTACTGAAATCTAACACGTGGGTGGGATCACCGTGATACTTTCGAAGCATGGATACCTGAAAAACCGGATGCACAACTGACAAGCTAGGCGGCAATGCAATTTTGTATGCCACATTCCCCACACGGTCAAGAATCTCAAATGGGCCAATATACTTAGGGCTAAGATTGCCCTTCTTCCCGAACCTCATCACGCCCTTCATAGGCAATACACGGAGTAATACCCGCTCACCAATCATGAAAGCATCATCCCTGACCTTACGATCTGCAAAAAGCTTCTGCCTAGACTGAGCCGACCAAAGTTTGTCCTGAATGATCTTGACCTTATCCAAGTCCTCTTGTATCAATTATGTACCAATAACCGAGCCTCTCCCGGCTCAAATCATCCGACTGGGTACCGACATCGCTTATCATACAACGCCTCATATGGAGCTATCTGAATACTGGACTGGTAGCTGTTGTTGTAGGCAAACTATACTAAAGGCAAGAACTTGTCCCACGAGCCTCCAAAGTTAATAAACGCAGGCTCGGAGCATATCCTCAAGAATCTGAATAGTCCTCTCGAACTAACCGTCCGTCTGAGGGTGGAATGTTGTACTCAACTAGACGTGGGTGCCCAACTCATGCTGCACCGCCTTCCAAAAATGTGAGGTGAACTGCGGACCCCAATCCGAAATAATGAGGCGAATGATCTCCCTGATATAAATCTCAGCATACCTCTCGGATGAATAGGTAGTGACAGCCGGTATGAAATGCGCTGACTTGGTTCGCCTATCAACAATAACCCATATAGCATCAAACTTCTTCCGAGTCATTGGAAGGCCATTAACAAAATCCATGGTGATTCTCTCCCATTTCCACTCGGGAAGCTCAATCATCTGAAATAACCCACCGGGTCTCTGATGCTCGCACTTAACCTGCTGACAATTCAGACAACGAGCCACATATGCAACAATTTTTTTCTTCATTCTATGCCACTAATAATGCTGTCTCAAATCATGATACATCTTCACGGCGCTCGGGTTAATAGAATACCGAGAACTGTGGGCCTCCGCTAAGATCGACTCTTGAATACCATCGACATTGGGCACAGAAACCCGCCCCTGTAACCTCAATATGCGATCATCTGCCAAAGTCATATCCCTAGCACCTCCCCGCTGCACCGTGTCTCTCAGGACACACAAATGGGGATCATCGAATTCCCGCTCCCAGATACGCTCCATCAATGACGAGCGAGCAACCATGCAAGCTAACACCCTGCTGGGCTCAAAAAAATCCAATTTGACAAATCTATTGGCCAAGGCCTGAACATCCAAGGCAAGCGGACTCTGACTGACCGGAATATATGCAAGACTACCCATGCTGGCGGACTTTCTACTCAATGCATCGGCCACCACATCGGCCTTCCCTAGGTGGTATAAAATAGAAACATCATAGTCCTTTAACAACTCCAACCACCTCCGCGGTCTCAAATTCAACTCTTTCTGCTTGAACAAGTACTGAAGACTCTCGTGATCCATGTACACCTCACACGTCACACCATACAAATAATGCCTCCAGATCTCCAAGTCATGAACAGTGGCTGCGAACTCTAGGTCATGAACTAGATAATTCTTCTCGTGGATCTTTAACTGCCTCGAAGCATATGCTATGACCCTTCTACTTTGCATCAACACTGCGCCAAGCCCAACCTGGAAAGCAACACAATAAACCGTATAAGGTCCTGATTCCGTTGGCAAAATCAATGCAAGTGCGGAAAACTATCTTATGGACACCGAATGCCCTAATCCCCAACTGGTGGTAACCAGATCCCAAATCTATCCTTGAAAAACACCATGGTGCTCTGAAGCTGATTGAAACACATCCTCGTCGAACTTCCTTCTTCTTCGCAATAACGTTGGTGCGCCCCAAGGCGAAATTCTGGGCCTAACGAAACCCTTATCAAAAAAATCCTGAAACTCTTCCTTTAACTCTCTCAACTCTGGCGGGGCCATGCGATACGATGAAACAGAAATAGGCTGAGTGCCTATCGCTAGATCAACGCGAAGATCGATATCCCTGTCAGGAGGCATGCCTGGTAGGTCGTATGGAAAAACATCGAGGAAGCTCCCAAAAAATAGGAACAGAACAAACAAAAGGAACCTCAGCACTGGAGTCGCGATCATACGCCATTTGAGCTAAGCGCTCCTCTCTAACCATGTGTCGAGCCTTCACTTACAATATCGCACTGCGGGTCGGAGGATCTAAAATCCCTCTTCATTCTAAATGGAGCAATTCTTGTAAAGCCAAAGTAACGGGGACAACTAATCCATCCTCAATATACCGTCAAAGTCCACCACACAAGAACGATGCACTTGGTCGACCACTATGGAATCACCAAATGGCATGGACACATATACAGGAATACCCAAAGCCTCACTTGGCATGATCAAATGGGGTGCAAAGAGGACAACAGATACGAATATATAGATCCATGGCCAAATAGCACTGAAACACCTCTAATACAAATCAGAATGGTACCTGTGATCACATCATCTGCTGACTCGACTTCCGGCCTAGCCGGCAAAGCATAGCAATGGGGCTGACCCCCTACTCCCTGAACCTTATCTCTGGGATGATCTGCTGCGAGCTAACCTCTGCCTCTGGAGGTTTAAGCGCCAGCTCTACGCTCCCTTCATCCATCTCTATGGCCTCTACCCCCGCCTCTAGCTGGCCGGGCTGCCTGTAGATCATCTGCTGCCTGAATCATGGGATGAGGATCCTACTGTTGCGAACTGCTCGAAGCTCGAGGGCAATACTTGGCAATGTGCCTCAGGTCGCATCAAGTGAAGCAAGCCCTCGACTGCTGAGAATATCAAAGCGGCTCTTGGGCGGAATACTGCGACTGAAAACTGCGACCGCCTGGAGTGCCATGAGAAGCCTGAAAGGGTGACTGGAAATGCCTCGGAGAATGGCCTCTGTCATGTGAATCCCTACCTCCCGATGAGCTACCACTGAATCTAGCAGAATGTCGAGGCCTCTTATCACACCCCTGACCACCACCCTGAGAAAGTGCCTTCTCTATCTGGCGGGCGCCATCCTCCGCCTCCTGAAAGGTAATCTCACTCCCAGCACTCATGGACATCAGAACACGGATCGGATGAACCAACCCATCCACAAACCTCCGCACCCTCTCTCTCTCGGTGGGGATTATCACAATAGCACCGTGTCTCATACTGCGTAACTGACATAGAGCCCTGCTGAAGGCGCTAAAACTGCCTACGAAGTGCCTCACGCTGAGTGACGGGGAGAAACTTCTCCAAACATAACCTTGCAAATTGATCCCATGTCAAGGCAGTTGACTCTGCTGGTCTAGATAGGAAATAATCCCTCTACCAAGTCTTGGCGGATCCCACAAGCCTGAAGGTGCAAAAATCGACCCCATTGGTCTCTACTATCCCCATAGTCCTGAGGATCTCATGACTACTATATAAAATATCCCGGGGATCCCCCGATGAAGCGCCGCTGAAAATAGTGGTGAGAATCTTAAGGAACCGATCAAGCCTCCACAAAGCATCCAAAGACATGGCCGTCCAATCTCCGGCCTAAGCTGTAATGCCTGTCTGAGCGGCCACTGCGGGCTGATCCAATGGAACCTGAGTCTGGGGAACCACATGCTCCGGAGTACGTGTAGCAGGAGTCTGAACCCCTCTCGAGCCTGAGAAGTGGCTGGTGCTACTGGAAGTAATCCCACTCTAGCCACACTATCCATAAAGCTTGCTATGCGGACAAGAGCGTCCCGAAGATCCGAAGAAAACATCACTCCTCCGGGAACCTCAGCTGGGCCCACTGGAGCTGGTGGGGCTAGAACCTCCTCATCAAAGTCAATATGAGGCTCACATCTGGAACTGCTACCTGGGGCTGAGCTCTGCCCCTGCCACGGCCTCTGGCACGGCCTTGGCCACTGACCCTCGCCGGGGCTGCGGCTGGGGGCTCGGGCTGCTGCAGTGAAGAAGAAGATGCACGTGTTCTCTCCATCTGCGAATGAACAGAGTAAAATATTTCCTAACTCCGTAGCCTCTGGGGGATAAATACAGACGTCTCCGTACCAACCCTTCAGACTCTACCGAGCTTGTTCGTGAGTTGTGAGACCCAAGTAACCTAGTGCTCTGATACCAACTTGTCATGACCCAGATTTACCCACCATCGGGAGTCGTGATGGCGCCTACTATCGAAGCTAGGAAATCCAACCCCTTTCTAATCATTTTCACAATAACCTCAATCAAAAGCGAATTAAATATTGAAACCAATTAATTAAAAACACGCAGAAGACTTTTAGCAATGTTAGGAATGACAAAATGCGGAATTTAACAACATATCCCTACCCAGTATCTGGTGTCACTACTCACGGACGACTAAAAGAGTACTAATTACGACAGTCTAAAAGAAATACATAACATGTCTATTTGGTACAAGTAAACAAACCGAGAGAAATAGATAGAGAAGACTCGGGGCCAGCGAACGCCATCGAACTACCTCAAAGCCTCTGGACTGAAGGATCACTCCCGAACTATAGCTGCGGTCCGTAGGCTGTGTCCTGACTTGTGCACAAAAGGCACAAAAGCGTAGTATCAACACAACCGACCCCATGTGCTGGTAAGTGCCCGGCCTTACCCCGACGAGGTTGTGACGAGGACAAATCGGACCTACCACAATCAACCTATACAGATGTATGTGCAATAACAGAAAATAACAAAATCTAAAAAGATAATGGGGAGGGGACATGCTGAGGGTATAGCAGTTCAATTATCTAATCATCAACAACAAGGAACTGGAAACAGTATAACAAACACCAATAAGAGAAAGACCAGTAAAACAAATGTTGCACGACACCACCCTTCGTGTTTTTACTCTCGCCCTCACCCAATCAATAGTATGGTATAGATCAATGATTACACGCATTAATAGTGGACACTGCGCCACATGCTCCCATATTCTCTGTGCACAATGTCACCGGGATCTTAGGATAATTACAATAGGTGGGCGGCGTACCACACGATCCCATAATAAATGTCACTGTCATCTTAGGCCAATAAAAATAGGTGGGCGGCGTGCCACACGATCCCATAATAATATCTCGTGGTCTGCGTGCCACACGATCCCAATATGTAATACAATTAAATAACTCTAACAATCTCTTCACAGAATATCCCGATAGGGAAACACATCAATATAACAGTTTAACCCGGCAAGGGTACAACTAACGACCAAAAATATCCCCGCAATAAGTCTCGGCAAGGGAAACGATTCAACAACAAATCCCGGCAAGGGAAAATACCATAATTCCTTCCAAGGGAAAATGACATCAAAATCACAAAATCAGCATCCAAAACTCATGATTTCTATTTCTATGTTCAAAATTTTCAAACTTTCCACTTTTAGTCCGAAACATGTCAAACGACGTGCGTTTTCAACCAAACTTTATTGATAGCGCTTAACGCCCATTTAAGACTTGTACCGGGCGTCGGAACCAAAATACGAGCCCGATACCATCGCTTTTAGTAAATTTTCATTTTTATTTTTCCTTAAGCATATTCATAAAATAATTCACATAAAAGCTCCGTACTCGGGCCTGGGACCTCGAATTTCAATTCTGGGAATATGTTCGGGTCCTTAATTTCCTTACGGACCCTTTGGGACCGTCAAATCACGGGTCCGGTCCGTTTACCCAAAACGTTGACCAAAGTCAATTATAGCATTATTATTATCAAAATTCTTAGTTTTTAACACAGAATTCATATATTTTCATATAAGAATTTTCCGGCTTCGCGCTCGGACTGCACACACAAATCGAGGCGGCCCAATAAAGGTTTTTAAGGCCTCATCACAGTTTGATACATATGTATTGATTGGTGATCCTTGGAAAATAAAAGAGATGAAAATGTGAAAAACCAATGCGGCCTTCATGCCATGAAAAAGATGAACCTTGTGAAAGGCCCAAAGGGCTAAGGAAATGCTGTTATCGAGAGAGATTGAGATTATTTACAAAAACTATAAAAGGTGAAAGGTGTTGAGGTAAGCATGGTTACGTTTATGCTATATTTGTATACTTGTATTTATACTACAATTATGTGCAATATCCAATCAAATGAAAATTTTTTATGGGAGTGTCATTAGCAAAACCGAGGAAGGGTGGGTCATAAACCTGAAACTACACGTGCCGGTATAGGGGTGGATTGTGGTTATTACCCTTAATTGGGATGAACTTGGCAATATTTATAAATTGGAAATGTCAACCCACATATCATATGGGGGAAGGCAGCCTAGCCGATCGGGTCGTGATCGGACGCCATGCCTCACACATGGTGGTATTGTGCTAGGAATCAAAAACTGGAAATTTAAAATTAGAAATTGTGATTATGGTACATGTAGCCAAAGGGACGACCTAGCCGATCGGGCCATGATCGGACTCCTTGCTAGCAAATACGGTGGTATGACTCATATCGGTGTTAATGATCTCCCAACCAAAATTATATATATTATGTTATTTTTGAAAACTAGAAGACTTACATGTTGCAAATTGGAAGCTTGTATGTTGTTGATTCGACTTACTGTTTCATGTTTCTTTTTATGTATGGTTATTTTATTCTGGAATATGATTTTTAGCCTTACGTACTAGTGCTATTTAGCGGTGCTAACGTCCCTTTTGCTAGGGGCGCTATATTTTTTAATGATATAGGTGGTTCCACAGCACGCGACATCGGCCAGTGATAGCGGTATTCGCTTCCTAATAGTCTTGGTGAGTCCCACTCCATCCCGGGGTCATTTCATATATCTTTTATTGTTTTTCTCATCACGTTTTGAGGTATAGTCGGAGCCTTGTTGCCGACGTTTTCCTATTAATCTTCCATTGTATTTAGAGGCTCCGTAGACTATTTGTGGGTGGCGGTTGATGCTGGGAGTCCAGACTAGAAATATTGGTACTTGATAATCAGGTTTCTCATTAAACTTGTAAACTTGTAATATTTTGAAAACTATGAATGAAGTCGTGAACGGAAATAAAATGAAAGTTTCTAATGGAAGATTGCTTAGTGTTTGATAAAGTGGGTTAACATTCCCTCTTTATTCATGAACTAGTCTGGGTAGAATGAAATCTAATAGTGATAGGTTTTCAAGATCTTTGCCTTGTGTTTTGATGATCTAACAAACTTAATGTCAAGAACCACGGAGGGAACCTGACCCACTTGGATTACACTGCATCTAACGGATTCCGGCCAAATGTGAACTTTACACCTCAGGAGGTAGGAACCCAAACAAGGACATGATACACTTGTGGGTTCCTCACGGCAATAGAAAGTTAATTAGACACAGCTGGAAGCGAATATTATGTTGTACTGCATTGTTCTTATTCCCTGACCAACTCAAGTGCTCACATCACTTCAAGTGATCATTTTCAAGGTGTACTACAATGAGTCTATACAAAGCACCATCCAAGTTACTCAACTCAAGACAATCTGGGCAGTGTGCACAAGAACCATATCAGGAACTTGATCCCTTGGTACTTCACTGACAGAAGTCCAAGTCAACTATACAGTTAGAGCACAACTATAGAAAGTGATTCTTTGCAACTGAATAAAGAGGAACACAATAGAGACCTGGTCCCTTAGGGTTCTCTGACAGAAGGACAACCCAACTACAGCTGGAAAGCAATTGCAGAAAGTGAATATCTTCAACAGTGCAACATACAGTACAACAGACACTTTCCATTTAGATTGGACATCACCATTGAGATTGGACATCATTAAGGATGTCTTGTGTAGTATAATCCTTATGCAAGGCATAAGATTCAGGTTCAAGGCTTGCAAACTCAAGAAAGTAAAATATTCTCTCAAGTGTTCAAGAACCTCTCTCAATAACAAAACTGCTTCAACCTCAAGGACCTTATCCAAGATCGAAGATATCTTAAGTCCTTAGGTTATTGAGTCTTTATTACGTGTTCTTCATTGTAACTCCTATCCAGCTTTCTTAGAAGCATTGATTAGGTTGAGTCACATGAAAAATCGTTTGTAACCGTAGTGTGACAAAGTGGCTTGTGGTGTAAACATCACAACAAAACCTTTGTAACTGTAGGGTGACAAAGTGGCTTGTGGTTGAAATACCACAAGTTAGTCAAATCCTTTGTAACTAGGATAGTTATAGAGTGGCTTGGGATGAGAACATCACAAGTTAGTTGAAGTCTTTGCAATACAATTATTGTAAAGTGAAGTTAAAAGTAACTAGGATAGTTATAGAGTGGCTTGTTATGAGAGCATCACAAGTTAGTTGAAGTCTTTGCAATAGAGTTATTTTAAAGTGGCTTGTAATAAGGGAGACTTCAAGTTAGTGAAGTTAAAAGCCTACATGTGTAGGTCGTGGTTTTTTATCCCCTTGTGTGGGATTTTTCCACGTAAAAAACCTCGGCCTTATTTAAATTCTGCTTTACTAGCATTCACTGCAGAACCCGATAAAGGACTAGGTACTCTACTATTTAGTGGACTAACACAAACTTAGTAATGTACCAAATTGATATAGGACCAGATCACTGTACATTTTGGTTCATCATACTTTTAGAGGAAACACATAGAGAACCCGATTATCTATACAGTATGGTGGATGCACAATCTACAACAAGTGGTATCAGAGCAGGTTCTTCCTATCAAGCTAACACTTAGAAAGGATCCTCATGGCTGCTCCACCAACTCTTGAAAGGAGAAAACCAAAAAAGGAAAAGTACCGGGTACTTAAAGCTGCTAACAATGATTCGAGTGAGGAAGACAAGCATGGCTTACTTAACCAAAAGGTTTTAGAAGATGGTCGGAAGAAATGGAGAAGTGCTAGAAAGGGACAACTCTAACAGATCAAAGAGCAATGATCTTTGTTACAAGTGCGGAAAGAGTGGCCACTTCATGAAAAATTATCCTCTCTTGAAGCAATAATTCTCCAATAACTTCAAGAGAAAAAGATCAACTGAATATGACTCAACTGTTAATTGCTCGATCAGATGATGATAAAGACGATCACAACGAAGAGGTAAATTCTAGATATGTTCGGAGAAATCTAAAATACTATTCTGCAAGAAAGCTCATGTCTTTAGCTAATGTATTAATCAATGCATTTCATAGTCTTATGGAGGATAAGGATTCTTTGACTTTACAGTTAGCAAAATCTGAACAAACTAGAGTCGACTTAGTGGCTGTAGTTACTGACCATAAGAATACCATTGAAATTTTTAGAAAAAGAAAAGAATGATCTTTTAGCTGAAATTACAGACCTAAGGGAAACATTAGTGAAACATAATATTAAGTTAAAACCTGAAAAAATCTGGAAATGGGAGATAGCCAGTGAGGAACATATTAGGATTAAAAATGAGTTAAAAACAGCTAGAACTAGGATATATGGTGAACTCGAGAAAAATAAGCAGCTTCAAGCTAATTTGAAGAGATTAAATAATGACCTTGAGAATTTTTCAAGTGAACCTGGTCCTCAGATGTTGTCGCATGTACTTCAAAAATAGTGGAAACTTGCAGGGAATCAGGTTCCAAAAGGAGAGAACTCCTTACAAACCTCACAGCAAGTACGTCACATATCCTGATAACTGTTGCGTACCCACTGTGGGAACAATGTGCACTTCAAAGAAAATTTTCAAGCCAGAGTTCAACCTGTTCAGAAGAACAAAGTTACTACTGACAGGGGACCAGTTACCCTCGCAAGAAACCAATGCTGCATGCATGGACTAGAAAAGCTCTTATGCATCCCTTCTACCATAACAAGGGACCCAAAATAGTTTAGGTTCCTAAATCTAACTATAATTTAAGATGTGTAGGGAATAGTGGGAGGAAGTGGACTGTAATGGATCATGAATAGTGGATGCTCAAAGCATATAACTCGAAATACCATGGATTTTCTCTTAGTAAAAGCCCCACAAGGAAGGGATGTACCCTTTGGAAAATGGAAATAAGGGGTACATTTTAGGTATGAGAAAGAAAAACAAGGTAGAAGTTCGTGTCTAAGCTGTTGATATGAGCTGCTTGAATGCAGTTGATAATGATTGAAGACTTGGCATAAAGGAATAGGGGGATGCAAGTTTCTCACTTCTGGAGATATTGATGAAGCAGACCTGGTCCATGGTCTATAAAATTCAAAGTTCAAATAACACGGAGCCTGCAATTCTTATGGGAATATTAAGCAGGAGGGAAAAGAGATGCAGGATCACACCTCTCCAGAATCCTACCACCTATGAGTTGCTGACTGGAAAGAAACCCAAGCTGATTCACCTAAGAACATTTGGGTACAAATGCTATGTTCTCAGCAATGGAAAGGATCAGCCTGGTGAATTTGATGCCAAGTGTGATGAAGGAATCATTATGGGATATTCCTCGTAAAATAAAGTCTACAAGGCTGCAGAAAAGGGTCACAATGTGTGGAAGAAAGTGATCATAAGTTATTCAACAAGACTCCTGCTTTTGACAAAAGAGGAAACAATGATGGTCAAAATAATGAACCACCTTTAGCCCCTGGAGAAGTATCTGATGTTTCAAATGGCAATGCTGACATGATGAGTGAGATGAAGGAGACAGGTGAAAACAATGAAACATCTTCTTTCACTTCTCAAGAGGAACATGGTACTTCCATTACTACCCCTGAATTAGAAGAAAGATTTGGAAATGCAATGCAAGGCACTCCCTAAGTAACTGAACAAGGAGTGCAGGGAAATCATCTAAATTACCCATTTTATCTACCAATCAATCCTAAGTCCCAAATGGAAGCACAAAAGCTCCCATTCACTTGATAATATAATCACCCCTTAATTTTGGAGTTCAGACAAGAACAAAAACCAGAAATTCCCTAGCCTTCTCAGCATTTCTATCCCCAAAAGATCCCAAAAATATCAAGGAAGTCTTGTAGGATGCAGATTGGATTACTGAAATGCAAGAGGAACTGCATCAACTTGAAAGAAATAAAGCATGGCACCTGGTACCTATACCCTTGGATAGAACCATCATAGAGATAGGTGCGTATTCAAGAATGAGATGGATGGACATGGATATGCTACAAGGAACAAATCAAGTCATGTTGTCCAAGGATATAATCAAAAGGAAAGATTGACAATACTTGTCTTTGAAGAAATGGGGAAGGAACCTGCTCATTGATCAGATTTATGTGGATGACATCACATTTGGAGCTACAACTAACTCATTATGTGAAAAATTGTCTAAATTCATGGGAAGTGAGTTTGAAATGAGTACGATGGGGGAACTAAATGTCTTCCTGGGTCTTCAAGAGAAGTTTTCCAAAAAGGGAACGTATGTCAGCCAGAAATGCATCAGAACTATTGAAAAGGTTTGATTGGAGCATGGGAATCATTGGATCTCTACTCTACCTTACTGCCAGCTGGCCAGACATTGTATTCAGCTAGGGATTACTTTGCAAGGTTCCAATCAAATCTTGAGGAATCTTTTCTGAAGGCTGCTAAGAGAATTCTGAAATATTTTAAGGGCAGACAAAACTTGGTTCTATACAATACTTCAGCTGACAATTTCAACCTTATTGGACCCTGATTATGTAGGTTATCTGGTGGACAAGAAAGGAACATCTGGAATGGCTCATTTCCTTGAATCACGTCTGCCTCGCGATGTGCTCATTCACTGTGGATCAAGAAAAAATTGGAAGATTTTGGTTACATCGATTGTGTACCGCTTTTATGCGCCAACACCAGTGCTCTCAACATGGCAAAGAACCCGGTTCAACACAAGAAAACCAAGCACACTAATTGCCTTGCTTGGTTGATTTACAGGAATTATAAATGCGTTCTTGTTGATTCTAACTCCATAGACATATAGGCGTTAGGTTAGCTTGAATAGGCGAGTAAGAACTGGACAGATTCTTATGAGCAACATTAACCCTGTCAACCAATAAACTAGATAAATTAGTTAGTCATTTCAATAAAAGAATACAATAGGAATGCTAGATAGCCCATAACCCTAGATCGTTTTCATTACATTGATAACATAAAAATCTGCTCTTTCTTTGTTCAGAATTTATTATTTGTTTTATTTTTATTTTAATTAGTTTAGAATCAAATATTTCTAGGTTTAATTCTTGTTTAGATAATTAGGATAGTCTAATTTAGTCAATAGTTAATCACAAGTCCTCGTGGGATCGACATCCGACTTTTAGTCACTTTATTACTAGACGACCGCATATACTTGCGTGTGCGTTTGGCCGCAACAAGTTTTTGGCGCCGTTGCCGGGGACTTAGAAATAAACTATTTTTCAAAATTAGACTTTTACTTTTATCTCTACAAGGTTTTTTTATTTTTTATTTTTCTAAATATTTGTTATTTATAACTAATTGACTTTTTCTCTTAATGTGTTTCTAGTTCTCTCAACATGACATCTGGGGATGAAATATTCGGAGATAAGGTTATTGATGAAGACACTTGGTTAACGGAAGTCTTTTATGACCCGTCTTTTTGGGCTTGTCATGGCCTGACCTCATGGAGATCTGAATTTGAATATGGCAGTAAGGTTGGTATTGGGAAAGATATTCTCACTTAGGCATACATGAGGAACGACGGTTTCTTCTAACAACGTTGGTGAATGATTGGTCTAAGGAGAGAGATGAGTTTGCACATAAAATTGATAATTTTGGCTTGGCTGTGTGTAACTTGGATGTGGATTTGAGTGCAAAGGTTGATGCTTGTAATGCCCAACAATTTAATAATGAGTTGTGTGAAGCTGAAAAAATCTTCTAGACCAAATTGAGAAGCTAAAACGAGAATACCAATCACTAGACCCTGTTTTTCTTGAGGATGCCAATGTTGATAAGAGTGTTCTAGAGTCATGTGAGGGAGTAGATATTATTACTTTGGGAAATTTGTCAAAGAGTGAGGATGAGAGCGCCTATATTCATGAATTTGTTGTGCAAAAAGCAAAAATTACATTCCTCATCTAAAGGCCGAGAGGTGCAGAGTTAAAAATTTATTACTTGGCCTGGTTATCTTTGTAGCCCCACCAAAGGTGCATAGCCACAAAGTGCATGCCATGTTAGGGGTACAATTCATAAGTTCATGGTAGACAAAAATTGGTTCAACTCGTGTCGCGACTTTAAATTAGGCGCTTGTTGGGAGGCAACCCAGTTTTACTACTTACTTTAATTTTTTATTTATTTTTTTTATTTTGTTTTTCTGTCTTTGTAGCATTTTTTTGTTGTAGGAGTATGATCATAGAATAAAAGCCACTGGAAGTGTGTAATAAGAGAGCATGTGGTTGAAACTAAGTGTGAGTACCCGCACAAAGAATCATACCTGGGAGAAGTCTGAGTATCCCATGAGCTGCTAATTATTCGGCCTTTGGCCTACCAGGGAGTCTCTTTTACCCTCTTATTATTTATGGTGTGCATTGAGGACATTGCACAATTTTAAGTGTGGGGTGAGGAGATTGTCTGAGTGGCTTTCTATGCTATTTTAGTTGTGTTAGTTTAATTGAACAATTTTGTTTTATTTAAAAAATAGATAAATATGTAGACTCTTCCTAACGACGGATCTTGTAGACAACTTTCTTGAAATGATTCTAAATAAAACAACATAAAGATTTTTTATTTTTTCTTTTAGGTAGTGTACCAAATCCCCCTTGGTTTTTCTTTAGGCCATGGTTCTTTTCCAAGGGTTTAGCTTGAACCAGGCTTAGGTAATTTTTAATTTTTTTTTTGTAGATTATGATAGTAGGCTGTGAGCTAAGAATTGGAAGAGAACCCTAAGCGTTGATACACTTGAACACCATAAATTTTAGAGTGCAACGCTTAGCTCTCATTATTGAATCTCATTTGTATGTTTATCACTGACTTGAGTGCTTGAAATGGAATGTTTTGATGAGCTGATATGAATGAGTCATATTCCATGTGTGGTGAGTACTTGTGTAGTCCATGCATTGCATTATGGGTCTAGAACTTGCCCGGTATGTGAGTTGAAGTGAAATTCTAGGTGATGCTCGATTTGAGAGATGATTTTAGGCTCTCTTTGGTCTTTCTTGAGCTTAATCGTTAATCACAAATAAAATTTGTCTATAGTAACCCTTTTGAGCCTTTAGACTTTTTATTTGGCACCCGCAATACAAGCCGTACCCCTTTGTTCTTCATTGACATGATTTTGATCCCTTACCTCTTAAAGCACTTTAATGAGATGAGCGCTAAAAGGAGTAAAAGAGGGAGATACGAGTAGGGTAGCTTTGAGTGGAACCAATAAAAAGAAGAAAGGTGCGCTTGCTTGGAAAATGGATACACCACTAGCAGAAATTGAAAAAAAAAAGAATAAACTGGAAAGAAAATTAGATGAATACATTGTGTCTTGTTCTTGCTAGTGAGTATGAATTAATGTAGTGCTTAAAGAAGAAGGGAGCATTTTTGGGGTGATATTGTTTGTAAAAGGGAAGTAGATTGAAGAATATGCGCTTAAATTTGATTATGTGATGTGTTAAAGTGCATAGGAGGGTTAGTCGCTATTCCTAAATCTATCCTACCCTTCCAAGTCCTGACTGATTTTGAGCCGAGTTAACCTACATTAGTAGAGATTTACATTAAGGGCAAGCCTATAGTACTCGTTGCATGCATGTGACTTTATTTGTGAGAGTGAGCGTTTCTATTGATGTATATGAGTGTTTGGTTTGATTGTGTGCAACAAATTCAGTTGTGTGATATAATTGTGAGGGCATATGATTCTTGATAGAAAAGAAAGTCTTGACTTCAGTGTAGAGTACTTTGAGGAAGTGTAAATATTGCGTGGCTCATGAGAGTTGGCTATGAGGCTATGAATGTTCACGGCTAGGCACAACGGATGTGTATTGTTCTAGGTGGAATGCGCTAAGGGAAATGGTTGAGTGGCGAATTGTATAGAGAGTATAGTGTGATTGCTCGAGGGCTAGCAATGATTAAGTGTGGGTTGCTGATAATAGGAAGAATCTTGGTGATTTAGCCGGTGTTTTTGCCTCTACTTGATTATATTCCAATTGTATATTATGATTAATTGATGAAAGATGGGATCTAATAGCGAATTGTACGTTTTGCAGGTTAAAGAGCCTATTTGATGCAAGAAACTGTTGATTGGAATCATTCAGGAGCAATTGATACCCCTCGCGACTAAATGGGATCGAAGAGAACTCAAGAAAACAAAGAAGTTGAACACCTGGGCATGCACGCCCAGGTGCGTGCCCGCGAACGAAGATGCGCGTCCATTACAGAGAGCAGATGACATGCGCGGCCAGGTGCGAGCCCGAAAAAACGCGAGAAAGTTCAGGGGCAAATATGGAAATCTTGGAAAAGTTTACTTAACCTATATAAAGTCAAGCTCATCTAAGGTCAATTAATAAAGGTTTTTCATAAGGTTTTGGAGGGATTAGAGAGGCAAGAGGCAAGGGGAATTTTTGACCTAGGAAGAGCACAGAGCCGCCGTGGAGGCCGGGTTTCATCTTTTCTTCCATCGAACTTTGTAATTTTTATGTTTCTTTGTATAAATTATTGTTTTGCTACCATGTCTATGTGGAGCTAAACTTCAAGTTCTAGGGTTGTGGTTCTTTCATGACTATTGTTATTCGGATATTGATTTTGGTTTCTTAGTTTATCATATTGTTTATTTATTCAATCTTGCACTTAATTATTTGATTGCTTGATCACCAATTGAATATTATCTACGAATCTAGGTTTGAACTCGAAAGTGGGAATTCTAGATTGCATATAGGATTGGGTAGAGCAAGTTCTTGAACCTGGGCATCGGGGAACGGATTCGCGGTTAGGACAGACATATACCTAATTGTCATGCTTGGTTGATTTACAGGGATTATAAATGTGTTCTTGTTGATTCTAACTCCATAGACATAGAGGCGTTAGATTAGCTTGAATAGGCGAGTAAGAACTCGACAGATTCTTTGAGCAACATTAACCCTGTCAACTAATAAACTAGATAAATTAGTTAGTCAATTCAATAGAAGAATACAAAAGGAATGTTAGATAGCCCATAACCCTATATCGTTTTCATTACATCGATAACATAAAAATCTGCTCTTCTTTGTTAAGAATTTATTATTTGTTTTCTTTTTCTTTTAATTAGTTTAGAATCAAATATTTCTAGGTTTAATTCTTGTTTAGATAATTAGGATAGTCTAATTTAGTTAATAGTTAATCACAAGTCCTCGTGAGATCGACATCCGACTTTTAGTCACTTTATTACTTGACGACTGCATATACTTGCGTGTGTGTTTGGCCGTAACAGTATCAACCACCAATAATTATATTTAGCTCTCGGGATGGACCAAGTCATAATCCCCAATTATATACGATCCCGCACCTGCCATGGGGTGCGAGTCACGCCCTAACATAGCGTCACGACGTGTTAAACCGGATTTCAAACCCTCGGGCCATCATCTATACAAACTACTCACCTCTAACCGGTCATAGACTGGTCCGCGATGCCTTTTCCCTTTGAATCTCCGTCTACGCGCGTCGAATCTAGTCAAAACCACAACGAATATGTCATTATAGGCTAAATAAACATAACCCAATTGAAATTATTCGAAAAATGCTAAAAATTACGAAGTTCGTAAAACCCGATCCCCAGACCTACTTCTCGAAAAATTCTGAAAATCACACCATCAGATTTCTCATATTTCCACGAGTCCGTACATATAATGTTTACCAAAATCGAAGTTCAAATGACCCCTCAAATCTCCATTTAATTCTCTTAAGTTTCAAACCCTAAACTACCATTTTTGTCCATAAATTACTTGAGTTTTCAGTTATAATCTATGTATTTAACTTGGAAATAAGTAGAAACAACTCACCTTTGATGCTTGATGAGCCCGTACTTCGTCGAGTTGTACCTTGCACTTGTGCTATTCAAGTTGTACATCCTGTCTAAATTATTCCTTGTCGGACACCTTCAGTTTAAACACCCATAACGTCTTGTATAAATATCCAAATGACTAACGATTTGAAAATTTAGAAATTAGACTCGAAGATCTTTAATTTGATAGGTTGTACACCATATAAATCTTTCTACATCCTGAGATATGAGCTTCTAAAGTAGGCCCATGAAATCAGAAAATTCGGGAGAAAACTGCTCCACTAGTCATTTTGCAATCGATCATAACTTTCTCTACAGATTTTCAAATTATGATTTCTTTAGCTTTCTGGAAACTAGACACGATGGGCTACAACTTGTTCTGGAAACTGCTCCAGAAATCTGGTGCACAACTGAAGGAAAAAAAAAAGAAAAAAATCTGCAATTTTTTAAAAAAAAAGATGAAATAGTCCGTTTAACCACCCAAAACTCACCCGAGGCCACTAGGACCTCAACCAAACATGCGAACATATTCCATAATATTACTCAAACTTATTCCAACCTTCGGAATGCTCAAAACAACATCACAACACTAAATTCGTATCTGATTCAAGCCCATGAACTTTTAAACTTCTAACTTCCACATCCGATGCCGAAACACGTCAAAACTAGTCCGAATGACCTCAAATTTTACAGACAAGTCTAAATGACATAACGGAGCTACGACAACTTTTAGGATTCCATTTCGAGCCTCAGATCAAAACCTTAGCTATCAACTGGAATTCGCCAAAATACTAACTTTACCGATTCAAGCTTAATTCTACACCGGTCATCACAAAAATATTTCGGACGCACTCCTAAGTCCCAAATGACCTAACAAAGCTATCTGGACCATAAAATTCACATTTCCAATTTAAGCTTCCTTAAAAGAGACTAAGTGTCTCAATCCTTACCAAAATCATTCAGGAATGACTTCAAATTTTGCACACAAGTGACATTCGATATTACGTACTTCGCCAACATTCGAAATCGCATTCCGACCCCGATATCTAAATTTTCACTTCCGGTAGAAGTTTCTCAAAAGATTTCTAATTTCTATATTTAGCCAAATGGTTCCAAAATGACCTACGGACCTCTGAATTCACTTCCGATAGTATTGCCAAATCTAGAACATTACCCAGATAACTAATAAGCGGACAAAACTTAACTAATTATGCCCAAAAGTAACGTGGAACAAGGCCAGATCAAGAAATGTGACGCATTAATATATGTGTAGGTGTCTAAAATAACTTAACTAAGATGAGTGTGAAGTTCAAAGAAACTTGATATAACAACTTAGTATCAAAATTCATTCAGGAAATGGAAGGCTAGAAACAGAAGCAACACTTCAACAAAAACATCGGAACAAAGTTAACATTTGGATTACATCCATTCTATCTTTGGTTCACAAAAGGTTAGAAGCAGAAAACAATTTCGTTCCAATTTCAAATTCAAGGGTAAATTTTTTTCATATTTCACAAAAGCAGAAACTTTATTTCGTTTAAATAATTTAAGGAACAAGTATGTTAATATTTTTCCTTTTTTCTTTTGGTTTGGTCTAAATTATATTGAAGAAATTAGCAAACCCATAGTTTCCATAAATTACTCTATTCATAAAATAGTAGTGGTTTCTATATTCTTGATTCCCCATGAAAAATATTATTATCTTCTGTTCATTGGTCTCAGAATAATACACAGTTGAAAAAGTTTATCCGGAAGGAATATTGAGATTACTACGTATTTTTCATGCATTTCACTCATTTATACATGTGCATTGACCCATGACCAGATGGTGTTATATACGCGTATATATATAAATATATGTATATGGGTTGTGGGAAAAGGTTACGACGTTATACACGCACCACCACCTGATCAACTGGTATATGTTGATGATGTTGCCCACAGTGGCCGACATGATACGATGGGATGCCCTCAGTGGCTTGATGATATTATGTACACCCATATGCATGGAACGATACTTATAGACACATGCATGACATTATAAACGTTTTAGAATTTACAAAGTTATTCTGATTTAAAAATGCGTTTCTTTATTCCATATTTCATCTATGTCTTTTACGTACTAATTTTCATGCCTTACATACTCAGTACATTTTTCGTACTGATACCCTATTTCACGGGGCCTGTGTTTGATGGCCGCAGGTGCTGGTAGGCAAGCTAACAGTCCCCCTTCTTAAGATCCCTGATCAGCGAGAGTTGGCGTGCTCCCACTTGATCCGGAGCTGCTTTTGAATTTGGTACGATACGTGTTTTTGTGTGTGTATATATATATATATATATATATATATATATATATGGCTCAGTCCCATCTTTGTACATATATTTCTATTAGAGGTCTGTGGACATTATGTCTAGTTGGGTTGTATATGGCCTTGTCAGCCTTCAATTTTGAATGTATAGTTGTCTATAGTATATTTGTCGGCACTGTATCCTACATGTATATGTAAATATGCCTTGGTTGTAGGTTTCTTTCATATATGTTATTTTTTGTATTTGAGTAGATGTTATTCATACTCATATCTTTGATGCATGCTTAGGGGTGTTTGACAAGTAAGACTCAGGCACCCATCGCGGCCCATCGATTTGGGTCGTGACAAAAGTGGTATTAGAGCAGTTATGTCCTAGGGTTATCTACGAATTGTATCTAGTAGATTCTTGTTTATGGGTGTGCCGTGCACCACACTTACAGACAAGAGGCTACAGGACATATAGGATGTTATACTCTCTTTTATTCTCAGATCATGCGATACAAGAATTCATGTATCTAACAATATGCTATATTTTCGGAAATGCCTCCAAAGAGTACGACCACCTAGAAGGGAAAGTTCGTGGCCAGTGAGACTACTAGTCGAGAGCCACGAGTTACCAGGGCTCGGGAAGAGTCTTATGGTGAGGTTCCATATCAGAATTCACATACCCCTCCCTTTCCAGAAGAGCTCCGAGGGGCACTAGCTCTAGCGCCGGACCCTGTACATCCAACACCTTAACCGAACACCGGGTTAGGAGATGAGAGATGTTATTCAGTTATCAACCTGATTAGCAGTCGTACATGCTCGGCGTCAGAAAGTAGGTATTGGTCATGAAAATAGGTCTGTGAGTGCGAGGGTTTGTGACTTTATTAATTTAGACCATCCGGTATTCACTGGAGTAGATCCAAACGAGGACCCTCGTGTATTTATTGATATTGTGCAGAGGACGTTAGGGGTAATGAAGGCCACTATGACCGAGTCAATTGAGATAGCTTCCTACAGACTCCGAGATGTTGCAGTTAATTGGTATGAGTATTGGGAATTGTCCAAAGGTGATGATGCCCCTCCAGCAGTATGGTACGAGTTTACATAAGCTTTTTTCGTCATATCTGCCACCAGAGCTTAGGCAAACAAGAGTTGATAGGTTATTGACCCTTCTACAAGGTAACATAAGTGTTCGGGAGTATAATCTTCAGTTTGATTCGTTGGCTACGTATGCTCCCACTATTGTATCTAAGATGGAGGATCGGGTTCAATGATTCATGATAGGATTAGAGTTTCACTTACTTAACGATTGTATATCAACCTCACTTTCGCCAGACATGGATATTTCTCATATTTAAGCATACACTCAGGGTATAGAGCAGCATAAATAGAAACATAGGTCCGATCGTGAGCATTATAGGGCCCAAAATAAGAGAGCGAGGTCTTCGGGTCCTTCTAATGAGTTTCAAGATGGTTAGAGGTAGCAATACTCGAGGTAACCATCCCCACCCTCGGCCAGCGCGCCCTCTCAGTTTGGCGGTAAGAGATTCGATTGTTTCACATATTTAGGGTCTGGTCAAAATTTCAAGTCCTCAGGTTCTCAGTATAGGGTGAGTCAAATCAGATTAGGTTGCCCTTGCCACGATGTGCTCAATGTGGTAAGAAGAATACCAGGAAGTGCCGTATGGGATTGGGTATTTGGTATACTTAAGGTTATCCGGGCCACGTAATGAGGGATTGTCCGATGAGAGGTGATGCAAGCACAGCTCAGCCAGCAGGATCTGTAGCTGGTTCATCATTATCAGTACGCCCCCCTGGCAAGGTCCCCAAGCACCAATGAGTCATGGTAGAGGTAGAGGCGGAGTATCTAGCTCGAGCAGCCCCTCAGAACCGAATTTATGCATTGGGAAGACGACATGACCAAGAGTCATCACCTAATGTTGTTATAAGTATATTATCAATCTCCTCCAATGATGTATATGCACTGATTGACCCAGTTTCCACCTTATCATAAGTTACTTCGTTGGTTGCTAGTAAGATTGAAATAAACCTGAATTGGTTAAACCTTTTGAGGTGTTTACACATGTTTGGGACTCGGTGATAGCTTAGCATGTATATAAGGGTTGTATAATAATAGTTCATGGTCGACCTACCATAGCAGACTTAATCGAGTTAGATATGGTAAAATTTGATGTTATAATGGGTATGGATTGGTTGGTTTCTTGTCATGACAACGTTGATTGTAGATCAAAGATAGTCCAATTTTAATTTCCAGGGGAGCGTGTTTTGCAGTAAGAAGGTAACACGGCATTGTCGAGAGGTAGATTTATTTCCTATCTCAAGGCAAGGAAGATGATCAGAAAGGGTTGTACTTATCACTTAGTTCGGGTTCAGGATGTTGAAGTGGAGTCACCAACCATTCAGTCCATCCCTATGGTGAATGAGTTTCCCGATGTTTTCCCCGATGAGCTTCCATGTCTCCCGCCAGAGCGAGAAATTGAGTTTTCTAATGACCTACTACCAGATACTCACCCAATATGTATTCCTACCTATTGAATGGTCCTCGCAGAGATGAAAGAGTTAAACGAACAACCGAAGGACTTGCTTAAAAAAGAATTTATCAGACCTAATACGTCATCGTGGGGAGCACATGTTTTGTTTGTGCGAAAGAAAGATGGTTCCTTATGAATGTGTATTGATTAAAGGCAGCTGAATAAGGTGACTATCAAGAATAATTACCCGCTCTTGAGAAATTTATCTGATCAGGTTCAAGGTGCCAAGTGTATTTCAAAAATAGAGTTGAGGTCCAAGTACCATCAGGTAAGGATTAAGGATGAAGATATTCTGAAGACAACATTTATGGGCACTTTGAGTTTCTACTTATGTTGCTCGGTCTTACATATGCCTCAACAGTATTCATGGATTTGATGGACCGAATTTTTAGGCCTTTTTTAGATCTATTCGTAATTGTATTTATTGACGATGTATTGGTGTATTTTCGTTCAGAGGATGAGCATGTTGGTGCGTATTGTGCTTATAGTCTACAAGAAGGGAAGTTGTATGCAAAATTTTCTAAATGTGAATTCAGGTTGAACTCTGTAACTTTCCTTGGGGATATCATTTCAGGTGAAGGCATACGGGTGGATACACATAAGATAGGCAGTAGACACTTGGTCTAAGCCCATAACACCGACGGAGGTTCGTAGCTTTCTTGGTTTGGCAGGTTATTACAAGAGATTTTTATAGGGATTTTCTTCCCTTTTAGCTCCTTTGACAAAGTTTACTAAGAAGGGAGGAAGTTTCAATGGATTGATGTTTTTGAACAGAGTTTCTAGCCATAAAGGACATATTAACATTAGCACCGGTTCTAACGCTTCCATAATGGACTGATGGTTACGTTATCTATTTTGATTCTTCAGGCATTGGTTTGGGTTGGGTTGTGCGCTAATGCAGCATGGTAATGTTGTGGCTTATGCTTCTAGACATCTAAGAAAGCGCAAGAAGAACTACCCGACCCACGATTTAGAGTTAGCTACGGCGATTCATGCACAAAAGATGTGCAGAAAATATTTGTATGACATTCATGTTGATATCTATACGGATTATAAGAGCCTCCAGTGCATCTTCAAGCAAAAGGAATTAAATCTATGTCAAAGGATATGGTTGGAGCTACTTAAAGACTATGACATTGATATTTTATGCCATTCGGGGAAGGCAAATGTAGTAGCCAATGCCCTCAGCCGTAGATCTATGGGTAGCTTGTCAAATTTGCAGTCAGATAAGAGGGGAATAGCCCATGAGGTTCATCAACTAGCTAGTCTTGGAGTTCGTTTACTGGACTCAGGTGACGTCGGAATTACTCTTCAGGATACGACAACATCCTCTTTAGTAACTAAAGTAAAGGAACGCCAGTACGAGGATCCTATGTTAGTTCATTATAGGGATACCACCCTTCAGAAGGAGAAGACACTGTTTGAAATAACAGTAAATAGGGTCCTCAGATATTGAGGACTATTATATGTGCCAAATGTTGCAGGGCTGCATCGGCAGGTTATGGGAGAAACTCAATATTCTCATTTTCTATCCATCGAGGAGAACCAAAGATGTATCATGATATCAGGGAAGTGTATTGGTGGGATGGAATGAAAAAGGATATAGCATAATTTGTTGCCCAGTGTCCTAACTATCATCAGGTTAAGATGGAGCATAAAAAATCCGGTAGATTATTGCAGGTTATGGAGATGCCGACTTGGAAATAGGAAATAATCAATATGTACTTCATCATAGGCTTACCACGTACCCAGCGTAAGTTCGATTCGATATGGGTGATTGTTGATAGGCTTACAAAGTCAGCCCATTTTTTTGCCCGTCAGAACTACATATTCCTCAGAGGATTATGCAAGGATTTATATTAAGGAGATAGTACGACTGCATGGTGTCTCTGTATCTATTATCTTGGATAGAGGAGCTCAATTTAAAGCTAAATTCTCGAGGTCCTTCCAAAAGGGATTGGGGACTCAAGTAAGTCTCAGTAAAACATTTCATCCCCAGGCAGACGGACAGGCTGAGCGTACTATTGAAACACTGGAGGATATGTTACGAGCTTGTGTAATAGACTTCAAAATTAGCTGGGATGATCATCTGTTGCTTATTGAGTTTGCATATAATAATAGTTACCACTCCAGTATTCATATGGCTCCATACGAAGCTCTTTACAGACAGAAGTGTAGGTCGCCTATAGGGTGATGTTGGAAAATCTGGATTACACAGGCCAGACCTAGTTCACCAAGCCATAGAAAAAGTAAAGTGGATTCGGGATCGACTATTGACAACTCAGAGTCGTTAGAAGTCATATTCTGACGTGTGGCGATGAGACTTAGAGTTCGGGGTTGATGATTGGGTATTCTTAAAGGTGTCGCCTATGAGTTAGAATTGCCCACAGAATTGGACTCTATCCATCCGGTTTTTTACATATCTATGTTACGAAACTGCATTGACGATCCTACCCGAGTGGTGCCTGCGAATGATGTACATTATCATACGAGGAAGTTTTGGTTGCCATCCTAGACCGACAAATCTGCAAGCTACGGAATAAGGACGTAGCCACCGTGAAAGTACTTTGGAGAAACAACAATATGGAACAAATGATTTGGGAGGCCGAGAAAAACATGAAGTCTAGATATCCCTATTTATTTCCTCTTCTAGAGAAGGGTCCGACTGAGACGTCATACTCATTAGGTACATGTATAAATTCTTATGTCGGTTATTGTCATTGGTCATGTGAGACCATTATCGTTATTCATAATTATGGTCCTTTGTGGAATTGGGTTAATAAGCTTCTATGGGGAATTGGTAGTGGTGTTGTTATAGAGGCGACCTTGCCAAAGTTATATAGATCACAAGGAGTGAACATTCGAGGACGAATGTTTCTAAGGGGGAAGGATGTTACGTCTCACGTTTTTGTACATTAAAATTTCATTTTCAGTTAACCAGCGTAGACTCGAGGATGAGATCATATTGACATTAACGTACTTACTCTATTTATAACAAGCGATAAATAAGTGTTAAGAAGGATAAAGAGGTACACAGATTAAAGAAAACGAGTTTCGTTGAAAGTGGCCAATTTGGAATAAAATATGGGTCGTACCCGATAATTATGAACTAGTACCATGCAAGGTACCATATGACCACGGTAATATAATATGTAAAGTATATATGAAGTATTTTAAAAATAAATATAATTGTAAGTAATTTGTGGTAAATTTTAAATTATGCAGGTAATTGATTAATTACTAGGTAACAGAACATTACCCAGTTAACTAATAAGCGGACAAAACTTAGCTAATTATACCCAAAAGAAACGTGGTTTTGAAGTGGACATTTCTCGTATTCAGGCATACGCTCAGGCTTTAGAGGAGCGTAAGCAGAAGCAGAGGATGGATCGTCAGCATGATAGGGCCCAGAATAAGAGAGAAAGGTCTTCAGGTCCTTCTGGTGAGTTACGAGGTGGTCAGAGGCACCAGTGCCCGAGGTATCTAGCCCAGCCATCGGCTAGCACACCCCCTCAGTTGGGCGGCAAGATATTTGATCGTTACACATATTCAGGGTCTCGTCAAAATTTCAAAGCCTCAGGTTCCCAGTATAGGGGTGAGTCAAGTCAGATGAGGCCTCCCTTGCCACGATATGCTTACTGTGGTAAGCAACATGCAGTGCCATATGGGACTGGGTATTTCTTATACTTGTGGTTACCCGGGCCACGTTATGAGGGATACTCCGGCAAGGGGTGATGCAAGCATACTCAGCCAGCAGGATCTGTAGCTGGATCGTCATCATCAGTACGCCCCCTAGGGTAAGGTTCACAAGGACCAGTGAATCCCGATAGAGGTTTAGGCGGAGAATCTAGCTTGAGCGGTCCTTAGAATTGCATTTATGCATTGGCATAACGATAGGACCAGATGTCATTGCCTGATATTGTTGCAAGTATATTATCAGTCTTCTTATATGACGTATATGCACTGATTGATCTAGGTTCCACCTTATCATATGTTACTCCGTTGGTTGCTAGTAAGTTTTGAATAAAACCTAAATTGGTTAAACATTTTGAGGTGCCTACACTGGTTGGGGATATAGTGATAGCTAATCGGGTACATAGGGGTTGTATAGTAGTTCATAGTCGATCTACCGTAGTGGACCTAATCGAGTTGGATATAGTAGAATTTGATGTTATAATGGGTATGGATCTATTGGCTTCTTGTCATGCCAACGTTGATTGTAGATCAAAGGTAGTCCGATTTCAATTTTCAGGGGAGCCTGTTTTTGAATGGAAAGGTAATACAGCATCGCCAAGAGGAAAATTTATTTCCTATACCAAGGCAAAGAAAATGATTAGAAAGGGCTATATTTATCACTTAGTTCGGGTTTAGGATATGGAAGTAGCGTCACCAACCGTTCAGTCCATTCCTGTGGTTAATGAGTTTCCCGATGAGCTTCCAGGTCTTCCTCCAGAGCGAGAAATTGAGTTTGCTATTGACCTACTACCGATAAATATCCAATATCCATTCCTCCATATAGAATGGCCCTCGCACAGCTGAAAGAGTTAGAGGAACAATTAAATAACTTGCTTGAGAAAGGCTTTATCAAGCCTACTACATCACCGTGGGGGGCACTTGTGTTATTTATATGGAAGAAAGATGGTTCCTTATGGATGTCCCGCTCCCGGGGATTGATGATTTATTTTTTCAGTTACAAGGTGCCAAGTGATTTTCAAAGATATAGACTTGAGGTCCGGGAACCATTAGGTAAGGGTTAAGGAGGAAGATATTCCGAAGACAACATTCAGGACGAGATACAGGCACTTTGAGTTTCGTGTTATGTTGTTCGGTTTGACTATGCACCGGCAGTATTCATGGATTTGATGAACCACATGTTCAGGCCCTTTTTAGATACATACGTAATTGTTTTTATTGATGATATTGGTGTATTCTCGTTCAGAGGCTGACCATGCAGCTCATTTGCGTAGTGTGCTCAGAGTTATGCAAAAAGGGAAGTTGTATGCAAAATTCTATAAATGTGAATTCTGGTTGAACTCTGTAGGTTTCCTTTGGCATATCATTTCGGCTGAAGGAATACAGGAGTATACACAAAATATTGAGGCAGTAAATACTTAGCCTAGACCCGCGACACCGATAGAGATTCATAGCTTTCTCGGTTTGGCAGGTTATTAGAGGAGATTTGTAGAGGGATTTTCTTCCCTTTCATCACCTTTGACAAAGTTGACTCAGAAGGGAGAAAATATTCAATGGACCAATGCTTGCGAATGGAGTTTCCAGGCATTAATGGACAGATAAACTTTAACACCCCCAAAAGGGACCGATGGTTAAGTGATCTATTGTGACGCTTCGGGCGTTGGGTTGGGTTGTGTACTGATGTAGCATGGTAAGGTTGTAGCTCATGCTTCTACACAACTGAGAAAGCATGAGAAGAATTACCCGACCCACGATTTAGTGTTAGTTCATGCACTAAAGATGTGGAGGCGCTACTTGTATGGCATTCATGTTGATATCTATACGGATCATAAAAGCCTCTAGTATATCTTCAAGCAAAAGGAATTGAATTTACGTCAATGAAGATGGTCGGAGCTACTTAAATACTATGATGTTGATATTTTACACCATCAGGGGAAGGCGAACGTGGTAGCCAACGCCCTTAGCCATAGATCGATGGGTAGCCTTTCATACATACAGCCAGAGAAGAGGGGAATATCCCATGAGATTCATCAGCTAGCTAGTCTTGGAGTCCGGTTACTAGACTCAGATGATATTGGAATTACTATTCAGGATACAACAATATCCTTGGTACTAACTGAAGTGAAGGAACGCCAGTACAAGGATCCCGCGTTACTACATTATAGGGATACCACCTCTCATAAAGAGAAGACCTTGTTTGAGACTATAGAAGATGGAGTCCTCAGATATCGAGGACGATTATGTGTCCCTAGTATTGCAGGGTTGCATCGGCAGGTTATGGGAGAAACTTACTATTCTCATTATTCTATCCATCCAGGAGTGACAAAGATATATCATCATATCAGGGAAGTATATTGGTGGGACAAAATCAAAAGGATATAGTAAAGTTTGTTGCTCAATTCCCTAATTGTCAGCAGGTCAAGATTGACCACAAAAAGCCTGGTGGATTATTGCAGGCTATGGAGATTCCGACTTGAAAATGGGAAGTAATCAATATGGATTTCATCGTAGGCTTACCTAGTACCCAGCGTAAGTTCGATTCGACATGGGTTATAATTGATAGACTTACAAAGTCAGCCCATTTTCTGCCCATTAGGACTACATATTTGTTAGATAATACGCTTAACGCTAAAGGGGGGGGGGTGAATAGCGTTACAATAAAAATTAGCGTAAACTTGCGTAATTTAAAATTTGCAGGAAATAAATAAGTGCGATAAATAAGAAAGAACACACCGAAGTATTCTGGTTCACCACAACCCGTGGCTAGTCCAGGCCCCGAGAGACTCTCTCGAGATTTCCACTAACTTGTCAAGCTTCCGGGTGCTTAACAAACCTTTACAACTTGAGGACACAAGCCTCAACACCTTTGCTCGGAGATACAACACTCCAAGACTTCAACCAAAGGAAACACAAGTTCCTTTACAACTTGAGGACACAAGCCTCAACTACCTTAGCTCGGAGATACAACACTCCAAGACTTCAACCAAGGAAACACAAGTTCCTTCTTACAACAAGAGAATAACAATTCTCTTCAAGTGTACTAAACACTAAGCACTCAAACAAGACACTCCTTAATGAGTAGATATGAGTAAAAGAATACGCTCAAGATCGCAACAACTTTCGACAAGAGTTTGGCTCTCAAAAACTTATGTAATGAATATAAAATGATAAGCAATAGAGTATGCAAGCTTATAGCAATTATATGATCAGTTGTTGTGTGTTGTTGTGTACTCAAAAGACTGAATTTAAGCTGTATTAATAGTTGAAAAACTTGGCATTACCGTTGCCTAATTGCCAATTAAGAACTGCTGATTTTACTCTGTGACAATCGATTGTCAAGAATCCACAATTGATTGTTTGCCAATCGTTCCAAAAATCAATCCCAGATTTTACGCTTAACAATCGATTATCTAAGGTCAACAATCGATTATTGGCGACATTCAAAAAATCATTTCCAGATTTACGTAAAACAATCGATTATACAAAATCAATAATCGATTATTCAGCAACGTTCAAAAAATCATTTTCAGATTTTAATTTCAACAATCGATTGTACAAAATCAACAATCGATTATTCAGCAACGTTCAGAAAATCTTTTCCAGATTTTAATTTCAACAATCGATTCTCAAAATCAATAATCGATTACCTGACGGTATTTGAAAATATTTTGGCAACGGTTAGTTATACAATCGATTATACTAAGTTAACAATCGATTATATATCAGTCTTGAAAAATCAATTTAGACACTGCCTCGTGACAATCATATAGTCACAATCGATTATTTAATAACTTTGAAAAAGTCTGGAAGACACTGTCTCAACACAATCGATTGTCATATGTTCACAATCAATTATTTTGTGACTTTGAAAAATCTGATGGACACTGTCTCTTCACAATCGATTGTCATTAACTTCACAATCGATTAGTTTTGAGCGTTGAAAAACTTTGATGGACACTGCCTCATCACAATCGATTGTCATAAGGTTCACAATCGATTGTCATGCAGGTTTGAAAAACCTGATGCTCACTGCCTTAACACAATCGATTGTCATTAGTTCACAATCGATTGTCATGCAGTCTTGGCTTAACATAATCGATTATCATAAGTACATAATCGATTATCTTAGTCCAGATTTTAGAGGCATGTTTATAAATCATTTTGACTAAAGTAAATATGCATGATTTAAAATCATTTAGCATTAAATTAAATATGCATGATTTTGTAAAAATAATTTTACGAGAGAAGCCATGTCATGAGTCAAGTTGTCGGATCAAGATCACAATTAAGAACGACTCATGTAAAACTATAAAACTTGGTCTTGTGCTTGAATCTCGTTATATATCAATTGTGCGCTTGTACTTGAACTTCGTCATATATCAATTTGCGCATCGTTTGTCATTCATCAAAACCTACACTTATGAACACACGTTTTAGTATAATGCTTTGAGAACGTGTTTCCAACAATTTCCCCCTTTTTGATAATGGCAAACTTTAAGCGGGATATGCAAATTGAACAATTCATATTGACGATTCAAGACAAGTAAAGATATGCAACAAGTATATGGATATGCAATTTGTTCCCCCTCAATATATGAATTCCCCCTCAATTTATGCCGATAAGTATTGAGAGTGCATACCCGAGTGCATACCCGTTATCTTCCCCCTTTTGCCATTAGCAAAAAAATGTAATAAGATGGTAAGGATTGAAAAAAAAACTTGTTTATTTATTGAAAATAAAACGTGATTACTTAAAGAGAGTATAATAACTCAAATAATAGCAGTACAATCGATTATTGATACGAGATAATCGATTATTAGACGACAGAAACCGATTTTTCTGAAGAAGACTCGATTATTGCGCGTCATGCTTTATAATTCCCCCTACCTTTAGGGCGATACCAGCAAAAATTCGTTAGACGTCTCCGACGCTCAAGTTAGAAATTTGTAAAGAAATAGTAACTTAAACTAGTGTGGCCAAGTGAGAGCGTGATCTCTTAAGAAGTGTGTCCTAGGGTGTTCTTAAGAGTGTTTCGGGTACTTACCTTTTCTCCGACGTCGCCAATTACCTGTTCGAGAGGGTGATCTTTGATTGTTCTCCACTCGTTAGACATTTTCGTTTCTTTCTCCAATTGTGGCGCGTCCTCCATTGGTTGTTCCAAAATTTCGTCTTGATTTTCCTTACGCGTTTCCTCTTTTATTTTGTCTTTCAAGCTATCTAAGATACCTGCAAGATCAAAACCGGAATTCTTTCTCGCCAAGCGAGCATTATTTTCGGAAAATACAACATGAGGGGATTCCGCCACAGTTTCGGTTCTTTCATTAAAAACCCTATATGCTTTGCTACGTGAAGAATAACCAATGAAAATTCTCTCATCGGACTTAGCATCAAATTTTCCCAATTGATCTTTTCCATTGTTATGAATAAAAACTTTACAACCGAATACTCTAAGATGGGAGATATTTGGTTTCCTTCCCTTGTAGAGTTCATAAGGGGTCTTCATGAGTATTGGCCTTATGACTACTCTATTTAAGATGTAGCATGCGGTACTCACGGCATCCGCCCAAAAATGTTTGGGAATCTTAGCCTCTTCGAGCATGGTTCTAGCCATCTCTTCGAGACACCTATTTTTCCTTTCCACCACCCCATTTTGTTGTGGTGTTCGTGGAGCGGAAAAGGTATGCTCGATACCGAGTTCGTCACAAAAGTCCGCAAAGAGATTGTGATCAAACTCTCCCCCATGATCACTTCTAATTGAAGTGACGGTTGTTTCCTTTTCGTTTTGAACACGTTTAAGGAAATATTTAAAATATAAATGCAACCTGAAATGCATTTAGATCAACGTTTGACCGCATTAGATACTTCATTTGGACATGATTTATATTTACCTCATCAATAAATGCTAAATATTATATCAAGTCTACTAGCAATAAGGTAAAGTAAGGAACGATCATACCTGTGTAGTTCTTGGTATTGCTCTTCTTACCTTTCACATTTCTGTCAAGATGGTCATATAAATTCATTTAAGTGACCATTGCTTTGGTGTTGCTCTTTTCAAATTGATTCAGCAACTCCTTGCGACATTTAGTTTGACAAATGAAAGTTCCCTCTTTCATTTGCTTAGCTTGCAGCTCCAAGAAGAAAATTAAGCTTGTTCATCATTGACATCTCAAATGAGATTTAAAGACTCCTTGCATAACACTCATTAGTTGCTCCAAAATAATAAAAAATATTTTCTGAAATACAATATCATTTTCAACATGTTTTGGAATGCAAAATATTAATATCATAAAAGTTATCAACATAGTTTTAAAAAAAATGACATTGCCAACATAGAAAGTTATTTTGAAATACAACAATAATGTCATCAAGATAATATCATCAATAAAATTCATGCAATATATTTCTCTTTAATGAGAAATTCCCCCTCAAATGAGGCAAACTAGAATGTAAAGACATTTCCCCTTACTTGAAGCATATCGCCTAAACACTTTCTCTTTTTCGACATTTCCAAAAAGTCAAAATGAGATAGGAAAGACAACGAGGAGTATGCACTATGAAGATTGCTGGAATTTTATCAAAACATACCAACAAACCATAGTTATACCAATTGTTATAAAATAGTGATAAAATCATTTGTTGGAAAACATAACAAATGTATCAAATGTTATTTTATTAACAGTGATACAAAAAGTTATTTTTAGAAAAAAATATCAAACATTAATATATAACAAGTCAATCAAAGGTCGAATGTACCAACCATTATTCAGACCAAAAGATACATTCATCAAGAGTCGATTTTTAACAGAAATACTTCTATCAACTGTTAAAAGCATGAATCATTTATTTCAGGAATATATCAATTATTTTTTCAAACCAAAACTAGCATTTATCAAAAACATGAGTGAAAATTTTTTTGACAAAAATATGCTAACAGTTAATACACACCAGAGGAAATAATTTATTTTTCTGGTATATACTAACATTTATTTAAACCACAAATAACAGTTATCAAATCATAAATGAAATGTTTTTATTAGAAGCAAGCTAATATACCAATTGTTGTTTAACAACGAATTTTCAACATATGCATCAAGGATAATTAATATTAATTATTAACAAGGATATCTCAATACATATCAACTATTATGATTAAGCACATCAAAAATTTTTAACAATATAAGGCCAAATTAACAACACATATGTTAATATCGGTTGCTTGCATATATTATCAATTCGGTTTTTGTCAAAAAGGATAACTAACTGAAATTCCCCCTTGATGCGATAAGGTATTGTGCTTGGTGCATCTATTACAATATTGTAGCCTTCAAGCACACCTGCAAAAGAGATTAATGATCTTTTGGTACCCATGCCATTTTGGGTCCTTGGGGGTTAGGCATATCATAGTGATGCAATTGAGTGATATGTCTATGTCGTGTAAAACAAGCAGGAGCAATATGACCAATATGTCTACAATAATGACAAGTCACGTTGGGATTATGCATCCTTCTAGGTTCATAGTAATTAGATGGACGAAAATTGTTCACTCTATTTTCGACACTATGGCTATTGCGCATTTCATGAAAGTCATTTCTCCTACTATTATGAGCAGCATTTCTAGAATAATTATTTCTAGGTTGAGGGCCATTTCTAGGTGTTCTAAAATGTTCAAACTTCCTTCTAGTGTGTGGCCTAGACTATGCATCATTTCTAGGGTAGTTATTTCTAGGTGGAAGGTCATTTCTAGGTCTCCTAAAATGTTCAACATTCCTGCTAGTATTTGGTCTAGCATGCATATTGGTTCTAGGATTGCTATTTCTAGGATGAGCATTTGTTTTATTAATCCTAGGTTGAGCCTTAGGTGGTTGTGGTTTGGCTTCAACCTTTTCTTTAGGCTCATTCTTAAAGCCTATGCCATGCTTGGTTGACTTCAAATTAACAAGAACCTCATTCAAATTTTTGTGAGAAGAATTAAACTTATCTAAGGTGCCCTTAAGTCTATCTACCTCATTTTTGAGATGCATGCAAGAAGTACAATTTTTAATAGAACTTTCGGGCTTGTCGGCGCTTCTCTTTCCGAAAAATTTGTTTTCCTCTTTCAACTTCTCATTCTCTAAAATCAGTTTTTCCAAATCCTTTTCTTTCAATGAGAGTTGTTTTTGAAAATCTGTTTCTTGCAATGAAAGAGTTTTTTGCAAATCTTTAATGGTCTTGGAAGCATTAACAAACTCACTATATAATTTATTATAAGCATTTTGCATTTCTTCAAGTGAGTGAGAGTTAGACGTACTTACCTCTTCTTCTTCGTTTGCCATGAGACATCGGCCAGTCGATTCACCACATGAGCTGTCCGCTTTTTGAGGTGTGCTTTCATACATTTCCTCAAGCTTATCCCACATTTCTTTGGCAGATTTGTAGTGGGAAATTTTCTGATAATCTTCCTGATTCAAGGCGATATACAACATATTTGTTGCCTTAGTGTTGTATTCACTTACCTTGGCTTTCCCAACTTTTTTCGTCATCTGTTCACCATGCTTGATAATTTGCCATAGATAAAAGTTGTTGGCTGTGATGAAAATTCTCATCCGATCTTTCCAATATGTGTAATTGCTTCCATCAAATATTGGCGGCAACAAGTTAAAGTGACCTACACCTATTCCTGCAAAAGAGTCACGAGTAGAAGCCATGGAAGTTTCTCTCAAACTGTTAAGTCTTCAGAGAGTTGGGCTCTGATACCAATTGTTAGATAATACGCTTAACGCTGGGGGGGGGGGTGAATAGCGTTATAATAAAAATTAGCGTAAACTTGCGGAATTTAAAATTTGCAGGAAATAAATAAGTGCGATAAATAAGAAAGAACACACCGAAGTATTCTGGTTCACAACAACCCGTGGCTAGTCCAGTCCCCCGAGAGACTCTCTCGAGATTTCCACTAACTTGTCAAGCTTCCGGGTGCTTAACAAACCTTTACAACTTGAGGACACAAGCCTCAACACCTTTGCTCGGAGATACAACACTCCAAGACTTCAACCAAAGGAAACACAAGTTCCTTTACAACTTGAGGACACAAGCCTCAACTACCTTTGCTCGGAGATACAACACTCTAAGACTTCAACCAAGGAAACACAAGTTCCTTCTTACAACAAGAGAATAACAATTCTCTTCAAGTGTACCAAACACTAAGCACTCAAACAAGACACTCCTTAATGAGTAGATATGAGTAAAAGAATACGCTCAAGATCGCAACAACTTTCGACAAGAGTTTGGCTCTCAAAAACTTATGTAATGAATATAAAATGATAAGCAATAGAGTATGCAAGCTTATAGCAATTATATGATCAGTTGTTGTGTGTTGTTGTGTACTCAAAAGACTGAATTTAAGCTGTATTTATAGTTGAAAAACTTGGCATTACCGTTGCCTAATTGCCAATTAAGAACTGCTGATTTTACTCCGTGACAATCGATTGTCAAGAATCCACAATTGATTGTTTGCCAATCGTTCCAAAAATCAATCCCAGATTTTACGCTTAACAATCGATTATCTAAGGTCAACAATCGATTATTGGCAACGTTCAAAAAATCATTTCCAGATTTACGTAAAATAATCGATTATTCAGCAACGTTCAAAAAATCCTTTTCAGATTTTAATTTCAACAATCGATTGTACAAAATCAACAATCGATTATTCAGCAACGTTCAAAAAATCTTTTCCAGATTTTAATTTCAACAATCGATTGTACAAAATCAACAATCGATTACCTGACGGTATTTGAAAATATTTTGGCAACGGTTAGTTATACAATCGATTATACTAAGTTAACAATCGATTATATATCAGTCTTGAAAAATCAATTTAGACACTGCCTCGTGACAATCGATTGTTATATACTCACAATCGATTATTTAATAACTTTGAAAAAGTCGGGAAGACACTGTCTCAACACAATCGATTATTTTGTGACTTTGAAAAATCTGATGGACACTGTCTCTTCACAATCGATTGTCATTAACTTCACAATCGATTATTTTTGAGCGTTGAAAAACTTTGATGGACACTGCCTCATCACAATTGATTGTCATAAGGTTCACAATCGATTGTCATGCAGGTTTGAAAAACCTGATGCTCACTGCCTTAACACAATCGATTGTCATTAGTTCACAATCGATTGTCATGCAGTCTTGGATGAACATAATCGATTATCATAAGTACATAATCGATTATCTTAGTCCAAATTTTAGAGGCATGTTTATAAATCATTTTGACTAAAGTAAATATGCATGATTTAAAATCATTTAGCATTAAATTAAATATGCATGATTTTGTAAAACTAATTTTACGAGAGAAGCCATGTCATGAGTCAAGTTGTCGACACAATTAAGAACGACTCATGTAAAACTATAAAACTTGGTCTTGTGCTTGAATCTCGTTATATATCAATTGTGCGCTTGTACTTGAACTTCGTCATATTTCAATTTGCGCATCGTTTGTCATTCATCAAAACCTACACATACGAACACACGTTTTAGTATAATGCTTTGAGAACGTGTTTCCAACAATATTCCCTAGAGGATTGTACACGGCTTTATATTAAGGAGATAGTACAACTGCATGGTGTCCCTGTATCTATTATCTCGGATAGAGGAGCTAAATTTACATCTAACTTCTGGAGGTCCTTCCAAAAGGATTGGTAACTCAAGTAAGTCTTAGTACAACATTTCATCCCATACAGATAGACAGGCTGAGTGTACTATTCAGACATTGGATGATATGTTACGAGCTTGTGTAATAGACTTCAAAGGTCGTTGGGATTATCATCTGCCGCTTATTGAGTTTGCATATAATAATAGCTACCATTCCAGTATTCAGATGGCTCCATACAAAGCTCTTTATGGACGGAAGTGGAGGTCACCTATAGGGTGGTTTGATGTTGGAGAATCTAGATTACATGGGCCAGACCTGGTTAAACAACCATAGAAAAAGTAAAGCTTATCCAGGATCAAGTAGTGACAGCTCAGAATCGTCAAAAGTTATATTTTGACATGCAACGACAAGATTTAGAGTTCAGGTTAGTGACTGGGTATTCTTAAAGGTGTCACCTATGAAGGGTGTGATGAGGTTTGGCAAGAAAGTCAAACTTAGCCCACGGTATATTGGGCCTTATAGGATCATTCGAAGAGCGACCAAGTAGCTTATGAGTTAGAATTTCCCTCAGTATTGAAGTCTGTCCATCCAATTTTTCACATATCTATATTACGAAAGTGCATTGGCGATCATACCTGAGTGGTGCCCACAGATGATATAACAATATAGAGGACTTGTCATACGAGAAAATTTCGGTTTCTGTCCTAGACCGACAAATCCGAAAGCTACGGAATAAGGAGGTAGCCTCCACGAAAGTACTTTGAATGAACAACAATGTGGAAGAAATGACTTGGGAGGCCGAGGAAGACATGAAGTCTTGATATCCCTACTTATATCCTCCTCCAGGGAAGGATCCGACTGAGATGTCATAACCTCAAAGTATGTGTACGGATTCTTGTGTTAGTTATTGTCATTGGTCGTGTGAGGCCATTGTCGTTATTGATGATTGTGGTCCTGTGTGGCGTTGGATTATTACGCTTCTACATGGAGAGTTGGTAGTACTGTTGTTACAAGGGCGACCCTGCCAAAAGTTATATAGATCCCGGGGAGTTGAACATTCAAGGATGAATGTTTCTAAGGGGGAAGGATGATACGTCTCGCATTTTCGTACGTTAAAAGTTTCGTCTACGGTTAATCGATGTAGACTTTGGGGATGAGATTATCTTGAGATTAACGTATTTACGCTATTTATAACAAGCAAGAAGTATGTTTCATGAAGGATAAATGGTATACAAATTAAAGAAATCGAGTTTCGTTGATAGTGATAAATTTGGGATAAAGTACGGGTCGAGCAATAATACCCGATAATTATGAACTAGTACCATGCAAGATACCATATTCTCATATGTAATTTGAGGCAATTTTTATATTATGTGGGTAATTGGGTAATTACCGGGTAACGGTACATTATTCAATTAACTAATAAGTGGATAAAAACTTAACAAATTACACCCCTAGAAATGTGGCAGAAAGCCACAAGGCTAAGAGGATGACTCTTAGTCATCTTATCATTAGGTGGCCATTTTCTAAGGTGTATAGGAATTTAATAACTATGACTTGCTACACAATTCGTTTCCGGTGATACTCAAAAATTAGCTATAACTTAAACTTTCATTAAGAAGAGTTTCTTTATTTGGGGGAGCAACTTCAATCTTATGAATACAATTTTCTCTATTCTTAGTCATACAGAAAGCCAAATTGTTTGTGAATATTGTTTGACTCAAAATAAATTAAACTCTTTATAAGCAAATCAATCAAAAGAGATGAAGGAGTAAATCATAATTGAAGATAATAAACTCTAGGATTACTTGAATAATCGGAATAACAGTAACACTAGAGGAGAACAAGAGAAATAGAAAGAGAGAAAGAGAGAGATAAATATAAGAGAGAGAGAGAGAGAGAGTAAACTTGTACAATAAATATCCTCTCCTCATTACAAGGCTTGGATCTCCTTTATATAACAAAGGATCCTTCGTTACTGGAACGACAAAATCAGAGTACATTCTATAACATGCCCGAAAATGAAGCGATGTCGTTTCTCATCCTACCCCTGGGTCGTCCTCCTATATTGACTCGTGGTCACAGCTGTTGGTCATGTTGAATATGGGATGTGACCGATCAAATTCTACCCCATGCAGTTAGTCCCTCCGCTCGTTGAGGTTGCAGCAAAATGCGTCCTCGATGGGCAAAATTGGTGGCTCCGTTAGAGAGAGTTTGACTCATCAAAATGCTATGATGTGACTGGTGGGAACGGTAATCATATCTGTCAGAATGTCAAAATAAAATGCATTTTACTGGGTGACATCAACGCTCGCATGCATCATCATTATACGTATTCTTGAGGCAGAAAAACTGATGCTTTGGTGCTTGGTTTCCCTCACTGATCTGAAGTCTGATACATCGATTCTAGAGCCACCCAACCTTACAAATAGGGGAAATGTTTAATTCGTTGAAGAACTTTGTTCGTTCTTGAGAATTTTCCAACCTTCCTCTTTTCACTTTCATATTCTTACGTCTTTGTTCTCGATCAAGGATTTTTCTTCTTCTTTATCCCATTTTGTGTGACTTTCTTCGAGCAACAGTCATGCCTAAATCTAGTTGTACTAACAAAAGGGTACCTGAGGTTTCTTTATCGAATGCACCACCATCCTCCGAGGGCAGAAAGGTGGAGATTGAAGAGGATATCAGCCCTCTCACGGTAGAGGCATTGTTACCGAGGCATTCTTTGATTTGAAGTGATTTCAATAAGGATTCTCTCACTGTTACGATTCCAGTGCTTTCTGAGATGGAACAGAAGAAGCACTTGAATGACCTCCGTGCAAAATATGATATTCCCGCCCACGTAGAGATGCTTCTAGTGGAGGGAGACTACGTTAACGTTCATAGGCAAGTGTATTGTGCCGTCTACGAGTACCACTTTTTGATAGGCTATGTCCTTCCTCTTTGTCCCTTGGTAGAAGAGTTCTGTAGATTCTATAACATTTGCCGAGCTCAGCTTACGCCATACACGCTTAAAGTGCTTCAGTTGTTGGCCAAATATACAGAGTTGACCGGGTGTAACATCTTTGTTCATCATCTCTTGCAGTTGTTCACGGCTGACTTACTTAGAGGGACCATGGTGCGCTTGAGAATTCGCGGACTAAGGGGTTAGCGGTCGCAATAGACGACCGAGCGAGCCATATATTCTGGGACAAGTATTTCTTTGTCAGAACTGAGCACGTGGTTTCAAATCCCACTAGATTTCCAGAGAGGTGGAACAAAACGCGTAACTGTTGTAGTTTATTGAGTTCTTCGTTGCATGCTATTATTGCAATTCTAATTATCGTATTGCACCCATGGCTCGCCTGCCCCATCTCATTGTCGGTGTCATGGGTATTGCACCCATGGCTCGCTCGAACCTGGCCTACCTTCATGCGACGTTATGGCCCTAACATTTCTTCAGGTAAATCTCTCATTCTTATTTTGTTGGATGTTAGACCTTTCTTAATCGTGATTTTGTGGTGATAGGTCAAGGTGCTTCTAGGAGGAGGGTTCCAGTTCCCGCTTTTATGCGACTTAATGCCACCACAGACGCTTGAGATATTATGTGCGAGTCTGTAGGGCCATCCCCTAACTGCCCAACAGGGAGCCGCATCCACGACTGCGGTTATGGAGAAGTCAACCTCGTTGGCACCGGCCCCACAACCCGTTGATAAATCTTCTAATGGAAAAATGGCATTGGAAAGGAAACTGAGAATACTGGAGATGGGAAAGGGGATGGCTACTGAGGTACGAAAGGGGAGCATCTCGGGCAGCCCTGGTGCCCAGGTTGGCCGATGCTATTCGATCGGGGAGATCGGCCCAAGAGGAGAGAGCTGCCCCAAGGATCAGTACGACGCATCCCTCTGAGGGGGTTCGTCGACTAACGTTGGAGGGCTTAACGTGGGGGTTGAGGAGTGGGGTTCCGATGTTGCCATTGAGGAAGTAAATGAATTTTTAGGTTGTCATACCCATGTGGAGATAACGACAGAAGGGTCTGACCGTCGAATAATAATCCCTAGAGAGTGCAAATTGTTGCTAAATAGTGAGCAGGTTGTATTGAACCTTACTCTTTTAGGTCTCTTTGAGAGAGAGATGCTCAGGTCGATGAATGATAAGGAGTTGTCTCGGACGGTCGCCGACATGGCATTACAAGTAGGTTTTCTCATACCCCTTTATTTTTGTCATATTGTATGAGTGATATGGAAATATGTTGACTTCTATTTTCCTTCTCAGACCCTCATCCTAGCGGTGGAGAGAGGTCGTCGCGAACAGAAGAGGACGGACCTCTATAAGAAGATGTCGATGAAGTATCGGGAATATCGCGCTAAGAACCGAGCAGCGGCCGATCTCTAATAGGAGGACCCTGAGTTTCAAGTGTTCTGCTAGGGGCTTAGATAGAGGGAGGCCCAGTTGGAACGCAGGGGGCGGGCTAGAAGAGGCGGATGGGGAGTCGGTGAAGGCCGTTGACCGTTGCAGCGATTTGGAGGCCCTCCTTAGGGCAACAGAGGATGAACTCGAACTGAGTCTTGGGGTGACGACGGAGAATGCCGACCTCCAGCGGAAAGTAGATGATTTGACCGTCGAGCTTGGTGCTAGGATGGTAAAAATTGATATACTTAAGGGCGAGCTAAGTGCTAATGCTGATAAGTTGACTGAGTCGCAAAGGCAGGTCGCCTCGCCGAGATCAGAGGAAGTGGATTGCCATTCTCTGTAACACTGAAGCGAGTTGCACCTCGTGGATTGGGCCTATTTGATCAGGTTGGGATCGAACCCGTGCCGATACGGTGACTGAGACAGAATTAAGTCAGGATAGTTGGAACTCCCAAAGTATAAAGTGAAGTTTTTTTAAAAGAAAGAAAAAGAAAAGAGTTTCTTTTAGAATATATATAAATTGCTATTATGCAATTATTTTAGAATTACTCTTACAAGCTTTATGTTTTACATGCATTTAGAACCTTTGCTCGTAATGTATACGTTATTAAAGTTTCTCCCCCTGTTGTTGAGACTCAATGAGTACAATGGATGGTACTGACATTCTCTTTTGGGAACCTACGTTGGTCTGTGGTACAACGTAGGAACCGGATTTGCAGGCGAGCAGGCTACCAGTTAGGACTTCCTTCCCTTCCAGTAATATTGGTGAGCTCCGCTTTTGTTCATGGAGTATTCTTAGAGTCATTTTCATTTAGCTATTTCTTTGTTTATATAGAGAACTGGACAGAAAATCTCATGTCTTGAGCAGTGCGTCAGTTTATCAGTAGAGGCTTCATAGACATAGTCATTGGGTTGGGATTCAGATATTATTTTATAGTAACTTAGCAGTAATTTACTAGTTACTATGAATAAATCTTTGGAGTTGACTTATTTAGATATTTGAATTAATCAAAAGTATTTGGTTAGAGCATTTCTTTGTTGCATATAAATCTTGGAGTTAATAGGTTTTATAAGCAGACATGGTTCGCTCGGTCATGTTTAGTGATCGAGTGCCGGTCTCGACTTGTTCAGAAAATGAGTCATGACGTTCTCGGCCCTCCTCATCTAGTCCCCCATCTGGTCGAGGCCGACCTTGTAGTGCATATGAGATGTGGGTATATGCAGAGGCTCGCCTTGATTTATATAGAGCTCTTAATACCGAGGGCCAGACGACGGAGGCAGAGGTTCAGGCGATGTGGAACGAGGCAAACACAACTCACAAATCATGTGGATATTACCCCCAACTCTCCTGATGGTGAGGGTGGTACTTCTGAGGACGTCAATCGCCTTGACTCAGACTCGTGGTATGAAGATGCTTACCCCACTAGGGCTGATGAGTAGTGTTAACTTTGTATATTTTGTTTCCGTATATATTTTTGTTGTGGGTTGTACTAGAGCCCGTCCATAGGGTCGAATGTAAATGATTTTTGCTATAATATAAACTTTTGTTTTTTTCACTTTGCTTGTTTGCTTTTATTACTATTAAAACAATCTCGTCGTTGTTCGAGCGAGGACGAACCGATATCGATGGCCTTGGTCGTTAAGGTGTTGTTTCGACTATTATTGAACTAGTATTCATTGAAGTTCAAACAAGGTTGAACTTGTACGTAGAAGTTAGAATGAGGTCAAACTGATGTTGATGGCCTTGGCCATTTGGATATTACTTCGACTATCGTCGAAGTATCATACGTCGAAGTTCAAACGAGGTCGAATTGATATTGATGGCCTTGGCCATAAGGATATTACTTCGATGACGTCGAAGTAGTATACGTCGAAGTTCGAACGAGGTCGAACTAATGATGGGCTTGGACATTAGGATGTTACTTCGACTGTCGTCGAAGTAGTATACTTCGAACAAGGTCGAACTGATGATGGCCTTAGTCATTAGGATGTTACTTTGATGTTGTCGAAGTTCGAACGAGGTCGAACTGATATTGATGGCCTTGGCCATAAGGATGTTACTTCGACTATCGTCAAAGTAGTATACGTCAAAGTTCGAACGAGATCGAAGTAATGATGGCCTTGGCCATTAGGATGTTTCTTCAACTATCGTTGAAGTAGTATACGCAGTTCGAACGAGATCGAACTGATGACGGCCTTGGCCATTAGGATGTTACTTTGACTTTCGGCGAAGTAGTATACGTCGAAGTTTGAACGAGGGCAAACTGCTATTGATGGCCTTATAAAGGTGTCACTTTGATGGAGATTCAACTTCCATTCATATAATAGAGATTGTTGCTTATCCAATGGAGATTCGACTCTGTTCATATAATGGAGATTGACTAGTGTAGTCCCTTCATTATTTCGGCCTAGAGATTGTGTTGACGGGCTGAAGTGATGAACCGTTTGTTAATCCACAGGGTATCCCCTTTGCCACCTCATTAAAAACCTCCCGAGAAAACCCGATTGGGATAAAACTCGGGTGAGGGAAAATGAGTTTGACTTAGGAAATGCCTTTCAGAAGTGGAAATACTTGAAGTGGGCGACTTTCCAGTTGTTTTGGAGTGGTTTTCCCTCCATTGCTTCTAGTTGGAATGCTACTTTGTTTGCAGCTGCTATAATCTTATATGGTATGTCCCAGTTTGTTACCAACTTCCCCTCACTTGGGTCCTTTGATGCCAGTGTCTTGGCCTTGAAGACGTAGTCGCCAACCTTGAGTGATCTTACTTTGGCCTTTTTGTTGTAGTATCTCTCTACCTGTTGTTTCTAGGCTATCATTCTTAAATGGGCCATGTCTCTCTACTCTTCAACTTCATCTAGTTCTTGCAACCATTTTCGTTGTTGTCCGCCCCACTGACATGGGAGTATCTCAGGCTTGGTTCCACGACCTCGACGGGTATGACCGCATCGGTCCCGTAGACTAGTGAGTACGACATTTCTTCCATGCTGGACTTTGGCGTAGATCGGTATGCCCATAGTATTTCAGGTAGTAATTTGGGACATAACCTTTAGCACTTTCGAGCTTCTTTTTTAGTATGTTTAACATCATTTTGTTGGAAGATGCGTCTTGGCCGTTGGTAGCGGGGTGGTACGGAGTGGAGAGTATCCTTTTGATGTGCCACTTTTCAAAGAACTCAATCGCCTTCTTTCCGACAAACTGAAGCCAATTGTCGCGGCCAATTTCGTTGGGGATGTCGAAGCAATATATAATATTTTTCCATATAAAAGCGATAATCTCATGTTCACGTATTTGGGCGTACTCACCTGCTTCTACCTATTTAGAGAAATAGTTAGTAAAACTAAAAGGAAGTGTACCTTTCCTCATCCGGCTGGCATAAGGTCGATTATGTCCATCCCCATTTTATGAAGGACCATGGCAAAGTGACTAAATGGAGGAATTCTCCCTCTTGATGTATCATGAGGGCATATTTTTGGCACTGCTCGCATATCCGGACATAGTCTGTCGCTTCTTTTTTTGTAGTAGGCAAGTAGTAGCTGATGCGGATGAGGCATCAGACAAGGGCTCATTTCCCCGTATGGGTGCCGTAGTGACCCTCGTGCACCTCTTCCAATACTTGTCTCGTTTGGTATGGTCCGAGGCATTTAGCAAGGGGGCGCCAAATGTTCTCTTATAGAGGTCATGATTCACTATGCTGTATCGGACAGCCTGCACTCGAAGTTTCTTGGCTTCTTTTTTGTCTTGAGGGAGTGTTCCATCCTGTATATAGGATACAAGGCGTTTGCGTCAGTCCCAAGTTCAGTTTAATGAGAAATACCTTGACATGATCTATGGCTGAATGGAGGACGGTGACTACGTTTTTCCTATTGATATTCTTGGTGTCTGCGACTAGCTTGGCTAGTCCATCTGCTTCAATGTTTTATGGCCTAGGGATCCGCTCAAGGCAGCATCATTGAACTCTAGCATCAGCTTATGGATCTCAAATTGAAACTTCTGTAGCCTTTGTTCTTTGATTTGGAAAGTCCAGTGACTTGATTTACGACGAGTTGAGAGTCGCATTGGAAGATAAGTCGTCGGGCTCCATACTTGAGTGCTAACTTCATACATGCAATCACAACCACATGCTCAGCCTTGGCGTTAGTCATCTCGGGACATTGTATGGACTAGAGAATTATTTCTCCTGTAGAGACTTCAAGGACGAGTCCTAGTCCCGATCCCGGGGCATTCGAGGCACCGTCATTGTAGAGGGTCCAGAGATCAGTCTGAGCGGAAGCACGAAGTGCTTCTTGTTTAGCCTCTGGCGAAATTTCCGCACTGAAGTCAGCGACGAAGTCAACGAGCACCTACGACTTAATGGCAGTTTGTGGGTGATAAATTATGTCGTGCTCTTTGAGCTCTATGGCCCATTTGGAGAGTCTGCCTAAGAGCTCGGGCTTATGTAGGATGCCCCCAAGGGGAAGGTTGTTATCACTTTTATCGGGTGATATTGAAAGTAAGGTCTAAGCTTCCATGAAGCTATGACTAGTAGCAGAGCTAGTTGTTCAAGGTGTGGATGCCTTGTCTCGGCATCTACTAAGGTCTTGCTGATGTAATAAGTAAGGATTGAGTACCTATGTTTCGCGGACCAGTACCGCGCTGATAGCAACTTCAAATACCCCCAGGTATATGAGCAAACATTCACCTGAGTTTGCCTTGACAAGTAGTGGCGGTGAGGATAGATATGCCTTCAGTTTTCTCAGCGCGTTGATGCACTATTCGTTCCAAGCCCATGATCTTTTCTTAGTACATTGAAGAACTTGTGGCACTTGTCCGAGGAACATGAAATGAACCTAGACAGGGTGGCTATTAGTCCCATCAGTTTCTGTACCTGTTTCTTACTGTTCAGTACCTCAGGTATTGTGTCTATGGCCTTGATCTGGTTAGGGTTGACTTCGATACCTTGTTGTGACACAAGGAAACCTAGAAATTTTCCTGATGCCACGCCGAAGGCACATTTTTCAGATTCCATTTCATACCTTACTTCTTCAATATCTCGAATGCTTCTTTTAAATGACCGACGTGGTCCTCCTTCTTTGCAGACTTTACCAACTTTTCATCAATATAGACCTCCATTGTCTTGCCGAGCTGTTCCTTCAACAATTTGGTAACCAACCGTTGGTACTTGCTTCTGCGTTCTTGAGTCAGAACGACATCACTTTATAATAGTAAGTCCCATGGTGGGTGATGAAAGTTGTCTTTTCTTGATCTTCCTCGGCCATTAGGATTTGGTTGTAGCAAGAATAGGCGCCCAGGAAACTCAACAGTTCATGCCCCGCTGTTGCGTCGATCAGCCGGTCGATGTGGGGCAATGGGAAAGAATCTTTTGGGCATGCCTTGTTCAGATCGGTGAAGTCCACGCACATTCTCCACTTCCCATTTTTCTTTTTGACCATGACCACACTGGCGACCCATTGGGGGTATTTCGATTCTATGATGGAACTATTTGCCAACAGTTTATCCACTTCTTGACTGACCGCCTCGTTAATCCGACATTAAATTTCCTCCTCACTTGCCGCACAGGCAGGTAGAGCGGATCGATATTCATCCTGTGGGTGGCGATGTCTTTTGAGATTCCTGGCATATCTGTGTGGGAGAAGGCAAATAGGTCAGCATTATTAGTTAAAAATTCACGATAGCTACATGGCTTGGGGAGGTTATTTCCGATATAAGAATTTTTTGTGTTGTCGCGTCATCCAACTGGACCGGGTCGAGATTTTCGAGAATCGCTTTTCAAGCTTCCACAACATCTGGATATCTGATAACATCTACTAGTGGGTCGATTTTAGTCCCCGACATGGATGATTACTATGCCTCTGAGCTTGCTCCTGTTAACTGTTTGGTATGAGTGCAATCCTGGGCATTCCGATAGCATTCCTGGACAGTGCGCGGCACACCTCGAATGTTGAATATATCCTCACGAGGTGGGAAATTTAATTACTTGATAGAACCTTGAGGGGACGGCTCTCATGGCATGTATCCATGGGCATCCTATGATGGCATTATAAGTTGTTTCCTGATCCATGATGTGGAATGTGGTTTCCAGTGTGACTCCCCCTGCCAGGACCGGTGGTGCTATTTCTCCATATGTCTGCTCTACTACATTGTTAAAACCCGTTAGTGTTATGCAACACGAGATTATCTTATCCTCGAGCCTCATTTGCGTGAGAACTCTCTGGTGGATAATACACGCGCGCTTCCATTGTCTACCATGATTCTATCTCGGTATCAGCGATGCGTAATTTCATAACTAAAGCATCATAATGAGGGAAAGACAAATCGTTGGTATCTGACTTTTCGAAGTTGAAACTGTCTTCGAAGTCATCATACAGTTTGTAAGCGATTGTACACTTCAGCTTGTGTGTGGTGGTGAACTTCACATGGTTGATCACCGAGTCGTCGCCACCATCAATGCTCATCTGTATGGTACATGTCATCGACGGTGGCTTTGGCACTCCTTGGGCTGGGTCGCGTCCTCTGGAAAAGTTAGCCCTTCCTTTATCGCTGAGCAATTCTTTTAGGTATCCCTGGTTCAGCATTCTAACCAACTTTTATCGTAAACCTATGAAATCTTCGGTCTTGTATCCTCTTTCCTGATGGAATTCGCAGAGGACATTCGAACTTCTTGCACTTGGGTCCGATTCATCTTTTGTGGCCATTGCACCTTCGTGCCCAACTTCTCTAGTGTGTACACTATTTCTGAAGGGGAAACACAAAAGTTATGAGCAGATAACAATGAAGGCATACCTCTTTCCTTTCAAAGGGGTGCGGTGTGACATGGTATGGTAAATATGTGCCTCGGGGGAGGCGGATTGGAAGTTCTGATATAAGACTGATGGCTTTCTCTGTTGAAGCGTAGGGGTTGATGCTTCCTCACGTCGATGCGTCGATCCCTCCTTACCTCAGACTACACTAACGTTAGTCGTTGGGTTGGGCCATTGAGGTCATCCTCATATGAGCTTACTTTGGCGCAGTAGGCGTTATGGATCTCTTCCCATGTGGTGGGGGGTGTATTATGAGCATGTTGAGAAGTTCTTGGTCGCCTTTGACCCGTTTCTACTCAGCCCGTTTTGGAAGGTTGCGACCGCCATTGCTTCTGACACATTCGCCAGTCCCATTCGTACCTTGTTGAATTCGGCCAAAAAGTCCCAAAGTCCTTCGCCCGCCGTTCGCCTGATCGCAAAGATATCATCGACCCTAGCTTCAGCCTTCTTTTCCCCTGCAAGAGCGGTGGCGAATTTGTCCACTATCTCCTCGAACGTTGATATCGACCGCGCTGGTAGCTGAGGACCATGTTAATGCTCATCCTGTCAAAGTTGCCAAACTTTTTCAACAGTACAGATGGCACTTGTTCTTTTGACAAGTCATTTCCCTTTACCGCGGTGACATAGCAGATCAAATGATCTTCCGGATCTGTGGTTCCGTCATATATTTTCAAGTATGGTGGCATTTGGAAGGTTTTTGGGATGGGTGGGGAGCAACTTCCTCACTATACGGCTGTTCGACAAACCTTCCCACATCGCGGTTTGCCAGTAGCTTAGGGGCGCTAGGTATCTTATCCACCCTTTCTTGGTGTTCTTTCATTTGATCACAAAGCACTTTGTTCTCGTTTTCCATTTCTTCCATTTTCTTTAGAATGGTTGCAAGTACATCGTCACTTGCATCGATAACAGTGCGGGTGTTTCTCGTTCGTGCAGTGCTGGGTTCGCCAGTGACAACAATGATTTCTGCCATCGGTTAATCTTCGGTATTTTCTTGAGGGGTTTTTTCGAGCATATTGTTGAGAGCGCTCGTCAACCACTCTTCTAGCAGCTTTTTGACTGTTAGTTGTGTTTCTTTTGCCATGGACGTAGAAACTCCTCTTTCACTCAAGATCGTCAGATCCCCGAGTGGAGAGGGTGAGATCTCTCCCTCCGGTGTATCTCTTGGTGTTATATTCTCGGTAACTTTACTACCGGCTTCGTTGAGAGAGTCCAAAAGGTTATTTGAGACATCTTCTATCACCTTCAACCTTGATTCTTTCCCGGCCATTGTTGGTTTCTATGGAGTGCGAACAACAATGATTATTGTTTCTGATATCCTAGGTGAGAACTATGGTTCGACTACAGAAATCCCCACAGACGGCGCCAAATTATTTGACTTAAAAGAAGTTAAACTCTTTATAAGCAAATCAATCAAAAGAGATGAAGGGGTAAATCGTAATATGATAAACGTAGGATCACTTGAATAATCGGAAAAGTAGTAACTGTATAGGAGAACAAGATAAAGAGAGAGAGAGAAGTAGAGAGATAAATATTAGAGAGAGTAAACTTGTATATTAAAAATTCTCCCCTCATTATAAGGCTTGGATCCCTTTTATATAATAGATGATCCTTAGTTACTGGAACGACAAAATCAGAGTACATTCTATAACATGGCCGACAATGGCATGAGGTCGTTTCTCTTCCTACCTTAGGTCGTCCTCCTGTATCGACTCGTGGGTATGGTGGTTGGTCATGTCGACTTTGGACGTGACCGATCAAATTCGACCCCATACAAATATGTCTTAGCAAAAGTTGATAACCTTATGTCAGGTTTATAGTTTATTTGCTCGTTTCCATTTTAATCTTTTGAGAAGTAATTTTTGTTAGCAAGCTGAACTCTTTTGGGCCAAAGCAGAGGTTGTTATATTGTAATTCTATAAATCTTAGCTTAGTGTACCTAAGACTTTTGCGTTGGTTGGGTTGAGTTATGCCCTTTTATTTGGTCCAAATTAACCTATTGACTCGAGCAAACTTTCGACGCAATCTTGCTTCAGGTATATTAAGGTATCCCTTCTTTCTTTTTGGCATGGTCCAAGTCATATAGAAGAAACGAGCAAACGCATAGTTTTCATAAACGACTCTATTCATAGAAATACTAGGGGTCTCTTTATTCTTGATTCCCCATGTGACATATCGTTATATCTTCTGTTCATAGGTCTTAAAATAATATGCAGTTGATAAAGTTTATTCGAAAAGAATATTGAGATTTTTAACATATTTTCATGCGTTTTTATTCATTTATATATGTATATTGACCCATGATCATACAACATTATATACACGTATTTATATGTATCAGCGCAGATGTCTTTCCTTGACCGAAGTACTGCTAGTGAATGAAAATAGCGTATTTTTTTCAAGGGAGAGACTCTATATATTCGCACTAGCCAAATTTATGGCGTTATATACGCACCACTAGCTGATCAGTTGGTATATGTTGATGATGTTGCCTATAGTGGCCGAGACGATATGATGGGATGCCCTTAATGGCTTGATGATATTATGCACATTTGTTCCTATGTATGACATGACATTTATATGCACGTGCATGACATTATAAATGTTTCAAAATTTACAAAGTTATTCAAGTTTACAAATGAATTTCTTTATTTCATGTTTCATATGTCTTTTACGTACTGATGTTCATGTCTTACATATTCAGTATATTTTTTGTACTTGACACCCTATTTCACGGGGCATGCGTTTCCTGCCCGCAGGTGCAGGTAGGCAAGCTGACGGTCCCCTTCTTATGATCCTTCATCAGCAAGAGTTGGCGTGCTCCACTTGATTCGAATTTGTTTTTGATTTGGTACGATATACTCGTGTGTGTATATATATATATATGGGTATGACGTGGATCAGTCTCGTTTCTGTCAGAAGTTTGTAGATATAAACAATTGGATAGTAGGTAACCTTGTGGTATATAACCGACGCAATAAGTCCATTTTTTTATAGGGAATTTAGAGGAGCTGTTGGAGTTGTAGTAACTAGTAAAGCAAGATACCAACCTCGTAATAGGCTGCAATAGGTCTCTACCACACCTTTTGGCCGGTCCCCAACCCAACAGCTGATATAATTAAGCCAAGGTATCACGGCTTCATAATAACAACGAAACTTCCTAACAATTTTTATGTGAATAAAACACGACCGTTCCTTGTTCTCTTGATCTTATCTTATCCTATCTTGTAGTCATCGTTTCCTTTCTGTTCTCTTTCTTAAAACGTCCCAAACTTTTTTTAAACTTCATTTTGGATTGGTCATTTGGCTCAGAGACAAGGTCGTCTTTAGTAATTAGATGTAGAAAGAATTTTATCTGTGTTACGCTTGATATTCCATTATTAATTACGACAGTTCGGTGACTAGAAGTAAACTAAAGCAGATCTTTGTCCTTTTCTGAAATGCTCGTGCCTTTTTTTTTGCTTCAAAACAATGAAGTACTGAATTAGCAGTGGCAAAATAGTTCATAGAGAACAATTAGTCATCCTATATTATCAAGGCAAAATATACAATCTACCCATTAAATTTTGGACCAAATTCTTGTTACACATTTATTCTATATGGGTTTTATTTTACGGAAAAGGGTCAGAACCGCCCGTAACGTATTGACTACAGTTTAAAAATGCCCTCCGTTAACCTATTTTGAAAAAAATGCCCCTATCGTTAAACCCTGACCCAAATCGATTTTAATTCCACGTGGCCTAATCTGATTGGCTTTTCATTAAACCCTGACCCAAACCGATTTTACCCCACCCATAACCCAACGCTCCGTCCCGACCCGACCCATCAGACAACCTTTTACCCCCAAAACCACACACCTAGGTCATTTCACCCGCTTCCATCTTCTCTAACCAAAGAAGGCGATTTTGGAGGCGATAATCTTGGAAATTTCTGCGATAATTTCTTACTGGAGTTGACGGATTAAAGTTTCTTAGTAAAGTTAAAGTCTTCTCTCCATTCAAAGACTTTGGAGGCGATTTTGGAGGCGATAATTTCAGCATCTGCTCTCCTCTAATTCTTCTAATTCTTCTATCTTTTGGACTTCGTTTATTTTTAAGCTTCAAATGGCAGAATCTTCTTCTAATTCTTCTCGTGATGTAGGTGATGCTCGTGTTTGTTATTGCGGACTGGTAGCCAATCAATTTACTGCTACGACACCTATGAATGGTGGTCGTAGATTCTATAAATGTCCTCGTTACGAGAGTAATGGTTGTCGTTATTGGGAATGGCGCGATAAAAAACTTCCACCTCATGTATCGATATTTATCCACAAGCGAAAAATTATAGTGGATGCTCTTCGCCAAGAAAGGAATAAGTTTAGGAAGATGGTCGATGACATGGTGGGTAGTAAAGCTGGAAATCTGAATAATGTAGCTGCATTGGAGGAGAACGTTTCAATTTTGAAGTTGAAATTGAAGCAATGGAAAACGTTTACTAAATGGTCATGGGCTGTTTTTGTTATATTTGTGGCTTACAAAATTATGTAGTAAAGTTGTATTTTGGTTAGTTGTGTCCAAATATGGTGAATGGAATTTGCTGCAATTTCCTATCTTTTACATAATTTTGGTTAGTAGTGTCCAATTTCCTATCTTTTGGTTAGTAGTGTCCAAATATGGTGAATGGAATTTGCTGCAATTTCCAGGATTGTGTGTGTTTCTTTAATATTGTGTTGATGTAATATGATAAGAGTATAATTTGGTCAGTGGATATTTTTGCTGGAATGTTTAAAACCAGTATGCAGAGACCATTTGTTCGGAAAAAACCAGAGAAAGTGAGGGACTGAATTCTGCCCTTAATTCCAACAAAAGAGTTAACAATATAACTTTCACCATAATAACAAGACATAGTTATATATAGCCAACAACAAGGTACATACATAACAATACAACTTCCACAACTGATTCCAACAAAATAGTGAAACAATACAACTTTCATCCTAATAACAAGGCATAGTTATATTTAGCCAATAAAATACTTAACAATACATCTTTCACCCTAATATAATTATATTTAGCCAATAAAATACTTAACAATACATCTTTCACCCTAATATAAGCCCAACAAAAGATTTTTGGGGTGAATCAATACAACTTCCACAACTGTTTTACCAGAAAAACAGTACACAATTAGCTATGAATCAGTCATCACAAAATATAGTTTTGTTTCCTAAGTTAAAATTAGTCATTAAACAACATTGAAGTCCCTAGAGCTTGATCTTCTTAGCCTTCAATTTACCAACTTTTTTTTCCGTTTCTGCCACTAGTTGTCTTGATGTCATTGCTACTTTGCCTTTCTACCTAACTTTCCGTGGTGAATACGGCAAGTTTGCAGGGAGACTGGCACCAGATTCATCACCCTTGAATGCAATTTTCCTTGTACCAGTTGGCATTTGCCTCATCTTTTTCTTTTGAAGCCTAGTCTTAGCTTCAAAAATCACCTTAGGTCTCAAAACTGGTTGTTCATCATCATCTTCAGAGATTGCATCCATATCTTCACAATCATAGCCACCATCCAACTGTTATGCTATTGCTAGTTCTGGTATTGCTGGTGCAGCTGTTGTTGCTGGTGCAACTACTAGTGCTCTTGTTGTTGGTGCAGCTGTTGCTGTTGCCATTGTTGCTGGTGCAGCTGTTGTTGCCATTGGCCTCATACCAGGTGTAGAAACAAAAATAAATTCTGATGTTTGACTATCTTGGGGTGCTGTCAAGGGCACATCTTGCACTTCTTGAGAATATCCTTTATCTTAAAAGAATCTGCTATGTTTCCCTTTTACCTAGAAGATCATTACCAAATGACATTGTATGAAGTTAATAAGACTCAAATGACATTGTATGAAGTTAATAAGAATGGAATGAGTAGCATTACCATAGGACACTTTCTAATGTTGTGACCTCTCTCCCTACAGTATCCACAAGTCATGACAAGTCCTTTTCTTGAAGATGACCAAACCCCCTCTCTCATCCTTGCCTCATCCTTTTCTCTATTTCTCTTTACCTTTGTCGACCAACCATTTTGACAATATCTGGTGGCTCCATTGCATGATGTGGTTCTACCTTCCAGAATTTTTCACCTCTAATTGGTTGTAGTTTATGATTATACACAACCATGTAAGCTTCTTTTGAATACCACCAATGTATTTCATTCAATTTGTTTTCTTTCCTGTCAAGTATACATCTAATTGCATAGGGACAGGGAATTCCTGTCAAGTCCCATGTTCTACATGTACACTTTTTAAGTTGAAAATTAACTGTATGCTTCTCTGGACCTTCATTCACTTCATAACCAAAGTCACCATTAAAATCAACTTCACACACTTGTGCAATTTCTTTGAAATCATTCAACAACTCCACGGCACATGGACTGAATTCATCTCTCCAACTCCTACATTCATCTTGACGATCCTTTAACATTTTCATTACCTTTCACACAAGACATAACCCAATAATCAAACACTAAACAGTAACAGTACATAATAAACAATACATAGTCATTAACTTCTTTGTTCCTTTCTCTTCTAAACAGTTCTAACTCTTCACTATCATTGTCACTAGAGTTAGTTTCATTAGTTTCCTCCTCATCACATGAATCACAATCAGTTCCAACTTCTACTCATACTGTGAAATTATAAGGTTCATCATGTTGAGTGATGCTAGGAGCTAGCACATGTAATTCACCCTCATCTACAGCAAATATTTGAATCTCCTTGAATTGGTTTGACGGTAAAGACTGTAGTATTCTAATGCCTGCATCACCCTCAATTAGAAAGCACCTACCAGAAGGGCCTGTTACTAGTAATTGTTTCACCTTACTAAAACCTAACTTTTCAGTATATTGAGAACAAATGTCTATATAAGAAAACAAATCCACATCATAACCTATCAATACATGCTTACTTCTTTTAAGATACACAACTTGAGGTTCCAACAACCACTTACCCCCATGATTAAAGACCAAATCAACCTTCTCAGTCATTCTTCAAAGAAAACAAATGCAAGCATAAAAAAATGAGAAAAAAGGCCCATTAGTAATAAACAACAGAAAATTTAAAGATGACTACTACCAATAAAGGGAAAGGGACCACATGCAATTGAATAAACAACTGAAATCAACAAACAAGTAGACCTCATATGAATAAAGAAATCAGGCATCAACAATAATAGAACTCATATGTCCAGACCAAAACAAAAAAGGGAAGGGACCATATGCAATTGAAAATTCGCTGAAAATTTGGTAAACAAACATGAAAGCTTTGAATAAACAACTGAAATCGACTAAAAAGTATAACCTCACACGAATAAAGTAGCAAATGTTAGAAAAATCTCAGCGGGACCATATGCAGCAAACAAAATACTATAAAGACATGTATTAACATTGAACCCAACACTTAAAAGTTACTGAATATCAGTAGAAACAAGATTTGTGTCTATTTCAAGAAACCTTAAGCAAAGATCAGTAAAAAATGCTTACTTGAATGGAGAGAATACTTTAACTTTACTAAGCAACTTTAATCTGTCAACTTCAGTAAGAAATTATGCAGAATTTCCAAGATTATCGCCTCCAAAATCGCCTTCTTTGGTGTGAGAAATGATGGAAGCAGGTGAAATGACTTAGGTGTGTGGTTTTGGGGGTAAAAGGTTGTCTGATGGATCGGGTCGGGTCGGAGTGTTGGGTTGTGGGTGGGGTAAAATCGGTTTGGGTCAGGGTTTAATGAAAAGCCAATTAGGCCACGTGGAATTAAAATTTTTTTAAATATAAGTACAAGTCAGCTGTTAGATTTAGGGGCACAAATATGCCAGAATTTGACGGTAGGGGCATTTTTTCAAAATAGGTTAACGGAGGGCATTTTTAAACTGGAGTCAATACGTTAGGGGCAGTTCTGACCCTTTTCCGTTTATTTTATACACCAAACCTTTTAAAAATGTGTCAATTACACATTACTTTTGACCAACATCTTGAGCGTGTGAAACACGATCAGTGGGGTGCGTGAATAGTTATTTTCTGCCTTCACTAACTAATTACAACAACTATTTACTAAAATTTGGGCCCATTTACTTTAACCCAAACGCCCATTTTCTGTCCCAATTCTTCATCTCCCTCTTATTTTATCTTCTTCTTATTTAAAGGAAGTAAACCACGTTTTGAACCAAACAATCTTCTTCTTCACCTTCCATAACTAATATTGAGAGGTTGGTTATATTTGATAAATTAAAGTGCATTACATTATCATTCCTCTGTCAATTCTCTTATTAAGGTTCTTATTGAATGGAGAGTTCGGGTCCATTTTGTCGAAGTGGAGATGCTGCTAAACGAGTAATTTCATGGAGCAACGACAATCCTGGTCGTCGATTCTAACCTGAATACTAACCTGAAAAACTAAAGAAGAAACAGCGACAAGCAGATGTCTTCTCGTCAGATTATCTTCATAGTTTTAAGGAAGAAGATCAGGACTTGGAAAATGGGTTTATGTTTGTTAATTTGGTCGTGTAGGTGTTTTTACCTTACCTGGTTGGATCTTTCATGGGTCAAAATTAAGAAAAGGGTCGGATAATCTATTTTAATTATAAAAAATCGTTGTTTTTTAAAATTTATAAAAGCACGCGTATACAACGCATTAAATATTAAAGGGACTTGTCAAAAGTAGTGTGTAATTGACATACTTTTGAAATATTTGGTGTGTAAAATAAAACCCGTGTAGAATAGGTGTGTAACAGGAATTTGGTCCAAAATTTGATGGGAAGATTATGTATTTTGCTTATTATCAACTAAAAATTGGATTAGATAATAAAATTTTTAAAAGCGGGTCAAATATGGATAAGAACCATATTATCCATTTAGAAATAGATAATCGATAAGTCTAACTTTTTCATTTAAAAAGCCTCAAGTTGGAGATTTCTCAAGTTAGGGAGGCTAAGAATTCTTCCAAAAGTGATCATATGCAAAAAGTTATGGATAATATAGTTACTCAAATTATCTGCCGGTTAACCCATTTTTTACCGTATTAAATATGGATTGAATTGACCCGTTTTTATTATCCGTTTCGACCCGAACTACCGCTCCTAGTTACAGTGTAAGTATAAAGATGAAATTCATCCCAAACGACGCAGCCACTGAACATCCTGAGACGATAAAGTTGACTGACGCCTCGATAGGGTGTTCATTACATGTATGTTTTATATGCCTAGGGTTAATTCAATTTTGTGTACCTCAAAAGCAACTGGATCTTTCTTACTCATTTCATTTTCCTAAAAGAAAAAAAGTTGGTTCAGGCAATTATAGGTATATGTTCCACATTTTCTGGTTTGATACTACAGTCTCGTATCCTTAGTACTTACGTTGATACAAACTTAATTACTTTGAGTTATTGTTTTACAAGTCGTTAGGTTAGGGGCATATGAAGGAATTTTTATAAGCGGTGTCGAAATTTATAAAATAGTCGGAAAAATATCCTCAATTATCATATTTTTTACAGGAAATAGTCCTAGTATATTGGTTTTGCTAGTTGAAGTTTGAATCTTTGACCTTTTAAAACAAAATCAAGCATATCAAAACACAATTTATGTTAAGTGGTGTCATTTTTTCCTACTTATTTGTTTCCTCACAGTATTACTACATATATTTTAATATAAAAAAAGTCTACGAAGCGATATCACGTGACACCACTTCATTAAGCGTGCATCCACCCCTGCGTTAGGTTATTTTTTCTTCAAATGACTTGCAGCTTCATTTACCTTATAAATTACTAATACTATAACGTTTATTCAGCTTTGATGTTATAAAAGGAAAAAAATTGCTTTTTCTAAACGAGGCAGCTTCTTTTAATATCTTAATTTGGAAATTCACAATTGCAAGAGAATTAAAGTTTCATGGAACTGACACTTTGGAAAGAGTTTCTTCCATGTACGACTTGGACTATCCACTTTGAACATCAATTTTCTTTTCGTCATTTGGCTATATAAACAATATTTTCCTCTCACAAAATTACAATATTTTTTTAAATGAAGTCCATATTGAAAAAAAAATTAATTTTTAATTTTTTGTATTGGGTCGAATTTGACCAACCGTGCCTCTAAATCGGCACGGATAACCGCCGAACGTGCATAAGCTAGGGCAGGGGTACGACTCGAGAGCATTGGAAGAAACTACACCATAAGCTTCGTCGTCCCTTCGAGGGGGTCCCTTAATATATAAAGGGGATCCTAGATTTGTAAAGGGGACAGAGGATTATTATTGAACTTCTCTTTATCTCTCTCTACCTCTAAATCACTCTTTTCGTCTTTGAATCCCTTTCGCATACTGAGACCAAAAACGAACGAATATATCGGATATCCTAAGGCTTTATTATCTTTGATTACGATTTACCCTAGATTTATTTTGATTGATTTACTCGGAAAGTATTCGATAACTTTTGGTCAAACAATTTAGCGTCATCTGTGGGGATTTCGACAATCGAAATCATAGTTCATACCTATGATATCAAGAAATAACGATCACCGTTCTTCATACTCCAAAGAAGTCGTACGATGGCCGAAAGAGAAGCCAGGACGAAGAAAATAGTAGATGTAGCAACCAACCTCATAGGCCCTCTCAACGAGGCCGGTAGAGAAAATATCACTAGCACAATGCCCAGTAATGCACTGGATGGGGAGATCTCATCCTCTTCACTTGAAGATTTAACGATTTTGCACGAGAAAGGGGCTTCTACATCTACCGCCAAAGAAACACCTCCGGTAGTTGAGAAGCCACTGGAAGAATGGTTGACAGACACTCTAAGTAGTTTGCTTGAAAAATCACCTTAAGGGAATACCAGGGACTCGCCAGCGGCAGATGTCACTATTGCCACCGGTGAACTTGGTACTGTACGAGCAAGTAACACTCACGTCGATGCCAATGCCAGTGATGGTATACTTGCAACCATCCTTAAGAAAATGGAAGAAATGGAGAATGAAAAAAAAGCGCTCTGTGATCAAATGAAAAAGCACCAAGAAAGAGTAGAAAAAATTTTGGGCGCCCCTAAGCTACTGCCAAAATGCGACGTTGGACGGTTCGTCGAACACTCGTACAGCGAGGAAGCTGCCCCTCACCCAATCCCAAAAACCTTCAATACGCCACCATACTTAAGAATATATGACGGGACTACGGATCTCGAGGATCATCTAATTCATTATGTGACCGCTCTGAAAGGCAACAATTTGTCGAAAGAACAAGTACCGCCCGTGCTGCTGAAAAAGTTCAGAGAAATGTTGACAGGATGGGCCTTAACGTGGTACTCTCAACTGCCAGCTAGGACAATATTGACGTTCGAGGAAATGGCGAACAAATTCGCCACCACCCATGCATGAGCAAAAAAGGCCGAAGTTAGGGTCAACGATATCCTTGCCGTCAGGCAAACAACAGGTGAGGGACTCAAGGACTTCTTGGCCAGATTCAACAGGGTAAGAATGAGTTTGCCAAACATATCGGAAGGCATGGCAGTCGCGACTTTCCAAAACGGTCTGAACAGAGATGGTTCAAGAGCGACCAAGAAGTTGCTAAGCAGAATCATGAAATATCCCCCACCACATGGGAAGAGATCCACAACGCCTTCTGTGCCAAAGTAAGAGCGGACGAAGACGATCTCAACTGGCCAAAAAAATGGCTAACGACAATATAATCAGAAGTAAGAAGGGATCGACACAACGATGGACGACGGGAACAACCTCCACGCTTCAACAAAGAAAGGCATCAGCTGTACGTCAAGACCTCCAATCCGCCCCTCCAAGGAACCTAGATGCAGTACAACAACATGTCGCCCCACTCCAGAACAAAAGAGGTATGCCCCATTTACTATCTGCGCATAACTTTTGTGTGTCCCCTTTAGAATTAGTGTACGCACTGGAAAGACTGGGCACAAAGGTGCAGCGGCCGCAGAAAATAAAATCAGATCCTAGCACAAGGAAGCAGAACGTCCTATGCGAATTCCATTAGGAAAGAGGACACAAGATTGAAGCTTGCATAGGTCTACAATAGGAAGTAGTTAAGATGTTATACCAAGGATACCTGAAGGAGCTGCTTAGTGATAAGGGAAAGACCAATATTGCACGAGGACAAGATCAGTCACAAGGACCACTGAAACCACCTTCTCCAGCGTGCACCAAAAATATGATCATCGGCGACAGCAACGACTCAGCAATCAACCACGTAAAGTTCACTGCCACACACAAATTGAAGCGCGCAAGCGATATGACAACTTCGAAAATAGTATCACTTTCGATAAGTCTGATATTGATGGTTTGTCTTTTCCTCATTATGATGCTTTAGTTATAACTTTACGTATCACCGATACTAATGTTAAGAGAATAACGGTAGACGACGGAAGCGGCACGTGTATTATCCATCCAAGAGTCCTCATGCAAATTAGACTCGAAGACAAGATAATACCGCGTTGCACAACATTAACAGGTTTTAACAATGCAGTGGAACGAACCTCCGAAGAGATATCATTGCCAGTCTTAGCAGGGGGAGTTACGTTGGAAACCACATTCCACGTCATGAACCAGGAAAAGACTTACAACTCCATCACAGGACTCCCTTGGATACACTCCATGGGGGCAGTCCCCTCGAGCTTCTACCAGGTAATCAAATTCCCCACCCATGGAGAATATTCAGCATTCAAGGCGAGCCACGTACCGCTGAGGAATGCTACCGGATTGCCCAAGACTGCACACATACCAAACAGCTGATGGGAGCAAGTGCGGAAGCATAGCAATCAGTTATGTCGGGGACCAAAGTCAACCAAACAGCAGAAGCCATCAAAGACCCGAATATCATAGAGGCCTACAAAGCGACAGTCGAGGACCTCGACTCAGTCCAGCTCGACTATGCTGACCACTCAAAGAAAGCCTACATCGGACACAGTCTCTACGACCCAAGTAAGTACCATGATGACTAACCACGCAGATTTATTTGCCTTCTCTCATTCAGATATGTCGCGAATCCCGAAAGACGTCACCACTCATAAGCTGAACGTCGACCCACTATATCCGCCCGTGCAGCATATGAGAAGGAAACTCAACGCTATAATCAACGAGGTGATCAATGAAGAAGTGGACATGTTACTAGCCAAAGGTTCCATCAAAGAATATAAGTACCTGCAATGGGCCGCTAATGTCATCATGGTCAAAAGAAAAACGAGCAATAGAGAATGTGCATGGATTTCACCGACCTAAACAAGGCTAGGAATGGCAATGGGGGTGCAGGTGCGGGGCGATGCAGGTTTGAACGTTAACGGGGCAAGGCGAATTTGAGATTTTGCGGTTGCGGGGCAGGGCGGGGCAAGTTCAATTTTTAAATTCAAAAAGAAAGATATGGGATGGGGCGAGGCGGGGGCGGGGGCAGATAGGGCTTTGATATTTTAAACTAATAGAGAGATCTTTGTAAAGTCTACTTCTATTTGAATTATAAGTAGTTCATGTAAAAGAAATTTCGTTCATAAAATTATGCATTTAAAAAATGCATTTTAGTAACTTCATTATTTTTAATGGTGCTATTTTTTTAAAGCAAATTAAAGGCAAAGGTAAACATTCCTTCCATTTCTATTTAATTTTATTGCCAAATAAAAATAAAATCTTGTGACATGACATGAATAACATTGTGCAAAGTTCCCTCTGCATTTTCTACCTTCTGCTATAATCATCATCATATATAGTACTATATTTAATATTAGTATAGAATAGTATCAATACGAAAGTGTACGTAGTCCAAAATATATTAGTCCATCAAAGACCTTTGAAAAAATATCCACAAAAGCCCTCCTTTGCAAACAAAACCCGCCAATAAATTAAGCCACATTTCCTATTAGTTATCTATTTACTTTATTCACTTCCATAAGTTATGGAGTTTAATTGTTCTATAGGAAAAATCACTTTAGAGGTAAAAATGAGAATTTAAGAACATTTTGGATGTAATTAATTGTTTTGTTAAAAAAATCAGATTTAAGTAGCTTTCTAACAAAGAAAGAATTTTTATAAATAAAAACAAATTAAGGGTGCGAGGTGTGGCGGGTGAACGCGGGTGGAGTGCGGGGCGGGTGAATGAGGGTTTAAATTCTATACGGGGTGGGGCAGGTTTAAATTTTGCAGGTTCACACAGAACCCGCCCCGCACCCCCGCTGCCCCGCACCGCCTGCCATTCCTAAACAAGGCACGCACAACGGACTCGTTTCCATTACCCCACATTGAACAACTGATCGACGCAACAGCAGGGCACGAATTGCCAAGTTTCTTAGATGCCTACTCGGCTACAACCAGATCATCATGGACGAAGAAGATCAAGAAAAGACAACTTTCATCACCCACCAAGGGATGTACTGCTATAAAGTACCCTTTGGACTCAAAAATGCGGGAGAAACGTATCAGAGATTGCTCACCAAAATGTTCAAGGAACATCTCGGCAAGACCATGGAGGTCTACATCGATGACATGCTAGTAAAGTCGGCAAAAAGGAGGATCACATCGATCATTTGAAAGTAGCCTTTGGGATACTGAGATAGTACAGGATGAAGCTAAATCGGGAAAAGTGCGCCTTCGATGTGGCCTTGGGAAAATTCCTGGGTTTCCTCGTATCACAACGTGGTATCGAAGTCAACCCGGATCAGATCAAGGCAATAGATGCAATACTTGAGACCTTGAACAACAAGAAGCAAGTACAAAAATTAACGGGATGAATAGCCGCCCTATCAAGATTCATCTCACGGTCCTCCGAAAGATGCCATAAGTTCTTCAGCATGCTGAGAAAAGATCATGGGTTATAATGAAACGAGAAATGCATCGAGGCCCTAAGAAAATTAAAAGCTTACTTATCTTCGCCACCATTACTGGTCAAAGCAAACCAGAGTGAGTGTCTGCTGGTATATCTCGCTGTGTCTGAAGTTTTTGCCAGTGCACTCTTGGTCTGCGAAAATAAAGGTATGAAATCTCTTGTTTATTATATTAGAAAAACCTTAGTGGATACTGAAACACGGTACCCACACCCCGAGAAGTTAACTCTAGCACTGGTCGTAGCTTCACAAAAGCTCAGACTCTATTTTCAGTGCCACCCATAAAAGTAATAACGACCTCCCCCCTGAGAAGCATCCTACATAAGCCCGAACTCTCGGGTAGACTCACTGGGTGGGCCATAGAGCTCAGCGAGCATGACATATCCTATCATCCAAGAATCGCCAAGTCACAGGTACTTACAGACTTTGTTGCCGACTTCAGCGCAGAGATACTGCTAGAGGCGGAACTGGAGGGCCTCTGTGCCTCCCCTAACACCGACCTCTGGACTCTCTACACTGACGGTGCCGCTAATGCCTCGGGATTGGGACTGGTACTCGTTATCAAAGTCCCCACGGGCAAAGTAATTTGTTAGTCCATACGATGCCCCGAGATGACTAACAATGAGCTGGGTACGAGGCTGTGATTGCAGGTATGAAATTAGCCATCAACTATGGGGCTCGACGACTCCTCCTTCATTGCGACTCCCAACTCGTAGTAAACCAAGTCACCGGGACGTACCAAATCAAAGAAAGAGGCTACAAAAATACCAATCAGAAATCCACAAGCTGATTCCTGAATTCGACGAATGCTGCTTTGAAAAGATCCCAGGGCACAAAATGTTGAAGCAGATGGCTTAGCAAAATTAGCCGCAGACACCAAGAATATGAGCAAAGAAAGTGTGGTCAACCTCCTCCATTCGACTATTGATCACGTTGAGGTACTCTCTTTAAACCTTACTTTAGACTGGCACATCTAGCTTTATCCTATTTGCAGGACGGGACACTCCCATGGGACAAGAAAGAGGCCAAGATACTCCGTGTACAGGCCGCCCGATACATCCCAATAAATTATGATCTCTACAAAAGGACCATTGGCGGACCCCTCCCTAAGTGCCTTGGGCGCACCAAACGAGACAAGTATTACAAGAGGTGCATGAAGGCCACTGTGGCACTCAAATAGGTAATCGCGCCCTCGTCTGTTGCATCATCCGAGCCGGTTATTACTGGCCCACTATGAAAAAAGAGGCAGCAGAATATGTCCGCAGGTGCGAGCAGTGCCAGAGGTAAGTCCTCATGATACACCAACCGGGAGAGCTTCTCTACTCAGTCACCTCGTCTTGGACCTTCATCAAGTGGGGAACGGATATAATCACCCTCCTACCAGCGGGATGGGGAAAGGTACGATTTCTTCTAGTTTTAACTGACTACTTTTCCAAGTGGGTGGAAGCAGGTGCGTATGCCTAGATACGCGAACAGGAAGTCATCGCCTTTGTATGGAAAAACATCATATGTCGTTTGGGCGTCCCCAAAGAAATCAATCGCGACAATAGCCCCCAGTTCATTTGTAAAATGACAACTGAGTTCTTCGAGAAATGGCACATTAAGCGAATACTCTGCATTCCATATCATCCTGCCGCCAACGGCCAAGCCGAGTCTTCTAACAAAACAATATTGAGCATATTGTAAAAGAAACTCGAATAAGCTAAAGGGCTACGGCCCGAATTACTACTGGAAGTGTTGTGGCCATATCAGACCACACCCAAATCCAGCACAAGAGAAATACCGTATGCATTATTCTACGGAACCGACGGATTCATACCCATTGAAATCGATGAGCCAAGCCTGAGATATTCACATACCAGAGGAGCAGAGAACGGTGAAAACAGACTCCAAGACTTTGACGAAGCCGAAGAACGAAGGGACATGGCCCACATAAGAATGACGACCTAAAAATAGTAGGCTGAAAGGTATTACAACAAGAGAGCCAAAATAAGACCACTCAAAGTGGGCAATTACGCCCTCAAAGCCAAAATATTGGCATCAAAGGACCCGTGTGAAGGAAAATTGTGTACCATCTGGGACGGACCATACAAAATCATAGCAGTTGCGAACAAAGAAGCATTCCATTTAGAAACAATAGAGGGAAAAACGCTCCAAAACAACAGGAACGTCGCCCACCTCAAATATTTCCACTTCTGAAAGGCGTCTTCCGAGTCGTACTCTTTTTCCCTTACCCGAGTTTTGTCCCAATTGGGTTTTCTCGGGGAGGTTTTTAATGAGGCGGTGGAGGGTACACCTAGTGGTATCTGAGAGCAAGTTTATCGTATCGGCCAGTCGACACGGTCTCTGGGATGATATAATAAAGGGACTAAACTAGTCAAATCTCTATTGTATGGGCAAAACTCTACATTTTATAGAATTTTCTCCATTAAGAAATTGGACAAGGCCATCGTCTCTATTATGTAAACAACTAAGGCTAGTTTCTCCATTATGTAAACGCTAAGGCCATCGCCATCAAGGTTCGACCGAGTTCGACCATGACAGATAAAACTTCAACGACAGTCGAAGTTACATTCTACTGGCTAAGGCCATCGCCATTAAGGTTCGACAGAGTTCGACCATGATGGATCATACTTCAACTTCAACGACAGTTGAAGTAACATCCTACTGGCTAAGGCCATCTCCATTAAGGTTCGACACAGTTCGACCATAACAGATCATACTTTGATGACACTCGAAGTAACATCCCACTGCCTAAGGCCATCGTCATTAAGGTTCAACACAGTTCGACCATGACGGATAACACTTCGATGACAGTCGAAGTTACATCCTACTGGCTAAGGCCATCACAATTAAGGTTCGACATAGTTCGACCACGACGGATAACAATTTAACGACTGTCGAAGTTACATTCTACTGGCTAAGGCCATCGCCATTAAGGTTTGACACAGTTCGACCATGACAGATCCTACTGGCTAAGGCCATCACCATTAAGGTTCGACACAGTTCGACCACGGCGGATAACACTTCAACGACAGTCAAAGTTATATCCTACTAGCTAAGGCCATCACCATTAAGATTCGACGCAGTTCGACCACGATGAATAACACTTCAACAACAGTCGAAGTTACATCCTACTGGCTAAGGCCATCGGCATTAAGGTTCGACACAGTTTGGCCACGACGAATCATACACAGTCGAAGTAACATCCTACTGGCTAAGGCCATCGCCATTTAGGTTCGACACAGTTCGACCATGACAGATAACACTTCGACGACAGTCGAAGTTACATCCTACTGGCTAGGGCTATCGCCATTAAGGTTAGACACAGTTCGACCACGACGGATAACACTTCGACGACAATCGAAGTAATTAAATCCCACTGGCTAAGGCCAATCAAGGTTTGACCCAGTTCGACCACGACGGATCATACTTCGACAACAGTCAAAGAAACATCCTATTGGCTAAAGTTGTCGAAATCGTTTCAAACCAGCTCAAATCACGACGATGTTTTAAGCAAAAAGAGGGAATGAAAAGAAACAAAAAAACAACCAGAAAAGAATAACGACCAAAATAAATTTTATATATCACAACAAAAATGTACATTTAACCCCGCGAAAGGGCCCCATTACATTCCAAAAAGAAAGAAGAAAGCAACAAAATATGTACAAGTTCAAGGCTCCTCGCCACCCTGCACGTCGCCTCCTCGTAAATACACCTCATTATACCTGGAGTCGGAGTCTAGATGGTAGATGTCCTCCAAAGTGTAGCCTTCCCTGTCAAGGGATTTACAACTATACCCGCAAGATTCACGGGCGGCGCGAGCCTCGCTTTGCCGCGCCTGGACTTCCTCCTCCATCGCCCGACCCGCAGCGTGAAACACTCTCTACAAGTCAAGCCTGGCTTTCACAAAAATCCATATCTTATACACGTTACGGCGTGCATTCTGATCAGACGGGAGGGAGGGGAGGGGGAGGGGGAGACGAGGAAAGTTATGAGGGTCGAAAGCCGTCCTCAGACCTTGGGGGGCACCCTTCCTAAGAGCCCTATTCTCTATCGCCCTAGCTTCAAGTTCAGTGGTCAAATCCTCCACCCTATTCTGAAGATCGGCATTCTCCACCGCTACCCCCCGATTGAGCTGAAGCTCATCATCTATCGCCTTAAGGAGTGGCTCCAACTCACTATACGAGCTACGACTCTCACCAGCTGGTCTTTCGCCTTCTCCAGTTCAGCCTCCCTACGTTTCAGCTGGGTCTCCCTCTGCTCAAGATCCTCACGAAACACCCAAAATTCGGGGTCTTGCTGGAAAAGGTCCGCCGCCTCTCGATGCTTGGAGCGGTACCGTCGGTACTTCTTGACCATCTTGTCAAAGATGGTCAACTTTTTCTGCTCATGATGCCTCCGCTCCACCTCCAAGACGAGGTTTTGAAAATAACGACATAAATTAGCACACATCAAGCCAACATTAAAATAAGCAAAAAAAAACAAAAACAAAAACAAAAGGGTTACCCTTAAAGTCAGGCGGGTGACCCTTCGAGATAAATCCGCATCATTGACGGCCCTGAGCTCAGGGGCGACGCATAGCAAAGTAAGATCTGATGCAGTCTGTTTGCAGCTTAGCAATAAGTTGTAAGCCCCCAGGATCACTATTTGATGGTCAAACCCGTCCGCCGTGATCTCCTCCTGTGTGAGACACTTCACAAGCTCGTCCATATCCTCCTAGGCGATCTCAGAGTCTGATCCATTGACTTCCCCGCCAGCTCTATCGACGTTGGTTATTGAACCACCCTTAGCGGCACGTGCCAAACTAGTACCAACAACGGTACTCTCTTGCTGAGCTGAGCTCCCGGAACGGATGGTGTGGGCCATGAATACGGGTCTAGGCATTTGTTGAGGCACGCTAATCCTCTCATGTTCTATAGCCACCGACTTTCCAGTCACAAGTCTCTGCCTTTTCCTCTCCATCAGTTCTTCACCCTCAGGAGACTCATCTATAGGCTGGGAGCCGGTACCGACAGCGCCGACTCTACCGCAACCGTTGCCACCGATGTGACTCCCTGCAAAGGGGCTATAGAAACACCTCCTCGGACGGACGCACATAGTATCTACTGAATATCCGAAGTAGCTCCGGACCATGTAGAAGTATACACTATCGCCCTTTTCCTATGAGCGGCTCGTCCTGTCGTAATGAAGATAAACCAGTCAGTAAAATTCACAAAACCCGTTAAACAAAGCCTAAAATCTACCTGAAGGGGCTGCGGGTCCATAATGCTGGAGAAAAGCAGGCCATGTATGAGTCCTTTCTTCATACGGCAATAGGTCGGTAACCCATTTCCTGATGCCGGTAATGAGTCGAGGTGTGTGAGTTATAGCTGCAATAGGAAAAAAGTTAGAATCATAAAAGTGACAAGTAGTGAGGAATTCAGTGAATAAAGACACTTATGTTTTGAATTCCACTTTTTCGGGAACCCGGCAAGGTCAGAAACAAGGTGCTCGGTCCTAACGTAAAAATATCTATGCCAAAATCCGCGACTAGGTCGGTCATCGGTCTTCACCACCAGCCCTTTTGTACCATGGCTCCTCAAGTGCAGCATGGTGCCTCTCAAGTAGCCGTCACCGAATAACTGCAAAAAATGGTGGACAAAGACCTCGCACCCGACCAGCTCCGCACACTTAGACAGATGTCAACATACCTTCAGAGTATACGACATAAGCCGAGACGGACATACGTTATAAAAATGGCAGAGCTCCTCCTCTAAAAGGAAAATAGGAAGACCATAGCCAATCAAGAATGGGTATTCATAGAAGGTGCAATATCCTGATCTATGAACTTCTACATAATCCGCCCCCGCTGGAACTAACTCCACACGAGCAGGTATGCCATACGTCACGCGTAGATCATCTAAATGATCTTGTAGCAACTCGGAGTGTTTCAGAGGTTGCGCGGGAGAGTCTTTGTTGAAATTGCTGTGCGATAGGAAGTGTTTCAGCAACAAGGTCTCCATTGAGAGGGCTAATATCTTCTTCTCCCTCCCTCTCACCACTGTCGGAGAGAGGCGGCATATTTGATGGAGTAGTCTCAGTAACCCTCGTATTATCCTGCCGAGGTTTGGGCATGGTTTCTGTTCAAGAGGAAATTGTGTGTGGCGCAACGGAGGAGGGAACTAGCCGGAGATGGAGGATGTTTTTTTAAAATGGAAGGTTACGAATGATCAAAAGTTATATCAAGTTAAACTCTTCCCCTATTTATAGGGTTGTGTGGTGCTAACATCGAAAAGGCAGATTTTGAACTAGCGCGGGAAGGCAAGCGTCAGAACACCTTTTGTGCTGACTCAGGAATATGTGTAATAATGATGCATGCGAGTGCTGACGTCACCCGAGTAAAAGAATTGGGTGTCAGCATTTCAACAGTCATGGGTGCTGTCTCCTGCCCGTTATGCTACGACTTTTGAATGAGGTCAAGCTCTCCCCGAACGAGGGTATTGATTCCGTCCATCGAGGACACACCTCACTACGACCCCCACAAACGGATGGACTAACTGTATCGGGACGAATTTGACCAACCGCGCCACTTAAATCGGCACGAATAACCGCCGAGAGTGCATAAGCTAGTGTAAGGGTACGACTCGAGTGCAGTGGAAGAAACGACACCATAAGCTCTGTCGTCCCTTCAAAGGCATGCGTTCAGTTTTTGTTTATTTTAATATTTCGAGGGGGTCCCTTAATATATAAAATGATCCTAGCTTTGTAAAAGGGATAAATGATTATTATTGAACTTCTCTCTATCTCTCTCCCTCTAAATCACTCTCTTCGTCGTTGAATCTCTTTCACATACTGAGATAAAAAAACAAACGAACATATCGTATATCCTAAGATCTTATTATCTTCGATTACGATTTACCTTACATTTATTTTGATTGATTTATTCGGAAAGAATTTGATAATTTTTGGGTCAAACAAAACTTAATTTCAAAGAGCACTTTTTTTCAATCTCTCTTTTTTAAAAAAAAATGTTCAAACACCTCCTAAATCTCCTGTGTACGGAGCAACTTTTATTTAAAAATCATCAGATTCCTGTCTTGGTTCTGTTGTACTAGTTTATTTACGTTACCCAATCATGGAACGTGAAAACTTATGAAATCCAGCGTGTCCAAATAAAAAGTGTTTACCACACTCACTCCGCACTCCACCATAAACACCGCGTTTTCTGTCTCCTTCGGGGCCTACATCTGACGGACGGCGTTTACCCCTCATTTCTCTCTATCTTCCTCCAGAATTCACCTACTCTTCCCGGCAAAAACCTTACCCCCAAATTCTGCAATTTTCATATCCAGAGCTTCGTCTTTATCTTTTTAGTGAGTGATACTCCAAATTTTTGCCAGTAGTATAGTAGTAATACATGGATCGAGCTGAAACTGGCAATGCATCGATTGCCAGGAATTTTTGCTCATAAGAAACGCGTCGACTCTAAGCAAAAGTGTGCCGTTTCCTCCTCATTTAAAGCAAAGCCGAAACTCGAGCGCCTCAACGCTCGCAAAGATATTGATTACGAACCGTGTATGCTTGAGTTCAACGGCGATAGTAAGAGCTTTCGAATCGAAGGGCATGATAGTGAATTGCTTGATAATTTTTTCGAAAAGTTAGGGTTTTCTGGTCCTGATGATTTCGCTATCCCTGCCGCTGAATGGGATGCTATGCAGTTGCGTTCCTCCTCCTCATCGGAGGTAATTGGTCTAGGTAATAGCAAAATTAAGGATAATATTTTTGAATATAATGATATTCCTATTAAATCTAGAGATGTAGTTCAGCTGCAAATTAGTGACGCCTCTAAAGCTGATACAATTAGATTAGAAGACTGTGTTACAGGGAACGGCGCTGTTTTAAATGGAAATGAACCTGTAACTTTAGTTCGATGTGGTGGTGGTGGTGGTGGAGGGATTAAGGGCGTACGGCCGCCACTTTTGGCTCCTCCGCCGGTCATGTCACTGCCAATTGTTGATGACTCATCATGCTCTACTTGGGATATTTTTAGGGCATTTGGCCCCAAAGATCAAAGGGAATCAGGGCTTTGTAGATCTGAGGTTGTCAATGGTGATGCAGAATGTGTTAAGAATGAGGTGGATGAGGAGGAGAATAGTACTAGTAGGAGAAGAATAGGAGTGAGTAACTTACTATCCGAGTCCTGTTCTTTCACCACTACTTCGAATGACGATGACTCTTCTAGCTCCACGACTGAGCGTATGTCGAGCATCTCACCGAACGGGAGATTCGCACGCTACATTACATACTGGGACAAAGGTGATCTCCTGGGACGTGGATCTTTTGGATCTGTATATGAAGGAATTTCAGAGTAAGCCTGTCATTTTTAAGACTCAAATTCAGTTTCTTTTTTGCTTTCCTATTTTGAGCATGATTTTGTGGAAACAGATAGTATTAGCTTTTATTACTGGGTTCTTTATTTGGTGGAGCAAATACTTTATTAGCAGCTACCCTCTTCTTCGTAATTTTGGTGCAAAATCTCTATTGCCTTTAAATTAATAGACTAGGAGATAAATTTCTGATAGCGTCCATTTAACTTGAAGGAAAGAATAAGTGCCTCTTTGTAAGTGGGAATACTGAATAGAGCTCCAAGCAATGAAGGTTTATATAATGTTTGATGTATTATGATTTAAAATGCCACAAAATGTTATTTGTGGTTCTAAATCTCAAGGGACTAACCATTTGGTAATGGAAACTGTTAGCTATGTAATATAAAACGAAGTGGGTATGAGAAAAACTATTTGTCAAGAGATTATCAATTTATCAAAAAAATAGTTACTTGTGAATAGGTAATGTATGAAGATACAGTGTAATTTAAGGTTGCCTATAATTAGGAGCACACAGTTAAATAAAGTGTATTTGTGAGTACTTGTTGTAACTCGATAGACATAATATATTGGTTAATCTGGCTATAAAATGTTAGAAAACTAATGGCTACTAGGAATATTTGCCTTGTTCGCTTATGCAGTAATGACTTATTGATGTCTCCAATATGTTCCACTCTTTTGATATATAAGTGTAACCTTTTATTGATAGGAAGTTAGCACTGAGAAAGTGATCCAGTAGCATTAAAGATTGTGCAAAGCACTGAACATGTCTAGAATGTCATTTACAGAAGTCAGGCTCATCCAAAAAAAATTCATTCTCAAAAAGAAGTCAGGCTGCAAAGATGTTGGAGTAATCACGCAGAACACTAAAGGAAAGAATAGACTAATATGTACTTCATAAAATTATAGTTTTCTTGCATACTCAATGTTTCAAATGTTTATATTTTTTCAGAATTTTAGGACTTGCGACTTGCTAAACCTTCCCTGCACTCTCATTTTTTTTTTAAATTGAAAAGTAACCTCTTCTGTGTTCATATTGCTGCAGTGACGGTTTCTTTTTTGCTGTCAAAGAAGTGTCATTACTTGATCAAGGCGATGGGGGAAGGCAAAGTCTATACCAACTTGAACAGGTTGGTGACAATATTTTTTAGTGGTGCAGGAATTTATCAAAAATTATTTATTTGTGCAATTGGAAAACACCTTCAATAAAAGATAAAAGAAGTGTGTTGACGTTTGTGACCATCTCATCTGAAAGCTTAAGCTTTTAGAAAGAGCACACTTTAATTACTTAAATAAGTCTTCAACACACCCACGTCACGTAGAGATTCTTTCTTGGATAATGGGTGGCGGTGAGGCTTGAACCCAAGACCTTTGCCTACTTTGATACATTGTTGAAGTATGTGACTATTTCATTTAAACGCTTACGCAATTAGAGAGAGCACACTTTAGTTACTTAATAAGTCTTTAACAAAGTGGAACAAAAAGAGGTATTTGGAACAGAAATGGACCAGCTTTCTATAACATCTGTGAAATAAGTTTGAATGATGAAGTTCATATAGAACTGAATTTTTCTCTTCTCTAGCAGCATATCAATAAATGTCAAACTAAAAAGGGTTGGTTTTTTTTTTTTTTTGGCTCAGTTTTTCTTCTGCCTCTTGCCTTACCCTGTTTCCTGGACCAACCATAGTGTAGGACCTAAAGTTGATTAATCTACTATTATGTGCATATGAAATTATCATATTTTAAAAGGTGAAATTGTCATAATATTCCTAGATTCTCATGTTTACTCCTTTGTACTTTTTGGTGGCCTCTATTTTACCTTTGGTGGAATATTCACTAATTTGCTTTTGTTATTTCATTTGTCTTGTTCTTTTTAGGAGATTGAGCTTCTAAGTCAGTTCGAACATGAGAACATAGTTCGATATTATGGAACTGACAAGGTAATGCTTTCTTAATTTTGTGCTTCTGCTTGCTTCCCGAACTTCCTCCTCTGAGAGGAACTGTTCTCTAGCTCTTTCCCTGTGAATGTTACTTTTGTATCTAAAAGCCTTTTGGTCTGAAGATTGCACATTATTGTTCACGCATGTTGATCCCATATGCAGAAATGCTTTTTACCTAGCCAAATTTCTTCTGCCTTTGGTCTGTATATCACACCCTCCCGTTTTGGCAGCTTATGGTTTTTTTTTTCAGCCTTTGAATTTGTTTTTTTTTGTCTGTGTATGTCCTTTCAAAAGTTCACTTCGGTTGTCACATCTTTCAGTACCAGGACTAAACTGGATAAGCTAACTGTCTTAAAAATACTTCGATCTCTTTTACTTTGTATAGCAATCTTCTCTATGTACTTAATCTTTTTGCTCAACTTCTGGTTAAATTTTTTGCAGGATGATTCAAAATTGTACATCTTTCTTGAGCTGGTTACACAAGGATCTCTGTTGAGCCTTTACCAGAAATATCACCTTCGAGATTCGCAAGTATCCGTCTACACAAGGCAGATTTTACATGGTTTGAAGTATTTGCATGACCGAAATGTGGTTCACAGGTGACAAATCAGAACAACAAATGTTTGCTATCTATACTGCCTCTTCTTTATGTCTATTTTTGTATCTGTTTTACCAATTTTGTTTGGTTTTATTTATGTCTTAAATCTACTCTCATGATACACTGGATAGTGAATTCAGGAATTGAGCCAACTCTCCGTTTTGAGTAATGGTAGAAGTTGTTTGCAGATTGTTGCAAGTTATGACATTTAATTAATCATTTTGATTTACTAAATGTTTAATTTGTTGATCAATAAATTAAACATCTTGATTTAGTCATGCCAAGTTATTCAATTGATTGTTCTGGATCAGTTTTGTCGTCTGATTTCGTGGACTCTAGGATATTTGTAAGAACTGTTTTCTCATCTGTTTTGGTGTCAAAGTTTAGGAAGATGACGAATCATGACTATCGGGTTAATTGATCTGGATGCTCAAACATACTTATGCTGGTGTTAGTTAATCTGGATGCTCAAACATACTTATGCTGGTGTTAATTGATCTGGTGTGTGACTTATTTGTATCTTATAAAGAAAAGGCATGTGACTTGTTAGCAGCATAGTTATCTGGATTGTGATATGTGAAAGATGGTTGATAAAGTGGCCCTGTAAACAAAAATCTACCAGTCGAAGATCTAAATGAAAGTTTATTCATTAAAGATTTACATGAAATTTGTTTTCCTTTAGTTTATAACCTTTTGTTTTACAATTTATTTTCTTGTTTTCAGTTGAAAGTGGTTGTTCCAAATCTTTAAAAATGTCTGCAGAATAGCTTAAAATTGTTCTTTAGGATTCTGATATTCTTTTATGTTATTTTTCTTGTAGAGATATTAAATGTGCTAATATATTGGTGGATGCTAACGGATCGGTCAAGCTTGCTGATTTTGGCCTTGCAAAGGTTGTAACATCATCTTGTACTTGTCCTCTCTTTTGTCTTTCTCATTCTGATGCTTTTATTGTCTTCCACACTCCCAGAAGTTTTAATCTTTTCATTTATGTGACAATTTCTGATATGCGGATTCATGCAACATGCAGGCTACTAAGTTAAATGATGTCAAGTCTTGCAAGGGTACTGCTCTCTGGATGGCTCCTGAAGTAAGCTTTGATTTATCTTTTGACGATTAACAAGAAATTGGCTAATCTAAATATGTATGTAATTATGCAAATCACTTGAGGGGCCTGTTTTGGTGTGAATAAAAACATCAATTTTGGTGAAATTTCGCAACTTAATATTTGTTAGAATAGTTATGTAAATAGTAGAAAATAACCCTTATACAGAGTAGGATATGTTATGTATATATAGGGCCCATTGTATCATGTTTAATTTATGGGAATAATATATTTTCTTCCGTGCATTCTCACACGGTATCAGAGCAACTAGTGAGAAATCACCGTTGTGCAGTTACCTGCGAGTCCGGGACAGTCACCGTGCCTTTTTTCCCGTTGACTTTCAGGCTTTTTTTTTTGCGAAATCCCTTCTCCGGTGGGTTCTTTTACGAAAATAACATCACCAGCAGGCACGGGTTTCTCAGGTGACCAAAACCCAGAAAACCACACTGGTAGAACACATCCACACGCTCTCACGCGCCACCACATCTTCTGACGCCGGCGGCGCGTCAGGGCCACTCGCCGGCGCGTGAACAGTGTTCCGGCCATCTTTTTGGAAAATTTCTTCAGGATAGTCCTATCGCTTACTAGTTCCGACCCTACCCATCTTGTTTTCGTTTGATTTCAGCCACTTTGAATTTTTTCCGGCAACTATAGTGATTTTTCCGGCAAAAACAGTGTTTCCTTCATCTTTTTCAGCAAGTTGTCAGTTGATTCTTTATGTTATTCGGTGCTAATCCAACCATATCTTTGGAAGTTGATGCTTTCGGGTCTAAAAACCCGGGTCCTGGCAGTTTCAGTGTTATGATTACCTCATAACCTTTAATAGAAAGTTCAAACTATTTAGCTTGGGCCGTCTGTCGAGTTGTGGTGTAAAGGTCAAGGTGTTCAAGATCATCTAATCACGAAGTCTGGTGAAGGAGATTAAAAGGCCAAAGCACTTTGGGAGGACATTGATGCTCAATTATGCAGTATTCTGTGGCGATCTATTGATCCCATGTCGATGCCCTTGTTTCGTTCGTTCCAGACATGTTATTTGGCTTGTGAAAAGGCTCGCACTTTATACACTAATGACATATCTTGTTTCTATGATGTGATATCGCGGATGACAAATTTATAGAAACATGAATTAGATATGTCTACTTACTTGGGACAAGTACAAGCAGTCATGGAGGAATTTGAGAAGTTGATGCCAGTTTCTGCGAGTGTTGCAAAGCAGCAAGAGCAGCGACAAAAGATGTTTCTAGTTTCTACTCTTGCGGGGCTTCCTAATGATCTTGACTCAGTACGCGATCAGATTTTGGCTAGTTCGGTTGTCCCCACAGTTGATGAATTTTTCTCTCGATTACTTCGCCTTGCTGCAACACCAAGTCACCCAATGATCTCATCACAGACACTTGACTCATTTGTTCTCGCATCCCAGACAGTGGAGAAATCGGGCATATAATACTATGGAAAATAGACGAGGAGGATGTCGTTTTGGAAGATCTAGACTCAAGTGCTCTTATTGTCATAAACTTGGACACACTCGTGACGTGCGCCATTCTTTACATGGTCGACCACCCAAAAATGCTTATGTTGCTCAAACCGAGACTACATGTAACCAATGATTTTCTTTATCTGAAGGGGAGTATAATGAGTTCCTTAAATATTGAGCAAGTAATCAGGTATCTCCACAAGTAGCCTCTGTTGCTCAGACTGATACTTATGTTGCTGCTAATTCTTTTGCTTGCGTTTCCCAGTTTATTACTCTTAGACAATGGATTGAGGACTCAGCTGCTTCTGATCATATCTCTGGTAATAAATCCCTTTTGTCGAATATTGCGTATTCACAGTCTCTTCCCAATGTTACTTTAGCCAATGGGTCTCTAACTAAAGCAAAAGGAGTTGGACAAGCGAATCCCCTACCCTCTGTTACTCTAGATTCCGTTCTTTATGTCTCTGCCTGTCCTTTTAATCTTGCATCTGTTAGTCGTTTGACTCGTGCACTTCATTATGGTATATATTTTATTGATAATTCTTTTATTATGCAGGACCGCAGTACGGGACAGACGATTGGAACATGACTTGAATCAGAAGGCCCTTACTACCTTAACTCACTTACTTTCTCCAAGGCATGTCTAGTTACCGATCCTCCAGACCTAATTCACAGACGTTTAGGTCATCCAAGCTTATCCAAGCTTCAGAAGATGGTGCCTAGTTTGTCTAGTTTATCTACATTAGAGTGTGAGTCATGCCAACTCGAAAAACATACTCGATCCTCCTTTCCTCGTAGTATTGAGAGTCATGCAGAGTCTGTTTTTTCTTGAGTTCATTCTAATATATGGGATCCTAGTAGAGTCAGTTTGACCTTGGGATTTCGTTATTTTGTTAGTTTCATTGATGATCATTCAAGATGTACTTGGATTTTCTTAATGAAAGATCGTTCTGAGTTGTCTTCTATATTCCAGAATTTTTGTGCTGAAATTAAAAATGAATTTGGTATTTCTGTTCGCACTTTTCGCAGTGATAATGCCTTACAATATTTATCTTCTCAATTTCAGCAGTTTATGACTTCTTAAGAAATTATTCATCAGACCTCTCGTCCTTATACCCCTCGGCAAAATGGGGTTGCAGAGAGAAAGAATATGCACATTATTGAGACTATTTGCACACTTCTCATTGAATCTCATGTTCCGTTGCGTTTTTGGGGTGATGCAATTCTCACATCTTGTTATTTGATTAATCGGATGCCTTCATCTTCCATCCAGAATCAGATTCCATATGCAATATTGTTTTTCCAGTCACCCTTATACTCTGTTCCCCCTCGTGTTTTTGGGAGCAGTTGTTTCGTTCATAACTTAGCCCTTGGGAAAGATAAGTTAGCTCCTCGTGCTCTCAAGTGTGTCTTTCTTGGTTATTCTCGTGTTCAGAAGGGATATCGGTGTAGGTACTTTATGTCCTTTGACGTCACATTTTTTGAGTCTAAACCTTTCTTTATCTCTTCTGACCATTCTGGCCAGTTTGATATATCTGAGGTTTTACCTATTCCGGCCTTTAAGGAGTTTACTATAGCTCTTCATTCACCTTCCGCCACAGAAGTCTTACCCGAGTCTACTATAACTCATCCTTCACCTTACGCTACAGAAGTCTTACCCATTCCAACCGTTGGAGAGTCTAGTGTGGCTCCTCCTAGACTCCCTGCCACAAAAACACCACTCTTGACATATCATCGCCGTCCGCACCCAACATCTGGCCCAGTTGATTCACGTCCTGCACCTGACCTTGCTCCTACTGCGGACTTGTCCCTTCCTAGTACACCAATTGCACTTTGAAAAGGTATGTGGACCACCCTTAATCCTAATCCCCATTATGTCGGTTTAAGTTATCATCGTTTGTGATCACCCTACCATGCTTTTCTATCTTCTTTGTCCTTTGTTTTCATCCCTAAGTCTACAGGCGAAGCATAATCTTCTCCAGGATGGTGACATGATATGATTTACGAGATGTCTGCTTTACATACGAGTGGTACTTGGGAGCTTGTCCCTCTTCCTTAAGATAAATCTACTATTGGTTGTTGTTGGGTGTATGCGGTCATGGTTGGTCCGGATGGTAAGGTTGATCGTCTTAAGGCTTGTCTTCTTACCAAGGGATATACTTTGATATTTGGGCTCTATTACGGTGATACCTTCTCTCCCGTGGCTAAGATAGCACCCGTCCGCCTTTTTCTATCCATGTCTATTGTTCGCCATTGGCCCCTCTATCAGCGGGCCATTGAGAATGATTTTTTACACGGTGACCTTGAAGGTGAAGTTTATATGGAGCAACCACCTGAGTTTGTTGCTCAGGGGGAGTCTCCTGGGCTTGTATGTCGCTTGCGCCGGTCACTTTATGGTCTAAAACAGTCTCCTCGAGCCTAGTTTGGTAAATTTAGCATTTATCCAGGAATTTGGCATGATTCGGAGTGAAGCTGATCACTCTATATTCTATCAACATTCTGCTTCGAGTCTCTACATTTATCTGGTGGTCTATGTTGAGGACATTGTTATTACCGGCAATGACCAGGATGGTATTACTAAATTGAAGCAACATCTCTTTCAACACTTTCAGACTAAGGATCTGGGCAAACTAAAGTATTTTCTGGGTATTGAAGTCGCTCGGTGGAAGTATGCCTTAGATATTCTTGAGGAGACAGGAATGACGGGTTGTGTATCTGTTGACACTCCGATGGATCCGAATTCTAAACTTCTGCCAAGACATGGGGAACCTCTTATCGATCCTGCAAGATATAGGCGGTTGGTTGGTTAATTAAATTACTTTACAGTGACAAGACGTGCCATTTCCTTTTGTGTGAGTGTTGTGAGCTAGTTTATGGATTCTACCTGTGATAGTCATTGAGATGCAGTTGTTCACATTCTTCGGTATATAAAATTAGCTCCAGGCAAAGGTTTATTGTTTGAGGATCGAGGCCATGAGCAGATCATTGGATACTCCGATGCTGATTTGGCAGGATCACCTTCTGACAGACGTTCTACTTCTGGATATTGTGTCTTAGTAGGATGAAATTTGGTATCTTGGAAGAGCAAGAAACAGAATGTGGTTGCTCGGTCTAGTGCAGAAGCAGAATATCGAGCAATGACTATGGCGACATGTGAGCTAATTTGGATCAAACAGTTGCTCAAGGAGTTGAAATATGGTGAGATTAGTCAGATGTGATTTGTGTGTGATAATCAAGCTGCTCTTCATATTGCGTCAACTCCAGTGTTCCATAAGAGAACTAAACACATTGAGATTGACTGCCACTTTGTCAGAGAAAAGATACTCTTATTGCTACAAAGTTTGTGAAATCAAATGATCTGCTTGCAGATATTTTCACCAAGTCCCTCACTGGTCCTCGTATTAACTACGTATGTAACAAGTTCGGTACATATGATTTATTTGCACCGGCTTGGGGGGGGGGGTGTTAGAATAGTTATGTAAATAGTAGAAAATAACCCTAATCCAATATGTATAGGAGTAGAATATGTTATGTATATATATAGGGCTCATTGTATCATATATTTAATATATAAGAATAATATATTTTCTTCCGTGCATTCTCACAATGGAAATAAGATCTTTGAAGAGTTTTTTGCCCCCATCTTTTTTAGAGTATAGTTGAGAGTGCAAATGAATTAGGGTTCTTGTGTACTTTCTTCTTAGCAATCTGCCACATGATGTGGTGCAAAATATGAACAGATTCTTGCATCATGGATGGATGAGGATAAAAAAGCTAGACCAAGAGAGTTCGATTCGGATAGGTAGCTGGAACATACACATTTTAAGAAGGAAGTCAATGTAATTACTGGATACCCTTTTTTGATTGCATGCCTATAGGAACCTGAATGGACAAGGCAAAAGGCTAGAGAGATAGGTAACATGGATTATAGATTATGATATTGTGGGATAGAAAAAAATAGGAACGTGGTGGGAATTATTGTAGAAGCACTACTTAAAGATAAGGTTGTAGGTAAAATGAGTTGGGGATAGGATTATTTTTGGGCGATGTTTCAACAACAACAACATGCCCAGTGTAGTCCCACAAGTGGGGTGTGAGAATGGTAGAGTGTACGCAGACCTTTCCCCGGCCTTTAAAAAGGAAAGAGGCTGTTAATGCCCTTATATCACTAACCAGTGGGTACCCTAAAAAGGAGGAGAGTTGATATTGCATGCCTACATGAAGCTAAATGGATAGGGCAAAAGGCTAGAGAGATAGGTAATGCAAGTTATAAATTATGGTATTGTGGGATAGAAAAAATTAGGAATGGGGTGGGAAATATAGTAGAACCAGGACTTAAAGATAAGGCTGTATAGGTAAAACAAGTAAGGGATAGGTTATTTCTGGGTGAAGCGCATGCACTCATATCACTAGTTAGTCATACATATAATTTTGCAAGTTATAAGTGTACTGTTGCAAAATCGTTTTTACCACATAGATTTTGTAGTTACGTTGTGGGTTGTCAACGGATTCATTATTTAACTCGAGATTCTTCACGCAGTCTACTATTTTTACAGTAGCATATCAGAAAGTATCTTCTTTTCTTTTCTCTCCATGAGTTCAATTGACATTAGTTTTAGGTGCTCATTATTATGACTCATCCTCTATGCAGGTTGTGAACAGGAAGAACCAAGGCTATGGACAAGCGGCTGATATATGGAGCCTTGGCTGCACTGTCTTAGAGATGCTTACTCGCCAGTTTCCTTACTCCCACTTAGAAAACGTAAACACGAACTCGGAACTTCATATTTCTTCATTAAATTTTGATTGGTTAAACATGCTCTTCAATGGCTTTGATTTTGTAACCTCCTAATCCACCTAGAAATAGCTTGTGTGGTACTTATTAATTGTTATTGGTAAAATCTGGACAAGTATAAACTGTTATCGTGGAAATGGTATTCATGCTGCCAGATGAGGGACTATTACACTATCCCTTAATCTGGCAGATCTAATTCATGCTAAATGTAGGTTGCCTATAATTGTTTTGAAATTTGATTGCTAGTTATTCACTTTGATTGAACGATGTGCACAAGGGTCTATTTTAAAAAGGATGAGTAGAATGTTCTGTTGTTGAAACACAGAGTATAATTAAACTATTGATTAAGCTGTCTAAACCAAATTGTATTTGTACCTAAAATGACTATTGAAATGTTGGGTTTTCCGTGCCTTTTACCTCTTATATACCTTGGTCTTCTCTTTTTCCACTTATTCTAAGGTGGATAATTTTTGGAGGTGTGCATCATTCGTGGTAGATGTTTGGGCTCTATGTTCTCCCTCAAAATGTGTTTGTTTATGCGGTCCCATTATCCATTGAGTTTCGAAACGTGCGCCGCTGGACTTCACGGAATTCTCGATTATAAAAAAAGTGTTTGTTTATGGTACTTTGCTTTGTTAAATGTTCTTTTGCTAGTTATATTCGAGATGAGTCGTTCTAATCTATTCTATTAGATTCCTAGATTCAATTATCAAACTACAACCATTTAATCCTTCCACTACTGAAAAAAGTTACTATAATTATTACTAAAATTTCCATCAACCAGTCAAACTTCGAAACTTACTGCTAGTTGTTTGGTATTCATAATCCATGGCAAACCAGGAGAAGAAAAGGGCAAAAGAACGAGGGCAGAAAAGAACCGATGATAAAGAGGAAAAGAGGAATTAGCTGGGTTTTGATAAAAAGACCAAAGTGCTTTTGTAGTTAATGAGTAGATAACATGAAAGTAAGGGTTATTTTGGAGAAAGAGAAAATGGGGGTGTGTGTGTATATATAAATATATATATAGATTGGCGGAGTTTCTTCTTTATATTGACTTAAAATGATAAAATTACTGATTCTTTTTTGGACATGGACTGAAAAGCTAAGTCTGTAAGTTTGGAAATTACTATAATACATTATCAATAGCTGTTTTCGTATCAATGCTATAAGTTCTTTTGTTAAATTTCTGAATATGTCCAGCTTAGAAAGTTCTATCCTTGTGCAATTGAGTTAGCTTGTTTATGAAAAAAGACAAAAAAAAAGGGGGGGGGGGGTTGGATGGCTGAGTGGGTTGGGTTGGGGGATGATATCTGATAATAATTTCTTTGATTGAAATTTGAACACCTTTCTGGAGATGCTGGTGCGTGCAAATCTCACTATTTATTTGGAGAGTGACCATATATTTTATCTGTGGAACAGCAAATGCAGGCTCTGTTTAGGATTGGAAAGGGGGAACCTCCACCTGTCCCTAATACTCTCTCAATAGATGCACGGAATTTTATTAACCAGTGTCTTCAAGTGGATCCAAGTGCTCGTCCAACTGCTTCTCAGCTCTTGGAGCATCCTTTTGTGAAACGAACACTTCCCTCTTCCTCAGGCTCAGCTTCTCCTCAAAATCTGGGCAAGAGGCTTTAAAACCTTGTTGTAACTTGTAAGTGCCACATTTCCCTTGGTCATCTATTTTTGCTATTGATAGTCAGTTGCTCAACTGTAGCGTTAGAATTTCAAAATGCTGCCATGTTTACCTTATTTCTTGCCACTGCTTCAGTTGAGTTAGCAAAAGTTTCTACCGTTTCATTTGTAGAACTCAGTTTTAGTTAATTAGCACAATTATTTTATGAGTACTTTTGTTTTAGTCACTTGAATCATCAGTGTATCACAAAATGATTGGCAATGTGGAAGAAGAAAGAGGTGTTATAGAAATAGAATTTCCGCCCGTGTCGAAATACATAAGTTTTTTCACGGGTTTTAAGGATAAAATCAACCGTTCTTCAGATTTTAGAGATTGATAAAAACTTACGGAATTGGAAAGTATTAGAAAAATGAGTTACTAATTCAAAGTGGAGAACTAAAATGTTTAAGTATTTTCTGAGAGAATCACAGTGTACTGCTATATAGGTGAGACATTTTGGTTTGGTAATTGGTGGGGAGGAGCTAAAAAGGTTACTTATTAATGAAAATGCTGCTTTGGAAATGAAAAGAAGAATATATATATATAATCACAGACGGCTGAGATTTATACAGGCCTTTTTACAAGGGCCTGTAACCCAGTTGGTAGGGCTATGATTGGCAGATTACTGGTTCCCACTGTCGAAGCATTGAAATGGGCCATGTGGTCTGAGCGATATGACCAGTTTTGTGGGCTTTAGAGAGGAGGGTAATGCGTCAGGCTGGTTTCCCAGTCCTATGAGATTTGGGCCTCATTTTTTTTTTAAGATTAAGACGTGAAGATTAAGACATTTGAATCCGAATACACATCTGAATATATGTGTATTAAGATTTGAATACTAAAAAATTAAGACTGTTTGATTTTTAATATATGAATGTATAAAATTTATCTTTATTTGAAAATCATAAAACATAAAATTCAAATGAAATGCTAACTAATTTAATATTCTATCAATTAAATATATAGTTTTTAAAATATGATAGTTGTTGGTGGTGATGGCTAACGGGTGAATGCCGACTAGAGGCGATGGTTGATGGTAGTTTTGGTTGACGATGGTGGTTCATGCTGGTAGCTAGTAGTGATTGGTAGTGGTGGCGATTATGATTGAGGATGATGGTGGTGGATGGTGATAGTTAATAACGGCGGGCGATGATAGTAGTTGTGACTTAGAAAGGTGGTGGGTGGATGGTGGTAGGTTATAATAATGAGCAGTGTCGGATGTGGTTATTGATGTTGATGAGGTGGTCAGTTATGGTAGTTGAGGTGGATGAGTGTTGATTGTGGGTGAGAATGATGGTGGTCGAAATGGTGGGGATAGTGAGTGGTGATGATTGATAATGGAGGCGGCTATGATTGAGGATGATGGTGGTGTAGTGGTGGTGGAGGTGGCAATGGTAGGGGTGGTGGTGGTATTTGAGTATGGTGGCGGTGGTGGCGTGGTGGTAGTTGATAATGGTAGGCGGTAACGGCAGTTAATAATGAATATATGATAGGATCTTAATGAAATTAAGTTACTGTTATAGATCTTAATCATACGGACCTATTTAGACACGTTAAATGGTTGTGAAGTTAAAAAAAAACACACTTAATGATTAAGATCTGAATAATTAAGATTCAGATTTTAAAAACAAACGTACTTAATGTTTGAAATCTGAATGATGAAGATTCAGACCTCCATTAAGTACAAACAAATGAGGCCTTAGCCCCTTTATTGGAAAGAACCTCTGAATTTAGCCTTTCATTTCGCTGACTCCTATGAAAATTATCTTTCTTCTCGCATTCTTCATAGATGTTTTGTAGTTTAACTTGTTACTTTCTCAACTGCACTAATTCATACTTCAAGTGGCAAATATGATAAACGATGCTGCTTTGTTTAGGGATATAGAACTTCTTGCCTGTCTTATCAGGGCAGGTTCTTGTCAGTCTTTTAGTACCACGCACCTCTCTGCTATGCATCCTTGGATTGACTGTGATGTTTTATTACGATCTACTGGTCTTGCTAGACTTAGTTTTATTAGTAGATCTAAGGTATATTTTATGTAATTTCTCCTGCAGCTCTTTTCTTCCCATTGGATCCTCAAAGTTTTGGTGGAAGTAACCTGGATGCTTTTCTCAGAATCTGTATTTGAACACCGAGTTCAGGTGTTTGATCCTTTGAGAGCGGATCGAGAGCAGTTCCTACTCGTGGTCAATGCCTTTGCTGCAGTGTATATTTGAGATCCCCCTCCCTTCTTTCCGCTTTCCTGACCTCTCTCTCACCCCATCATGGATGGAAAGAAGAGGTGGTGTATATGTAGTTCAATTCGATGTTAGAGTGTTTGAGCCAATACGGGATGTAAAGATAGATAACCCATTTGAAATGTATATATCACTAGAAGAGGTCCAGGCGTTGCTTTCTTCATCTTTTTCTATATTTTTCCTTTTCTTTTCAGTTGTTTTTTTCTTGTGTAGGGAAACGTAATGTATAACTTTGCATTTCAATTTTCTCTTTGTAGGGGTCAAAACTTGACCTCGTGTTAATTATGAGACGGATGCATTTATTAAAGCAATATAGTGATTAATAAACGGTACATCCATCTATTGGTAATGCTCTCGGGCAATTATCCGATTCGAGAATTTAGGTTACGGTCTGGCCGTCCTTATGAGGACGTCCTCTCAATATGGTCACAACCACTCAGCGCTAGCTGGCAGGTCTTATAGCTATAAATACTAAGAAATAACCCTAAAAGGGGGCTGCTACTTCTCTCTCTTCATACTTACTTCCAAGGGAAGAGAATACATATCATTATAAGGTTATGAACCTCTCCATGGAGAGGCATGCCTACCAATATCATTAATAAAAGATCTCCATCATTTCCCCCTTAATCATTAACTGTTGTCTCTTGCATTTTTATTCATTTGGCTTATTGATTTATTACGATCTGCTATGATTGACCCTTTGTCGATTTTAATTGATTTATGCTCATAAAGTGTGTGAGAACTTTGAGCTAAATAATTTGGCGCCCTCTGTGGGGATTTCATAGCAGAATCGCGTAGTTTATCATTATGTCAAAAAAGAAAAAAAAAGCAACCCAGCTCAAGCGAGCCAAAGCAGCATGTCAGATCAAAGGACGTCAAAAGTCTCGAGATAAGCTTGCTTCCATATCCTCGCGTCTCCGAGCAAGGAGAAGAAGAAGAAGCAGATCTCTCATCCCTATGGGAAAATGTGCATAAGGTACTTCACCCCCTTCTCACACGAGATCCTGCCAAAAAAGGAGGAAAGCACAAAAGTCTCTCGAACCGAGATCTATAACGGGGTGACCCGTGCGAGCCAGTCAAAAAAAAAAAACTACAAGCGCCAGTTAGGCAAGATCTGGAACCAGGAGCAAATCCCAACCCCAACACGAAGCGGGTTATACGGGAAAACAAAAGGTTCAACTACGGTTGAACTGAGACTGAGGCTATGTGCCTTCGACTTCAAAAATTACAAAGGTTCAACTACGGTTGAACTGGGACTCAGGCTATGCGCCTTCGACTTCAAAAATTACAAAGGTTCAACTACGGTTGAACGACAGCTCAGGCTACGTGTCTTCACCTGAAAGTTCAACTACGGTTGAACTGGGACTCAGGCTATGCGCCTTCGACTTCAAAAATTGCAAAGGTTTAACTACGGTTGAACGGCAGCTCAGGCTACATGCCTTCACTCGAAAGTTCAACTACGGTTGAACTGGAACTCAGGCTATGCGCCTCCGACTTCAAAAATACAAAGGTTCAACTACGATTGAACTGGGACTCAGGCTATGCACCTTCGACTCAAAAATTACAAAAGTTCAACTACAGTTGAGCTGGGTCTCAGGCTATGTGCCTTCGACTTCAAAAATTACGAAAGTTCAACTACAATTGAACGGCAGCTCAGGCTACGTGCCTTCACCCGAAAGTTCAACTACGGTTGAACTGGGACTCAGGCTATGCGCATTCGACTTCAAAAATTACAAAGGTTCAACTACGGTTGAACGGCAGCTCAGGCTACATGCCTTTACCCGAAAAGTTCAACTACGGTTGAACTGGGACTCATGCTATGCACCTTCGACTTCAAAAATTACAAACGTTCAACTACGATAGAACTGGGACTCAGGCTATGCGCCTTCGACTTCAAAAATTACAAAAGTTCAACTACGGTTGAACTAGGACTCAGGCTATGCGCCTTCGACTTCAAAAATTACAAAGGTTCAACTACGGTTGAATGGCGGCTCAGGCTACGTGCCTTCACCCGAAAGTTCAACTACGGTTGAACTGGGACTTAGGCTATGTGCCTTCGACTTCAAAAATTACAAAGGTTCAACTACGGTTGAACTGGGACTCAGGCTATGCGCCTTGACTTCAAAAATTACTAAGGTACAACTACGGGTGAACGTCAGCTCAAGTTACGTGCCTTCACCCGAAAGTTTAACTATGGTTGAACTGGGACTCATGTTATGCGCCTTCGACTTTAAAAATTACAAAGGTTCAACTATGGTTGAACTGGAACTCAGGCTATGCGCCTTCAACTTCAAAAACTACAAAAGTTCAACTACGGTTGAACTGGGACTCAGGCTATGCGCCTCCGACATCAAAAATTACAAAGATTCAACTATGGTTGAACAACAATTTAGGCTACGTGCCTTCACCCAAAGGTTCAACTACGGTCGAACCAGAACGCAAGAAAAACACCCCCACCATTCAAGTAAGTACAACTGACTCGAAGCTAAAATTTTGACCCACATAGAGTTCGGCCCAAGTCGGACTACAAGGCCGTGCTTTTCATTAGCACGGCCAGTAGTCCGACTGAGCCCAAACTGGGACTAAGGCCATGTGCCGCCACTGCCCAAACACGGTTACAACCCACTCCCACCAAGTGAAGGAGAGGCAGACGACCAAAAGCGTCCATCTATGGACAAAGCCATCTATGCCAATTTTCCCTTAAGGCAAGGAGTCAATTCGACAACGGTCGAAACCGCCTAACCGGTAGAAACCACTAACATACACGTTAGAGAAACTCTATGGCAAGGCCTTCTCAAATGAACACAAAGAAGAAAGACACAAAATCAATATGAAACGGAAAGAAAGAACACCACATATATTTACAATATTCACAAGGGGTTACCCCCAATTACATCGGCCCAAGGCCAACAAAAAAAAAGAAGAATGGAAACTAAACAAACATTACAAACTCTCCTTTTTTCTGCTCGGCGCCACCAGCGCCCTCTCCAACATTGTCAGCGCCCTCGGCGCCATCATCACCCCGGGCGTGGACAGATCAAAACCGCAGTCAAGGTGGGCTTAACGAGCCTTCTGGCGTGCCTCCTCGTAGGTAGCCTAAGGCACAATGTCGGCTTCCCAAAGCTGCTTGTACACGTCAAGCTAGGCCTCGGCGTACGTCCAAAGCTCACGAGCAGGACCGAAAAAAAGCGACCTGATTCCTCAGCTGCTGCTTCTCCGCTTCCAAGGCCGCAATCCGTTCCGCTACAGCACGGGTGTCCTGCTCATAAACACCAATGCTCCCCTCCAACGCTCTCTCTCGAAAAGTGGCAGCGACCCTTTTGAGTCTGCGTTCCCTTTCTTGAGCGCAGCCGGCTGCGTGCAACGTTTCGACCTTCTCCAGGGCATCCTCTGCTTGCTTTCTCAAAGCAGCATTCTCCGTCTCTAGAGCGGCTACCTGCCTAGTCGAAGCCTCAACGGCCTTTGCTGCCGCAGCCCGGGTTTGGCGCTCCCTCTCAGCGGTCGCCCTCCTTTAAGTGTCTATCTCCTCGTCTCTTTGACGGAACTGCCCCTCAAGAGTGTTTACCCTGTTAAGGGTTTGCTGCATGTGAAGCTCCCTCCTCGCCAACTCTTCTACCAGCTCCCGATTCCGCGTGTTGTTCCTTAGGCTTTCACGCAGGTCATGACATCACTTTCGGTAGCGGCGGTACTTCTCCAACAACCGTACAAAGACAGCCGAGCGAATGTTGGCCCGGCGAACACTCTCCACCTCCAACAAGAATGACTGCGGCAAGCAGGACAATAGTTAGTATGAGAAGATACGCAAAGGAAAGAGATAAGCTAAGGCTTCACACATACCTTTATACTCAGTGCGACCACCCGCCCATCAACCCGATGTCTGAGATGCTCCTCAAGGACGCGCTCTCTGCCTCCGAGCACAAAACCCCGAACAATGTCACCAGGTTCTCCTCCTCGAGCAGCAGGTTCAGGTCGTTAGGGATCTCCAAATAATGGTAATCCCCTTCGGCCTACACCGTTGAGCGGGTGTAATCCTCATGAAACAGACGGACGTCCTCAGGATCCATGTCGGACTCCAAATCATCCCCATCTCCTGAGGCGCCCCTTCCTTCTGCCACCTTGGAAGTCGAGGCCTCCGCCACTTGGGACGTTGAAGCGCCCGCATTCACCAAAATATTGGCGCCTGTATCCGCCGCCAAAATAGTTGCTGAGGAACTACCTTCCCTCTCAGCAGCAGGAACTGAAATTTGGATTGCCGAAGCGACTGTGTCACCTTGGCCTGAGCCAGCCGGGACAACCCCCACTGAGTGCTCGCCCTCTAGAGCAAGGTCTGCCGCGTCCCCCCCGCTTCCGATGGCGAAGAATCCAAACTAATCACCACCGGAAGGACCGGGGTGAACGCCACCCTACATCGAGCCAGCAGCCTCCCGTATTCTTCTTCATCTTCATTCGATGGTAGCTCCGCCCTGGAAAGCACGACCCCTAGGGATTCTTCAACTCGAGTCACGGACCGTACCAGAGAGTGACCCGCCGAGGATTCTACTTAGACCGTCCTCGGGACTAGGCGAGGTGCCGACATTGCAATCAAGCGGGCAGTCGCCCCTGGACTGCGGAAAGCAAGCTGGGGAGCCCTCCTGCGATGTGGTCGTTCTAACCAGCAAAGGAAGCAGGGTCAGAGAAAAGAGGCTAAGTACTATGAAAGAAGAACAATGCGGCAAGTCAGATTCTTACCAGCGGCCGGACTACGGCCATGGGCCTCCCAGAAAGACGCCCACGTGCGAATCCCCGCTGTAACAGGGAGCACGACCTCAACCAACTCACCGATGCCAGAAAATGGCGCCAGTGGTGCACCCTCCGCTACGGCACAAGAAGAAGATCAGTACGTACGAATAAGCAGGACATGTAACCAAAAGAAATCAAGGGCCAGCGTAAAGGAAACTTACATGCATGGTTCCACTTCTTCGGGAAGTCAGTAGCACAAGCCACCAGGTGCTCAGTCCTGATGTAGAAAAAATGCTCATAAGGACGGGTAGCGACATCATCATCGAGCTCCGCAGTTAAGCCGTTGACCACACGAAGGACCAACCGAATCATGGTGCCGCGTACACTCTAAGGGGCATAGAGAGTTAGCACGTGCCTAAGAGTAATCTCTCTCCGTGTCAACTCCACATACTTGATCAGCATCGCCAATTTCTTGTAGCAAGAAGGGACGAGCTGACCAGGGCACACCCTGTAGTAGCGATGGAAGTCCATCACTATCATTGGGAGAGGAAGTCTGAATCCTAGCTTGAAAGGGTAGGCATAAAAGATGCAATACCCTCGGGGGTCGACGTGTACCCTATCGCCGCTCCTAGCGAGGACGATGTCGGCAAAGCGGGGAATATCACACTGGTCCTTCAGCTGGGCGATGCCAACTTCCCTCATCAATGGAGCCTCATCCACTTGATCCTCTCCCTCGGGGTCGGAGAAATCGATTGCCGGACCATCGGGTAGAGAAAGAATGTCAGTCACCGATGGGGGCCGGTCAATATTCATCGAATCGGTGGTTCTCCCCACCGTAGATGGATCCTCACCCGCTGCAGCCACCACTGGAGCAATATCGGAACAAGAGCTGTTCGCCATTGTTGATATAATGAAAGAAAGTAAGCAGATTTCACCGGTAAAGCAAGAGAAGACGAAGATCTGACAATAAACGACAAAGAATGAAGTGACGAGGAGCAAAAGACAGATTCGGCTGAGAACAAGAAGAGCTATCTCTCTCAGAACTTCACTTAAACGAATATCGGAAAAGTAAGAACTAAACGATACAACCCCTTATTTATAGAAGAAGCATAAATGACTCTCACGAATCCCAAAGGTCACCATTAACTACCTGACCAACCGCAAAATGGTTCAGGCCTACAGTAACGGGCATCATTATGACAAATACCATGGAACGATCATTCAACCGTCAATCAACATGTCGCCCATGAAATGGTTGTAACGGCCCCAAGATACAAGAGTACGCCTCGTGCGTCACCGTGCATACAATGCCTTCCCTGTACGCGGTGAGCACGATCACATCCTCTCCAATCATGTGTAATTGGCTACGGCCACCCTAAACCATTAGTGGCTAAGACCGTCTTCAAAGTGATGTTGGCCATGGCCGCCACCGAAAGTAGTTGATTGCATCCGTCTTTGAAGTGATAACGACCACGGCCGTTTCCCGTATACAAAACGGCTACGACCACCTCAAAATAACATGCTATTGCCATCCCTTGGCAATAGGGCGACTACGGCCTCCTACCAAAAGAAGAGTACATGCAAATAAGTGGCCACGACCGTTTCGGATATGCTAACGGCTATGGCCGATGTCTCACACGGAAACTAAACAAAGGGTTAAGACTACGATCGTTGGTTATGAACTCACTTAATAAACAACTCCATTACAATCAAGAAATGTCCATGCTAAAAGGCTACAACCATCTCCAAAATATAAATGGCTACGGCCATCTCCAAAGAATAAATGGCTACGGTCATCTTCACAGAGTTAGTGACTACGACCATCTTCAAAGAATAATTGTAACGGCTATCGGCGACATCCGCTCATCGAGCTCGGCCGGATCCCGACCTCAATAGGCGGAGGGAATATCTGTATGGGTCAAAACTTGACCTCGTGTTAAATAATGAGACTGGCACATTTATTAAAGCCTATTACAACAACAACAACAACAACAACATCAACAACAACAACAACTACCCAGTATACTCCCACCAGGTGGGGTCTGGGGAGGGTAATATGTAGACGAGCCTTACCCCTACCCGAAAGGGCAGAGAGGCTGTTTCCAATCGACCCTCGGCGCATAGGAAAAAGGGGAAATCAGCTGTAAAACAAAAACAAAAACAAAAACAATAACAATAGAGCATTAGTATCACCCGCAAAAATAGCAGAAATAGCGGAAATAATTATCTAAACATAAGGAACCTAAATACAATCGCATGCAATAATATCATACAGTAACTACGAAGAACTCTAGGAGCCCCTAACCTACAACCCTGATCCTAGACCTCCAGACTCTCCTATCAACGGTCATATCCTCGGAAACCTGCATTCTAGTCATGTCCTGCCTAATCACCTCTCCCCAATGCTTCTTAGGCCTCCCTCTGCCTCGCCGACCGCCAACAATCTCCAGCCGCTCGCAGCTCCTCACCGGGGCATCGGGACCCCACCTCCGAACATGCCCGAACCACTCGGCGCCAGCTGACAGGTCTATTAGTGATTAATAAACGGTACGACCATCTATTGGTAATGCTCTCGGGCAACTATCCGATTCGAGAATTTAGGTTACGGCCTGGCTGTCCTTAGGCGTCCTCTCAATATGGTCACAACCACTCGGCGCCAGTTGACAGGTCTCATAGCTGTAACTACTAAGAGAAAGAACCCTAAAAGGGGGCTGCTTCTTCTCTCTCTTCATACTTACTTCTAATGGAAGAGAATACACATCATTGTAATGCTCTGAACCTCTCTATGGAGAGACAAACCTACCAATATCATTAATAAAAGATATCCATCATCTCTCCCTTAATCATTAATTGTTGTCTCTTGCATTTTTATTCATTTGGCTTATTGATTTATTACGATCTGCTATGATTGGCCCTCTGTCGATTGTAATTGATTTATGCTCATAAAGTGTGTGAAAACTTTAAGCTAAACACTCTTATCGAACTGTGGGCTAACAGTAAAAGGAACTGTATACTGCAGTCTTACAATTATGTGGAAGACAGCTTGAATTATGAGAAAAATTGGGCATTCAGTCTAACCTAGCCCGAAAAGTTAGTTCCGAAGGTAAGGATTGTCCAAACTATCAAGGAAGTGATAACTCATTCCTTAAACCAATGTGAGATTTTAAAACTGTCTTTGACATGTATTGTGTGAACAGTATAGAATGAGGGCACGTCATTGAGTAACCAAAAACGAGGATGAATCGGGCTTTGATGTTTTTTTAAAGAAAATGAATACTGGATTAATTCAATTCTAAGGGTGTGTTTGGTATGATGGAAAATATTTTTTGTGGAAAATGTTTTACAAGAAAATAGTTTTTTGGAAATAAGTAGTAATCTTATTCATTTTTCGGTGTTTTGTACGCAAACTATGGAAAATATTTTCTCAATGAGTATTCATAAATAATTTTGATGCATTAAACATGAAATCATAAATTTTCGAACCAACAAATTTCCGAACTCACAAATTTCATAAACTTCTGAACCGCAAAACTTACGATACCGCATAATTTCGAACCCGTAAACTCTATAATTTCTAAATCCGTAAACTTCAAAATACATAAACCTCCGAACTCATAACTTTGAAACTTGTAAAATTTTGAACTCGTAAAACGAAAGATGAAGAAGTAAAACTAAAAATCCATTAAATTTTTTTTATCGGGGGTGGGGGTGGGAGCAGGGGGTGGGGTGCAGGAAAAAAAAATCAGAAATTTAAAAATTACAAAAAAAGTTAAAAAAAAATCTTGTGCGGGAGTGGGGGCGTGGGGGTGGTGTTGTAGAATAAAAAAAATAGAAATTTAAAAATTACAAAAAATAGTAAAAAAAAAAAAATACTTGTGCGGGATTGGGTCGGGGGGAGGGGGTAGGTTGGTGGGGGTGGGGGTTAGGGAGAGGGTGCAAAAAAGAAAACAGAAAAATTTAACAAAAAAAGTAAAAATAATCTTTTTTCTTGGGGGTGGGGGTGGGCGGTGGGGTGTGGGAGGATTGGTGAGGATAAGGAATAGGGTGGAGAAGGTTGAGAAGGCGTTTTGGAAAATATTTTCCCTCCATTTGATAGGGAAAACATTTTCCTCCAATTGGAGGAAAATGAATTGATAATGAAAATATTTTCTGAAAAATATTTTCCTTCGTACCGAACACACCCTAAATGTTAGCTCACTAGGCGGTGGATTGCTCAAGATCGTATGAGCAGACAATAATACACTTCCTCAGCAAATGTGTGATTTCCATGAACGAAAACAAACAACAACAACAACAACCTAGTATAATCCCACTTAGTGGGATCTGGGGAGGGTAGTATGTACGCAAACCTTACCCCTACTCTGGGCTAGAGAGGCTGTTTCCAAATAGATCCCCAGCATCCTTCCCTCCAAGAACTTCCCAACTTGCTCTTGGGGAGACTCGAACTCACAACCTCTCGATTTGAAGTAGGAGTTGCTTCCCATCAGAGCAACCCCTCTTGTCAAACATTATTCTCTCAAGTCATGCAAATTATGCCAAGGTTGCTTCTTTCCAAACATCTTTTAGGATATCCGATAAATTCTCAAGGATCATTAGCGCACATGTCAAATACTTGGTGGATACTGGGCCTGGCCCTCTACCCTTCTCCATTTAAATACCAAACTTTTATTTGCAGCAGAGTTCAAATCTCGTAACATGCACCTAACCACACAAAATGTTTGCGCTCTTATAACTTGACCAAATACCCGGGCATCTTCCTAATATACATCCAACGGGAGGTACTTTTCAATTGTTTACTCTGAGCATGCATACTAAGCACATATCACATCTGACCAGAATATTACTCTTCAGTTTTATCATGTGTTAGTCACATTGATCTTAGATTGGATCGAACTTATGCCATTAGCTACTCTAGAGTACAGGACAATCCAGCTCAAGATTCAAAAAGGGGTTTTCACAAAATATGATTATGAGGTGGATCTAGCATGTGTTCTATGGGTTGACTTGAACCCAATAGCTTTTGTATGGACTGTATATGTATTAAGAAATAAATTAAATATCTACAAAATATGGGTGTAACCCAATTATTATTGTATATTAAGGTGTGGTAGGAACACATAAACCTCAAATAAAATTCGCCTCTGAATAGTACTAATACTTATACCAAAATTACACATGCATATACATGGAGAGGAAGGAAACGAATAAAATGACCTTGGTGATGACTTTATAGGAGATATAAGCTTGAACTCCATTACCCATTTTAGCTGGATCTGTAACTGATACAGATAGAAACGGGGCTTGTGAAGATGGGGATCTAGGGCTCTGTAATGACCCTGATCCACTCCGTTGCATACTATTTCAACTGAGTAGTATGTTATGTACAATTGTTTGAAGAAAAAATGCGACAGTTCTTTAATAATTGAATAGCCTTCCCGTATTTAGCAGAAGAATTGTAGTTCTAAATCACTTAACAAATTAATTTGAGAGGTTAGGTGAGTGAGCTTGAGAAAGGAAATAAGTAAAACAGAGAAAAAGAAAGGGAAGAACGGAGGAAGATGTCCAGGAGGACTTTAGAAATGATTTCTTAGGATAATCTTTTCAAATTAGTCAGAGCTAATCTAATACCAAATTCCTTTATAGCTTTTTAAACTTTAGGAGAATTTGTGCTCTATCTGGAAGATGGACGTAACAAAATTAAATTCATAAGAAATGACCCTAACTTTGAAAATTAGGCCTAAAAATTGTATCGGCACTGCTACTATTTAGTTACAAAGAAAACGATTCATTTTTCATTTTAAAAATAATATTCTCTCGGGTTTACTTTAAGCGATTATTTGATCTTTTCTTTTTATTTTTATGATTCACAATATTTTTCTTCAAATATCAAGAAAGAATTAACTTCTTCTTTTCAAAGTACCCTTGGAGGAAAGAGCTTATGAGCAGTTTTTTATATTTTCAATGAGCAAATTAAGGTTATCATGATTAATTTCACTATTAATTAATGCTAAAAGGTAAAATTTTTTAATATATGTAAAAAGAGTCAAAAACTCATTTAAAGTGGACCGGAGGAGGTAGTATTGTTTAATAGGGAAGCACTGATGAGTAAATTACTAATACTATTTGAACTAGTGTGACATGAGGGACTGATCTGATGGTAAGCAACCCCCACTTCCAACAAAGAGGTTGTGAGTTCGAGTGTCCACAAGAACAAGGCGGGAATTTCTTGGAGGGAAGGATGCTGGGGGTCTATTTGAAAACAACCTCTCTACCCAAGCATAGGGGTAAGGTCTGTACACTACCATCCCCAGACCCTACTAGGAATTATAATGGGTTGTATAGTTTTTATTATTGCGACTTGCGAGTGTTATCGGGTTCAAAATGTGGTATTTTGAAGGCGATTATATCTAGGATGAGTACATATTAACATTATAAAATTGACATTAACATTAAATCATTTTTTAGAAGCTATACCAGTAATTAAATGTCATTATTTTCGAAATTAATCAAATTATCGATTAACTTAGAGTACTCCGTAGTGAAAAAGTTACCACGATAAAATAATGGCGTCACAATGTGATAAATATGACTCCACCATGTTGCATCCAAAGGAATCCCTCGAGGCAACCCGACCCGTAAAATCACTGTAAATTGTGCGCAAACGTAGCGAAACTGGAGAGAGAGCAAGTGCTGGACGCAAACCCTCAATTCTTCCGGAAGGTTAGCGAAGAAAGTTTAAGAGGAGCCAGGAGAGTAGTAGAGTTCGCTCTCTCTCTCTCTCTCTCCTCCATACTCATTTTCTCTTTCGAATCATATTTTGAATTCGACCGAAATACAAACGTAGAGAAATCTACAACTGCGTTACCCTCTCGTCGATTCAGGTACATTTATTAACGATCCCTTTTTTCTGATTCGTTTTTGTTACGAAGTATCCATTTTCTAGATTTCAATTGCTTGAGTTACTGCTCTCAATTGCTTGATTTACTGCTCTATTTTGATGTAGTTATGCAGATATTTGTATTTACTTACGTGTAGGCTGTTAGTTTTGAGTTAACTGCTTTCGATTTTATGTATTAATTGCATTTATTAGGTTTGATTTTTCCAAATTTAGGGGGGTGGGGGTTGCCACTGTTCTATTAGTTGAAAATTGATAGCCTACTTTTTCAATGGACCTGCAAAATACACGTTTTTGATCCATATTCAAAGGAAAAGTACAGCATTTCGTGTTTAGAAACCACATGCGCTTTGCTAGTTGTTCCATAGCATATTCTAAATCTTTCAAGACAATGTGAAAGTTAGCAAGAAGACGTGTTATGGATAACATTTACCTAAGACTTTCAATTTTAATGGTTGAAATCAGAAAATGGGTCTCTTTTCTTGTTTGGAGATTTTTTAAGAGGTCCTTGTGGCTTGCTTTTTCTATGAAATACCTTATTAGCCGTGTCTAACCAAAAGGAGAAAAAAGGTGACCCACTTCAAAATTAGGGTGAATCTGGGAGTTAATTATACTTGTTTGAAGTGATGAATAAATGGTGTCGGGGGGTTTAGGTTGATGCCTTGGTGTATAGGGTGATAAATGCTAATGTGATTAACTTTTACTATTGAGGTATTATATTCTATTGTTCTGTTAAGTATGTTGAGGATATCTTGTATAAATTGTTAAACGGCCTAGTTAGAGGATAAAGAGCAACAACAACAACTACCCAGTATAGTCCTACAAAGTGGGGTCAGGGAGCGTAATATGTAGACGAGCCTTACCCCTACCCGAAAGGGCAGAGATGCTGTTTCCAATCGACCCTCGGCTCAGTGAAGGAAAGGAAAAACAAAAACAAAAGAGCATTAGTAAGTCCAGCAGAAATAGCGGAAATAATTATCTAAACATAAGAACCATAAATAAAATAGCATGCAATAATATCATACAGTAACTACCATAAGGGAGACACAAACCAAAATACAAATCATCTATGGATAGCCCTGCCAAGCCTCGCCCAACCCCGGGTGAGTAGTACGAAAAACTCTAGGTGCCCCTATCCTACAACCCTGATACTAGACCTCCAGACTTTCCTATCAAGGGCCATGTCCTCGGAAACCCGCATTCTAGCCATGTCATGCCTAATCACCTCTCTCCAATACCTCTTAGGCCTCCCTCTGCCTCGCTGAACGCCGACCATCGCCAGCCGTTCATAACTCCTCACCGGGGCATCAGGACTTCTCTTCCGCACATGCCCGAACTACCTCAGCCTCGCTTCTCGCATCTTCTCATCCATCGGGGCCACCCCCACCTTCTCTCGAATAACTTCATTCTTAATCTTATCTAACCCGGTGAGCCCGCACATCCACCTGAGCATCCTCATCTCCGCAACCTTCATTCTCTGAACATGAGAGTTCTTCACTGGCCAGCACTCCGCCCCATACAACATTGCAGGTCTAACCACAACTTTATTAAATTTTCGCTTGAGTTTCTGTGGAACTTTCTTGTCAACCAGGACTCCAGATGCAAGCCTCCACTTTGACCACCCCGCTCCTATACGATGAGTACGTCCCCGTCAATCTCTCCGTCCCCCTGAATCACCGACCCAAGATATCGGACATTGTCCCTCTTGGCGATGACCTGAGATCCAATCATCACGTCCCTGCCTACTTCGCTCGGGTCGGCGCTAAACTTGCACTCCTCTGTCTTAGATCTGCTTATTTTGAAACCCTTAGACTCGAGAGTCTGTCTCCATACCTCTAACCTCTCAATAACACCGACCCTCGTATCGTCTATCAAGACTATATCATCAGCAAATAGCATACACCAAGGCACATTCCCTTGAATATGTCGGGTTAGAGCATCCATCACCAAGGCAAACAAGAGAGGGCTAAGCGCAGATCCTTGATGGAGCCCCATAACCACTGGAAAATGGTCTGAGTTGCCACCCACCGTCCGAACCCTAGTCTTAGCTCCATCGTACATGTCCTTGATTACTCTGATGTAGGCTTTCGGCACGCTCTTCGCCTCCAAGCACCTCCCTTGGGACCTTGTCATACGCCTTCTCCAAGTCGATAAGCACCATGTGCAGGTCCTTCTTCTTATCCCTGAACTGCTCCACCAGCCTCCTGACAAGGTGGATAGCTTCTGTAGTGGAGTGACCCGGCATGAAAACGAACTGGTTCGCAGATATAGATGTCATCTCCCTCACCCTCGTCTCGATCACCCGCTCCCAGACCTTCATGGTGTGACTTATTAATTTGATACCCCTATAGTTGTTGTAGCACTGGATGTCCCCTTTGTTCTTGTACGAGGGCACCACTGTACTCCACCTCCACTCATCCGGCATCCTTTAGGTTCTGAAGATCGCATTGAACAACCTGGAGAGCCACTCCACTCCTGACCTACCCATGCACTTCCAGAACTCCACTGGGATCTCGTCAGGCTCGGTCGCTCGACCCCTACTCATCTTACGCAAAGCCCTCATGACCTCCTCCGCCCTAATGCGCCTGCAGTACCCAAGGTCTCTATGTTGCTCTGAATGCCCCAACTCCCCTAGCTCTATGTTACGATCCCCCTCCTCGTTAAGTAAGTCTCGAAAGTACGCCTGCCACCTCTGCTTGACTTGAGACTCCCCCATCAGAACTCTACCATCCTCGCCCTTGATGCACCTAACTTGGTCAAGATCACGCGCCTTCCTTTCCCTTGCTTTAGCTAACCGAAATAACTTCCTGTTCCCGCCTCTCTCCCCTAGTTCCTCGTACATGCGACCAAACGCCGTATTTTTAGCTTCCGTAACCGCCAACTTTGCTTCTTTCCTCTCCCCCTTATAGATCTCCCTGTTCGTTCTGCGTTCTTCCTCGCTTGTGCTCCCTGCCAACTTAGCAAACGCCGCCTCCTTCACCTCCACTTTTCCTTCGACTACATCGTTCCACCACCAGTCACCCTGATGTCTGCCTGAATAGCCCTTGGATACCCCGAGCACGTCCCGTGCTACCTCCCTAACCAAGTTCGCCGTCTCTGACCACATAGCGTCCATTTCCCCAGAACTTCTCCAAGCTCCGCCCTCAGCTAACCTCCTCTCCAACTCCTGTGCTTTCTCCTTAGTTAAAACACCCTATCTAACCGCGGTTGTCCCCGAGCACCCCTCCTCTTCCTCTTCACCTAGAGACCGACATCCATCACTAGAAGTCTATGAAGAGTAGAAAGGGACTCTCCCGGAATAACCTTGCAGTCCTTGCACATACTCCTATCGCTCCTTCTGAGGAGGAGGTAATCAATCTGAGTCCTCGCCGCCGAACTCTTGAAGATGACCAAATGCTCCTCTCTCTTCTGAAATGTCGAGTTCGCAATCAGAAGCTCGGCCCTGGCGAAATCAAACAGTGACGTGCCTCCTCCGTTCCTAACCCCGAAGCCAAAGCCACCGTGCACCTCACTATAATCACCAACATCAACCCAATATGACCATTAAAGTCCCCTCCAATAACTAACTTCTCAGATTGGGGAATACTACTCACCAGATCATCCAAGCCCTCCCAAAAGCGCCTCTTAGCCTCCTCGTCTAAGCCCGCTTGCGGCGCGTAAGCGCTGATGACGTTGAGGACGCAACCCCCAATAACCAACTTAATAGACTTGAGGATAAAGAGCCTGAAACACAAATTGGAAGATCATTATTCTCCCAGTTGAATTCATATTTGAATTTTGTTCATGCACAGATAATGTTTTTTTCATATTTTTTCTATTGCAAAGTGCCAAAGTTGGGATATTGAAAGAGATTTTGATCCTTCATGTTCTTTTATAAGTTAAAAAATCTTGACTAGTTGATTGTTTTACCCCCTTTTTTACACAAATAACAGTTTATATTTAGTATACACTTATGGAGGAGGGCATGGTTATAAAATTTCTGTTATCGGCTTGTTGGCAGTTCGCAGTTGGATTAGTATTTTGGATCATATAAAAGATGTTCTTGATAAAAAGGTAAAAGATTATTTAAAAAATGTTGCAACCATATTTTTATTCCTTTCTCCTGTGCCACCGTGCTGTTAGAAGAGCCGGGGGGGGGGGGGGTAGGTATCTCTCTACTCTTATGTTAATTGATGGTAGTTCAAAGATATAAAAGAACTATAGTTCATAACCATGAAAAATCTTGCTTGTTGAACTAATTGATGGTAGATATAAAAGAACTATAGTTCATAAGCATGAAAAGTCTTGCTTGTTGAACTGCGTAATATCCACAATCAAGACTTCATAATATATAAAAGCATATCTTGCTGGGTAAAACCCACTGGTTGGCCTGGTGGCAATTGACTTGAGCCTTGGGGTTTGCTCCCTTTCAAGGTCTCAAGTTCGAAACCCACTGGGTGCAAACAATTTCTAAGGACTATCGGACTGGATAAAACCTGAATTAACCGTGATGCATTTGCGGGAAACTCCTTGCCGAGGGCGTGTGCACCCCCAGTCGGAGCTCGTAGAGACTTGGATACGCGGCAAATAAAAAAAAAGCATATCTTGCTTATGAAATAAGGTACAAAAAGGTTAAAAACTATATATTAAAGCCATTAATTTGCTTGCATTATGCATTCACATACTTTTATTAAAGTTAGGGTGAAAATCTTCCCTCTTGCCAATATTGTGTTAAAGAAAAACTTCTTTGATTAGGCACCAATATTGTGTTAAAGGAAAACTTTTTTTGGTGATTTAAGAAATTTTTTAATCCTTTAGCTTTCTTTCATTTAGGGCAGCAATTTTTCTGTTTTAAGAAAAACTTAAAATGAGTACTTGTAACAAAATAAAAAGAACTAACAACATAAATGAACGGGCCAAAGCTCTAAGTGCAGAGTTTATGAAGCATTGAAACCCTTGCACGATATTTTTTTCCTTTCCAGTTTTTGTTTTAATAGTTTAAATTGTTTCTTTGTTCCCTTTATTTTGGGGATGGGGACTGTATCTTCTTTACCAGAAAATGACAAAAACTAGCAAGGTGCGGCGGGTACCTGATTTGCTATCTTGCCGCTCAAAGGTGTGCAAAAAGATTCAAAAGGAGAAACGACCAAAATCATCAGAGAAGAAAGAATGGGAAGGGGCAACTTGCTCAGTTTGCATGGAGCATCCTCACAATGCAGTGCTGCTGCTGTGCTCTTCTTATGACAAGGGATGTCGTCCGTATATGTGTGCCACTAGCTGTCGTTTGTCGAATTGTCTTGAGCAGTACAAGAAAGCCTATGCTACAGTCACTTCAATTGAGGGCTCTGAACCAGGGTTGCTGTCAATTGATGATCCAAATTGCTCGTCAGGAGCAGGTTCTTGTACTGGGAAGTCGGTAGTTGAACTTCTATGCCCACTCTGTCGTGGGCAGGTGAAGGGTTGGACGGTTGTTGAATCTGCACGCAAGCATCTAAATGCAAAGAAGAGAACATGTATGCATGAAAATTGCTCATTTCTTGGGACATACAAAAAGTTAAGGATACATGTAAGGCGGGAGCATCCATCAGCACGCCCCCTCGAAGTAGACCCTTCACATGCAGAGAAATGGAAGAAGCTTGAACATGAGAGAGAGTTGAACGATGTATTTAGCACTATCAGATCGTCCATGCCTGGGGCAATTGTAATGGGAGATTATGTAATAGAGGGTAACTTCGGAGGCTTCCACAGAAATTTTGGATTAGATGATCACCTCGGTGAGACTCTTTTTAGGTCGGAATCTAATGGTATTGACTGGAATGATATTGTCCACTCAGATGATGTTTTCGATGATGGCTATCATTCTTTTGATGAGGATGATTTTTTCGTCAATCATTCTGGCAGTGGGGCTGCATCTAATGTTTTCAATAGAATTTCTCGACTTCGTAGCAGGCTCTTATTGGGAAGATCAAGGAGGCGGCAACGTCATCAAGCCAGTAGCAGAATTCGGTGATTTATCAGGAAAGAAGTTTCATGAGCGGTTGGGATGATAACATGTGTTTATTAGATAATGACTTTCTTTGTCACAACACAGAGAAAAATGTGTCAGGAAATCCATGTTTGGATCCTAACCGCGGTTGTTGCAGTTTCAAGAGGATTGATGATACTGTTTACAGCAATTTGGAGTTCCTTTAGTTGCCTGTAAATTGGAACCAGATTGCATAGTAAAGTAAATTCAACTTTCCTCCCTACTGCTAGGTACTTAAATTTCATGAACTAGGATAATAGTTTCTTAAATTTTGAGTTGACTTCGGAGAATTTATTTTTATCTCATTGGATATACATCCTTGAGGAATGAAGGGTGCGGTATTTATGCATGGGGTTAATTTAATAATCATGAACTAGTATTTGCTCGTATTGTGTTTGTTCTCTACTTTTGCTGATTAGTTTAGGAAGCTGATTTTAAAATACCGGTCCTTATGTTTTACGGCTTGCTTTGGCTACGTGATTATGTCATCTTTTGTTTGAATAGTTTAATTGGACTTTCCTCTCCGCGTGGGCCTTATATTTTACTATTTTCTAATAATGACTCAAATTTAGGGATTTCTTTTTAGGAGTGTTACCCCCTAGGATATGAAGTAGTTGAGTCTTGCGTTACTTTGTACCGTTGTAAGTCTAATTTGGTAAGGTTTTTGTCTAAAAAAGATAGGGGCATTGTCGTGTCTTAATATTTTCTCTTTTCGGTGCATGACTTATTTACTAGCCATCATTTATGCCTTGTATTTTTCGTTCCTATTTTTCCTATGATATCTATGGTGAAACTAATACTCTCCTTTTGTTTTTCTTATTGTCTTGAGCCGAGGGCCTTTTGTAAACAGCCTCTCTACCCCTTCGGGATAAAGGTAAGGTCTGCGTACATACTGACCTTCTCGTGGAGATCCTACTGGATTGTTGTTCTTTTTTCTTATGATGTCTCAAAACCTTGCTGTGGTGTTGGTGAAAGGTGGCTTAATTGCCACCTCTACCTCTCATAAAATTTGAACTTTATAATGGATTATCCTTTTCTCTTTCCTTATGTAGTCTGACCGATCTATTTTATTTTTCGGATGAGTAAATGCTTTACATTTCTGAGAAGTTCCGATAGCGAGTGCATTAGTGCAATTCTTTTTATTTCAAATCAAATGAGTTGCTTATGATTTGATTGCAGTGCAGGTATTAATATACTGGTTGCCTTTGTTTTTGGTAGATTCTCTTGCTACTATATATGCAGTAGAACTGCTATTACAAATTTGGTCATCACAGTAACAAAAACCGTATAAAAGTTAGTCAAGTACATAGGAAGCAGATTGAAAAGAAAGATCAATGAAGCATTAACTTTATTACCAACACTGATTGTGGTGGAGTGACAAGTACTTTTTCATCCTTAACTATAGGTTACAGATTCGAGCCTTGGGTATATAGCCGTCTTTGTTAGAGAGCGGTTTACCTCCCAATGTGGGTCTTTTCGGTGCAAATTCGAATCTCGTCATTGCCCCAATGAGGCTACCGGACACCGGGTGAAAAATCGAAAAAAAAACTTCATTACTGTTATAAACTAAAGCAAAAGACAAGAACAATAGAACAAGAACAATAGCAATAGAGAGAAGAGTAGAGAGAGTTCTTCTTATTGAGTTGAGAGGGGTGAATTACAATGGTAGAGAGCACCTCTATTTATAGGGAGGAGGAAGATCTTGCTACCAATAATAGGACTCTAAAATCTCTCTAATTAAGTACATTAAAGACATTCACTTTAAATAGAAGTGTAAGAATCTTCTATTTCATAACACTCCCCCTTGAATGTCTATTCAATGATGTGCCTCATAAAACCTTAAAACCAAAACCCAATGGGAAAAATTAAAGTAAGGAAAAAGAGTACACATGTTTGAATATGCGCCTATTGGTTGCCTCGTTAAAAACCTTGCAAGGAAAACCCAGTGGGACAAAACCTTGTAAGGGAAAAAGAGTGCAACGCGCATTGACTCCCCCTAATGAGTACATCAATTTAAATCCTTGAGCATTTGCATCCCAATCTTGTGCATCATTTTCAAAACGATCTTTAATAGAGATTTGACAAATTAACCATATTGACTTGAATAAGTATTCCGCACCTTGAAATCATCATTCTTGATAGATATAAACATCTTCATATAATGTCGTGGAATAGCTCTTCAATATCTCCATAGATGCATTCTCAATGCCATCATGCTTATAGTTATAGCAAGATACATATGTACACAAATTGTACTAATGATGCGGTACTTCAGGACCAAGAATTGCATATGCTTCAAGCAACTTAAATCTTTCAAGTTAAGTCATATAAGTCGCATAATAGACTTTAGCTGCATATCAAGTTTTCATGTCATGCTAAGCAAATAAGATATCGAAAATTGACTATACATACCTTTGCCTTTATACTTTCAAGCATATGAACTATAGGTTCAAAGCTACATGTCTTTCATATGGAATCAATTCTTCTTGAATTGTATCTCTTCCATTTAGTTACTTTCTTTGAGTCAGCAAATGCGTATAGCATGCTTTGCAATATGTTGCAATTGAATTATCCCTTTTATGAACTTCAGGTTCATATCATGATATTCGGGGATATACATATACAAATGATAATTCATCCCATGTAACACTTTCTCAAGTGTTTATCATGTCTCCCCCTCATGTTAGTAAAGCTAACATATTTCCTTAACTTTGGGAAATCATCTTTGTGCATTATGTCAATATACACAGCACCTTAATATAAGATGAAATTATTTGGTTCCTGACCCTGAACCACTTTTGAGGGGAGAATATACTCTTGTATACAACTTATATCAAACTGATATATACAACTTCGTTCTCATAAGGAACAGTTTAGCTATTAAGTGGAAGCACTCAATAATTATCTTGCTAAACCAACTTTGATATAAACCAACTTATCAAGATTAACTGTCTTGAGTAGAGAATCTGGAAACTATGCTCGAAGTTAGATTACTGAGCGTTTTACCTCGCAAGCACGGCCAGGCTGCGGGTTAATAACAATGGCGCATGTAACCATATCATAGATGCATCATATGTGGTATACATGGCAGGTGAATGGGCCCATATTCACCTTTGATATTTCCAGAATCAAGGGGCTTCAACCCGAACTCTTTAGTTGGTCAGTTCATTACTGAGAACAAGAACTTCTAGTTCTTTGATATTCACCTATGTGAATTTGCACATCATACTTCAAATGAGATGGCTAACACGAATGTCAACTGAATAAATTATCAATATTGGTAAACTTCAAATTTACACCATGACATGTGCACTTATCAATAAACTTCAGGTTTATTATGACATGGGTTTTATACCAATAGATATCCACTTTATTGTGGCATTCTTTCGTTTGTGTAGTACAAACTGGAGAACAAAGCGGGTAGCTTTTCATATACAAATTACCCCGCTACAAGTTGTAGTAATAGGAGAATCAAAGCCTTCCTTTATTTATAGTCTCAATATCATCAATCACCTTCGCGTGTACTTTTGGAAACTGGATAAGTTTCTTTGAGACTTACTACAGCACAATACTCAATTGTGTTTCTCCAACATAGTAATAATTGGCTCTTCGAGAGCTCTCAATTAATTTTGTACTACCACAGACTGAGGTTCGAGGTCCTCACATTCTTGCATTCCGTATTTTCAAGAGTCTCAGGCTCAATAGATTCTTCGTGAATCTCGGATTTAATCAAATCATGAGCGTCCTCATGTGATTCTTTCATAGTGTCATTTAGATCGTTCTTTTTCCTCTTTCTAGGATTTCGATCTTTGGAACCTAATGGTCTGCCACGCTTCTGGCGTGCATTTGACTCATTGGATATGACACCAGATATTTGTCCAATAGGGACTTCAATACGGATCGGAACATTTTCCGCGTGAATGTGGGATTTCGTTATCCTCTTCAAGTCCGTAAATGCGTCAGGCATTTGATTTGCTATTCTTTGCAAATGGATAGTCTTTTGTACCTCTTTCTTTCAAATAGAGGTATGTGGATCAAGATGAGATAATGATACATTTTTCCACAAAATTTCCCATTTGGTTTCACCGACTTCTCCCCCTAATTTTGGGAAAAGTGTCTCATCAAATTGACAGTCTGCAAATAGTGCAGTGAACAAACCCATTTTGGTGCGGGATGGCGGTGCTACAGGCACATATACTGCGCATCCAAAGCTTCTTTAATGGGATATATTGGGTTCATGACCCAAAACCAATTGCAATAGGGAATATTTGTGATAATTCGTCAGTCAGAGACGAACTAGCATTGCTGCATGCAAAATGGCGTGACCCTAAGCCGAAGCGGGCAGCCGACAAAGTAGCATTGCTGCATGCAAAATGGCGTGAACCCAAACCGAAATGGGCAGCCTCGTTTTCATGAAGAATTCAAGATTATTCTTATCTATTATCCATTAACTTTGCAAACGCAAGGTTGCATGATGGCAACAAGCACACATTAGACCATCTACAGGATGCGTCTATCAAGACCATGAAATACCTAAACTACCCACTAGGTGGGTGAATAGGTCCACAAATGTCCCCTTGTATACGTTCCAGAAACTGGGGTGACTCAGTCCTAACCTTTGTTGGGGATGGTCTGATAATCAGCTTGCCTTGATAACACGAAGTGCAAGGATATTCATTACTTGAAAGAATTTTGAAATTCTTTAACGGATGCCCATATGAGCTTTCTATAATCCGTCTCATCATGGTTGATCCTGGGTGACCCAGTCGATCATGCCAAAGTACAAATGTATTGGACTCAGTATTCTTTAGATTTACTGTTGAATGTGCCTCAATTGCACTAATTCTTGTCCAATACAGGCCACAAGATAAAGACGGGAATTTCTCAATAACCCTCTTTTGGCCGGAGACATTCTTTGAAGTGAGGACGAGATATTCAAGATTATCTTCATCCATTGTCTCAATATTGTAGCCATTCCGGCGTACATCTTTAAAGCTCAACAAGTTTCTCATAGACTTGGAGGAGAACATTGCATTCTCTATGATTAACATCGTGCCCTTGGGCAGAGTTACTATAGCTCTTCCGGAGCCTTCGATCAATTTACTACTTCCAGAGATTGTAGTAATGTTTGCCTTACACATATTCAGTTGAGGGAAATACTTCCTTTCTTTGAGTATTGTATGTGTAGTACATGAATCAACTAGGCAAATACTTTTACAGTTGGATGTTGATCCAAGTTCGCTTTGTGAGATATCCATTTTGCTTTCCCATAGTTTGACATACAAAAGAAATACATAAATATAAGTATAAACAACTTCAATTCTTTTGTTTCGCGTTTAAACAGCGTTTTGGGAAGCAGTTATTTAGGATATTCGAATATTGTATTCTAATATTCGAATATAATTCCTTGCGGAAAAAATAATACTTTAATGCGAAAAATATTAGATATTCGAATATTTAAGCACATATTCTAATATCTTGCCAGATATTCGAATATAGGAATTCTGATATTCGAATATCTGGCCTGGCGGAAAAAAAATTCGTTTTATTGCTAAATATTAGACGATCGACTAGTTTTTAGGTTAGTCGATTACCTCTACTGTACAATAAAAATATTTGAGCATATTGAAACATTCTAAAGGGCTAATACTAACATCATATCATGAATTAACTAATACGAGCTAATGCTAATGACTATTAATTTATTCATTGACTAATACAAGTAGAATCAAACAGCTCCATCTTCTTTCATCATGGTTCCATCACCGATTAGGTGGTCTATCTTTCCCTCGGGTTGCTCAAAGAAGTCTGCCACATCCAGGTGGGTGATATCCTCATTGTCGTCATAGACAAAATTTGTTTCAGGGCCTTTTCTCTTTCGAGATGCTTGATAAAGGTCAACCAAGTGTCTTGGTATACGGCAAGTCCGAGACCAGTGCCCATTTCCACCGCAACGATAACATATAGTTTCTGAACTATTTGCCTTAGGATCTTCTGGACCCCGTTTCTGCTTTCGGTGGTTATCTCTCTTTGGGGGGTAACGGACTTCTTTGGAATTTCTTCCTTGTCCACGTCCTTGGCTTTGACCCCGTTTATGACCGTGATCATGGTCCCTTTTATGTTTGGCATAATGCGAGTGCACCATATCTGCTTCAGGCAGTGGTGTAGACCCAGTTGGTCTATTTTCGTGATTTCTCATGAGCAGATCATTATTCCGCTCAGTCACTAGTAAGAGAGAAATCAGTTCAGAGTACTTCGTAAAGCCTTTCTCTCGGTACTGTTGCTGCAGTACCATATTGGAGGCATGAAACGTTGTAAACGTTTTCTCAAGCATATCGTAATCGGAGATGTTATCTCCACATAGCTTCAGTTTAGAAGTAATTCTGAACATAGCAGAATTATATTCAGAAACGGACTTAAAGTCATGTAGCCTCAGATGGGCCCAATCATATCGTGCTTGTGGCAGAGTGACCAACTTCAGGTTGTCATATCTCTCCTTTAAGCTGTTCCACAAAACGAGTGGATCCTTGACGGTGAGATATTCAATCTTCAAACCTTCGTCAAGGTGGTGGCGCAAGAAAATCAAGGCCTTCGCACAATCTTGGGTGGATGCTTTTTCTTTATCTTTGAGGGTGTCTCCGAGACCCATAGCATCTAGGTGGATTTCAGCATCCAACACCCATGTCATATAGTTCTTGCCCGAAATTTCAAGGGCAACGAACTTTCTTTTCATAATGTCAGACATACTCGAAAATTAAATTAGGAAGAGGGAAAATACCTTGGATTTTCGAGAATGGTACTTGAGACGGTAGAGTCTCGTGCTGATAACGTGTTATAAACTAAAGCAAAAGACAAGAACAATAGAACAAGAACAATAGCAATAGAGAGAAGAGTAGAGAGAGTTCTTCTTATTGAGTTGAGAGGGGTGAATTACAATGGTAGAGAGCACCTCTATTTATAGGGAGGAGGAAGATCTTGCTACCAATAATAGGACTCTAAAATCTCTCTAATTAAGTACATTAAAGACATTCACTTTAAATAGAAGTGTAAGAATCTTCTATTTCATAACAATTACATATTTATATAGGTTTTTGTTTTAAATAGGAGGTTTAAAGTTTTTGGTTTTGAAATATAAAGCGCGTACCTACAATTGAGTAATTATATATATAGGAGCTTTTAGAGTAGTTTAGTCTTTTTAATCGAAATATAAAGTGTGGACGTGCAAAGACTTCTTTTTTTAAGATAATAAAATGGTATGAGAAAGTAAAGGAGCAATTTCCGAATCCGATAACGACACCAGCCGCATTGTGTTGATGACACATTCTTTTTAACTCCATTTTTTAAGTTTATGAATCTTGGTTGTCTTTACCAACGAACTATAGCTGAAAGTGAATTTGAAATTCATGCACAACCACAATTTAACTGAAAATGAGAATACAACAGGGAAATTAAAAAATTTACTATTATAAGAAACGAAAGAATATCCAGTTAAAGGAAACAATCAAATTAAGCTTCAATGCTTAATTATCTTTTTAATAACTTGATCGTCATGATTGCTTACTGAATTGCCAGGCACCTAAAATGTTCCTGAAGAAGCACTTCAGTCTATTCTGCATAACACAGCAGAAGAAAGTCACAAATTAATTGACAAGGCAAATCAGATTGTATATAAAGTGAATTTAAGTTATATACTCATTATAGAGATTAAGAAGTAATTACTTTATAAATGCTTTGATAGTGTAATTTTTTTTTTACACCGCCAGATAAATTGATCTAACAAGAATAATTAACTCTTAAACCTGATTTGATACCATAATAAATAGAGCCAAAATTTACTATAACCCCTAAAATTACATTGATAGTGTAAAAAAATCTTTACGACAATATAATAACACTAAAATCCTTATTATTAATATAGGGGATAAGAGCAAGACTCACACATAAATGAGTTGGCTTCCTTTTTGCTCCTCCGAGCTTTCTCCATTTTAACCCATTTTGACAGCATGATTCTTCTTCATGTGTTCCAATGTGCTCATACCTCCATTGCTTATCTTTTCGACGGAACAAACGGGAAAATGACAATCTAATCCTTCTTGTCCATCTCCATTTCTGCACAAAGTGTTAACTCCTATTAACAAGAATCCACCATATCTCAAATCTCTCTATAACATTTATTCTTTATAATAAATATAAATATATATATATATACCTTGTGTTTTTTGTGTGTTGAATTGTTAGACTTGCACGAGAGATGTTGATAATTGCCATCCCTCAATTCACGAGCATAGTTCAGGAGTTGTGCTCGACGATCGTAACCTCTCTTTGTTGCAGTGCTTGGATGAGTTCTTTTCGAGGGATTAGATCTATGTTGTGATGATAATGATTCAACATAAACACTGATTATAACTCCTCCTTCCCCTTTCATTATCAAATTTAAGTGCAAAATTGGCCTTTATTGGAATGATATATAATACAATATTTCACTACCATTTTGCTTGCAAGGTGAAGTAGGCGGCTCTTCCAATAAAGAAACTACTTATGCGAGGTTATAGGTATGTTTTTCGGGGTCTTTGGCCGATGAAAACTCCGAATTAGTTTGGGAACCAATTCCAATTTGGAAAAAATATATATTCTCAAGGGGACTACTTAGTGGCCACAATTTGATCCTTATATACTATACATCACCTCCTAGCAAATGTGTTGTCCAGTTGGATCTTCCTCACTACTCAGGTATATATGACGGGTAGTTCGGTGTATAAAATATTTCACGTTCACGGAGGATGAGTAAAAAGGGTTACCTCAAGGGATGTTAATAGGCGGTCTAACCCGATGGAAGTATCGGTAACTGATTCCACAATCCGAGCGTGACCCATAGGTCACATAGAGGCAACTTACATTGATCACGTATGAAAAGAAGAAAACTTATTTTATGTTCCATTCAAGGCCGGCTTTAACGTTGTTCCAAGTAAGGCTTTTGCCTTAGCCTCCAAATTTTGGGGCCCATTTTTTTATAGAAATAATAGATTTATAAATATTTAAAAAAGTAATATTTAACACTTTTCATACAAAAGTAGAGTTTTTCTATAACAGTTGCCTCAAAGAAAAAAAGATTATAATTGATAAAATCTTACCTGAAATTAACAGTGTCTCAAAATAAGATTAAATGCATTAGTTATATTATCAATTGAAAATGATCGATTATAAAATATTAATGACAACTTTGCATTCCGAAAAGATAGAAAATAGACTTTAAATAAAAATACATATCATACCTTTCTTTTAAAAGTTTAAGCCTCACACTAAATTTTGGCTCAAGGCCACACATGTTTTTGAGCTGCCGCGAGTTCCATTTCTCGCATGCTATTTTATTGTACCGATATATTTTAAGCTTTGACTTACCGTTTCTAAAGAGATTTAGAAGATTTCACACCAACAGATCGAAAAGCATAATGGCGCTGGTTGTTGTGGTAATATGAAAAACCTTTTGCTCAAAAATGGAAAAAGGATAACTATTTCTTATTCTTCTGTAAAAATTCTACAGACATTTTATTTTTGGAAAAAATTTCTTGAAGGGAGTAAAATAATCGAACAATCTTAAATTCTTTAAAGCAGAACAAAAAAAGAGAGATTATATAGCAAATAAATTGTACTATATTAGAAGTGAGAGTGAACTAGTCGACATGCCTGCTTCAGCTTTTATGTTTTTGCCCTTGATTTTCAGTATTGTTACATTTGTCGCCATCGGAGAATTCAGTAAATAAAGCAAGCTTTTGAGGTATTTTTAAAACCCACTTTACAGCTGTAAAATTTACATGTTTTGCATCTTAACAACACAACGCGTGGACTTAGCAGATCTATGAGTAAATTTCAGCTCCATCATCTCTTCTTCTCTCTATCTTCTGTCGAGTTTTCTCCGTGAGTCTTTGCTGGATTTCTTAATAACATTATAACTGGTAATTTCTCTACTATTCTTCTTTACTTACTGGTATTTGGTTACAATTGGTAAGGTTTTAAATTAGAGATTTCTGTTTTCACATTTAATTTCTTTCTCTTTTTTGGGGTTCCATCTCATTAGGGGTTTTCCTTTCCGAAGTTTTCTTGCAATTTCAAGGATATGAGTGATCTTATTTAGGAAGCTTGTTTCACCAATATACTGTTATTGTGTAATTTCAGTTTAGCTTTGGTCTATCCCCTTCCCGTATCTGATTTATGTTCTTTTAATCCTCAGGGTTTCTCAGATTTTCTTTAGTTCTCTCTCCTGTATTGACTCTTCTGAACTTGGAGCTCTTTATTTTGCTAAGTTGTCCTTCAATTTTTCTTTGTTTATTACACTTTATTTTTAATCACAATTTATTGGACATTGTTTGTTCATGTTCTTTTTGAGGATATGTGCCATAAAATTTGGTATGACCTCCTTATGTGTGACGACCCAAAGGGTCATCACCGTAATTCTTCATTTCTTTGTGCTTTCGAGGCCTTGAAAACCTCTTATTTGGTTGCCTCGATTCGCGTGCACTGTCCGGGCGCGAAGCCAAAATTTGTTTATGTGGAAATATTTGAATCCTGTGTTAAAAACTATGAATTTTGATAATAATATTGCTATAGTTGACTTTGGTCAATATTTTAGATAAACGGACCCGGACCCATGATGTGACGGTCCCGGAGGGTCCTTAGGGAAATTTGGGGCCCGAGCGCATTCCCGGAGTCGAACTCCGTACGGGAAAATGACAATCTAATCCTTCTTGTCCATCTCCATTTTTGCACAAAGTGTTAACTCCTATTAACAAGAAACCATCATATCTCAAATCTCTCTATAACATTCATTCTTTATAATAAATATATATATATATACCTTGTGTTTTTTGTGTGTTGAATTGTTAGACTTGCACGAGAGATGTTGATAATTGCCATCCCTCAATTCACGAGCATAGTTCAGGAGTTGTGCTCGACGATCGTAACCTCTCTTTGTTGCAGTGCTTGGATGAGTTCTTTTCGAGCCGATGCTGGAAAAAATTCGGGTCGTGACATTATGTATATATGAAAATATATACCTAGGTCCATGATAATATTTCATGAATAAACTTCAACTAAAATTTTGGTAAATAAACTTAAATCTGAAAAGTAATGGCTACTTCAAGAACTCTAAGTAGATTATAATTCATGCAAAAAAAAAAATACTAATTTGGAGCAGAACGAGTGCTTCGCTTTAAAAATTATTCGTCTAAATATGATATAGAATCCAATTTTAACCTCTAATTTGCTTTATCTTTAGAGTACAACTGTCACGACCCCAACCCCGGTCGTGATGGCGCGAATACAATTGCTAGGCAAGCCCGACCAATTAACACTCACAGCTCAACCACACAACCGTTTTCCAATTTATGGTATTAAATTATCAATTAATATATTCTCCCACCATGAATAATAGACGGCGGAAATTGTGAAAATCATATCAATTTCCAATAAACCTCCCAAAGACCTGGGATCATGAGTCTAGAGCCTCTACGATAACAACTAAGTAGCAATATTTGAAAATATATATAAGTCTAGAAAACGGAAATAAAACTGAATAAAAGGGGAGAAATCGGGTCTTATGAACGCCAGGTAGCTACCTCGACAACTCTGAATAAACTCTGGAAGACAGCGACTGGTCAGCTAAGTCTCCGGAACACCTGAATCTGCACACATGGTGCAGGGAGTAAAGTGAATACTTCCAAGTCAGCGGTAATAGACATGTATAATGATTGAGAGCAAGAAATCCCGAAATACCACAATATAAAGCTGAAACTTACCACTTAGCACATTTAACAATGAAACAATAGTAAATCAATGACATATAGATATCAATGTATGAATGCAATGCAATGAACATGAACGATGCGGTGTACAACCCGATCCATTGTGTACCTGCGCTCACTGTGGAGGTTCAGACTCCGAAGGGGCTCCTACAGCCCAAGCCCAATAATATAGTAGCATTCGCTGCGGCATGCAGCCCAGTCCACAATCAGTCCTATATATATATATATATATATATATGCATGCAAGCCACACGGGCACAATCAATTACCATATTCGGTTCCATTTAACAGGTATTATAGTTTAAGTGATTAAAGACTTAGAAGATTTCTACTCATTTCTAAACAATATTTAACTCAGGACTGATATTATGAAAACATGCTTACTATCATGGAAACAGTGATGATAATCCCTAATGGATCCAAATAGTTGGCTCGCAACCCAATGTGCTCATAACAATCCAGTAGTATGTTTACTAGCCAATTTCTAGGAATATCACACAGTATAGACATTGCTCAGACGGACTAAGCCATAGTCCCATCCACAAACGACCTCACACTCACAGTAGAGTACGTGTCTCGCCTCAATACAACGTCACAATGTGAGACACTGGAGTTTCAAACCCTCAAGTCATCATCTATATCTATTACCCACCTCAAGCTGGCCGTAGATTAGTATGCAATGCCCTTCCCTTTGGAATCGGCCTCCTCATGCGTCGAATCTAGTCAAAACCACAACGAATATGCTATTATATGCTAAAGAAACATAATCCAATCAAAATTACTCGAAAAATACTAAAACTCACGAAGTTGGTAAAACCTGAGCCCCGGGCTGACTTCTCAAAATATTACAAAAGCCATATCAACGGATTCCTCGTCTCACCACGAGTCCGTACATATAATTTTTATCAAAATCGGAGTTTGTTTGCCCCTCCAAAACTCATATGTAAACTCTCTTAAGTTTCAAGCCCTAACCTCCATTTTTAACCCTTAAATCCTCGAAATTTCGTGATTAATCAATGTTTTTTACACCAAAATAACATATTCCGAGGTTAATAGTTCATACCTGATGAAGACCCTTCGATTACTCCTAAAAATCGCCTAAAATTGCCTCCTTCCGAAGTCTAAAAATGTTTTCTTATCTTTTGAAATTCGCGAACACTATTTCATTAAAACCCTTCAGCAATTTTCGCTTCTGCGGTCCCGTAACCGCCTATGCGGGACCATTTCTGTGTTCATGTGACCGCTTATGCGGGTTTCACTAGATCTTTGGCCTTCCGCTTTTGCGACCAACCATTCGCTTCTGCGGATCACACCATTCTGCTTCTGCGACCTCATTTTCGCCTTTGCGGACCCGCTGCAGCGTTACCCCATCCGCTTTTGCGGAATTACCCTGGTCCCTCATGGACCGCTTATGCGATCTCCTAACCGCATCTGCGGAACTGCTTATGCGGCTCCTTTTTCGTAGATGCGGAAATACCAGAAGCCAGGTGCACCAAACCTGCAAAAACCATCAAGATTCTTCGTTTGACCACCTGAAATCACTCCGAGGCCTCGAGGGCCTCAACCAAATGCACAGATATGTTCTACTAGTTCATTCAAACTTTCTCGTAGCATAAAAACACTATCATAAACATCAAAATCATCAAATTACCATGGATTCAAGCCTAAGGCAAACTAAAACTTCCGAAACTTGCATTTGATAAAAACCTGGCCTAAGCACCTCCGAATGACCTGAAACTTTGCACGCATATCCAAAATCACCTAACGGAGCTACTACAACTCTCGGAATTCCATTCCGACCCTCGGATCAAATCTCACCTATTAGCCGGAATTCGCCAAATTCAAACTTAGTCAATTCAAGCCTAATTCTACACCGGACCTTCAAATTCAGTTCTGATTGTACTCCTAAGTCACAAATCATCCCCCGAAGCTAACCGAATCATCAGAATTCATATCCGAGCCATCGAACTAAATAGTCAACTCCCAGTTGACTTTTCCAAAGCAAGCTTCCTACTAAGAGACTAAGTGTCTCATTTCCAACTAAAACCAATCCAATTCTATCCATCCAACTCAAATATTGATGTTGAATCATAGTGAAGCATAATATAAGGGAAACGGGGCGGTAACTCACTTGACGACGGACCGGGTCGTCACATCCTCCCCAACTTAACTAATCGCTCGTCCTCGAGCGTACCGAGAGGTGTACTAGAAGCCAACCAATATCTGAATGACCTTACCAAACATATACCCGGGGTGATCCCACGTCACGCTAACTTACATAGGCACCTATAATACAACACAGCTGAAATTTCACCGTCCATCTAGACCATAAACCGTAGAACCACATTGCACTTCCGAAATCATACCCAGAATAAACCTGAACCAGCGGTTATAACCCATACCTGCATCCTCAGGTGCAATTATATGATATACTACATAACCCAAATACTTGAAACAATAACTTCTCTTCATAGCATTTGCCCACAACATCTGAATTACCGGTAGGAACCCCTTATTAGCTAAAGCCTTATTCCGATGCTTTCATATACTGCCAACGATAATTAAAACATGCAATAAAACGTAACAATTTCTCACATCAACCATTCATGAAGTCACTTCCCTTTTGACTATTACTATAAAAGATTTCTGAACCGAACCTCGATATTAACCTTCCAACAAGCTGAAACCAAATCCATTCATATTCATGATGACTCCAACGATCACCTCTAATCCAATACGTCACTCTGGTGATATGACACCTCAACACATGCCTAAGCCACAACTTGCATCATATGCACACCAATAATAGACGGTCCGAACATACTCAAAATATGGAAATTGATCCAGACGAAAGAGATGTACCTCAAGCTCATCAGTACCATCACACCCACAGTGAAGCAAGTAACATACACCATTTAATCCTGTAAGGACACAGCCGATGCGCTATTCGCCGAGCAACTCTCAATACGGACTTTTCTCATAAACCAGGAAACGAGGCATACAAAGTAACATGTGGAAAACTACTCTCAACATCGCACTATTGCGGCATGCAACCCGATCCAAATTACATACATGTGGTGGCGTGCCACCCGATCTACACAAATATCTCACGTTGGAAGATGCACATTGAGCCAAATTTGCCCATTAATAATAGAATACCGAGTATCGGTTGTAAACACACTGAGTGCATAATCATATCTACTTAAAGCGTTGTAAGCTACAAAACTCAACTTCCACTATGAATCTCGATAGCACCGCAATATATGTGCCACTGCCAAAAAATCATAACACCTAACGGCACCAAAAAGCAACTCATAGATCTTCCCAGATCACTAGCAGGTCTAATAACGATCAAATCAACCTATCCTTTATTAATACAATTGTAACTAACCAGGCCAACTCAAGCTAAAGACGTATCCAATCAACTTACAACAAACTCATTACCAAGAAACCTGAAGCTGCTTCTTCCACCACTATAACTCATGCCAACGTCGTACGATACGGTGCTCGACACCAAATAAATACTGAAATCCACAACCTCGCCCGACGACATGCCCGACCACCAAGAACGCCTCCATAAAGTCCCTCAATACCGGAACTGAATCAACGTAGAACCATTACACTGCCACCCGACTCAAAGGCCAAATTAAGGAAAGCAATTCCTACCAGCCGTTTGCTGGTCTTTGGAACACAACCATTCAACTAGAACATAGTCTGATGCACCTGGCCACGCAACCTGTGGCATTTTACGACATAACCCATAGCATAGTCGTCTAGAATAACCCATCACTGAGACAATCAGTCTATACGCCAATGCAATATCCAATATCTAAAATACCAAGAAAGGAAAAATCCACTCGGGCTTCCAAACCCCCGATAGCCGCCAACAGTACCAACACATGCTATCCACAACCATTACATCGCCTGAACATGAGAACTCTCAGTCTCCAACTCCACATAGCACACAAGTTACTATACATGATCCCAAATTCTGCAGTATAAATACATCTTATACCTCGAGCACCCAATCATTACATAAAAGATGTTCTGAAATTCCACATGTGCCACCAAACAAACTCAGATATCAATAGTCGTTCTATCAAGAAAATGCCGCAACACTACCGAAGTGCTATCAACTTAATCACATTGCCCTTTTTCTCAAAAACATATACCCTTGTCAAATCACTGTGATTAGCAACACCATTTTCCTTTTTCATATGCGGATCATTCACCCTAATCATCTGAAGATCGATTCTTAAATCACCTGCAGTTGCCCGTGCTGCTTAAGAATTTAAGGACTTTCTATTCCGAACTAAAGCAAGCCTTACATACACAAATCCTAATCCTCCACAACGTATCGCATCTACCGTACCACACTCGGATAACATACGGACCTTTATCTCCCTTCCGCGCCACAGACATCGGCGCACTCAACTAGCCAAGAATTTCGTTGATCCCATCTAGAGGAAAAGAAATCATTACACACTCCATGCTTCGCATACCCACGAAAAATATACTCATTTTCATACCACGATAAAACCCAACAAAACCATTTATGTCAACTATATTATGCAAGCTAGACTGCTAGGACAGAATCCTTCTATCTAAACCAAGCTGAGCAAGCCGTCAACACCCAAAAGCATTGCTGCAAAATGCCTAAAAAAGCTCATTACCTTGAAAACATACAAAGAATTAATCATACCCTTACCGTGCCGATTCGGTCTATTATCGAGCTATTATGTCTATCAAATTTCTCTTTTTATTCATCTTCCACTCGATATTTCTCCCTCGCTGTAGCATCACAATGCCTCAATCCAGGCTCACCACAGGAGCTTCAAACATAAGACCACCATGTCTAAGACCTATAGGCCACCAAATACTCTCTCAGACATTCCAGAAATACCACGTTCTAGAATACTTTACTTTGAAGAACTTCCTGTGAAATCCGAATTCCTTACCATTCTCTTCTAGATACTGATACGTAGAATCCCATATTCGACATAAGAATACGACAAGCCTCGACATTTTCCGTTGAAAACATGGTCTCTAACCACGTACACAACCTGGAGACACTCGATTGTTACATGCCAAATCGTGTACGCAATAAGACCATTCTCGAGAGTGATTCACTCTTACTCAGCTGTAAATTATCTGACTTAACGAATAGAACTACTTATGCCTTATTAGCACTCTGACACCGCAGGACATGATCTCATTCTAATACCAATAACCGTCTTCCTTCTCTATACACTGAGCATGCTTTATCAACAACAGCTCAAGACATCCTAGTATTTTCTCGCCTCTACGAAGCACCAGGTAACCTTTATCAAAATTTTTGCTCTACTCGCGCCATCTTCAGCCCCTTTTCTGCAACCAGGATTGATCCGTCAGCATACCTCGAAACGAAAACAACATAGCTCATAACCGTGCGATCATCTAATCAACAGCAACCTTCCCAACTTGGCCCGAATCCATCTCATCAGGACACACTTAATAAGCCATGATACTCTCACTCTAATGATGCCACGATATTATAGTGAGATTAAACTCGAATCATCTACTAGTTCATGAAAACACAGATCCTCAGATACTAAAATCCTGTACAAACCTCGCATTCATCACCACATCAGCCGAGTTCACTCTGTGACGCGACTCCAATTTGCAAATTACAACACGTACCTTTCAATTACACATGGTATCTTCTCTCATCTTACATAATGATCGCATCACTTTAGAACACTCTGCAAAAGATAACCCATCTGCTTCGCCTCAATATAATGTTTCTGTATACCTTCCACCGTCATACACGTTCATAGCTACTTAGTCTTCCTGAGTCTGAACTCCTATCGTATCATGCAATTTACTTTACTCCCACTAGGAGACTTGAATAGATTCTTCACACGCCCATGGTCGGAGCTACACTTCTACTCATAATGGAAATCATACACTTAGTGATTCATTTCTTACTTAGCAAACCTTCATCAACACTTCAAAGTCATATAGACATATCGCACAACACCAACATACACATCGCGCACCTATCCGGAGCCATTCCCATCATAGCGGACAATACTGAACGTATAAGTTCATAAAACTATATCGCAGAATTAGCACCTTAGTGCTCAAGCCGTAGGCAAAGATTGGCCTCAAGTCCTCCAAACTGGCCCAACATCAACCTCACGAAGATTACATCTTGCCCCTCGATTGAGAATCACAAGCCATCAAGGCACATATAATACCGAGCGGTCATGCGCGCATACAGATGTGAGGAAGGAATTTCAAGAGTTATATTCCGAGCTGAATAAAGTACGCACGAAAAGAATTCCAGGAAAGTGAAGTTTTTCCTAAAGGTTCTGTAGCCTCTCGAGGATAAGTACAGACGTCTTCGTACCGATCCACGAGACTCTACTAACCGGCTCATGACTTATGAGGCCTAGTAACCTAGGCTCTGATACCAACTTGTCACGACCCCAACCCCGGTCGCGATGGCGCCAACATAATTGCTAGGAAAGTCCGACCAATTAACACTCACAGCTCAACCAAACAACAGGTTTCCAATTTATAGAATTAAATTGTCAATTAATATATATTCTCCCACCATAAATAATAGACATCGGAAATTGTGAAAATAGTAACAATTGCCAATAAACCTCCCAAAGACCTGAGGTCATTAGCCTAGAGCCTATAAGCTAACAATTGAGTAGCAATATTCGAAAATATATACAAGTCTAGAAAACGGAAATAAAACTGAATAAAAGGGGAGAAGCTGGGTCCTGCGAGCGTCAGACAGCTACCTTGACAACTCTGAATTAACTCTGGAAGACAGCGACTGCTCAGCTAAGTCTCCGAAACACCTGAATCTGCACACAAGGTGCAGGGAGTAAAGTGAGTACTTCCAACTCAGCGGTAATAGACATGTATAATGACTGAGAGTAAGAAATCCCAAAATACTACAATGTAAAGCTGAAACTTATCACTTAGCTCATTTAACGATGAAACAACAGTAAATCAATGTATGAATGCAATTCAATGCACATGACCGTTGCAGCGTACAGCCCGATCCACTGGGTACCCGCGCTCATTGTGGGTTTTAGACTCTGGAGGGGCTTCTACAGCCCAAATGCAATGACATAGTAGCATTCGCTACGCCGTACAACCCAGTCCATAATCAGTCCAATTATTTATATATATATATATATATATATATATATATATATATATATATATATATATATATATATATATATATATATATATAGAGCATGCAAGCCACACGGGCACAATCAATTACCATGTTCGGTTTCATTTAATAGGCATTATAGTTTAAGTGATTAAAGGCTTAGAAGATTTCTCCTCATTTCTAGATAGTATTTAACTCAAGACTGATATTATGGAAACATGCTCAATATCATGGAAATAGTGATGGTAATCACTAACAAATCCAAATAGTTGGCTCGCAGCCCAATATGCTTAAAACAATCCAAGTAGGATGTTTACTAGACAATTTCTAGGCATATCACACAATATAGGCATTGCTCGGACGGACTAAGCCATAGTCCCATCCACAAAAGACCGCGCACTCATAGTAGAGTACGTGTCTCGCCTCAATACAGCGTCACAATGTGAGATGTTGGGGTTTCAAACCCTAAGGTCATCATCTATCTATTACCCACCTCAAGCTGGCCGTAGATTAGTCCATAATGCCCTTTTCTTTGGAATCGACCTCCTCGCGCATCGAATCTAGTCAAAACCACAACGAATATGTTATTATATGCTAAATAAACATAACCCAATCGAAATTATTCGAAAACACTAAAACTCACGAAGTTGGTAAAACCCGAGCTCCATGCCCACTTCTCGAATAATTATGAAAGTCACATCAACGGATTCCTCATCTCGCCACGAGTCCGTACATATAATTTTATCAAAATCAGAGTTTGTTTGCCCCTCCAAAACTCACATTTAAACTCTCTTGAGTTTCAAGCCCTAACCTCCATTTTTAATCCTTAAATCCTTGAAATTCCGTGATTAATCAATATTTTTTACACCAAAATAACATAGAGGTTAATAGTTCATACCTAATGAAGCTCCTTCAATATCTCCTAAACTTCGCCCAAAATCGCTTCTTCCCGAAGTCTAAAAATATTTTCTTATCTTCTGAAATTCGCGAACACTGTTTCATTAAAACCCTTGAGCAATTTTCGCTTTTGCGCTCCCGTAGCCTCCTATGCGGGACGGCTTCTACATCCATGTGACCGCTTATGCAATTTTCATTAAATCCTTGGCCTTTTGCTTTTGCGACCAACCATCTGCTTCTGCGAATCACACCATTCTGCTTCTGCGACCTCATTTTCGCCTATTCGAACCCACTGAAGCGATACCCTGTCCGCTTTTGTGGAGTCACCCCGGTCTCTCATGGACCGCATATGTGATCTCCTGGCCACATATGCAGAATAGATTCTGCGGCTCGATTTACGCAGATGCGGAAATACCTGAATCCAGGTGCACCAGACCTGCAACAACCATCAAGATTCTCCGTTTGACCACCCGAAATCACTCCAGGCCCCCAGGGCCTCAAAAAAATGCACAGATATGGTACACTAGTTCATTCAAACTTGCTCGTAGCATAAAAACACTATCATAAACATCAAAATTATCAAATTACCACGGATTCAAGCCTAAGTGAAGCTAAAACTTCCGAAACTTGCATTTGATCATAAACTCGGCCTAAACATCTCTGAATGAACTGAAAACTTGCACGCATATCCAAAATAACCTAATAGAGCTACTGCAACTCTCGGAAGTCTATTCCGACCGTCGGATTAAAATCTCACCTATCAGCCGTAATTCGCCAAATTTAAACTTAGCCAATTCAAGCCTAATTCTAAATCGGACCTCCAAATTCAATTTCATTGGCTTGAATGGGTTGCATGGGAGAAATTAAGCATACCAATCCTAATTTTATGATTTTTCGGTGCAATTATTAAGGATATATATATTATGAGTGAAGGGTGAGTTGCATGAGGTTCATTCTTCGTTAGTATTTTCATTTAGCTGCCTCTGTAATTCGTTTCTTGCCGTGTTGTTTGATATTATTTCTTGAATTGAGATTGAGGAATTTTTCTATATTATAATTAGAATAACTGGAATAAAATTTCTATAGCAGTCAACTGAATTTTCCGGTTTGGGAGCATAATTGAAATATTTCAATTACTCTTAGATTGCAAGCTGCTCAATATTGGCCTTCCTCTATTACATAGTATATTTTTAATGATAAATAAGGAAAAATCCGAGAAAGATTGGACCAGAAAATTCATATAACTTGAATATTAGACTATTAAATTAATAAATTTATGTGATAAGAAATGTCAAGGAACTTGACACTTTGTCTATGCTGAGATACATATCGGTTGAATCTCATTTATATGTAATTTTGCTTTATTGAGGAGCCCCAGATCCAGAGCCAGAAAAATCATAAAATTTTGCTAAGCAAATAAAAAATGTGTATTTTTTTTGCATTCCTAGATGTTGGTGATTTAGCAGTAAGCCGTAAAATAGAATAGAATATTTGAGCTTCGAGCCATATACTCATTATGATGTGATAAGAAATGCCAGGGAACTTGGCACTTTGTCTATTCTGATTTACATATTGGTTGAATCTTATTTATATGTAATTTTGGTTTATTGAGGAGCCCCAGATCCAGAGCCAGAAAATCATAAAATTTTGCTAATTATGCAAATAAAAAGTGTACGTGTAGGTTTTTGCAACTCCTAGATATTGCTGATTTAGCAGTAAGCCGTAAAATAGAATAGAATATGTGAGCTTCGAACCATATACTCATTGTGAAAAATCTCCATTTGCACAAAGACATTAATCAGTGATAAAGACGGTTGACGAGATGATAAATTCAATTTCTATTGTAGCTTCAACCGGTCTCGGCAAAATAAAAATGCAGGAATTGAAGTGATAACCAATATTCGAGGAAGAACTATTCAGGAAGCTTAGCGAAGTTTGTATTCATTAAGTGCTGACTGGAAAGCCACTTGTCACACTAGTATAAATTTGATATGCTGCTGATAATTTTGATAGATTTCGATGCTGCAAATTCACTATCATATGTGAATATTAAAAAAGACTACAACATGAATATGTCTACGTTTTTATCTTCACTGAGTGAAAAAAAAAGAGTTTTATGGACTAAAACTGTAATCCATTTAAATCATTGTAAAATGTGTTTTATATCCTATTTTTGGAGTATCTGACTATCTTATTATTATATTCTATTGTAATTGATGTTGTCATCCTGCATTTACATTTCACAATAAATTCATTTTAATTATTTTGAATAAGCTTATGCTTTTAATGCATTTGGATGGTAAATTTCAACGGCATTGTCTTAATTGAGTTCTTCAGGCCTCGATGTGTCCCTGACGAGCTCAGACACCCACATATATGGGTGCAATTCAGATTAGATATGAAAATTTTGATTTGGATTTTCGGTTTCTGAATTATAGAAATGATAATCCAAATACAATTCAAATAAACTAGGATTGGATAATATTTTTTTAAGTTTGAGTTTTGAGCTTATAAGTTGAGATGTTTCTTCTTTCTACGATAATGAACATTCAAATAAAGTGTTCATGTTAAATTCTCTAAAAAGTTCCTTATTTCCACTGCAATTATCCAAATAAAGTATTCAAGTAATGAAATCACCATAAAAAAATTCAACAAAGACATTAGTAAGACCGATAAGAAGTAGCAATAGTAAAATCATGTCCAATAGAAAGTATTCTGATAGTAGTAATTAGTTATGGCGTATAAGAAACGTGCTGAAAAGATGGTGATGATAGAGGAGTGATGGAGACTGAATGAACTTATTAAGGGACCAATATATACCACTCATTTATGTGATGTTACCATTGGCGATACTCAAATTGTGGTTGGTTGCTCAGTTTACGTTGCTAAGCTTTGAAAATAATTTAGGCTTTCAGAGCACTCTTAACATGATAAGTAAACATTTGAGAAGACTTTGAAGTGGTTATATATGAGTAAAAGAGAGGAGACATTAATGTTAAAGAATAAACTCAAAATTCCCGTTGATATGTTTAAAGCTTTGAGAAAATATGAAAATACATATAGCGTCCATCTATGCCATAATATTACATCAATGATTAACATAGTTATTGTTCAATCTCATGTGAAGGTGGAGGTGTAAAAACAAACTATCTCCTGGACAGATCTGTCAATGCAACTTTTGTCTAGCTTATTTTTCTTATAAAAATATTCTGGGGAGATAGGTAAAACTATTGAAGTAGCAGTAAAGTTTAAAAATTTATCAATTCATCATGTGCTTTAATTGTCTATGATTCAGGAGCACATCATTCAGTAGGCTTCTATCAGTCCCTCAATCACAAAACAATTAAATTAATCTGTTACCACATGTATTCTCTCTCAACTCATAATGATTTCTTAAATCATCTGGCAACCGAAGTCATGGAGTTTGTTGGATAATGCTCAAAGTTATTCCAAGAATATAATAAAAAAGGGCAGCCTGGTGCACTAAGCTTCCCTTGCGCACGGGATTTAGGAAAGGGACGGACCACACAGATCTATTGTACGTATCCTTACCCTGCATTTTTACAAGAGATTGCTTCCATGGCTCGAATCCGTGACCTCTTGGTCATATGACAACAACTTTATTATTTCTTCTTTCTCCCCGTTGGAGGAATTAGAGAAGTACTTTGTTCTTTCATCAAAGCAACTTCATTTCGTCCATGTTTAGTAAATATTGTACAATTAATATCCTTTTGTAAATGAATTATGATAGATCTAGATCAAATTGTTGTCTTTCTCTCTTATTCAATGTCCTGCATTTCTAGCGTATGCATATCTTAGAGTTGGAGCCATGCACAACATTAGCCCAATATTAGAAATCATTGGTGTTCATAGTTTCCATAGTCGACCAAGTCATGATATGAAGTTTCTCAGTTTGAATAGATAATCAACTCGAGAATGAGAAAGGAAAATAGGCAAAGAAGTCTTGCATACCTTCACCTTTGAATTGCATTTTCACTATAACAAGTTCCAAAAATTTAAGAACCTACTATTTATTTGTTAGGATTTTCTTGGTTAATATCAGTCCTTTTATCTATCTAACAATAAGCTAATTCCTTGTTGCGACTGAAGTATCTAATGTTTACAATTTTTCCTCCCATTGTGATAAAATACCTATGGTGTGATGACAATTCCTGTATATGAATTGAACAAGGTCTTTGTTGAAGTAGCAAATAATACATTTATTGGATTTTATGTATAATTTCACATCTTCGACATACTCAATATTTTTGTGTCTTCCATTATGGTTGACTAGATTTTTTTATTCTTGAGTCTTGCAGTTATGGTTGCTGAACAGTTGGACTACAAATATGGGTTGGCGGAGGGTAGCAACAGGAACAGCTGCCTTGCACACAATCACAATGTGTTGCCATTAGTACTCCATGAAAACTTGATCTTTGTTGAGGCTTCAAGAGCACAACTAACCATTCTCATGTTGTTCCTTAGAAAATAAGTATATCCGTCAATATTAAACTTCTGCATAAAAAAGAATATGCCAACTCTGTTCTTCTATTGCTGCTAATATTCTTGCCGCTTTTAAATTAATATTGTGTACCTTTACGGGAGCGATGAAACAAATAACAATGTCTATATTTTATCTTCCATATCCTGTACAAACTTTTTATTGCATTTAAATATAGTTGTAATTTTTTTTGGGGTTGAATGTAGCTTATTTCAGTTACGACTCTACGAGTATTTCCGTCAAACTATAGTTTAACTACTGACTTTTCGTCCTTGCTTCTAACATGCTTAATTGCATCCTCCTGTAAGTTTCTCCCATTACAAAAAGCATAACCTTATAATAATGATTGATGTTTTGATTTTTGAACATTTTTGGTGAGACCTCTCACAAGAGAAAGTCGAAATGTTACGATGAGAATAAGAAGTAACACAACGTATAATGAAATAATATAGGTTGTATAAGTTGGGGCTGGGCAAAGCCCAAGCTATCCCTACTAGTTGCTAAAGAAGTCTTGCACCTTACCAAGTCAAGGTGGGGGTAAAAATTTATTCACACTTAGTGTTTACACCGAATTAACATTTCTCTTCAAACATTTTTATTACTAAATCATAGTAATAGTTTATTAATACATATTCTCACATTAATTTTTGACTTAATTATAATAAATTAACATTATTTGCTGTAAATATGGGATATGATTATGGTAATGATACTATGACTAACCGATCTCAAATTTAATTTTTAATTAAAGTTGGTTCAAGTCCAACAAGAAATGACGTCGGATGATCTTTTTTTAAATCACTATTTATATTTTAATTCCGTTAAGAAAAATTTTGGAAAATAGTTTCACATCAAAATTTTAATTTTAAAGCACCAAAATTCTTGACGATCATCAGAATTTTAGCTATAATAGGAAAAATCGTTAAAATATCATGTTATAGCCAGTTTTCACACTGGTCAATGAAAAATAGCCAGCGTTTATCAAGTCAATAAAAAATAGCTACTATTTTGCTGTAACAGGAACCGGTCCAGTATAATATACGGGAGTTCTGGTGCATTTGTGTACGAATTCCAGCATATTATACTGGCCCCGTATACTTTGCTAACTCCTGTAAAATTTACTGGAGACTGGAGCACCGGTGCTCCAAACTCCAGTATATTATACTAGACAATTATACTTGCTGAATCTCCCGTAAAATTTACGGGAGTTCCAGCATAATTATAATTAAACTCCCGTAAAATTTGCTGGAGTTCCAGCATAGTTATCCTGGAACTCTCGTAAAATTTACGGGAGTTCAAGCATACTTATGCTGGAACTCCCGTAAAATTTGCGGGCGTATTTTTCCGGATTTTGAACAGTCTTTCCACTTAGATTTAAAGTAGCTAAATTTCAATGACTTTTAAAACTTGGTTATTTTCCAACGACCAGTGATAAATTTAACTATTTTTAAATTTTTCGCGGAAAAATCTTATGATCAGTTAAAAGTTTGTAGCCAATTGTACAAAAATATGGCAACCGTCAAAAATTTGTGATGATTACTATAACTTACAAAATTATGGTAACCATTAGAATTTTGGGTAATCACCCTAAGACTTGCTCAAGAATTTCTAACAAATGTACTTCAAAATTCTGACCAAAAATTATTTTCATAAGATTTTATTTACTGGTGTCTAAATTTAAGTGGTGGCACCAAAAGATTCCTTGGGTCTTTTTTATGGAGAAGTGCACAAACAACTATTCTTAGGGATGCTACTTAGAGATTAGCTATACTTATTGTGTCCTGAATTATTTTTTAATTTCAAGAAAATTTAGGATTTTTTTCCCCCTGAAAAATTAAAATAAATAGCAATTTTAGAGTGGCTACCTGGTGTCATTTCTTCCATTCTTCCCATATCTAGTTCGACTGCGAAGTGCATAATAACCACTTTTAAGCCTGTTGTTTAAAATATATTCACGATTTACTATATATATAAAGATTAGTCAATTCACTCAAACTCTAGTACTAAGTATCCTGAATTTCTGAGCTAAGGTCTTAGCGTCCAAAATTTTCGAAGTGCTAATTTAAATTTCTGGATACAAGATTCGAATTTCTGGATACAGTTTTCGAATTTTAGGATAATGGCCTAAAGTTTGATGGAATTGGTTAATCTTTTAATATATTGTTGATTACAACAACAACAACAACAAGAAGTACCCAGTATAGTCCCACAAAGTGGGGTCTGGGGAGGGTAATATGTATACGAGCATTACCCCTACACGAAAGGGCAGGGAGGCTGTTTCCAATCGACCCTCGGCTTAGTGAAGGAAAGGGAAAAACAAAAACAAAAACAAAAGAGCATTAGTAAGTCCAGCAGAAATGGCGTAAATAATTATCTAAACATAAGAACCATAAACAAAATAGCATGCAATAATATCATACAGTAACTACCACAAATAACTACCATAAGGAAGACACAATCCAAAACACAAATCATCTATGGATAGCCCTGCAAAGCCTCACCCAACCCCGGTGAGTAGTAGGAAAAACTCTAATGGCCCCTATCCTACAACCCTGACATTAGACCTCCAGACTTTCCTATCAAGGGTCATGTCCTCGGAAACCCGCATACTAGCCATGTCATGCCTAATCACCTCTCCCAAATACCTCTTAGGCCTCCCTCTGCCTCGCCGAACGCCGACCATCGCCAGCCGTTCACAACTCCTCACTAGGGCATCAGGACTTCTCCTCCGCACATGCCCGAACCACCTCAGCCTCGCTTCTCGCATCTTCTCATCCACCGGGGCCACCCCCACCTTCTCTCGAATAACTTCATTCTTAATCTTATCTAACCTGGTGAGCCCGCACATCCACCTGAGCATCCTCATCTCCGCAACCTTCTACCCTGAACATGAGAGTTCTTCACTGGCCAGCACTCCGCCCCATACAACATTGCAGGTCTAACCACAGCTCTATATAATTTCCCCTTGAGTTTCTGTGGAACTTTGTTGTCACACAGGACTCCTGATGCAAGCCTCCACTTTGACCACCCCGCTCCTATGCGATGAGTGACGTCCCTGTCAATCTCCCCGTCCCCGTGAATCACCGACCGAAGATATCTGACACTGTCCCTCTGGGCGATGACCTGAGATCCAATCATCACGTCCCTGCCTACTTCGCTTAGCTCGGCGCTAAACTTGCACTCCAGGTATTCTGTCTTAGATCTGCTTATTTTGAAACCCTTAGACTCGAGAGTCTGTCTCCATACCTCTATCCTCTCAATAACATCGACCCTCGTCTCGTCTATCAAGACTATATCATCAGCAAATAGCATACACTAAGGCGCATTCCCTTGAATATTTCGGGTTGGAGCATCCATCACCAAGGCAAACAAGAGAGGGCTAAGCGCCGATCCTTGATGGAGCCCCATAACCACTGGAAAATGGTCTGAGTCGCCACCCACCGTCCTAACCCTAGTCTTAGCTCCATCGTACATGTCCTTGATTACTATGATGTAGGATTCCGGCACGCTCTTCGCCTCCAAGAACCTCCATAGCACCTCCCTTGGGACCTTGTCATACGCCTTCTCCAAGTCCATAAGCACCATGTGCATGTCCTTCTTCTTATCCCTGAACTGCTCCACCAGCCTCCTGGCAAGGTGTATAGCTTCTGTAGTGGAGCGACCCGGCATAAAACCGAACTGGTTTGCAGATCTAGATGTCATCTCCCTAACTCTCACCTCGATCACCCGCTCCCAGAATTTCATGGTGTGAATTATTAATTTGATATTCCTATTGTTGTTGCAGCACTGGATGTCTCCTTTGTTCTTGTACAAGGGCACCACAGTACTCCACCTCCACTCATCCGGCATCCTTTTGGTCCTGAATATCACATTGAACAACCAGGAAAGCCACTCCACTCCTGGCCTACCCATGCATTTCCAGAACTCCACCAGGATCTCGTCAGGCCCGGTCGCTCGACCCCTACTCATCCTACGCAAAGCCCACATGACCTCCTCTCGCCTAATGCGCCTGCAGTACCCAAGGTCTCTATGTTACTTTGAATGCCCCAACTCCCCTAGCTCTATGTTACGATCTCCCTCCTCGTTAAGTAAGTCTCGAAAGTACGCCTGCCACCTCTGCTTGACTTGAGACTCCCCCATCAGGACTCTACCATCCTCGCCCTTGATGCACCTAACTTGGTCAAGATCACGCGCCTTCCTTTCCCTTGCTTTAGCTAACCGGAATAACTTCCTATCCCCGCCTCTCTCCCCTAGTTCCTCTTACATGCGATCAAACGCCGCGTTTTTAACTTCCATAACTGCCATCTTTGCTTCTTTCCTGCCCACCTTGTAGATCTCCCTGTTCGCTCTGCGTTCTTCCTCACTTGTGCTCCCTGCCAACTTAGGAAACGCTGCCTTCTTCACCTCCACTTTTCCTTCGACTACATCGTTCCACCACCAGTCACCCTGATTTTTGCCTGAGTAACCCTTGGCTACCCCAAGCACGTCTCGTGCTACCTCCCTAACCAAGTTCGGCGTCTCTAACCCCATAGCGTCCGCTTCCCTAGAACTTCTCCAAGCTCCGCCCTCAGCTAACCTCCTTTCCAACTCCTGTGCTTTCTCCTTAGTCAAAACACCCCATCTAATCCGCAGTTGTCCCCGAGCACCCCTCCTCTTGCTCTTCACCCAGAGACCGACATCCATCACTAGGAGTCTATGGTGGGTCGAAAGGGACTCTCTCGGAATAACCTTGCAGTCCTTGCACATTCCCCTATCACTCCTTCTGAGGAGGAGGTAATCAATCTGAGTCCTCCCCGCCGAACTCTTGAAGGTGACCAAATGCTCCTCCCTCTTCTGAAATGTCGAGTACGCAATCAGAAGCTCGGAAGCCCTGGCGAAATCAAGCAGTAACGTGCCTCCTCCGTTCCTAACCCCAAAGCAAGCCACCGTGCACCTCACCATAACCACCAACATCAACCCCAATATGACCATTAAAGTCCCCTCCAATAACAATCTTCTCAGATTGGGGAATACTACTCACCAGATCATCCAAGCCCTCCCAAAAGCGCCTCTTAGCCTCTTCGTCTAAGCCCTCTTGCGGCGCGTAAGCGCTGATGACGTTGAGGACGCAACCCCCAATAACCAACTTAATAGACATTAACCTATCATTCACTCGCATAACCTCGACCACAGACTCCCTTAGATCCCTATCCACCAAGATGCCCACTCCATTCTTACCTCTCACGACCCCAGAATACTACAACTTAAACCCGTCTACATTCCTCGCCTTCGACCCTTTCCACCTAGTCTCCTGGACACAGGCTATGTTAACCCCCCTCTTCTGAAGAACCTTCGCCAACTCAATGGACTTACCCGTCAGAGTGTCTATGTTCCACAACCCAATCCTTAATCTATGAGCGTCCGCTATCCTCTTCCCACCCTTATATATTTTAAACAACACACTTAAAAATTGGCTACCTGATGTCTTTCCACCCCGTTCGAAGGGGAGGTTGCAGTCGTACCCTACATTTGTACCACCTTTTAATTTGTACCCTATTTTTAAAACTTATTAATTTGGTAGCCAGGTGGCAAAAAAATCGTAATAATATGACAATTACACCCCTGACAAATGGCATAAAACCTACATCACACTATAATCGCTGAAAAAATATCTCCTCCTCTCCTCTCAGCAACTTTGTCAAAAAATTAAAAACCTATCCAGATTCATCTTCAGAATCACACTTGCATGAAGTTGTTTCACGTTGAAGCTATAAAACTTTATGCTAATGTAGCACGAAGTTGTTTTATGTTTAAGCTAAAACTTCATGCTAATATAGCATGAAATTGTTTCACATTGAAGCTAAAACTTTTTGCTTTTGCATGCTGAAGTTATATATTCCGCAGTCTACGATTTTGTCATAAATTTTATCCGAAACTCCAATCTAAACATGCTGTAGTATTTAGTTCATTTGCTAAAACTTCAGACTAAACATAGTTAAGTTTTTTAGTTTGCTAAAACTTCAGTCTAAACATGCTCAAGTTTTTGTTTTGAGGTATATAATTTTCTAATGAGTTTTTCCTAATGCATGCTGAAATTATTTAGTTCATTTGCTAAAACATCAGACAAAATATGTTGAGGTTATTTAGTTCATTTGCTAAAATTCATACCAAAACTTGCTGAAGTTTTGTAACGCAATCTATAGTTTTGTCCGGAGTTTTATCCGAAACTTCAGTCTAAACAAGTAGAAGTTTTTTAGTTCATTTGCTAAAACTTTTACTTAAACATGCTTAGATTTTTGTCTTGCAGTTTGTCAATAATCTTTTATTAAAGAAGGAAAAAATTATCTTTTTAAAATATTTTAATAAAAAATGGGTACGAATATAAATAAAAAAGGGTAATTTTAAAAGGAGGTAACAAAATAGGGCGCGCAAATTTTACCAGTTCGAACATTGAAGGCCCAATTGTTCTTTTAGTTAGGGATTTTTACATATACATACCATATTGCAAACATTATTACCACCCATGTTTAAGGTTTGTGTTTATTACATTTAAGCATACCAACTTTTAATTTTTGTACCAAATTTCTATTTAAGTTTTAATTATCAACTTATTAATTATAGGCATAATTTGTGGAACTGTGTATCTTCTCAGATTTTATTCTACACGTTTCTTCTCTCTCTTACAAATAAAACCCACGATTTTCTCCCCTTTTTAAATTACCCTCCTCCCACGTTTGATTTCTCTCTCTCTCTGCTTGAATTTCATCCTCCATTATCGAAGGTTGAACTGTTTCAGATCGAGAAGTTCTTCTCAATCCACCATATTTTCAGTCCTACGGTTGTATCAAAGTCAGAAACCCTCTACAAAACCGATTTCTCTCTCTCTCTGCTTCAAGTTCATCCGCCATTATCGAACCTTGAAAAGTTTCAATTCGAGAAGTTTTCTCAATCCACCACAGTTTCAGTCACTAAAATCATATCCACAGTGAAAAATAGTGGAAAAAACTAGTACTCCCCAAAGACAAAAAGTAGCCGATATTCCATCTTTTGATTTGGGTGTTTTAACACCTAAATCACCAGTAAAAAAACAACATTCTGTCCATGCAAGTGGAAAAGATAGAGTTCCTGCATTGTCAAGACAAATCAGAGCTGAAATGCGAACCAAGCATTTGCACGATGTTGATGCTACCGGTGTAGAAACAGAAGCCGACAAACAACACAAGCGAAAGGGGAAAATCTTGAGGGTCGATGATGATGATTTTGTGGAAGATTCACCCAAATTTCAAACCACGAAAAAATAAAAGGTGTCTCCTTCCCATTCAAAACAAAAAAAGAAGAAACCCTCTAAAAAACCTACAAAATTGGTTCCACAAAAAATTTCATTGAAGGTAAACAATTTTTTTTTCTCCTCACTGTTTTGTAGTTTAATATTTTTTGCCAAAAAATAGTATGCAAGTGTTTTTTTGGTATTTAAGTATTTTTTGTCAAAAGGTACTGTATTATTGCATACTAGGTTTGTTTATACAAATTGTAGTTAATTGTAGTCATTTTGTAGTTAATTGTAGTCAGTTTGTAGTTAATTGGCAAAATGTACTGTTGACCTAAATTTGTAGTTAATTGTAGTTTTTGTAGTTTAATGTAGTTTTTATTTGGAACTGTGATAAAAAGACAATGTATAAAAGTAGTTACATTGTACATGCTCAATAAATTTATAGTTACAGTATAGTTGCTTGTAGTCTGTAAGGTAAATTGTAGCTATGCTTTATGTAAAATAACTTGTAGTTATAATGTAGTTTAATGTAGTCTGTCACAATGTAGTTGATATGTGGTCTGCAATTTTATAGTGTTGTTTGGAACTGTGATTAAAAGACATGATATATATGTAGTTACAGTCTAGTTGATTTGTAATTTGTAAAGTAATTTTTAGTTATGCTTTTAGTAAAATAACTTGTAGTTAGAATGTAGTTTCATGTATTCTGTCACAATGTAGTTTATCTGTGGTCTGCAATTTTATAGTGTTATTTGGATCTGTGAATAAAAGTCAGGGTATATATGTAGTTACAGTGTAGTTGATTTGTAATTTGTAAAGTAAATTCTAGTTATGCTTTTAAAACTATAATTTGTAGTTAAAATGTAGTTTCATATAGTCTGTCACAATGTAGTAGATCTGTGTTCTGCAATTTTATAGTGTTATTTGGAACCCTGATTAAAAGTTAGGGTATATATCTAGTTACAGTGTAGTTGATTTGTAATTTGTAAAGTAAATTGTAGTTATACTTTTTGTAAAATAACTTGTAGTGAGAATGTAGTTTAAATGTAGTTTGTAGGTTAAAATTGTAGTTTTATGATATGTTACATTATACATTGTAATGCTGAAATCTAGCATCATTCTAACCACAATTAATATACTTTTTTTGCACAATGGACCTTACTATGCTCAACATAATGTTGAATATGGTGTGATCCGATTCCATAGCTTGTGAGATCCAACGATACCTAGCCAGATAAATGCTTTATTATCCCCAAACCAATTACGTGTTTTCAAGAAAACATGTTTTGGTTATTTATTAGATATGCCCCCAATCTGCATGCAGAACCAGTCAATTCATCTTCTAATGAAGTATGAGTTATCAAAGTCTACTGACAACTACTTTTCTGTTCTTTTAAATGGACAAAAATTGATTTTTTCTTGAGATATTTTTGTTTGATAACTGGTTTTAATTGTGTCGATAGTTTATTGGACTATGGTTACAATTCTAATTATGTTAGCCATTTAATGACTAAATATTTCCCTAAAAAAGCTCGGGTCGAGAAACGGCTTTTGAGAAATGTAGTGACATCCAAATCATGGACAAATGATTTGGATGTTGTACAGTTGTGTATCCTGTATATGTTGGAATTCTTTGTTTGTCCTTCTGATAATGACAATGTTAGTTTGATAGACAAGTTTACGTTCTTTCTTATAGAGAGTGGTAATTTTGAGTCGTACACATGGGGTACAAAATCTTTCAAGCATGTTGTTGAATCTGTCAGACATCGTCTCAATCCCAACGTCCATTCTTATCTTATACGGGGATGCTTGTTAGCCTTACAAGTGTGGCTATACGAGTGTTGTTCTTCTGTCAGCATCGAGCTTGCTACATGGTGCTCTGACTCCATTCCTCGTATTTTAAGATGGTCCTCTACAAAGGGACAGATTTGGTTAACTGTCCTTGAAGAAAAAATCATCAAGCCTGAGTGGCTCAAGGTATTCTTTTCAACCTTTGTATAATTCTTCAATTACTGTTACAGTAACTACATTACATCTACAATTTTCTTTTCAATTGACTTAACTGTCTTTTCCATCTTTCAGTTCTCAAACATGGTTGCATCTGGGGAAGAGATTGGAGCGCTTAATCTCCCAGAAAAGATTAATTATGAAGATGAAGAGGTTAGTCAACCATCAAAAGTCCCAACTGCTGCTTCTCCGACAGTTGAACCTGAAGAGGCTAATTCTCCAAATGACATGGAATCTGTCAGTAGTCAGATCAGGAAGTTGGAACAGAAGCTTGAGCAGGTACTGTGAGAAAATACAGTTGTATAGTCATTATTTAGTACCACTTGCATTCATTCCTGCTACTTTGTAGTTTCTTTTTATTTAAGTGTAACTAATAGAATATTCTTACCAACTAATAGACATAATTAATTTTTAGGTTGATGGAAAGTTAGATCAGTTAAAGAAGGATGTTTTTGATGAACTCTCAAAACTTCGAGAGTTTATAGATAATCTTTGAAAAGTGTAATGAATGCTGTCAAGAGGAGGAATGAATTGGATGAGTCAAAGGTAAGAATTTACATATGATTTATTCTAACACTATATAATAGTTATGACAATAAAGCATTCTCAAACATTCCTCATAAAATGTAGTTTGCTGCTAGTTCAACAAAATATAACGAACAAAATCAAGCAGACAAAAACAAACATTTTAAGTTCAATGTTGGTGCTCAACTCCGTGCAAGCACCAGTAAAACAGGTATCTACATAATTCCTACATACATATATACAAACTTCAAGAATTGCTAATAAATAATTAATTTTCCTTTTCAGCTCCCACTTCTCCTCAACATGTTGAACAGCAAGTTGATTTGTATGATGACTTCCAACAAGCAGCTGATGTAGCAAAAGAAGGTATTGTTTAATAATTTAGTTTTTAATATAAAATAGTTGATTATTACACTGTTATAATGCTTTTAAGTATTGCATTATTTTTGTAGCAGATGTTGAAGACAATGTTCCACAGCACCAATTCATGGTGTAACTGTGACTGAAGTTGTCGAAGAATGCCTTGAAAAAGAAGAGGAGATTGGAGTTATGCGTGGAGGAATTGAAAAGAAAGGTGTGAAATTTGATGATTTTGAACTTCCGGAAAACCTATCACAGATGGTCATGTATGGTGAGCCCATACAAGTTGATTCAACCCCTGTTCATCAAGGAAGACCAAGGTTACCCGGAAAACATGCACGATCACCATTCACTCCACTCTACAGTACTGAAGGCAGCACGTCTGTTGGGCCAAAATTTTTTTACCTAAAGCACCCATTCACAAGTCTCATTGGTGAAGATGCTGATCCTGAACTAATAGATAGGTATACAACCTGGTTATACCATCGAACTGACAAAGCATCTAGGAGGTATGGTGCTTAAATGAATTATGTCTGTATGTACTTGTTTTCTATATCTTTGAACCTTTTTAGACTTAAAAGTTGTAAATGTTTCTGATTTTTATTTTTATTTGTTTAATTCTATTATTATTATAGGAGGAAAGACTTCTATTCAAAGAAGGATAACCATCTCAATCCTTGGTTGGATTTGGGTTACGAAAAAATTGATAAGAAGGACTGGTTCTACGCCCTTGCTCACTCCGGACAAGTAATCAATAGTACAATAAGTATATGGTTTATAATTACAGTTTTGTCTTTATCTATTATGTTTAAATGTAATTAATTGCTTAGGCTTCATGAATAGGAACTGCAGGCATTTTGCCTCCATATATCTCTGGTAGCTGGCTCACTGTTATTGTCAAGCAAGTTGATTTGTCTAATTGTAGTTAATATGTAGTTATTCAAAAAAATACATTATTCAGATATATTTATTAAACACTACATTTAACTATAACTGGATTTGGATATAAGTAAATTGAAATACAGTTTAACTATAAATGTAGTTAATATGTAGTTTTTGTAGATGTTATTTGACTACACTACAACTTATTATCTCTGGTAGCTGGCTCACTGTTATTGTCAAGCAAGCTGATTTGTCTAATTGTAGTTAATGTGTAGTTATTCAAAAAAATACATTATGCAGACATATTTATTAAACACTATATTTAACTACAAGTGACTACATTTAAACTACAAATTGCATATAACAACAAACTTGAACTACATATAACTAAAATTCCATATAACTACATTTGAATATAAGTAAATTGAAATACAATTTAACTACAAATGTAGTTAATATGTAGTTATTTTGTAGATGTTATTTGTCTACACTACAACTTATTATAAATTGCACTTTAACTTTTTTCAGCACATTGATGTTATAATGTACTATTTGAGAAAAAAAGGAAAATATGGCCCCAACATCAAAAGTAGATTTACAACAACCGATTGCTTGTTCAAGACAAAAATTGAAAGAATCTACGAGAAGTTCACTACTGCTCCAATGGATCAAAGGAATTCTGTTGTTAAAGCCGAGGATGATATTGGAGAATATATTAGAATTCTTGCTAATGTAGCATGGGATCTTGTGGACTATGTGCTAATGCCTGTTAACCTTGTAGAGAACTTTCATTGGTTGTTGTTAGTGTTTGACATAAAGGACCGGCAACTTTATGTTTATGATTCATTGGTGAGGGCAAAGCGTAACCAAACTGTTCAAACCTTGGTTGACAAATTTTCAATCATTATTCCTCTTTATTTGTCATGCACTGGTTTCTACGGTAAATGCAAAGACATTGACTTCAAGACTACAAAGTCATACATAGAGAAACCAGTTACGGACCCTCTCGACATACAATGGATGGTTGCTGAGATTCCACAACAAAAGGAAGGCTCACAGTAAAAAACTAATCTCCCTTTCTATATGTTTAATTAATTTTTTTTTATGGTTTGGTATATAATGAGAAATTCTCATATTCTGCAGGGATTGTGGTGTATTTGTGGCTGCCTTTGCGGAGTATATTAGCAATGGTGATTTGTCTATACCAAAGGAAGATCTTACTGATATTGACAAACACCGTAGACGCTATGGAGCTCTGTTGTGGGACTACGCCACAAAGAAGCTAACGGATGGTTCAATCAGTGAGAGTGAGGTTACTAGCAGGCTTGCAAGGAGGAAGGGTGCACCTGCAAGAATGAGAGGACTAAAGTTCAACGAAAGAAGAAGTAGACTATACTGTTCATATTTGGTAGTTGGATTGGGAAACAATGTAATCATTAGGTCTTTTTGGTTGTAATGAATAATTTTTCATGAATACATTATACACGAGTATTCGAGCTATCTAATAGCATATTTGCCGTAACTGCTTTGTCTTCTACTCGAGTATTCTAGCTCTCTAATATCTAATAGCATATACAATTTTTATTATCTTATACATTAATGTTGGAGTTACTTTTATATAATACCTTCAATTGCCATTTTATATAACTGTCAGTTCTTATATAATTGTGGGAATAAATTATTTATGTACAATGACTACAATTAACTACAATTGCATATAACTACAAAACTGCACTACATATAACTACAATTGCATATAACTACAAAACTGCACTACATATAACTACAATTGCATGTAACTACAAATTGGAATGACAATGCGACAAACTACTGTTGCAGTACATTTGCGTTGTATGAATGTTTCGTCCATTCGGCAGCTGTTATGTTTTCAGCTAAAACTTCTTATCTTGAACAATGAAGAATCATGAATTGACGTTGCCTAGAAATGCCATTTGCAATTTTCAGCTACACATACAAGCCAGTAGATACAAAAAAATATATTATTTAGACATATTTATTAAATACTACAATTAACTACAACTGACTACAATTAAACTACAAAGTTCATATAACTACAAAAATTGAACTACATATAACTAAAATTCAATATAACTACATTTGCATATAACTAAATTGAAAAACAGTTTAACTACAAATTCACATTAGGTGATTCCGAGTAACACATTTAGAACACACTTACAGTACATTATAACTACAATCTGCCAACAGTTTACATTACTCAAATATATGAGTAACTTCTTTATTATCGTCAAAATGTAGAACAGTTACACAATAAATTCCGATAATTTGGGATCACTAACATGTATTTTGAATAATTATTCTAGCTACATTATATTCATTTCTTTTTCGGCGCATTCTTGCAAGTTCTTTTGTTATGCCCTTCACCTCCACAATTGCCACATGACACCTTGTACTTCTTTAAGTTTATTTCATCAAATGATTTATATCTTTCCTTGTGAGGTCTACCTGGCTGCCTTTTATCTCCTGCCGGTGGATTTACTACATCATCCAAAATATGTTGTGGAACATTCCATTTGGCTTCATCAGGAAGAGGATTAACTGGCAATTCATATGTAAGAAGAAGGCTCTTCGTTGTGTAATACGGAGAGCAATAGTTGTTCGGCCTTTCATTCCTATGCCTTAATGCTACCAAAGCATGTGCACATGGAAGTTCATCAAGTTGGAATTGTCCACAGCTACATTTCTTGTTTTCTAAACATACAATGTACCGCTTCACACCATCTAACACAGTATGTATATGATATGTTGAAGCCCTCACCTACAATTCAAGACCAAAAAGAAAATAATAATAAATCAATAAGTTAACTATGTTAGCAACAATCAGTTAACTACAAATCAACCACAAACAAACTTTATATAAACGTTAACTATATTTACCCACATTTGACTATATTTTAACTACAAACTGGAAACACTGCAGCAACTACTACTATTTTTGTATTTTGTCCTGCACCAAACAAGAATATATTACCTTTAGTTTCTGGGATAATGTATTGTTATCTTCCAATTCTTTATTGAATTTGTGACCAAGTAATGTGAAAGTACCCTTTGCCTTCAATAACTTATCTTTTGTCCAACGTTCTAGAATAGTCCTCATATACTCAAATAGATCAAATATTGGCAGCTCTCTTGCCTCTTTTGTTACAGCGTTCAACGACTATGCAATGTTTGACGTTATAGTAAAAGTTCTATTCACCGTTGCATGTACTCTTGACCATCTATAATAGCCAATATCATATAGGTAAGACGATACACGTGGGTCTACCTCTTCAATCTTCATCATCCTTTCATTGAATTCATCCAGAGTATATGACCGTGATGTAGCAAAGTACAATTCATGTAATTGTAGATGTGCCTTCTTGAATTTTGACCTTATATTTGTCCATATATGCCACATGCAAAAGTAGTGTGCCATGCCCGGATAGACAACTGATGTTGCCTTCGATATACTCTCATGCCTATTTGAGACAACACACATAGAAGGTCTTTCACCATATGCCTCCTTGAATTGTTCAAAGAACCACCTCCAAGACGCGTCGTTTTCAGAATCAACAACAGCATATGCCAAGGCAAAATAGAACCTACAATTTGTAGTCATAAATTAAGATTAACTATTAAATACAAATATATATGGAGAATTTAGGCAATTTAACTACATTGATTTATCTATATACAAACTAACTACAATATAACTACAATTTCCCTACATTATTTAAACTGTCTACAAAATAACTACAAAATTATTACATCTAGTACCTGCTGCATCCATGGTGCTTGTTGTCAGCATAATACCCATATATGCTGATTTTAAGAATGTCCCATCAACCACTACTACTGGCCTACGATGTTGCCAACCATTTATTGATGTACAAAGAGCAACAAATGCATACAAGAAGCAATCATCTATTGCCTTCTTCAATTTAACAACAGAACCGGGATAATTCTTCTCAAGAATATAAAAATATTTTGGTAATCTGTTGTACGAGTCACACGGATTCCCTCTCAAAAACTGTAATGCTTTTTCCTTTGCTCTCCATGCTTGCATGTAGCTTAGGTTCACTCCATGTTCGGATAACATGTCAGTTTGTATGTCCTTTGGCGTGTAAACAGTCTTAGGATCACAATACTTTGGAACGACAATGCTACCAACTACTGTTGCAGTACATTTGCGCTTTATGAATGTTTCGTCCATTCGGCAGTATGTGTGTTGTCGGCTAAAACTTCTTATCTTGAACAATGAAGAATCATGAATAGACGTTGCCAATGCCATTTGCAGTTCTCAGCTACACATACAAGCCAGTAGCTATAAAAAATCCAATTTTCAGACATATTTATTAAATACTACAATTAACTACAAACTGGCTACAATTAACTACAAACTGACTAAAATTAACTACAAATTGACTACAATTAACTACAAACTGACTATAATTAGCTACAAACTGACTACAATTAACTACAAACTGACTACAAGTAACTACAAACTGACTACAATTAACTACAACCTGAGTACAAGCAACTACAAACTGACTACAATTAACTACAACCTGACTACAAGTAACTACAACTGACTACCTAGCTTCAATAATACAGTAATTTTTCAAATCAATAACTAACTACATACCTTCTATTACTTGATCTTTTCACTTTGAACCGGAACTTGTGCATAACTGCATAATTCTTCATTGCAACAACTATCGTCTTCTTGTCCTGGTACAGTTGTCCTTCTTCAATACATGTTTGCGTAGATTCAATTATTAGTTCACTTTGATATTCCTCAATAGCTGGTGAGGATGGAATTTCTATTAACCTTAGTGATCCTGAAGAACCTGCAGACAATACATTCACCAATGTAGTAACTATGTAGGTAAATTTGAAAGCAACATCGCTGTGTCATTTCCAGTATTATATCATTATAGTTTCATTGTAGATAAATGTCGTCAAATTGTAGTTGATTAGAGAACACAAAAATCTCAGCATTTCGAATCAAACATACCTGTACTGATGCATTCATTGGTGATTGCCAATTCCATATTGAAATCTCTTACGCTAATACATAAGGAATACGAATCTAAGTTTTTATTCTCTTTTTTCGTTTCCATATATACACGAACACCCATATCATTCCTAATCTGCAATGGAGGACAATTATCATTCACAATGTATTTTATTTCTACAATTTTATCCGATGTATCAATCGATAATTGTTCGGCAATTATAGACTGGAAAATTCCGTAGCTTGCATTATCATCAACCAAAATGGCATCAACTTCAAAATCTCAAAATCTGCCATAGTTATCCCAATAACCATTAGATTTCAGCATTATCGGGATTTTTGACGTTGTAGAATCTCCGCACTGATTGACTATCACGCTGTTAATTCTGATTTTCGGTATTTGATGTAGAAGAATGAGTGATTTTCGAAACTGAAATCTGGAAGAACTACAATTTTATTGACTATCACAATGTAAATTCTGATTTTCGGTATTTGATGTAGAAGAATGAGAGATTTTCGAAACTGAAATCTGGAAGAATTACAATTTGATTGACTATCACGCTGTAAATTCTGATTTTCGGTATTTGATGTAGAAGAATGAGTGATTTTCGAAACTGAAATCTGGAGAGATTCACGCTGGGTTAGATCTTTTAACGTTTTTGATTGACCATTTAATTAGGACAGAATCAAATATTAATTGGGAAGCTTAAAATCTGGCGCTATTTTAGGCTATAAAATCAGCTACTTATGATTTGGTATATTTTTGATAACAAAAATATAGAATATGCGGGTAATAACCAAACAAGACATAATAATAATAAGGTTTGCTATATTTAGCTAATATGAGTTTGGGTAATATGAGTTTGGCCCAGTTAGCACCTCTTTAAAATGACTAGAACGGCGAAGTCGAAACTGTCGTAAGGTGCAAAAATGGCTACTTCTTCTTCTTCCAAAAAGCTGCTTCTACTTCGAAAACCCCTTTGCAGAGCTCTCAAACCTAATTTTTCACCATCTCCCTCTTATTCAATAATACGAAGATCATTTCTTTCTTCTTCTTCTACTCATAATAAAAATAAATTTCTTCTGGAACCTTCGGTTACTATTTCCAAATCGTTTCTCTCAGAGCTTTCTAGAAGCTATTGCTCAAGCACGTCTCCTCTACCAGATGCTTCTCAAGGTCCTGACGCTATAGATTACCGGTACGTTTGCTATACGTGTAACAATTTTAGCTCCAATTACTTGTTTCCAACTTCCATGTTTGAGATTTTTTGTGCATTTTGCTGAGTTATTATTGAATTTGTTTGAATTACTGCGGAGCGGAGATTGAGTATTGATAAGTGGAATTTCTTAGTTCCAATTTGTTTGAAACTAGTTTGATCCTAATGCCTGTTGTTGCAAAAACTGGGACTACCTTAAGATGTTACTCTCTCCGTTTCAGTTTATATGAACCTTTTCAGAGTGAGGTATAAACTGAACTCGGATATTGTATTTTCAAAGATTTAGAAATAAAATTTACATATTTAGAAGCTGCATAAATAGTAGTAGTATATAAGTCATGGTAGTTAACAATTCAATTCCTTTAAAAGTATTTGCTAAAAACATGGTCTAAGAAAACCTTGTTTGACTCCTCAAATAGTGATAGGTTCAGTAAACTGAAACCGGAGGCGGAGGGAGTATTGTACTTTTATATTTTGAAATGATCAATGTCTAAACATTGTTTGAAATAAGTGCTATTTAATTAAGTTTGGATTTTTGTAAACAAAATGACTTAGTGGCATAAGTTGCATAAATCACTTTTTTTCCATATTAATTAAAACAACTTCATTGAGGAAAACATTTCCTATCATACCAAACACACAAGGTCTCTTTGATTTCCCTCTTTGTGCTTTTGTGTAATTGCTAATCTCACTATAATGGGTGCAAAAGCATTTGTTCAAATATGGAATTTTTTCTTCTTTTGATTAAGCAGCTTAATGTCCTCATTTTATACCTCATCTCAGAGAATTTTTAACTTTAGGGTAAATGTCATTGGATGCCTATGTAATTGAGGAGAGAATGCATCTGCAGGTTTATATACTGATTTGTGGAAGCTATAGTCCAGTGCTAGAAGTGTCTGTTGTAACAAACAAGAGATTACACCCAAACCAACTGATTGTATTAATTCACCAAACGGAATTACAATAACCAAATGTCCACAGAACAATAGAAAACAACACTGAGGAAAATAGAGACAGATGAGAAAAGAAGCTGCAATAGGAAACTAAGAAGAAAGGGGATGAGATACAGATTCAAAGAAGATGAGGAACACAGTCTTGAGCTTCAACATAATTGCCATATCCCTTTTTGCAGTGGCTAATTCTCTTTTTAATTGCTCGCTCTCCCTTTCCTGGGTCCCACACAAAGTCTTTTAATATTTCAAATAGGCCCTTTACCTTAGTCTTTTGGCCAATCTCATTCATAACAATACTCTCTTCCTCAATAGGAACCTTGTCCTCAAGGTTCGGGTTAAGAACAATATTAGTAACACTTGTTCTGCCAATTGTGTATATATGAAGGTAGTCTCTGTAATAAGAAAAGATGTGATCTATCATCACTGTGTCCAGGTGACAAGAGATGATGGCCAACGCAACATTGACAACCTTTGGGAAAATGTCAGCACTAACAATAAGGCAGCAAGCTAGCATCTTGCCATGGAGAGGGTAATGCTTGAGTTGAGTTTCCTGGAAAATTGTATGCAAACCAGTAGCAAGAGCAATGGTGGACTCAATAAGTAGAATGATCTTGGGGTTCTTTAATAGAGCTCGTTGTCCACAAAGGATTATAGCACCTTCCATCACCATCAATAACATATTGGAGAACAAAGCATGATTGGGCTGTAGAGCAGCCTGACAGACATTTGATATATAACTACTCCCAAGAATAGGTGCATGTATTAACCTTATTTTCCAGCAATCCAGACTCAATGAAGATGATTTGGTTGAAGCATTATTGCTAACCATTATACAACATAGTGTTGTAGGGGAAATAAGGTTGACAAGGTCCAAAATCAATCCCAATTGCCTTTGACTACTGTCATTGCCAAGAAAGACATCACCATTATGTAGAAATTTGATATCTCAGAAGTCATACTGTGCGCATCATTAGGGTATACTAGTTTTATCTCCTCGGTATAGTTTATATTCCCGGCTGCAGTGAAAAATCTAGTTCCAACAAGTACAACTACATTAAAATGGACATCACAACAAACTTGGAACATCAGATTATTGAAGGTGGATTTAGGTGGACCAAGTACAAGCATGTCCCCAATTACAGCAACTCGTATACTTCTGCAGTCGACGTTTCGTAACAACTCAATGTCATCCTTGGCCAAAAATATTTCTCCAGAGGAATCGGTACAAGAAGGAATACCACCATCTTCAGTGAACATGGAAGAAAAAGTTGGTTTGTGTCAGCATAAGAAGAACTACCTGGTAAAGCAATTGCCAACGGTGCGTGAGACCTCACACAAATCCAATTGGCAATATAGCAGTGAGTAGAGCTTGCTAAACGAGTAAATAACAAAGCGAAATCAGAGTGCAATTTGTAGGATTTCACAAGCCATGGTTGTCCGGGATCCCACACTCTAGTCTTAGAGTTAGGATAAGCGATGAAGCAAAATTTCCCAGTATATCCTAGCTACAGTAGTGCCTCCACATTCTCTGTGGAACATGTTAGAGCTAAGAGCACGAAATTTATTCCAAGATTCCATACACGAAGAGTCGATGCACTTAAGTTTATGGTGACACATCAGAAATTAGCATCAGGATCAAATGGAAAACGAGTCAAAATATGCTGATAAGTGAATCTCCCAGTAGATTGTACCGCTGGTGTATTGAATTGCTCCGCAATATGAGCAGTAACACCACCAAAAGGACACATCGGGGAATTCTTATAGACTCACTCAGTAGCTGATAAACTGCACAAGAAGTTTTGAGAGTAACACAACTTTCAATACCCAGTTCAACTCCACCTACACACCCATAATCATAGAACTCTGTTATTAAACCTCCACTTCTTGAAGTAACTCCTTCAAAAATTTCACTTGCAAGTTGACATCTCCACAGAAGCCATTGTCATACACCTTCGTTATTGTAGTTGCTGAGTGTTTTCCCTCATGTGCAATAACCTTAAGATTAGGAATGGCAGAGCTCACCGTTGTGTGCGAAATTTCTTTTAACTCCTGATCTTTAGTAATGGAAGAGGGTTCTTGTACCAAATCGGCTACTGCTAGTGATGCTGCATTACCAATTTGAGGCGTTTCCATGTCTTCAGGAGTTTCAATCACAGATATTACCAGTAATCAATGCCAAGGAACCTACATTCGTATACTGCTCTGACAATTTATCGAACCATGGTGCGCTTTTGAGTTTCCAGTTTCATAGGCAGAGTCAAATGTAGATGACTGCAAAAAATGGTTCGGAGCAGGAACAGAAGACACCGGAGCTAATTGTGAAATTTTAGGGACACAATTAACGCAGTTAAAATGAACCATTGAAGAACTATCTAGACACACCATGGGATCTGTATGGATCTGTTGTCGAAAATGCTGAGCAAATTTTGCCTTGAAATGTTTCCAATCGAGAAATTGCTTGTTTCGAAACAACCAATTGAACCAATTAAGAGCTACACCATGGAGGTAAAAGGAAGGAAGAGGTAACCAATCCTTCTCGGCAAAAGCAAGGTAATTGAAGTATCGCTCGGCCCGAAAAAGCCAACTCTCTGGGTTGCCGCTGCCGCTGAATCGATCTAGTATCTCCATTGGAGTCCGATGGATGAAAGCACCAATGTAACAAACAAGATATTACACCCAAACCAACTAATTGTATTAATTCACCAAACAGAATTACAATAACCAAATGTCCATAGAACAATAGCAAACAACACTGAGGGAAATAGAGACATATGAGAAAAGAAGCTGCAATAGGAAACTAAGAAGAAAGGGGATGAGATACAGATTCTGAGGAGATGAGAAACACAGTCTTGAGCTTCAACATAATTGCCATATCACATTTTGCAGCGCCTAATTCTTTTTAATAGCTCGCTCTCCCTTTCCTGGGTCCCACACAAACAACAACAACAACAACTACCCAGTAATGTCCCACAAAGTGGGGTCTGGGGAGGGTAATATGTAGACGAGCCTTACCCCTACCAGAAAAGGTAGAGAGGCTGTTTCCAATCGACCCTCGGCTCAGTGAAGGAGAGGAAAAACAAAAACAAAAACAAAAACAAAAGAGCATTAGTAAGTCCAGCAGAAATAGCATAAATAATTATCTAAACATATGAACCATAAATAAAATAGCATGCAATAATATCAGACAGTAACTACCATAAATAACTACCGTAAGGGAGACACAATCCAATACACAAATCATCTAAGGATAGCCCTGCCAAGCCTCACCCAACCCTGGGTGAGGGGTACGAAAAACTCTAGGGGCCCCTATCCTACAACCCTGATACTAGACCTCCAGAATTTCCTATCAAGGGTCATGTCCTCAGAAACTCGCATTCTAGCCATGTCATACCTAATCACCTCTCCCCAATACCTCTTAGGCCTCCCTCTGCCTCGCCGTGCGCCGACCATCGCCAGTCGCTCACAACTCCTCACCGGGGCATCAGGATTTCTCCTCCGTACATGCCTGAACCACCTCAGTCTTGCTTCTCGCATCTTCTCATCAACTGGGGCCACCCCCACCTTCTCTCGAATAACTTCATTCTTAATCTTATCTAACCTGGTGAGCCCGCACATCCACCTGAGCATCCTCATCTCCGCAGCCTTCATCCTCTGAACATGAGAGTTCTTCACTGGCCAGCACTCTGCCCCATACAACATGGCCGATCTAACCACAGCTCTATAAAATTTCCCCTTGAGTTTCTGTGGAACTTTCTTATCACATAGGGCTCCTGATGCAAGCCTCCATTTTGACCACCCCGTTCCTATACGATGAGTGACGTCCCCGTCAATCTCTCCGTCCCCCTGAATCACCGATCCAAGATATCTACACTATCCCTCTTGGCGATGACCTGAGATCCAATCATCACGTCCCTGCCTACTTCGCTCGGCTCGGCGCTAAACTTGCACTCCAGGTATTCTGTCTTAGATCTGCTTATTTTGAAACCCTTAGACTCGCCTGTCTCCATACCTCTAACCTCTCATTAACACCGACCCTCGTCTCGTCTATCAAGACTATGTCATCAGCAAATAGCATACACCAAGGCACATCCCCTTCAATATGTCGGGTAAGAGCATTCATCACCAAGGCAAACAAGAGAGGGCTAAGCGCTGATCCTTGATGGAGCCCCATAGCCACTGGAAAATGGTCTGAGTCGCCACCCACCGTCCTAACCCTAGTCTTAGCTCCATCGTACATGTCCCTAATGACTCTGATGTAGGCTTCTGGCACGCTCTTCGCCTCCAAGCACCTCCCCGGGGTCCCACACAAAGTTTTCTAATATTTCAAATAAACCCTTTACCTTAGTCTTTTGGCCAATCTCATTCATAACATCTGTGGTAATAGATGAGTCTTAATGTTGATTTATACTTGTGTCTGATAATGGAATAGCTCTTTTGGGTTTGTTTCTACTGATGATGCGTTGCATGGTTGATGTTCGATTGTGATGTGAGGTAAAGTTAAGGTGGATGTAAAATCAAAAGTCTTATACAAAAAGTAGAAGACAGAAGTCAGGAGAAGTTCTAATAGTTGCACATAAGTATGAAACTGTTTTACCTGGCTCTTATAGATCTGATACGGAGGAATACGAAATTTTCGAGAAAGCTAATACTGAATTGCTGGAAAAGTAAGAAAAGCATGACAGATGAAAAGTAAATTGGGAAAGATTGAAATTTGATGGTACGCCTTTTTTCTAAGTGTTAAGTATTATTAAAACATTTGCGCTATGGATTGTCATCCAATGGATTTATAACTTATTGCTAAAGCTCCCATCTTGCTGCATAGCAATTAGTCCCACAGAATCAGTGCTTGGCACTTAGATTTGTGTCTTATGTACAGTACTATTGATCCCCCACCCCCCTCCTCCTGGGCGTGCCTCTCTGCGTGTGCCTGTGCCTCCGTCTCTATAAATTTACAGAGGAGGTTGTCTCCTCTATGTCATTCTTAGAATGTCCTTATATTCCTGCTTTTCAAGTAGTGGGGTTAGCTCCAGGTCCAGCTGATGAAGGAGGGCTAGATTTGCAATGGAATTATGCGCTGGAACCAAAGAAAAGGAGACTCAAAGAGCAAGATTTTCTTGAAAACAATAACTCCCAGATATCTTCTGTTGATTTCTTGCAGCAGCGATCGGTGTCGACTGGATTGGGCTTGTCATTGGATAATGGACGTTTGGGTTCTTGTAGCGACTCAGCATTTCTTGGGCTTGTGGGTGATGATATTGAGCGTGAGTTGCAGAGACAAGATGCTGACATTGATAGATACATCAAAGTTCAGGTTTTTATGACTACTGTAACTTTTAAGTATCAATTTTTTTCCAGTGTGTGTGTTTGTGATTTGTGTTTGTTCTTCTTACCTTGCATTTACGGTTAGGAAATTTTACTATTTACTTAAGGGTGCAGTGTTTCATTTTATCCTATGCGCCGAGGGTCGAATGGAAACAGCTTCTCTACCCTTTCGGGTAGGGGTAAGGCTCGTCTACATATTACCCTCCCCAGACCCCACCTGGTGGGAATATACTGGGTAGTTGTTGTTGTTGTTGTTGCTCTCTGCTGCAGGAAGATGAGTATCACAGACTGGCTAATGCTACTATCCATGACTTGCTAGAGAAGTTGGAGGTATCCTGATGTATTTATATATATTTAGTTCAAGTATTTACTTTATTTGTATTCATATTTTAGTGAAACTTCCTCGTATATGTACCTTTATCTTAATGGTTGCACTTTGATATTCAATGTGATTGCTGATGTTAATTTAGTCAGTCTAATTATTGAGTTTGTTTGTCATTAGGGATGCTTAACTTATAGAACAAGATTGATATTTGTGGATTGTAGGCACTACATTTGAAAGCTTTAATCGGTGAACTAGTCCATCAGCTGGCATTCTGAAACTTCCACGTGCAAATTTATGTTTAAGAGGGTCTTAGGGAACATTTCTGATTTGGGGCCTGGGCCAGTATCTTAAACCTACATTTGTTTTTCCTGGTTATTTGTAGTTTTTCTCTCAAATTTGGTTTTAATACATTAGATCATTATATACTGTAATTTGACATCATATCATCTTTTTTGTTTCTAAAAGTTTAGATAGTATCAGGAACTTCTCTTAAACCTAATGCATTTTAAGTACGGGCCTTCACAAAACATAAAAGTATGGTGAACTTTTAACTATGGGTGAGGCCAGAAGTTTCATCTTGGGAGGCAGCAAAAAAGGGTAACAATTTTTTTTTCCGAATGGTAACAGTAAATGCAAAAAGGTTACAGTTCATTTACTATAAACTAGAAAAAATAATATCATTAATTTGTGCTGATATCACAACTGGAAATTAAAAACTTTAGATTGGATTCCTCTTTACCTTTAGTCAAAAAGATGCCACAGAGCTAATATCTTGTGCATGGGCTATTTATCAATAGCAATGCCTAAATTGACTTTTATAGGCCTACACAAAGAAAAGATTCGGTTAAATTTTGAAAGGTGTTTCTAAGTTCTAACATTGAAATCCATCTTTGTTAATTTGACCAAGTGAACTCAGCCTTCGAGTGTAAATCAGATTGAACTCAACTAATATCAGAACTCTCTATGTATGTCATTTGGATTGAATTTCCCAAGTGGCTGGTTGGAGATGCTTATTTTTTCTTCCAGGAGTTGAGGAGCACATTACTCCAAACATGGGTTATGCATCCGTGGAGAGACTATGGCCCCATTCAGCCCCACTTTGTCTTCTCTTGTTAAAATTGTTCATCAATCCCGTAATGTCAAAATTGAGTTGGGTTGTATTGTACGTGTGATATCATTCTGCATTATTTGGTTGTTTGTTAACAGTTATCTTGTTCTACTTGACAGGAATATGGAGACTCTGTTGATATTGATGGTTTCGATGTGGATTATGGGGTGAGAAGGATAAAATTCATTAAAATGTTCTTCTTTCAGTTTCCTGTATTTGTCATGTTTTGCATTTTGTTCTCAGAATGAGGTATTACTGAAGCTTGGGGACTTGGGAACCTATGTGATAAACAAACAAACGCCCAATAGGCAGATTTGGATGTCTTCGCCAGTGAGGTAACAATGTCTCCCCCCCCCCCCTCCCCTCTTCGCGTGCTCTCAGATTGCTTTTCTTATGTGTCCTGGTTTGTCTTTTTATTTCCATATATTCTTGGTGGACCATATAGTCCACACATATCAATCCCCTGTGCCGCCTCTATCAATTATTTCTTTGTGCTCTCCTTTTGTCAATTTGGAAACACGTCTTGTACATCCTGTACAGTATTATATAACACTTTAGCATGCTCAGGAAAAAGAAGCTGTGATGCAAAGTCAACATTAAAGAAACAACCATGAGGAGTCCAATATTTACAATCAGATTATTTTGGAGCAGCAAGCGATCATTATGGTCCGTCCCTTCCCCGTACCCCGCGCATAGCGGGAGCTTAGTGCACCAGACTGCCATTTTTAAGCGATCGTTATGGTACCAGTGTATGGGTCTTAGGAGTATGTATAGGCTCATGTAGAAAGAGCGTGTGGATCATGGAGGGGCTTTCGTGTACTCTCCCTGGACGTGGTCGAAGTGAAATTGGATTCCCAGTGTTCCACATTTTTTTATTAAAGACTGCATATGGCCGTAGGATGTTGCAGTTGTGAAACTAATGGTTGGTTGCTTGGAAGAATGTTAGAATTACGAAAACCTGATTTCTTATCAAATTTTGAAGATTGCCTTAACTTTTAATGAAAACTACCACTAGGTTGTGATTGTCAAACAACATGTTGATTGCATCTAAATATTATACTCTTTTAGAAACAGTTCTAGAACTGGATTCTTGAGGAGAAATTCGAAACCTTCATTTTGTTTGAGTTACTGCACTAACGTAACAACAACAACAACAATAAACCCAGTGGAATCTTACAAGTGGATTATGGGGAGAGTAGAGTGTGTGCGCAGACCTTATCCCTATCCTCGGAAGGTAGAAAGGTTGTTTCAGATAGACTCTGCAGGCCTGCACTAACATCCTGACTGGATTTGCTGGTTTAACCAATGCGGCAGGTTGTCCATTGTGAGTTCCTCCTCAGGTACTTTAAACTTGTGATATCTAACTAAACCCAGTGTCCTCATTTCAATCTGATTTCTCGATTTAGCATTTCCAACAGCATCTAGGCTTCATACGTTCCCTAACATACTGATCTTGGTATTATTCTCCATTTAATTTTCCAGTTCTCTGCTTGTGCCAAAAGCATCAACTGATTACAAGCAGTTGTCTCTTTCATGTAGAGCTTGACCTCTTCTACATTCTTTAACTGATTGGTATTTGAAATAAGATCGAAGTGCTTTTCTTTTGATGAAGTGTTTGTTCATTACCACATTTCCCTAGTTTGTTAACCAAAAGAAGTATGAGTCACCCTGGCAGTGGGTTCTAGCTGATGGAAGAAAAGTGAAGGAACTGTTTGATACTTGTTTTCGTAAAGGGTGGACTGTTTTGCTATTTCTATATTTATTATTTTCTTTTAATAATTCTGATTCAGGTGTAGAAAGTGAAGCTAAAGGGACTCCAAAACAAAAATACGTACTGTCTAAATTTTCCTAGATTTATTCACCAAAAATTGTAGGAGTTTCTGCATATTTGTAGCAACATCACTTCTATCCATTGTGAATTTTTAATTGTGTTTGAGTCTTTACTGATGAAGTTTGCATACCAGACTATAATCATTTGTTCTTTCTGATTTGTGTTGAAGTTTGGCTGTTCAGATATGCACCCATCCATTCTCCGGTGCGTTCTTCACGAAACATTTTCTTTGCAGCGGTCCGTCCAGGTTTGACTGGGACCAGAACTCTCAAGGTTGGATCTATAGGCGAACCAACGCTAACCTGCACACTGTTTGGAAGAGGAATTAGAAAAAAATATGCGGAAGCTTCTTTCTTGAATCATGCAGATTTTTTATGTTTAATGTACTCTTTCTAGTAGGATTTACATGTCTTGAATAATAAGCTCTTTTCCCCATACCTATAGCTCCTACGATCATTCTCTTGTAAGTTGTAAATCTTTGCTTTTTAAATATTAATATGGTATGCTTTTTGGTGAATGGCGACAGTGATCTTATGGTTGTTTGGGACATTATGGAGCTAGATTGTAAAGTAGGTACACTCATGAAAAGCTATGCATCTTATAAAATAAGCTCGCAAAATGATATGGGTCAATTCACCTATTGCCTTACGATTTTGGGTTAGATGCTCAGCTTTTTTCACATGATAATAGAGTTAAACTTTGGTGAACCTACTTTCACAATTGACTTATCTTTTCAAAATCTGTAACTGTCGGGTTATTTCATCGGTTGTGTGTAGTTTTTCCATAGCAGTTTGAAATGTTTTGAATCACTTTACTCATTGACTTAGTGTCTGTTTGAAAAGCCACCAGGTAATTGGAATTGATGTAATTATTAGGATAGTAATTACACAGTTTAGTAATTACACAATTATATAATTTTGATGACTTGTTTGTTTTTCATAGTGTAATTACAAGTTTACTGTTTGGTTGCACAAATGTATTTATATAGTTAGATTAAATTTTAAATGAAGTATTATCAATTTAAAAGTTAATATAGTAATTATATGCCTATAAATTTTTATAAGTATAAATAATATTATGTTTGGTATTTAAGATAAATATTTTTTCGTGAATATTCATTAATTAGTAATTATATATTATAACTAATATTGTAAAATAATTTATATATATATTTCAAATTAATAATATTTAATTTAGATACTTACAAAAACTAAAAATATAGGTTTTGTAAAAACATCATGAAATTTATGGTTGATAAAATAAATTAATATCTATAAATATAATGTCATAATATTATTCAAATGTTTGACAAAACTAATTTATCAATTCTATCTAAAAAATGAACAACATGCAATGTGAGCTAATACTACTAAAACAAGTAAATTGGAACCATGAATAATACACAATTTCAAAATTAAAAAAAATTAAAAGAGTCTAACATATGTCAAATTCTAACGTCATAATAGTAAGTTCCAGTACAATTTAAGATTAGGAAACATAATAAGTTCATAACCACATTCAGCAACGAAATTCCTTTTTAATTGCATGACTCATTATTTCTAATATTAGGAGATGTAATTTCAAAAAATAAATAAAAAATAAAATATAAGTAATTACACAGAATCACAAAAAGTAAAGATAGAGAAATAAAAGATAAATAATCTACAATGAAATTATATTTTAAAATCTCAAAAGAAATTAAAAAGAATAAAATAATAGAAACAAAAAGTTAAAAAGAAAATAAATAAAAATAAAAATAAAAAGGAAGGAAATTAAAAAGCAACCTTGTAATTACACAGTGTAATTACTACAAATTCTCATATTTCCCTTGAGAATTGGAGAGTATAATTACATTTCTCTAATTACACCTAATTCCATGCTGTTCAAATAATTACTTGATCAAACAAACATGCCAAACTGTGTAATTACACACAGTTACATCCAAATCCATTTCCAATGTGGCTTTTCAAACAGGCTCTTAAGGTATTCAATGATATTTCACATAAAATTGCATTTTTAATAAGGAGTTCTTATTTGGCATAACTGTTTGACCCAAAAGTTATCAAATACTTTATTAGTGGAAACAATTAAAATAAATTATGGGGTAAATCATAGCGAACTATAATAGATCATTGTACCAAAAGATGGAATAAAATGTGAATAATCGAGATTAACGGGCCATAGATCAAATGCTTTATTCATCATAATAACTTGATCTGCCTCTCCCTGAAGAGGTTCGAATCCTTACGATCGTGTTGTTGTCAGAGCATTACATGTAATATGGTTGGCTTGTTCAATTGTGAACAATATTCTCGAAGAAGAGCCCCTTCTAAGGTCCTCTTTCTTGGTATTTGTAGCTGTCAGCCACATGAGCCGGCAATGGATTATCGTGACCATGTCAAGGAGACACCTTCTTGGCGCGGGAGGGCCGTAAGCCCCGTGCTTGTTGTGGATACAATAAAAATTACTCGGAGTCGAATGTTTGCTCGATGGTCGTAACCAATTAGGGTGAAGCCGGCTTTGTGACCATCAGATGGTCAGGTATTTTACCAATACAGTTAGTCCCTCCGTTCGTCGGGGTCGTGCCCTGCCGGCCTCAATGAACGAATTTGGAGGAGCGTGATTGAGAGGAGTTTAAGATTCATTTTGCTTGTTTGTGACGTTTGAGATTCTATCAACCGCTCGAGGGCGCCTTTTCGTATCGTTACGACAGTTTCAGAACGAAAATGTCAGTTGGTAAAAGCAGTGTCGCTTCGCGCGGCCGGTTGTAATAGCACACGTTTTTTGTGGAACCGAATTGTTTCGTGCCTGGTCATGTATTTATTGATGATCCTTGGGTTTCGTGATGGCAGGATTTGTTCCTTATATATGGAGAAGAATTGTCATTTGTTTTTCTGCAAGTTTATCACTTAGTTGAGAGAAATCTTAAGAGCCTTCTTGTTTGCTTAATCGCATTCTTCTCTACTTCTTAATTGCTGTAATCTTCGGTTTTTTCTCGTTCTTCTACAAAACCTTTCTTTCTGTTGCTTGTGAGTTAACAATGGCAGGGACTTCTTCTCGTGGCAATTTTCTGATTGATCCTCCGGTGGTTGAGGATCCTATTTAGGCGGCTGAAGATTTGGAACTGTTGGAAAGTGAAGTTCCATCGGTTGACGTGATTCTGACTCAGCCCGGGAGGTCGGTGACAGACTTTGGCTCGCCCAGCGGTGAAGAGCAGGTGGACAATGCCCCTTAATGGGGAGGTCGGAATAGCTCAGATGAGGGAGAAGTGGGGTATTCCAAGGTATGTTGACATTGCTCCTGCAATTAGGGAGGAAGGGTGTACATCGACCGTCGAGGGTACTGCTCGTTCTATGCATACCCCTTCCTAGTGGGGTACACACTTACGCTCCCAATGCTGGTGGTCGACTTTTGTTGTTAGTACGAGGTGTGTCCGGCCTAGCTTTCCCCTTATATTTACAAGTTATTTTTGATATTTATCAAGTATGCGAAGCTAGCTGGTAGGGCGGTCACCCTGAGGCACGTGCTCAACCTCTTCACTCCCTAGAGGATCCGTGACACCATGATCCATGCATGCCCTCGCGGGTCGAGGGGCTTGGTGATGAGAATGGACGATAGGACCAACCGTCACTTCTTCGAGAATTTCTTCTATATCAGGACCGAGCACCTCGTGGAGAACCCGACTGGGTTCCAAGAAGTTTGGAATTTTGCACGTAAGTCTTTTGACTCGAAAAAATGCTTTGTTTTGACTTTTTCACTTTTGTTTTTGTAGCTGATTTGTATTGATGTGTTGCAGCTGAAAGAATGATGCCGCCTCCTCTGGAGGGGATACGCGAATGTGTTGAGGGTTTGCTTTCTAACTCGGCGGGGATTCGTACATGGGCGTCGTTCTGGGAGAAACATAGTTGCAGGCCCGTGACAGGTGGAATATTAACTCTCTTTCTTTTCTATTTTTTTTTGTTTTGACTATGCTTACTGGCTCGTCTGTTTATCGTGTTAGGGAGAACATGCTGTGTCAGAGCTCCTTAGTTGGCTTTCCATCTGCTGGATGGGATTGCACGACTAGCTCCACCACCCGCACCTCATCCAATACCAATATCGGCGTCAGTTGAATCATCGGTAGCAACTTCTATGAAAACAGGCCGCATCACAAGATGAGGGGCCGTCTCGTATCGTCCGTCCTCGGATGGGTTCGCCTTCAAATGGGGAAGAGGAGAGGCTATCGCAGAGGCAGAGGGTGGCATTTTTGGCGGCTCCTACAATGGTGATCAATTTGGATTCTCCCCCGACGGACTCGAAGAGTGGTGCGGCTGTGGTGTCTACTGTTGGCGGGAGGGGGGGGGGGGGCAGTTGATCGAAGTTACCCCGTCAGTTCAAGCTAAGAAAATGTTGTTGTTTTGGAGACTCAGTCGGAATTTCCCACTGCTAAGGCGGAGGGTCAATCGTTAGTGGTCACCGTTGTGACATCGAAGACACCTTCGTCGACCACGACGGGTGGTTCTGGACCCTCGGCAGCGGATATGGGAGAGAGTATGGTGGAGGACGAGTACGAGTCTAAGTCCGATTTGGACCCCGACGACGTTCATATGTTTGAGGCGAGTATCACCAATTTTACGGTGCACGCAGGGGGCCCCACCGATTTTGTTGAAGTTCCCGCAGATTTGATCTTATTAACCGAGGGAAATATCTTAGTGTCACAGTTTGAGTTGTTGTGTTCGGAGGCCGAGAACGCGTCTTTAAGGAGCGTTTTAGATATTGAAGTGATGGATGAAGTGGTCGTGATGGGCATGAGAGTACGTAGTACGTTCCTAGTTTGTTCTTTTTTTTTTTTGTCTTAGCCTGGGCCTTAGCTTTAACTCCTATTTATTTTGAAAACTTACTTGTTGGAGGTGGAGAGTATCCGTAGAGCCAATATGCGCTTGAGGATTTTTCTGCAGTTGTTGGGAAAGTACCGTCGTTAGCGTGACCGATGCCGCGAGCTGCATGAGCATTCGAGGAACGATCCTCACAACCATGCTCTGGGTGGGGAGCTGGCAAGGCGGGAACAAAAGCTGTTGCACGCGCTTTGGCACCAAAAATGTTCTTGGGGAGCAGATCCTTCAGAAGGATGATGAGCTTGAGGTGGGGGATCGCCGCTGAGTGTGCGCACTTACAAGGTAAGTTGAGGGAGATGGAGTTGGCAGCGGAGCAGAGCCAGGTCGAGGCAGGGAAGATGGCTGCGGAATGGAGTGGGAAACTGGCAGCACAGGAAAGCGAGGTTGCTGCCTTGAAACTTCTGGAGAGGGATGCCTCATTGAGGGCTGGGGAATTGGAGGCCTCGATCCGTGTGCATGAGTCCCGGCTCGAGTCGGAGAGGGCTACAGTGGCCCTTAGAGAAGCAGGGCTCGAGGAGTGGATCAATGTTTTTTAGCAGGAGGCCCAAGTTATATCGGATCGGATCGCGGCCTTAGAGAAAGAGAACCAGCGGTTGCGGGACCAAGCTGGGCCATCGCATACTGCTAATCCCAACCAGGCTCATGAACTTTGGGTCTATACCGAAGCCTAACGTGATATTCACAAGAACTTATAGGAGGCAGGTACTGTGACCGAGACTTTGTTTGAGGCGGCACATCAGAAGGCTCATGAGGCTTGTGCCTGTGGTTATGATGTGGTGATGCCCGAGGCGAACGATGGTGTGAATGGCGGCGAGGGCGGCGCCGAGTGAAAAAGGAATTTGTTATTGATTTTTGCTCCGTTTGCCGGTTGGCGTTTGAGTGTTTCTTATTGTTTCCCTTTATTTTTCTTTTTTCGGTGTTGATCGGTCGTGGCTGGATATAAGTGGGGAGGACCCACACTCAACTTTGTAAAATGTGTTTTCTTTTTCGTTGTTTGTCTTGTGTTTACTTTGTGTCTTCACTTTCTCTTTTTTTTTGGAATGTTTGGAGAGATGACTTGCCTTTGAGTTCGGCCAAGGTCGGTCTTGGTGTGTGAGTTTACTGAACAGTGCTCTTTGACTTGATATGAACGGGGTGGGGCCGTCGTTTTAGGGTGACGACGCTTGGATCCTCTTCGTTCCAGTCCCAATTGGAACACGGTCAAACTACCGACTCTGATGGTGAAAACACGGCCTTGTAGTTCGAGCAAGGTTGAACTCTGATTTGGAGGAGGAGGTGTGTAGCATGGGTCCTTGTTTGGCTGAGGTCAAACTAAATAAAATTAATAGGGAAGGTACTTAGCCTGGGTCCCAGTTCGACTGAGGTCGAACTTGATAACGTTGATGTCGAATGCACTTAGCTCGAGTCTCAGTTCGACTGAGGTCGAACTTAATAACGTTGATGGAAAAGGCACTTGGCTTGATTCCCAATTCGACTAAGGTCAAACTTAAGAACGTTAATGGCGAAGGCACATGGCCTAAGTCCCAGTTCGACTGAGGTCGAACTTAAAAACGTTGATGGCAAAGGGACTTGGCCTGAGTCCCAGTTCGAGTGAGGTCAAACTTAATAACGTTGATGGCGAAGGCACTCGGCCTCAGTCCCAGTTCGACTGAGGTCAAACTTGATGACGTTGATGGCGAAGGAACTTAGCCTGAGTCCCACTTCGACTGAGGTCAAAATTGATGACGTTGATGGCGAAGGTGTAGCCTGAGTCCCAGTTCGACTGAGGTCAAACTTAATAACATTGATGGCGAAGGCACTTGGCCTGAGTCCCAGTTCGACTGAGGTTGAACTTAATAACATTGATGGCGAAGTCACTTGGCTTGAGTCCCAGTTCGGCTGAGGTCGAACTTGATGACGTTGATAGCAAAGACACTTGGCCTGAGTCCCAGCTCGACTGAGGTTGAACTTAATAACGTTGATGGTGAAGGCACTTGGCCTGAGTCCCAGTTCGACTGAGGTCGAACTTAATAAAGTTGATGGTGAAAGCACTTGGCCTGAGTCCTAGTTCGACTGAGGTCGAGCTTAATAACATTGATGATGAAGGCACTCTGCTTGAGTCCCAGTCCGACTGTGGTCGAACTTAATAACATTGATGGCAAAGGCGCTTAAGGTCGAACTTGATGATGTTTATGGTGAAGGCACTTAGCCTGAGTCCCAGTTCGACCAAGGTCAAACTTAATAACGTTGATGGCGAAGGCATTTGGCTGAGTCCCATTTCGACTGAGGTCGAACTTAATAACGTTGATGGCAAAGGCATTTGGATTGAGTCCCAGTTCGACAGGGGTCGAACTTGATGATGTTGATAGCAAAGGCACTTGTTCTGAGTCCCAGTTTGACTAAGGTCGATGGGAAAGGCACTTGGCCTGAGTTCCAATTCGACTGAGGTCGAACTTAATAACATTGATGGCGAAGGCACTTGGCCTGAGTCCCAGTTCGACTGAGGTCGAACTTGATGACGTTGATGGCGAAGTCACTTAGCCTGAGTCCCAGTTCGACTGCGGTCGAACTCAACAACGTTGATTGCGAAGACACTTGGCTTGAGCTTGTTCCTCGATCGAGATCGGGCTTGTATAGATCGATCCTTGCTTTACGACGTCTTTGTGCTGGCTTTCGGTTAGACACCGTATGATGGGTGAGGGAGATGCTTTGCATCGGCTTCCTCTTGTTCTGGGGGTTCTTCTTCTTGTTTGCACCGTTCGAGATTAATAGAACAGAGGATTTTGACTTTCGCTTAGGCCTTCGAGTTCTCTTCGCTCGATGTACTACTTTTGACTCGTTTGAGCTGGATTGTTTCCTTTTCTGGGCGCTTTTTTGCTCTGGTCCAAGGAGGAACTATGTGATCTTGGTATGAAATCCCCACAGACGACGCCAAATTATTTGACCCAAAAGTTATCAAATACTTTATGAGTGTTAACAGTTAAAATAAGTCATGGGGTAAATCATAACGAACCATAATAGATCATTGGACCAAAAGATGGAGATAAAATATGAATAATAGAGATTAACGGGCCATAGATCAAATGCTTTATTCATCATAATAACTTGATCTGCCTCTCCTTGAAGAGGTTCAGATCCTTACAATTGTATTGTTGTCAGAGCATTACATGTAATATGGTTTGCTTGTTTTGTTGTGAATAGTATTCTCGAAGAAGAGCCCCTTCTAAGGTCCTCTTTCTTGGCTTTTATAGCTGTGAGCCGCATGAGTTGGCAACGGATTGTCGTGGCCATGTCGAGGAGATGCCTTCTTGGCGTGGAAGGGCCGTAGCCCCCGTGCTTGTTGTGGAGACAGTAACAATTGTTTTACTCGATGGTCGTAACCAATCTGGACGGAGCCGGCTTCGTGACCATCAAATGGTCAGTTTTTTTACCAATACAATGACATGTACCATCTTTATTCACCATATATGCAGGGATAAATATATTTGAAACAAATTAAATATTCATACCAATCGCTATACAATGTGTCAACTAACTTCACCAAAAAGAAAACCTCTTTCAGTGTTGACTCTGTAAGAGAAGTATCTTGTGGTTATGTTCTTCTCCCAGGGCTATAGCATAAATGCTTTAAGCTTTAGAATCCAATCAATTCCTACGTACAGAGGTTATTGGCATTGCATAGAGAGAACTCTTTTGCTTTCCTACATTTTTCTTGGATAAAAATGGTAAAGTGGGTTCAAAATTAAGTTGTAATTGCAGGAATTATTATTTCAGTTGTCTCTTGACTATTGCCGTCAGTTGAACGTTCAATATTCTCGAGAATCTCACATCGACTGAGGGAATAAGTTATTGTATCCATATTTGAGATTGAGCAATTTTTACATTATGAGCTAGCTTTTAGGGTTATTTTATGCTTACATTTCAGAGTTATTGTATCCTTATAGGCAAAATACCTTATCACTCCTCTAAACTTGACACGAATTATTAGTTATGGCATTAAATTATTCGTGATTAAGTACCCCCTCAACTTATTCTTTGATAGTCATTACCCTCTTGGATGCTGATGTAGCAAAAAATATGGGTGCACTCACCTATCACGTAGATTTTCTGTATATGTGGCATTTTAAAAAAAAATTATATTTTACCTTTATAAGTATGTTACTTTTTTAGATAATGTTTTTCGAATTCAATTTATAATAAAACTTGAATAGAACTACATTATTTAGGCTAAATTTTTTTATTTGAATAAAATAATAAATTTTTAGTTAATCTTTTTTGAATTTGACTTAATAATAAAGATGTATACAATTGAAATAAATAGTCAAGACATCTAAAAAGTTATAAAATACATAGTTTGAAATTAATTATTTTGACTATAATTTTTATATAGATCTAGATTATGGTGCTATAAAATATATTTTTCTTTGATAAATTTTACCTAGAAAAGAAAAAATACACAGTTGAAATAAATAGTCATTACATCAAAAGAAGAAATAAAAAGAGGGTACAATTTCAATAAATACCTTACTTTATGGATACACTCTTTTTATTTCTTCTTTTGATGCAATGACTATTTATTTCAAATGTATATATATTTTAAGAGCACCGAAATTTTGAGCTATATAAAAAATTATAGACAAAATAATTAATTTCAAACTATGTATTTTTATAACTTTTAGATGTCTTGACTATTTATTTCAATTGTATAAATTTTTATTTTAGATAAAATTCAAAAAAATTAACTAAAACTTTATTTTTTAGCCAAACAAAAAAAAGTAGCATAAATAATATTGCTCTATCCAAATTTTACTATAAATTATATTCGAAAAAGATTATTAAAACAGTAATATACTTATAAAGGAAAAATATATTTTATTTTGTAAAAAAATGCCGCATATACAGAAAAATTTACGTGGCAGGTGAGTGCACCCATATTTTTTGCTACATCAGTGTCCAACGGGGGTACATGCTCTCAAAATGTTGAGGGAGGTAATTAAGACCACGAATAATTTATGGTTACAACTAATAATTCATGTCAAGTTTAGAAGAGCTGGAAAGTATTTTGCCTATACTTATATGATACTGAACAATTATTATCATTCTCCTTATTAGTTAGCTTTTGAGGTTAAATTAGATAAATATTTTATTTTTTTCTCGGCTTATCAACTATGTGGAAAAATGACAGGGAAGGGGAATATTATCTTGGATTAAACTTTTGAAAAAAAGGGGAGGCAGGAGGTTTAAGAGTATTAAATAGACAAGTTGTAGAAATTGGAGGCATTATTAAAATAAACATTATTAAAATAACTGAATCATACATACAGGGACTGGACTTGAACCAAGTGGTGTTATTGTGAGCGTCAAAAAGAAAAACAAATATAATAATTAAAGAGGAGTCGGTCCAAAGACTCCAAACTGAATTCTTTGGATGAGTCTTAATCATATATCATAAAAGATGGAGTATAAATGATGGTCACAATTTAAAGGCCTCTCATAATATCTTGCACAGTAATTAAAATCATAGCCACATATTGACAAAAGCCATATCAAATAAACTGTTTTTGTGTGAGATGAATTCTATTCCACAAGATATATAGAAGTCTACCTTATTCTCCTTTTTCTTTTCTTCTGAATTAATCAAGTTATTTTACTATATCCCACAAGTGGTCTTTATTTATTCTCCTTGTTGGAATGGCTTTACTTTCATATTTCACAATTGCGTCTAGTAAAACGACAACCAATGATTGTAGGACACAAGAAACCCTACTTTCACCTACAAGTTTCGTGGCGTTTGATTTAAAAACTCAAAACTGTGTATATTTATTCTTGGTTTAGTCCTAAACTAATCACAATTAATTAATTTACAAACTCAAACGGTGTTCACCCAATATAATCGATAAATTTCGTACTCTATCCGTTCCTTTGTATGTGAATATGTTCGGCGTGCACATTAAATTAAAAAATAAATAATAATTTTTAAAACTTATAGTCTTAAAAAAGTCATAATTGTATTAAAGATGTTTGGCTCAAAGTTATAATGCACTTTATAAGCATAAAATAATCAAAATAATTCAAGGACCAATCATAGTAGATCGTAATAAATCAAAAGACCGAATAAAAGAAACAAGAAGCAAGTTTTTTGTATTAAGAAGAGATATATAGAGAACTTTTTATTGATGATATTGATTTGGTCTGCCAATCCATGGAGAGGTTCAGAGCCTTATAATGATGTTCTTTCTTTTCTCGAGAATCGTGATGAAGAAGAAGCAACCCCTCTTTTAGGATTCCCTCTCTTATTATTTATAGATGTAAGATATATGAGCTGCCAATGACGGCCGTGACTATGCTGAGGTTCCGTCCTTACGACGGCGGATAGGCCGTAGCCATAATAATCGAGTCAGCTGATGATCAGTGTGAGCATATAATTTTTTTTCCTATATATAAATAATTCCCAAAAAAATTCAACAAAAATGACTTTTCCTTACTTTTACAATTTTTGTCTTATTTTCTGTTATTTGTTTGCATTTTATTTGTGCGTGTTAATTCATTTGAAAATATAAAAAATATGCATTGGCATTTAGGATGTAATTTCATATATTAATTTTAATTACGGGTCAAATTATCTCAGAACAAGGCATGAAAATTACAAAAAACAGTTTGCTTTTGCATTTTAGTCGTTTTAAATGTGAGGTCGTCGTGGAATAGTTTTAAAATAATTTTAGGAGTTATTAGTTTAGCTTGAATCATATTATGTCTTTGTTTTAATTTTTACATTTTTAATAAAACCGTGAAATATAAATACAAATGAAAAATTGAGAATTAAAAGAAGAAAATTAGAAGGAAAATACGAAAAAAAAAAAAGAGAAATAAAAGGAAAGCTTTTTATCAAAATGTTTCCTTTAATTGGGAAATCAATCCCAAATGGAAAACCAAATGGACCATCCCACACCCCTATCCCCATTACCTAGCATGCCTTCCCCTAAAGAAACGACGTCGTTTCGAGCAAGTCAATTCTGGCCGTCGAGGATTCATCATCCAACGGCCAGGAACTGTGGTTCCGTTACTATAAGAGTGTCTGAATGACGCCCACCTCCTCCATCGTCTCTTTCCCACACCCCCACCTTCTCAAACCTTAATTCCGCCGCCGCCAAACCCCACTGCCCTTGGGTGGCGGCGCCACTTGCAATCACCGCCAGATTTACACCCCCTATTCTCCTCGATCTCCTCTTTCCATTTTTGTTAACAGTTTCTCTCGAATCAAGCCCGGGCTCTTTGAATATTTGTTTAAAGATTCGAGCCAAGTCACAACCTCGTCCAAATTGGTTCAAATTCACACCCCATAATCCCCATGACTCCCTCACTTTGACTCACAAGCCAAAAGCTCTCGAATCGCTCCAGACCTGCACGAATTTCATATCTAGGGTTTTTAGAAAAGAGGGATCAACCTGTTTTGGGAATTTTGAAGGCGAGTGAGTTCTAGTTAACATTATTAGGCTTATTTCTGACGAAATAGGCATATAATGTTAACTTGGGTTCAATTTCGAAGTCTTTTTTTAGGGCAGTCCAGTAAGTGTGTTTTTTTCTTCTTTTATTTTCGTTTAATATTCTTCTATCTCGTGTTCTTATAATTTGTTTAATTTCCGTTTAGTTTAGATCATTCTTCGTTCCAATTTTGGATTCCAATTTTGTGCTTAGATTTTCCTTCTGATTGTTGTTTGACTTTAGTTCGTCTCGAATTCTAATTGAATTTCATGTTAGTGTTGTCTTTGACGTGCTTACTTCGAGTAGGGGTTGATTTTCATTATTAATTTGATGCTTGGTTATTTAAATTCTGATTTCTTTCTCTTTTATTTCTGTTCTGATCGCTCAAATGCTTTTTGATTCTGTTAGTTAATTAATCGATTGCTAGTTAGTCATGTTTTCATTTTATCCTGTTTGTTTGAAGTTAGATTGGAGTTCACTATGGATTAATTTTCTGTTTAAGCATTAGTTGGTCGTTTCGATAGTGTTAATTAGTTTTGATTAGAGTTGAACTTCAGTTTGTTTATTGGTTCTAGCTGATATAGATTTACTAGAGTTAACCTTAGTTAAGTTTAACTAGTGTAAGTATTGGGTGTAGTTAACAAAGGCAGTAATTATAGGGGCTGGTCAAGGGCTTATTAGGGATAGAAAAGGGTAGAATCTTTAGGATTTGTAATTTTAAAACAGGGGAAGGGTAGTGTAGAAATTGTCTTGCTCAAAGAGCACCCTAGAGGCTTCTAGAATAGGACTTTAGTGTAGTTTTCAGTGGAATTAGGGTAGTAACTTGTTTGGCAATTTAAAAATTGAGGGTTAAAAGCTGTAAATAATCTGGGACTGATGGTGCAAGCCTAAAAGCTATGGGCTTCCCTATTTGTTCCTATAAAAGGGCACTAATTGCCTTAGAGAAGGGTCTTCAACTTTTCAGCTCAAAAATTCCACAAGAAATCTAATTTCCTTTTCATTTAGCTTCAGATTAATTTCTGCATTCAAGTACCCAAAAATACAAATATATATATATATATATATATATATATATATATATATACACACACACAAAAATAGGAAAATCATAAAATTTCACTTTTTCATTGAAGCTCAGTCAGCTGTCAAGATATAGCTTTCAAAATTCTGTCTCATTGCCTGGTTTCAAAGGGTGTTGGTCTGTTTCAAGTTGGTTATGTTTCATTCCTGCTTGGATTTGTAGTTTTTGGGTGGATTTTAAAGTTTTGGGCTGTCACTCCAAGTTCCTAGATTAAAATTGGTGTTGTTATTTGCTCCGTTAACTTCTTATGCTGCTGCTGATCTTCCTTTCTGTTAAATTTCGTTTCTAGGTACTATTCTGAACTTAATATCATGTAGTTGTGAGCTGGAAGCTGAAATAAAAAGGGTCTTGAATTTTATGTGACTTTGAATGTTTACTATTGACTGTTTCATAGCTATATTAATGTTGTTGAATTAGCCTTATATGAACTTATTTGTAATAAGGTTATACATTCAGGATGTTAATGGCTTGTTATGAATTGGTTTGGACCGAAATCCTTATCGAGTATTAGAGACTGTATTAACTGAACATCAATTTTTGTTTGTTTAAGCTTAAAATGTACAACTTTCATTTGAACTTTTGTGCTTACTGTGGTTAGATAAGGATGGTAAATCATCATGGTAATCTAGTCTTCTCCTTGCTCAATAGCTAGTTGCAATAAGCAGGTGGTTTAGGATATAATATGGTTTGATTCTCGATCCTTTGTACCTAATAATAACTTTGTACTAGTTAATTTCACACTCTTGAATCACAAGCATTTTGGTTTGAAATCAGTAGCTGTGTGAATTGTTAATTAATGTGGAGTTGTTTGATGGGTTAATTGTTGGCAAAGGGTGTTACAAAATTTTAATTTTTTTTAATATTTAGAAAATCGGAAAAGGTTGTTTAGCGAATTTCACGACCCTTCCAAAATATAATAACGCGCTAGACTCTTTTAGACACGTACTTTAATAAATTACATTCCTAAATACGGGTGGACATTTTAAGCGGTCCAAATCCAAATCATAAAATGCTGAATAGAGTGTTCCTAGGATTTCGGGTTATTTGATATGGCGCAATCCGAAAACACACTTTAAACGACGTTCACTTTATCAAATAAATATTATATTAACAAAGCTGTTAAGATGAAATTGGCACATAGGCTCTTCATGTAATAAAATCAGATAAAAGCTAAATGCAACAGTTGAGAGACCGTGCTAGAACCACGGAACCCGGGAATGCCTAACACATTTTCCCGGGTTAACAGAATCCTTATCCAAATTTCTGGTTCGCGGACTGTGAATAGAGTCATCGTTTTCCTCGGTTCGTGATTATATCGCTGACTTGGGACACCATTAATCTCCCAAGTGGCGACTCTAAATAAATAATAATTAAATCTCGTTCCGATTGTCCTTTAATTAGTAAAACTACGTTATACCCTTTTACGGGGGTGTACAGTGAAAAAGGAGGTGTGACAGCTCTGGCGACTGTGCTGGGGACAAGAACCCAGAACGTTTTGTTCAGGTTTAGACTTCGAGCTTAGAATAAGTGTTGTGTTTGGCTTTATCTGATTCTGTTACATGATATGTGCTTAATGTGCTAGTTGATTGCTTTTACCGCTTTGATATTACGTGAACTGTGTATAAACTGTGCCGAAACCCATCTCCTCTCTGAGTATTTTGAATTGTGAAGAAGGGTATACCATGTACATCTTCTTTTTTGTCTAGTGTCAAATCCCAATTTAGAACGAGGTTTGGATAAATCGCAAAGCCAACGAAGCTTCTGTATTCCCGAATTGCCACCTCCTCCTCTGCTCGAGCTGTCCGCTCGGGTAAGCTAGGTCTAGAACAAACACCCAGATTTTGAACCTAGAACAACTTAACCTTATGTCGGATCCCTGGTAGGAACGCTTATTTGCATCATATGCATTTTGAATTAGGGGACTCAACACAGGGGTTAGGTCCGTCTAGGATTATCAACCTGAAATGGAAAAGACCATCCTGACGCATCCTACTTGTTTTCTGTGCATTTGTTTGTTTTGACGTGCATGTTGACCGGCTTTCTAAATCTCGAGAAGGTTAGAAAATGAGGAAAAACAAGGGAAAAATAATGAGTCGGAGAGTAACTGGTTAGTTCAGAAAAAAACCATTATCCAAGTACTCTCGAAACTTTGCCGAAATTTAAAAAAATGAAAAAATGTTTTTATATATGTAGTTTGTTTTACTAAAGGTAAAAGAAAAATATAAAAAGGGTTTTTGAAAAATTATTGGAAAAATGGAAGAAAAAGGGTTTCAAAAATAGAAAAAGCTTGAAAAAGAGTTTTGTTTTAAAATTTTAGTTAGCTTATTCGCCCGAACTACGCATGGTTTGATTCTCACAGGGCGTGAGATACGTAGGCAACCCTCATCGGGTCCAACGTCCTTTTTAAAAAAATATAGTCCAAAATGCCAAAAATTTGATTTTCGTCATAAATAAGTCAAGTAAGGCCGCTTTGTCAAAAATAGCCAAATGTTCCCAAACGGGACGCCGGAAGGCTGAATTTGCATAAACGGTCGTTTTTGGTCAGTTGTGATTTTTGACAGGTTGACTACACAGCTTTAAAATCTTCGTTTCCGAAGTGCTGAAAGGCCGTGTTTGAAAGTCGAGTCTTTTATTTTCCAATTTGAAAACACACAAAACAGCATATAAACAATTTTATCTTTTTTTGAGTCGAATAAAAGTTTTTCTTTTGCTTAATCGCCTTAATAAATGTGCAGGATGAGCATAAATCAAATTGAACCATTCTTAGCCTTTAGCGAGGTCCCTCTACAGCTCCACATGCGGTGGAATGATATGGGAGATGATAGTAAAAAACAGTGGAAAGAATTTTGGGAGGTCTCGTTAGTCTGTTAGACATCAGGCCAAGGACATACGTCATTGAAGATTTAATACCATTCTGGGATCCAACCCGTAATGTTCCCCGCTTTATAGACTTTGAGCTTACACCTACACTAGAGGAGGTTGCGGGTATGCAGGTTTGGATAGAAAATTGATGGGGCAATATTTGCTTTAACCTAGACCGGTGTCTCCACATGGGTTTTTGAATTTGCTACACATTAATCGGAAGGTGCAAGATGACTATTTGTCGAAAGGCTATGGTGCTCTTCAATTCTTATATCAATGATATGGTACTCCTAGGGGTTTTGAAGAATCGAATCTCGGACTAACTCATGATGGGTACAGAAACAAGTGGGAGTCAAGACATCCTTTAGCTTTCCTGACGGCCTTCCTGGGAATCATGGTTTGTCCACACAAAGATAAGAAAATAGAGATAGGCCTTGTAGGGATGGCCGACGTTGCGATCAAAAGGCCTAACAGTACTGTGGTCCCTTTGGTGTTCTCTGAAATCTACCGAGCCTTAACTGTGTGTCGAGGCGGAGGTGATTTCTTCCAGGGTTGCAATCTATTACCCTAGCTATGAACACAGGAACATCTCTGTCATCGGGTAGGATAGATGAATCATGGGTTGACTGGAAAAAAATGCATCAGTGGTTTTGAGAAGCGCGTGACGGGCATTGAATTCCCTGAAGGTGTCGAAGCATGGTTTGTACGATTGAGGTCATTGACATCTTAGTTGAATGGGGATTTGGATGGTTGCCTGATACCGAGGTAATACACATGGCGGCCGAAGAATGTCATATTCTTTTGATGGGGTTCGAAGTATCCAGCCCTATGCTCCTCATTGAGTATTGCGCCAGTTAGGAAGGTTTCAGACAATCCCCACCGATGAGGATCTAAGCAAGCATGCCATTGAGTTAAGTCCAGGAGCCACATTTCCCTAAAAAGAAGTTCGGAAGCTATGGAATGAATGTAGATTTCTCGAGTCAAAGACCATAGTTCGAGAACGAGCTAAGGGAGAAGTAGATCCGAAGTACAATGTTTGGTTTGGAAAAGGTTCTAGATTCAAGAGACCTGCTAAAAGATCCCATGTCCAGCAATTTACGGACGTTCACAAGCACAGTGAGGCTAGTTGGCAAAGGAAGAGAACTATCGGGCTGAAATTGGCAAATTGAAGCAACAGATTGCAAGTTTGACTTTCGAGAACAGTGTACAGGCTGTGGCGGACCAAGGTGAAAAGAATAGACTGGCTCGAGAAAATGAGATTTTCAAGGCTCAAATACATCAAATGAAGGTAACCGTCAATAATCAACAGAGAAGTATGTCGGATAAGAGATGCATAAAAGGTTTGGAAAATGAGATCAATGGGTGTCGGGATGAGTTGGAAAGATCTAAGAGCATCATGGCAGAGCTCAAGGCACAATGGGCTACAATGACAGAAGAGAGTCGCTAGTATTTGAACCCACTGAAACGGGATCATGAGAAAGTTGTGGCCGACTTGAATAAAAAAGGTGGTTGCCCTCGAGGGAAAGATGGTTAAGAAGGCCAAAGACTTTGAAGTGGAAAGTTGGCATTGCTATGACTTATTGGCCCAAATGGAGGTGGAAGTGCAACAATTGAAAGATCAGCACCTGCAAGATTCTTAGGCCTTAAAAACATGAAGTAATCAGATAAGACGCCTACTAATAGAAAATAAGCGAGCCAAATACAGGATCAGAGCCATTGCTCATGCCATTTTGAGAAGATGACGGGCATGTGAAGATATGACTTATACTACCTTTGTCCCAGTCGTAGTGATCTTTATTAAACAAACTTTGCCTGAATTATAGCAACTTGAACACTATTTGCAACCCAGGTCTGGGTCGAGGCAGAATGCGCCCCGCGGACACCTAAGTTTGAGGCTTTAGAATACGCTTAGTTCGAGTCTGTAGTTTTTCTATTTTCGAGTCTGTCGTTAGATTGTTCTCTGTCTTTTCATGTCAAGTATGTAGTCTTTGCGTCTGTAATCGTTTTAGTTTGTGTCCGTTCCACAAAAGTGTTTAGTTTGTAATAATTTGTTTTAGTAATGAAGAATTGAAAATTCCAAATTTTTTATTTCCATCCTTTATTCTTGCATTTATTTTCACGAACTACGCTTGGTTGAATTCGTGCGGGGTAACGATACGTAGGTAGTCTCCATAGGATTCGACCGTAATCATAAACAGAAGAAAAGAAAAGAAAGGGATGAAAAGAAAAAGAGAAAAAGGAAAGAAAAGATCGGGAAAAAAAACAAAGAAAGAAAAGAGCGAAAAAACAAAGGCACGAATAAGAGTGGAAAAAGGGAGCAAGAGCGGAAAAACAAAGGTAAGAATAAGAGAAAGAGAAAAGAAAGAAAAGAGCGAAATAGAATGGGGAAAATGAAACAGAGAAAGGAATGTCGGGATGATACATGTGGGCGAACAAATGCATAATAGAAATGATTAACTGTATAGGTGCATTCATGCCAATGTACGTTATCAAATATGTTAAAGCCTAATCGCTAATTAAGTGGTTGTTTTAAATGTGTGAGTACAGGCAGGTGGTTAGTTGATTGGCAATTCAGGCAACTCACCACTACAATACTCGATCGAAGGATAAGATATAAATGACTGGATAGGATTCAGATACTAGTATTGTGGATCCCACAAAAAAGATAGAGGTGACCGATGTAGGGGCTATGAAAGAGGAGATGAAGAAGCTGGAAGCCCAAATGGATGCCATGCATCGGGCTTGGGCTCAAGGGCACCCAACACCTTTATACCCCGCCAACCCCTCTTACATCCCACACCTAGTGCAGGCTCAGGAGCCTCCCACTACCGAAACATCTCCACCCTTCAGTATAACACCCAGGCGTATGCCACTACTTCATACGCCCCTCCAGATACACCACCCAAACAGAACCCTCCTCCACCCGTGGCTCCGATTTTTGTGGCACCTCATCTAGCTCCATTACAAAGGTCCTCTAGTGAACCACTTTTCCAAGCCCATGAAACGCAATATTACCCTCTTGAACCCACTCTTAAGGCTCCTGAGCCATACTTATATACCCCTCACTTTTAGATCCCAGAGGCAGTGGATAAACTTGTTAAGAATGCGGAGCATGAAGAAGTGATTTGAACGTTCAAAAGCCTGGAGGAATCCTTCAGGAACATGCACGGTTTAGGCAACCAAGTCAGCGTCACCTATAAAGATTTGTGCCCTTTCCCTGATTTCCTGTTTCCCGAATGGTTTAAGATGCCCAAGTTTGACCTGTACGAGGGACATGGCGACCCGGTGGCTCACCTTCGAGGTTTTTGCAGCAAATGAGAAGGGCTGGAGGAAAAGATAAACTGCTGATAGACTATTTTGGTCAAAGTTTGAGCGGGTCCGTGTTGGAGTGGTACACGAGACATGACCCCGGTCGATGGTATACAAGGGATGATCTGGCACAAGCATTCATCGGCCATTTCCAGTACAACCTTGAGATAGTCCCCGATCGTGTGTCGTTGTTCAAATTGGAAGAGAAGACCGCATAAAGTTTTAGAGAATTTGTTTTCTATTGGAGGGAACAGGAGCCATGGTTGACCCTCCGATGAGGGAGAGCTAGATGGTAGATTACTTCTTGCAAACATTGGAGCGTACCTATTTTGGTCATGTGGTGACAGCTGTTGGGAAGTCATTCAACAAAGTGGTAAAAATGGGAGCCATGATCGAAGAAGGATTGGAATCCAACAAAATTTGGAGTCATTCTGCATTGAAAGCAACCACGCAGGCATCCAAAGCGGCACTGGTGGAGTGCTCGGAAAGAAGAAGGAAGAAGAAGTTGCCACGGTTGAAGCTAGTACCTGGTCCACGCCTCAAAACCCTCCGCCTCACTATAAAAAACCTAGACCTCACCACCTAAATTATCCATATACCCCATATATCCCGCCACAACATTATTATCCACCACCTGAACCACACTATACTTTCCACCACGGCCAGGCATACACCCAGTCTCCGGTGCACCCGCAATGGCATGCACCGGCTCCCCAAAACCCTGATCCACCTCCACAAAAGACCTATCCACCTCCACAAAATACCTATCCACCTCCCAGGGCTAATAGACCAGGAACTGGCTTTCGTCCAAATCAATCTTTTAGAAATGAGAAGGGTCCAAACAGAAAATCGTTCACTCTACTGGGAGAATCTTATACTACTCTCTTTCACAGATTTAAGCAGCTGGGAATGTAGACCCCAACTGAACCCAAAATGCCAAATCTACCTCCCAAAAACCTGGACCATTCTGTTAGCTGTGAATATTGTTCAGGGATGCGCACGATAATAAGAAGCGCTGGAAATTGAAAAATGCAGTACAGGAACTTATTGACAATAGTCGTATCGAGGTACAGGCTACGGAGGCACCCAATATCAACCAAAACGCGTTGCCAGTTCACCACGAGACCAACATGATCGAACTCATACAAAAGGGAGCAGAGTATAAAAGGCCCTCGCAAATGGTCATGATGATTCGTTCTGTTGAAGACAAGGAGAAAGAAAAGGCAGTTGAGGTAAATTCAGCCATTCAGCCATAAGAGAAGAAAAATAAGCCGGTGGTGGTAGTGGGAAAAGGGTCATTTGTTGACGCAAAAAAGCCAGAGCCATCTAAGTTAGTGGTACCAGGGGTGTCATCCGCGCCCGTGGTTGTTGTGAAAGGGGCCTGCGTAGAACCGATCATCATAAAGCCGGTAATCCAACTACCTATAGTCAATAGCAAAGCCGTTCCATGGAAATATGAGTAGGTGGTATTAACATACAAGGGAAAAGAAATTGAGGAAGAAAGTTGTGAGGCGCAAGGGCTGACTCGATCGGGAAGCTGCTTTGCCCTCGAAGAGTTGAGAAAATCTAAGGGCACTAAGATAATGAAACACTAGTTAAGAAGGTAGTAACAGAAGAAGAGGTAGAAGAATTTCTGAAAAAAGATGAAGACACAGGGTTATTCTATTATGGAACAACTGAGAAAAACTCCGGCTCATATCTCATCGTTATCATTATTGATCCACTCAGACGAGCATCACCGATCCTTGATGAAAATATCGAATGAGGCCCACGTCCCTGACAAAATTTCAGTCAACCATATGGAAAAATTGCGAACAAGATCTTCGAGGTGAATAAAATAACATTTTCTAATGACGAATTGCCATGGAGGGCACAGAACACAACAAGGCTCTTTACTTAACAGTCAAGTGTGAAGACTCAAAGGTGACTCAGTTGTTGATCGACAACGGTTCTAGTGCCAATATTTGTCTGTTGTCTACGCTGAACCAATTGAATATTGATGATGATAGAATCCACAAAAATAGTGTTTGTGTTTGAGGGTTTGACGGGGGAGGAACAGACACGGTGGGAGATATTATACTCGAACTGACTATCGGTCCAGTCAAATTCACTATGGAATTTCAAGTGCTGGACGCTGCGGTATCTTATAATCTTTTGCTGGGTTGACCATGGATCCATGTAGCCAAGGCAGGGCCTTCCACATTGCACCAAATGGTCAACTTTGATTGGGATATGCAAGAAATCGTATTGCATGGGGAAGATCCTACATGCGTTGTAAGTGATGCCATTCTGACCTTTATAGAGACTGATGATGATAAGGGACCATGGGTTTATCAAGTCTTAGACACAATCCCGGTGAACCGAGTGCCAGAGGGTAAAAGTATCCCATGTCCCAGGGTAGCGGCCGCGACTGTTATGGTAGTTTCACAGATGTTGGGTAATGGGTTCGTTCTAGGAAAAGGTCTGGGTGCCAAGCTTCAGGGCATTGTTCAACCCGTTTCCTTGCCCAAGAATTTATACACCTTCGGGCTGGGGTTGAATCCAACAACAGCAGATATCAGAAGGGCTCTTAAGTTGAAAAAGAAAGCTTGGGTTCTTCCCAAACCAATTCCACGTCTGTCCAAGTCTTTTGTTAGGTAGAGGGCTAAAAAGAAGTTATCAACACAGGCGACGGTTCCATTGATTGGCATAGAGGGGAATTTGGACAAAGTTTTTGAGAGGGTATTTGCTGAAGTAAATATGGTTGAGGCTGGTGAAGGTTCCAGTAATGCAGACATTCAGCACACTAGGCAACATGCTAGGATCAATAACTGGAAAGCCACTCCTCTTCCACTTCGGAGGAAGTCGCGATAGTGGGACTTTGTTTTTCCTTTTTGCTTTCACCTGGATTATTCCAGGGTTTGTAATCCTTGTGACTATGTTCTGTCCATTCGGATGAGCTAAGCCATGTTATCTTTATGTTTTAATGAAATGCAATTTTCTTTCTTTTTCCTTTCCTAATATTGTTTCCATTTTTCTTTTCTTTTATGTACAGTTCTTTTTATGCTGATATCAATGACATGACATGCATAAAGACTTCTCGGCCCGGTTTTATAAGCCAACCTAACTCAGAAATAATAATACAAGAACTTGAATGTGACGATGATGAGGAATACGATTATGATGAAGCCTATGAAGAAATCAGTAAGGAACTAAAACACTTTGAGGTAAAACCCAAACCAAACTTAAATGACACAGAATCGGTTAACCTAGGGGACCAAGATAATGTCCGTGAAACTAAAATAAGTGTTCATCTGGAGCCACTGCTCAAGGAAGAAATAATCGCGGTGTTTTGGGAATAAAAGATGTTTTTTGCTTGGTCCTATGATGATATGCCAGGGATGAGTACTGATTTAGTGGCTCACAAATTACCTACCAACCCATCACTCCCACCTGCTAAGCAGAAACTTAGAAAGTTCAAAACAGACATAAGTGTGAAGATTAAAGAAGAGATCGCCAAGCAGTTTGATGCAAAGGTCATCTCGGTTACACGGTATCCCACCTGGTTAGCTTATGTTGTGCATGTGCCGAAGAAAGATGGAAAAATCAGGGTGTGTGTTGATTATCGAGTTCTCAACAAGCCGAGTCCAATAGATACTTTTCCATTACCAAACATCCACATATTGATAGACAATTGTTCCAATCATGAGATTAGTTCATTTGTGGATTTTTATGCGGGTTATCATCATATCTTAATGAACGAGGAAGATGCATAGACGTCGGCATTCATCTCGCCGTGGGGAACCTACAGTTATCAGGTCATGCCATTTGGTCTGTAGAATGCTGGGGCAACCTATATGAGGGCTATGACAACGATCTTCCATGATATGATACATAAAGAGATTGAGGTGTACGTAGATGTTGTGATTGTGAAATCAAGGAAGTAGTCTGATCATGTCAGGGATTTGAGAAAATTCTTTCAAAGGCTTCGCAGGTACAATCTCAAACTCAATCCTACAAAGTGTGCTTCAGGGTGCCATCTGGAAAGTTGCTGGGGTTTATAGTCAGTCGTAGGGGTATTGAATTGGATCCATCGAAGATTAAGGTCATTCAGGAATTGCCGCCTTCGAGAAGCAAAACTGATGTGATGAGTTTGCTGGGACGTTTGAACTACATTAGCAGGTTTATTGCTCAGCTCGCAACTAATTCTGAGCCCATTTTCAAGCTATTAAAGAAAGATGCCACGGTTAGATAGACGGATGAATGTCAGAAAGCTTTCAATAAGATAAAGGGATATTTGTCGAATCCACCCGTGTTGGTTCTACCAGAAACAGGGAGGCCTTTGATTCTGTATCTGACGGTCTTGGATAATTCGTTTGGCTGCGTACTGGGGCAGCATGATGTTACTGGCAGAAAGGAGCAGGCAATCTACTATCTTAGTAAGAAGTTCACATCTTACGAGGTTAATTACACTCATCTGTAGAGGACGTGTTACGCCTTAACTTGGGTGGCACAGAAGTTGAAACATTATTTGTCGTCCTATACAACTTACCTCATATCTCGCCTGGACCCATTGAAGTATATTTTTCAGAAGCCTATGCCCACAGGGAGGCTTGCAAAGTGGCAAATCTTGCTTACAGAGTTTGATCATTTGGCTAAAAACCCAGTCGATGAAGATTATGAACCTTTGAAAACTTATTCCCCTGATGAAGAGGTGATGCACATTGAAGGACTGGAACAAGTTGAGAAGCTAGGATGGAAAATTTTCTTTGACGGGGCTGCAAACATGAAAGGCGTTGGAATAGGAGCGGTACTCATTTCTGAAACAGGTCAGCATTACCCTGTTACCGCTCAGCTTCATTTCTATTGTACGAAAAACATGGCAGAATATGAGGCGTGCATCTTGGGACTAAGATTGGCGGTAAATATGGGTGTCCGAGAAGTCTTGGTCATGGGCGACTCAGACCTACTGGTGCACCAAATCCAAGGAGAATGGGAAATGCGGGATCTAAAGCTTACACCGTACCGGCAATGCTTGCATGAGATTTGCCAATGATTCCAGTATATAGAGTTCAGGCACATATAATAAAGTCACCGATGGTTTGGCTACTTTGGCATCAATGTTACATCATCCGGACAAGGCTTATGTGGACCCATTGCAGATTCCGGTCTGTGATCAGCATGCTTAATGTAATATGGTAGAAGAGGAATTCGATGGCGAGTCGTGGTTCACGACATTAGAGAATATATCATAATAGGGGCATACCTCGAACAGACCACCGGTGATCATACAAAAGCAATTTGGCGGTTATAAAGCGGGTTTTCCTTAGTGTAGGAGTGTTATATAAAAGGACCCCAGATCTCGGATTGTTGAGGTGTGTGGAGGCAAAGCAAGCAACATCTATCATGACTGAAGTATATTCGGGAGTCTGTGGACCGCATATGAGCGGATATATTTTGGCAAAGAAGATCCTACAGGCAGGTTATTATTGGCTTACTATGGAGTGGGATTCTATCGGTTTTGTGCGTAAATGCCGTCAGTGCCAAGTGCATGGAGATTTGATTCATTCTCCCCCATCAGAGCTACATACGATTCTGCTCCATGGCCTTACGTCGCATGGGGCATGGATGTTATCGGGCCAATCGAACCGGCAGTGTCAAATGGGCACAGGTTCATTTTGGTAGCTATAGACTATTTTACCAAATGGGTAGAGTCTAAGACATTCAAGTATGTAACCAAGAGAGTTGTGGTGGAATTTGTGCATGCAAACATTATCTGTCGATTTGGGGTACCGAAAGTGATCATTGCAGTCAATGGGGAAAACCTCAACAGTCATTTGATGAAGAAGACATGTCAGCAATTCAAGATTACTCATAGGTATTATACCTCCTATCGCCCTAAAGCAAATGGTGCGGTTGAGGCAGCAAATAAGAATATAAAGAAAATATTGCGGAAGATGGTGGAAGGTTCGAGACAGTGGCATGAACTGTTGCCTTTTGCATTGTTGGGTTATCACACCACTGTCCATACTTCGGTGAGGGAAAATCTTTATTCATTGTTGTATGGCACTGAGGTAGTAATACCCGCAGAGGTGGAAATTCCGTCATTGCGAATCGTTGCGGAGGCAAAGATCGATGATGATGAATGGGTGAAAAGCCGCCTTGAGCATTTGAGTTTGATTGACGAGAAGAGATCGGTATCAGTGTGTCTGTCAACTGTACCAGTGAAGAATGACAAGAGCATATAACAAGAATGTGTGCTCGAGGAAACTCGAAGTTGGACAACTAGTACTGAGGTGAACTTTGCCTCATTGGGCTGAAGCAAAAGGAAAATTCTCCCCGAACAGGAAAGTGCCTTTTTTACTAACCAGAGTGGCGTCTAATGGCGCACTATATTTGACAGATGTAGAAAGAAAATGTGTAGAAATGGCCATCAATTCCGATGCGGTCAAGAGATATTATGTATGGTTTGTTTATTACTGAATGTATTTATTTGTATTTGGCATATTTTAAATATTGAGATGATGAAGGCGTTTTGTTCTACTATCCAAATACTTTTATCTCTTGTCACCCCTTTGAGCCTAACTTATTTTTGTTCATACCCCTCTTTCGGAATCAATGGCACAATCAAGAAGTAAAGAAAAGGGAAAAGGAAGAAAAAAGAGAAAAAGAAAGAAAAAAAAGAAGAAAAAAGAAAGAAAAGAAAAAGAAAAAAGAAAAGAAAGAAAATGAAAAGAAAAGAAACGAAAAGAAAGAATTACAACAAAGGTAATTACGATAAAGTGAACTACGTTTGACTTTATCCAAAAGAGTACATAGGAAGCCTTACTCCAAGGTTCAGTCACCAAAATAAAAATCCGAAAGTCCCCAAGCAAGAAACTGGGGCAGAAGTTGTAATGGTCTTGAGAAATTGGATTCCGAATGTTGTAAGTTTAACCCATTGGAAATTATTTTGAGCCTTTTATATCCCTTCTTTCTAACCCATCCAAAAGCCTACATTACGGTCCAAAGAAAGACCTTTTGATCAATTTTTGAGGAATGCCAAGTCAAGCATGTAGAGGTAATTCATTGCAGTGGCAATGCTCTGGTTCAAGCAAGAAAAACAAAAGATAAAAAATGAGAGTCTTACTGGTGAAAACTCTCACGGGCACCGTACGGCGACGGAAGCTGAGAGAAAATAAAATGAGAGAGTCCAAGTGGTGAAAACTCTCACGGGCACCATAAGGCTAAAGTGAGTTGAGAAATGGCAAACTAAGAAAGGTCTGTTGGCTAAAATTGTTCGTGGAATCGCAGGATAAATGAGGTTAAGGTTTGGGTAAAGTAATCAAGTGATGGAAGTTATGGGAAATGAAGTATGGCAACTGAAGAGATGGTTAGTTGGATCGGTTGGACCGGTTAGTCTGAAATGCATGTCATGATTATTGGTGCCAGCTGTTCCGGTCAGATAAGTTTCTTTTCTTTATCCTTTTCAACATGCATCTGGTATTGGATCCTTCTTATCCTTAACTCATAAAATTATTGCATTTCATTCATTTTTTTGGGGGTTTTGGTTTGTCTAAAATGTTCCAATGTCAGTTTTGTTTAATACAAAGGAGAAAGGATTTCAGAGCCCACTACCAGCTTCAAAAAATGGTAAAGCAAAATTTGGCCAAAGCATGTTAGCAATGTGATGTAAAGTTAAATAAGGGAAGTCGCCAGAACTTTCATCGGCAGAATATTTGGAAAATGTTACGGGAAATGTGAAAGTTCATGCAAAGAGAGTCGGAAAGGGGAAACAACAGTGGGAGTACAAAAGCATTCAGGTTGTTAGAAATTGGGAAATGTGAAAGTCGGTCAGAAAGTCAGACAGTTCAGAGGAAGTCAGGAAACACAAAGCAAGGCAATAGAAGGATTATGCAACAAGAATGCCATCAACTAACCACCATTTTTAAACTAACAAATTTTAGTTGATTGAAACAGGGGCAGAAAAAATGATTGTCAGGAGGAATTCTCCACGAATGAAAAGCAGGCAGTAATCAAGTTTAATCGCAAGTGCGGCATGGTTAAAATACAAGAACATGAGGAGTGGCATAAGGAGATGTTGAAGTCAAGAGCCTGCCTGAAAAATAGAGGAATACATTTCAAGTTAGCAATCAAGAGTCTGCCTGAAAAACAGAGACATACAATTCAAGTTTGGAATTAGGAGCCCGCCTGAAAAATAGATGTGGTATAATTCAATTTTTTAGTGTTCGGTCAACTTCTTTGTCTATTTTGAAGTCAGGAAACGCCTGGAGAAATAGAGACATGCATTTAGAATTTTTGAAGTCAGGAGTCTGCCTGGAAAATAGAGACATGCAATTAGAATTTTTGAAGTCAGGAGTCCGCCTGGAGAATAGAGACATGCATTTAGAATTTTTTAAGTCAGCAGGCCGCCTGGAGAATAAAGACATGCATTTAGAATTTTTGAAGTCAGGAGTCCGCATGAAGAACAAAGACATACAGTTTAAATTTTTGAAGTTAGGAGTCCGCCTGAAGAGCACAGGTGATATAAGTCAAACTTTTAGTTTTCAATCAATTTCTTTGTCTATTTTGAAGTCAGGATTCCTCCTGGAGAACAGAGACATGCATTTCGAATTTTAGCAATAAGGAGTCCGCCTGGAGAACAAATATATATATATATCAATTTCATTAGTCAAGAGCCTGCCTGGAGAAGATAGGCATGCAGTCCAAATTTCAGCAACCAGGAATCCGCTTGAAAAACATAGGTGATACAATTCGATTTGTAGTTTTCAGCCAGTTTCTTTGTCAAATTTAAAGTCAGGAGCCCTCCTGGAAAATGGAGGTATTAAATTTTAATTAGTTGAAGTTAGGAGCCCGCCTGGAGAATGGAGGTGTTAAATTTTAATTATTTGAAGTCTGGAGCCCGCCTAGAGAATTGAGTTGTTAAAATTTTAAGTAGTTAAAGTCAGAAGTCTGCCTGGAGAATGGAGGTGTTAAAACTTTAACTAGTCAAATCAGGAGCCCGCCTGGAGAATGGAGGTGTTAAATTTTTAAGTAGTTGAAATTAGGAGACCACCTGGAGAACGAAGGTATACAATTCAAGTTTCGAAATCAGGAGCCTTCCTGTATAACAGAGGTATTTCGAGTCAAGTTTTAGTAAAAAATTTATTAATATTCGGTAACGGTGACCAGTTTCCAAACTGTGGCAGAAAGTTTTCTTTATTTTGTCTATTTTTTATGAAGTCAGGAGCCCGCCTGGATAACAGGGGAATACAGTCAAGTTCAACTTTAACAATTAGGAGCCCGCTTGGATAACATAGGAATACAGTCAAGTTCAAGTTCAACAATCAGGAGCCCGCCTGGATAGCAGAGGAATACATTCAAGTTCACGTTTATCCATGTTCAGCAATTTGAAGAGAAGGGACAATATCACAGTTAGCGGTTTGAAGACCCCAAGACAATAAAGAAGTACAAGATGCAAGTTTGAAGATTTTAGATAGGACTTTTGTAATTCATAGTTCGTAGCTTTGGCTCGCTTTTTTTATTTTCGACATGGTGTAACAAGAAAGGTCACCGAGCAATAGCAGTAGCAGCAAGCGCAGTGAAATCGCAGCTCATGGTAGTCCCAACTACCAAACACTCTCGAACTATACTGACCAGATTCCTGTTTAGCCCAGGATATGTAGGCAGCCTTTGAAGCAGGGTGCGGTCAAACTTTTCAAAAATGCTTCACACGTAATTTTCAAAAGGGAAAATATCCCTCATATTGCTCATTTTATCTTTGCCCGAATACCCTTCGTGTCTCTGAGCAAAGAGGGGGCAGCTGTGAGCATGTGATTTTTTCCCTATATATGAATAATTCGCAAAAAACATTCAAACGAAAATGACTTTTCCTTACTTTTACAATTTTTGTGTTATTTTCTGTTATTTGTTTGCATTTTATTTGTGCGTGTTAATTCATTTGAAAATACAAAAAATATGCATTGTCATTTAGGATGCAATTTCATATTCTAATATTAATTAGGGGTCAAATTATCTCAGAACAAAACATTAAAATTACAAAAAGAATAGCTCACTTTTGCATTTTAGTCGTTTTAATTGTGAGGTCGTCGTGGAATAGTTTTAAAATAATTTTAGGAGTTAATTAGTTTATCCTTGAATCATATTAGGTCTTTGTTTTAATTTTTTATTTTTAATAACATCATGAAATATAAATACAAATGAAAAATTGAGAATTAAAAGAAGAAAATTAGAAGGAAAAAAAGGAGAAATAAAAAGAAAGCTTTTTATCAAAATGTTTCCTTTCATAGGGAAATCAATTTGGGCCATTTTTGCTTGATTTTTTTCTGACCCCAAATGGAAAACCAAACGAACCAGCCCACACCCCTATCCTCATTACATGGCCTGCCTTCCCCTTAGTGAAACGACGTCATTCCGAGCAAGTCAATCCTGGCCGTCGAGGATTCATCATCCAACGGCCAGGAACTGTGGTCCCGTTACTATAAGAGTGTCAAAACGACGTCCACCCCCTCCATCGTCTCTTTCCCACACCCCCACCTTCTCAAACCGTAGTTCCGCCGCTACCAAACCCACTGCCCTAGGGTGGCGGCGCCACTTCCAATCACCACCATATTTACACCCAATATTCTCCTTGATCTCCTATTTCCATTTTTGTTAACAGTTTCTCTCAAATCAAGCCCAGGCTCTTCGAATATTTGTTTAAAGATTCGAGTCAAGTCACAACCTCGTCCAATTCGGCTCAAATTCACACCCCATAGTCCCCATGACTCCCTCATTTTGAATCACAAGCCAAAAACTCTCGAATATATCCAGACCTGCATTTATTTCAGATCTAGGGTTTTTTAAAAACGGGTGTCAACCTGTTTTGGGAATTTTGAAGGCGAGTGAGTTCTGGTTAACATTATAGTCATATAATGTTAAATGGGGTTCAATATCGATGTATGTTTTTAGGGTAGTCCGGTAAGTGTGTTTTCTTCCTCTTTTATTTTCGCTTAATATTCATCTTTCTTGTGTTCTTGTAATTGCTAATCGTTAGTTTAATTCCCGTTTAGTTTACTCATTCGTAGTTCCAATTTTGGATACCAGTTTTGTGCTTAGACTTTCCTTCTAATTGTTGTTTGACTTTAGTTCGTCTGGAATTCTAATTGAATTTCCTGTTAGTGTTGGCTTTGACGTGCTTACTTCGAGTAGGGGTTGATTTTTCATTATTAATTTGATGCTTGGTTGTTTAAATTCTGATTTATTTCTCTTTTATTTCTGTTCTGATCGTTCAAATGCTTTTTGATTCTGTTAGTTAATTAATCGATTGCTAGTTAATCAGGTTTTCATTTTATCCTGTTTGTTTGAAGTTAAATTGGAGTTCAGTGTGGATTAATTTCTTTTTTAGCATTAGTTGTTCATTTTGATAGTGTTAATTAGTTTTGATTAGGGTTGAACTTCAGTTTGTTGATTGGTTCTAGCTGATATAGATTTACTCGAGTTAACCTTAGTCAAGTTTAATCGGGGTAAGGATTGGGTGTAGTTAACTAAGGCAGTAATTTTAGGGGCTGATCAAGGGCTCTTTAGGGATAGAAAAGTGTAGAATCTTTTGGATTTGTAATTTTAAAACAGGGGAAGGGTAGTGCTGGAATTTTCTTGCTCAAAAGCACCCTAAAGACTTCTAGAATAGGACTTTTGTGTAGTTTTCAGTAGAATTCGGGTAGTAACTTGTTTGGCAATTTAAAAATTGAGGGTTAAAAGCTGTAAATAATCTGGGACTGATGGTGCAACCCTAAAATCTGAGTGTTGCCCTATTTGTTCCTATAAAGGGCACTAATTGCATGAGAGAAGGGTCTTCAACTTTTCAGCTCAAAAATTCCACAAAAAATCTAATTTTCCTTTTCATTTAGTTTAAGATTAATTTCTACATTCAAGTACCCAAAAATACGAAAATATATATAAATAAACAAAAATAGGAAAATCATAAAATTTCATGGTTTCATTGAAGCTCAGTCAACTGTCGAGCAATAGCTTTCAAAATTCTGTCTCATAGCCTGGTTTCAAAGGGTGTTGGTCTGTTTCAAGTTGGTTGTGCTTCATTCCTGCTTGGATTTGTAGTTTTTGGGTGGATTTAAAAGTTTTGGACTATCACTCCAAGTTCCAGGGTTAAAATTGTGTTTGTTATTTGCCCTGTTAACTGCTTGAGCTGCTGCTGATTCTCTTTTCTGTTAAATTTCCTTTCCAGGTACTATTTTGAACTCAATATCATGTAGCTGTGAGCTGGAAGCCGAGAAAAGAAGGGTCCTGAATTTTATGTGACTTTGAATGTTTACTATTGACTGTTTCATAGCTATATTAGTGTTGTAGTTTCAATTGGCCTTATATGAACTTATTTGTAATAAGAATATACATTCAAGGTGTTAATGTCTTGTTATGAATTGGTTTGGACCGAAATCATTATCGAGTAATAGGGACTGTATTAACTGAACATCTGTTTTGGTTTGCTTAAGCTTAAAATGTACAGCTTTCATTTGAACGTTTGTGCTTACTATGGTTAGAAAATGATGGTAAATCATCATGGTAATCTAGTCTTCTCCTTGCTCAATAGCTAGTTGCAATAAGCAGGTGGTTTAGGATATAATATGGTCTGATTCTCGATCCCTTGTACCTAATAACAACTTTGTACTAGTTAATTTCACACTCTTGAATCACAAGCATTTTGGTTTGAAATCAGTAGCTGTGTGAATTGTTAATTAATATGAAGTAGTTTGATTTGGTTTAATTGTTGGCAAAGGGTGTTACAAAATCTAGGTGATGGGTTTGTTCTCATTGAAGTAAATTGAATTGGACTATCTGCCTTGTTAATACCATTCACTAATTTTCAATTCCTGATCACACGATTTGTTAGTTATTGATGGCTTTCAAACAAAATGGAAAGGGCTTGGTTGTCATTTAATTTGCGGCTTGTTAACAAGGGGATTCAATCATTGGATCATTTAGATAGTTTGTTTTAGTTGCCTTTATCATGGGGCTGACTCAGGCCCATTTGTGCCTTCAATTTGCCCCAGCTTTTGTTAAGTGGGCTCATTGGCCTAGCCTTGGGCCCGATCCTTTTCAATAGTTTAAGGTCCTAATTTCATTTTTGAAATTCGGGGTTTGAGTTAGGTAGCGAGTTTTAAACTAAAAGGCTCGTTCTTTTGTTTAGACCTGGACTTGAACTTAAGGCCTGGATTTTAATATAATCATTTAGGATCTTTCTTTCTTTATTAGAAACAAAATAAAAAAAATAATAAATATAGTCGCTTTAGGCTTATCTTTAAAATAAAATAGACGAGGGGCCTCAGTAAAGGTTGTTTTAAAAATATTTAGTAAATCGGGAAAGGTCATTCAACAAATTTCACGACCCTCCCAAAAGATAATAAGTGCTAGACTCTTTTAGGCACGTACTTTAATAAATTACATTCCTAAATACGGTTGGACATTTTATGCGGCCCAAATCCAAATTCTAAAATGTTGAATAGAGTGTGCCTAGGATTACAGGTTCATTTGATGCGGCGCAATCCGAAAACACATTTTAAACGATGTTCACTTTCTCAAATAAATATTATATTAATAAAGTGGTTAAAGATAAAATTGGCACATAGGCTCTTCATGTAATAAATCAGATAAAAGCTAATTGCAACAGTTGAGCGACCGTGCTAGAACCACGGAACCCGCGAATGCCTAACACCTTCTCGCGGGTTAACAGAATTTCTTGTCCGGATTTCTGGTTTGCGGAATATGAACATAGTCATCATTTTCCTCGGTTCGGGATTCAATCAGTAACTTGGGATTTCATTAATCTCCCAAGTGGCGACTCTGAATAAATAATAACCAAATCCCCTTCCGATAGTCCTTTAATTGGAAAAACTCCTCTTCGCCCTTTTGCGGGGGTGTATAGTGAATAAGGAGGTGTGACAATCGGATATCGTGAGTAATAAGTGGCCATACCATTTATTAACTACAAATTAGCTTAGGATATAATTAATCTTGTCAATTATCTCGGGGTCATATTCTGACCCATACAGTTAATCCCTCCACTTATTGAGGTCATGCCTTGACCGAACTTGATGAGCGGACTTCTCCGGATGCGATTTTGGTCGAGGTTAATAATGGACATAACCGTTTTCATGTGGGAGGTTATGCTGTTGAAATTGATGGCCTTAGCCATTTTGTGTTGATGGTCTTGTTCATGCAGGCAGCTTCGACCAAGTCGAGTCACTTTACATACATATTGGGGATGGCCGTAGTCATCAATTCATTGAGGATGGACGTATCCTTAATGTTGTGGATGGCCGTAGCCATTTATACACTAGAGTGGGGCCATAGCCTTACAATTGTGGACGGCCACAGCCGTAATGGAGTCGAGGTGGTGATTTTGGTCGCATGTTGTTGATCTTAAACATTAATTCTTGGAAGAGGGCGGTAGCCGGGAACGCGTTTGGAAGGGCCGTAGCCGCTGGTGCATATGGGGGGTGGTCATAGCCATTTATACCATTGGGTGGCTGTATCGACGGCCTTTACCTTTTTACGGTGTAGATGTTATTTAAATGTCGTGTCCAGGGGGTTACGAACATACTTATCATGTGTTTTGGCGACGTCCAAAGTTTTGGAGGTACGCATGACGTTCCTGAAACGTTCTCAGATCATTGTAACGGTTTGAAGGCGAAGCACCAGTGGGCGACTGAAAGCCTCTTCATGGAGTTTTGTCATTATGAGGCACATTTCTATAGAATCGAACCGTTTTGCTGTTGGTCAAGCAATTAATGATGACCATTGGAATTCACGAGATCCACTTGTGTCTCTTATAAATAAGGGGTTGAGGCAATTGTCTCTCACTTTTCGTAATTTGCTTAAGAGAGATCTCTGAAAAACTTTCCTTGTTTAGTCAGTTCATCGTTGTTCTTACTCTTCGATTATTGTAATCTTCATCTTTCTTCGTCGATTCTTACTTCTTTCCGATCTCATTGATCAGAAATGGCAAGTAGTTCCTCCAGAAATGCTGCTCAGGCGATATTTCCGACGAACCCCACGGTGGCAGAAGAGCCTTCTCCTGTAGTAAGAGGGGCAAAATCGGTGGGGGCCAATGAGGTTCTATCGGTTACAGACAACCTGTCCCTGCCCAGAGGTCCGGTGATTGAGTTCACTAACGATGAGGGTGAAGATCAGGTAAACGAAGCCCCACTGATGGGAGAAGTGAGGATTGGCCAGTTACGCTAGCAGTAGGGTATTCCCCATTTTGTTGATATTTCCCTCGCTAGACGTAAGGAGAGGGCCCACATCGACCGTAGGGGGTACTGCATTTTCTACGCTTATCCTTTGAGATTGGGTTTTAGGATCCCCCTTCTGATGCTGGTGGTGGACTTTTGCATCATTACAGAGTGTGTCCTGGCCAGCTCGTTCCCTCCCTTTACAAGCTTTTTGCCATGCTCATATAATATGTCGAGTTGGCCAGGAGGGAGATCACGTTGCGGCACGTGCTGAGCCTTTACGCCCCTTAGAAGATCTGTGGTACGATGATTCGGGCCGTCCATCGTGGGGCGAGGGGCTTGACTGCAGAGTTAGATGATGCGGTCGAGCCTTACACTTATGAAAATTTCTTTTGCATCAGAACTGAACATCTGGTGGCGTGTGCTACTGAGTTCCCAAAGACGTAGAACTATGCACGTAAGTCCATTTATTCGTCAATTTCTTCATTCCGGCTTTTTTGTCCTGTTCTGAGAAGTGCTAACCTCACCTCTTATTCGTAGCTGAACGACCGCTGCTAGCTCCACTGCCCGGCATTCGCGAAGGGTCGAGGCCGTGCTCCCTCACACAGCGGGGATTCGCAAGTGGACGTATTTTTGGGAAAGGCACGGTCGTAGACCTGCTTCTGGTGAGAATTTTAGCTTCCTTTTGTCTTCGTTTTATTCTTGTTTGCTTCTTCTCAAATTTTTTTCTTTCTTTGATTAGGGAGGGCACGCCGCGTGAGTGCGCCTTAACTAGACTTTCGCAGACCGGGCGTGACCGCATCACTCGTAACAATGTCGGTACCACATGTAGTCCCGAGGGCGACTTTGATTGAATCCGCGGCGGCCCATTCCCCAACATGGTCTGCACCTCGGGCCGAAGAGCCTTCGGGGAGTGTACGCCCCAGGGCGGAGTTTCCTTTGAGCGAGGATGAGGAGGAAGAGGAGAGACCGCTGTCAGGCATAGGGTAGCATTTATGCCAGATCCGATGGTGATAAACTTGGATTGCTCGCCATCAGACGTGGGGGAGAATACAATGGCGCCACCTGCGCGGGCACTCGGTGGGGGTTGCCCCAGTTGGCTCAGGCTAAGATGACACTATCGCTTCGGCGAGTCAATTATCAGTTCCAGTTGCTGAGAGGGGAGGAAGTTCCGCAGCAACTTCTTTGGTTTGAAAATCAGACACCATTGTGATGGCGGGGACGGGAGCCTCGACTTCCCGATTGGAGGACAGAGGGAGGGGCGCCATAGGTGAAGGGTCTGACTCCGAGTTCGACCTGGACCCTGACGACATCCGCATGCTTCAGAACGGCCACACCCGCACAACGGTGCATGCGAAAGGGCAGTTCCGTTATGTTGAGATCCCTACGGAGCAGAACTTGCTGCTTCAAGAGGAGAATCAAGTGCCGTTGTTCGAGGTGTTGTGCTCGGAGGTGAAAAGCACGTCGCTGAGGGGCATCTCAAACGTCGGGCTGATGGGAGAGGCGGTCGTGCAGGTCCTGAAGGTACGTATATTGGCTTTTAGTTTACCTTTCTCTTTGTTTCACTTGGTTGATTTTTCTGTTCTGATTATTGCTTCATTTTTGTAGCTATTTTTTTTGGAAGTGTAGAGCATCCGCGGAGCTAACGCCAGTTTGGGTATTTTCTCGTGGGCGCTGCAAAAATAACGTCGCTATCGGGACCGATGCCGCGAGATGCGTGAGCGCATGCGGAACAACTCAGAATCGGACCTCATTAAAGAGCTGGCGAGGCGAGAACTTCAAACGCAGCAGACCCTTGGTAGTGTTAATACTCTTGAGGAGCAGCTTCATCGTAAAGACGAGGAGATAGAGGCTGAGAGGAGGGCTACTGCTTAGAGGGAATACCAGGATCGGGCCAGGACGGCAGAGGCCTCTGAGACTTTAACTAGACGGGTGGTCGCTCTAGAGGCCGAGGCCGCTGCATTGAGGCTGAAAGTGAGGGACGCCATGTCGAGGGTTGGGACATTGGAGATAGCAGATCGCATCCGCTAACGGAAATTAGAGTTGGAAATGGCAGCGGTGGCCTTTCGGGAAGGAGCACTGGAGGACCGTATCAGCGTCTATGAATGGGATGCCCAGACTACGGCTGATCTACTTACGGCCTTTGAGGCCGAGAATCAGTGCTTGAGGGATTAGGCTGCCTCTTTCGGCCCCGCTCATGATCTTTGGACGTTTGACGAGGCTCAAATTGATGTGTACAAGAGGTTGTGGGAGGCCAACATTGTGCATGAAGCTTCTTACAAAGAGGCTTGTCAAAAGGCATGTGAGTCCCGTGTCGACTGTGGCTTTGATCCAGCTTTGCCAGGGGTCGACGATGGCGCTAATGGTGCTGGTGGCGCTGATGGGGGCGCCAAGCAAAAGTTTTTGATGTGTGTGTATATATATATATATATATATATATATATATATATATATATATATATATATATATATATATATATATATATATATATTTCATTTGCTTCGCCATTGGGCATTTGGATATTTTTAGATTCTTCCTCTTTTTTTGTACTGACCGTCCTTGGCCGAATGTAAGCGGGCGTTGCCCGCACAAGACTGTAAATAAATGTATATATATAGGCTTACCGTTTCTGTTGCTGGTGTTGTGTTTATTCCGAGTTTTTCCTTGTTCTTTAGATTTTTCTATGCATTGTGTTCAAAGGGAGGTCTGCCTTAGAGTGAGACTCTGGAAGGCGTTTAAGTCCCTTGTGTCTTTTGGTCGTAATGGTGCCGGCGGCCTTGACCATGATAATGATGGTGCCTTTGGCTAGGTAGGTAACTTCGACTGTCACCGAATCTCTTACTTGCCTTAGTCGGAAAATAGGCTGGCTGCTTAGCGGTGATGGTCTTGGCCATGATTAAGCACTTTTTGTTTATCACTTTCTTTTACTTGGTGTAAACAGGTAGTGGCCATTATTTGGCGACAATGGCACTTAGCCAAACAAGTTGCGGCCATTATTTGGCGATAGTAGCACTTAGACTCAGCCCCAGTTCGGGCGTGTTCGAACTACTGGCCGCGATGGTAAAAAATACGGCCTTGTACTTTGACCAGGGCCGAACTTTTCGTGGCTCAAATTTTAGCTCGAGTTGGGCGTACTTAATTAAATTGCGAGGGATATTAACGTGCGCCCTGTCTGTTGCTCTTTAGTTTTTAGGAAGAAGGCTTTCAGCTTTGTTGTTTGAGCGATATTGGGTTTGTGATGGTGAAGGCATATGGCTTGTCTCAGTTCGACTTGTAGTTGAACTTTTCGGCGAAGGCGCGTGGCCCGAATCGTTCTTTGATCATAGTTGAATCTTGTAATTATTTTATGGCGAAGGCGCATGGCCTGAGTCACGGTTCAACTCGTAGTTGAACTTTTTAGTGAAGGCACGTAGCATGAGTCGCTATTCAATCGTAGTTGAATCTTGAAATTTTTGTTGGTGGTGGCGCATGGCCTGAGTCCCGGTTCAACTCGTAGTTGAACTTTTCGGTGAAGGAACATAGCCTGAGTCGTTGTTCAACCGTAGTTGAATCTTGTAAGTTTTGTTGGCGAAGGCACATCGCCTGAGTCCTGGTTCAACTCGTAGTTGAACTTTTCGGTGAAGGCACGTAGCCTGAATCTCTGTTCAAGCGTAGTTGAATCTTGTAATTTTTTAATGGCGAAGATGCATGGCATGAGTCCCGGTTCAACTTGTAGTTGAACTTTTTGGTGAAGGCACGTAGCCTGAGTCGATGTTCAACCGTATTTGAATCTTGTAATTTTTTGATAGCGAACGCGCATTGCCCGAGTCCCGGTTCAACTTGTAGATAAACTTTTTGGTGAAGGCACGTAGCCTGATTCGATGTTCAACCATAGTTGAATTTGTTATTTTTGTTGGCGAAGGGGCATGGCCTGAGTCCTGATTCAACTCGTAGTTGAACTTTTCGATGAAGCATGTAGCCTGAATCTCTGTTCAACCGTAGTTGAATCTTGTAATTTTTTATGGGGAAGGCGCATGGCCTGAGTCCCGATTCAACTTGTAGTTGTACTTTTTGGTGAAGGCACGTAGCCTGAGTCGCTGTTCAACCGTAGTTGAATCTTGTAATTTTTTTTGGCAAAGGCGCATGGCTTGAGTCCTGGTTCAACTCGTGCTTGAACTTTTCGGTGAAGGCACGTAGCTTGAATCTCTGTTCAATCGTAGTTGAATCTTGTAATTTTTGATGGCGAAGGAACATGGCCTGAGTCCCGGTTCAACTTAGAGTTGAACTTTTTGGTGAAGACATGTAGCCTAAGTCGTTGTTCAACCTTAGTTGAATCTTGTAATTTTTTTATAGCGAAGGCGCATGGCTTGAGTCCCGGTTCAACTTGTAGTTGAAATTTTTGGTGAAAGCACGTAGCCTAAGTCGTTGTTCAACCGTAGTTGAATGTTGTAATTTTTTTTATGGCGAAGGCGCATGGCCTGAGTACCGGTTCAACTTGTAGTTGAACTTTTTGGTGAAGGCACCTAGCCTGAGTCGCTGTTCAACCGTAGTTGAATCTTGTAATTTTTGTTGGCGAAGGCGCATGGCCTGAGTCCCGGTCCAACTTGTAGTTGAACTTTTTTGTGAAGGCACGTAGCCTGAATCTTGTGATGTCAGTGTTTGAGAGCTGAAGTTCGATTTTGATTCGAGATCTTGAGCAGCTCACACGTTCTCTTCCCAATCGTGGTATGTAGGCTTGAGGTGACTCTCGATTTGAGATATCTTCGTGCCGATTTCCGGCTAGATCTCGCATCAGGGATGCGGGGGTGCCTTACATATATCCTCCCTTGGAGGTGCTTCTTCTTCTTGCTTGCACTATCCGAGATAGGAGCGACGGAGGAGTTGGATCTCGATTCAAGATCTTCGAGTTCCCTTATTCGATATACCACCTTGGCTTGTTTGAGCTGGGTTGTTCTTCGGTGTTTCTTTCCTTTTGGTCTAGAGAAAAACTACGCGATTCTTCTATGAAATCCCCACAGACATAGCCAAATTATTTAGCTCAAAGTTATCATGCACATTATAAGCATAAAACAATCAAAATAATTCAAGGGCCAATTATAGCAGATCGTAATAAATCAATGACCGAATAGAAGGAGCAAGAAGCAAGTTTTTGTATTATGAAGAGATACATGGAGAACTTTTTATTGATGATATTGATTTGGTCTGCCTCTCCATGGAGAGGTTCAGAGCCTTACAATGATATTCTCTCTTTTCTCGAGAATCGTGATGAAGAAGAAGAAGCAGCCCCCCTTCTAGGGTTCCTTTTCTTAGTATTTATAAATGTAAGATGTATGAGCTGGCAATGACGGCCGTGACTATGTTGAGGTTCCGTCCTTACGACGGCGGATAGGCCGTAGCCTTAATAATCGAGTCAGCTGATGATCGAATATCGTGAGTAATAAGTGGTCATACCATTTATTAACTACAAATTAGCTTAACATATAATTAATTTTGTCAATTATCTCGGGATCATATTCTGACCCATACAAAGGATAAAAACAAAAAGTTTAAAATTAACTTGTTTTTACTAATGAACACATAACATTATATTGTCGTGCGATAAATAATCTATTTTAGCCTGCAAATTAGGGTTTTTTTGGTTATTGTCAAATTTCTCTAGTAAGTTATGCAGATTCAATCGGCTTGTCAAGCGTCTGAAAAAAGAAATGTTTATGCAAAAAGAAATATTGTTAAAAAAAAAAAGAAACAGAGAATTTTATATCTGCATGAAAAATTAATTAAGCTGAGTAGTTCTTATTTCTAACACGACATGGTTGAAAGGTGAGGTAGATGCAATGTCCTTTTGTTGATAGCTTTTGTAGTTTTAATGACAAGTGAGCGATAATTCATGAGAAAGCTATATGTACACAAAATTGTTCTTTAACTTATATATATTGTTAGTACAAAATATAATTCAAATTCGAGCGGAGGTAAAAAAAATAGATGATTTCTTCCCATCTATTCAGAACTTAATGGATAGAGCTACCTGATACCTATTGCTGGTGGGAGGTGACAAGTGTTATGTATCTGTAATACTGTAAATATATTAAATAATAATCTTTCTGAAAGCAGAAACAGAAAGTTAGTAGAAATTAAATTTCGAAAACAGTAAACTTTTTCAAAATAATTTCTAAAAAACATCGTAGGAACAAATCTAGCCCACTGAATACACAATGTGTCCTTAAGAAAATTATTCACCTAAGTACCCGAGGTTGTGGAATATATCCTCCCAGGATAGAACGATTTAACTCACCAGTGTACCGGTACCTAAAACTCTAGTGATCCCCGAACCACTCCATGGTCATAAATCTGGAATATTTTATGCAGAAGAAGAAGAAGATTCAAAAAATTTCGTAAGTAAATAATTTGAGCTTTGAAGGTATATTTATAGCCAACTTGGTGCTGTTTCTGAAGAGGTTTACAAACTTTCAGAGGAACAGGTGTGACACTATTTCAGAACAGCCATGGCTGTTCAAAATATTGCGGCAACTATAAAACAGATTTAAAATAATCCGGAAGAAAAATGGCTAGACTGGATCGGGTCGCGGGTCATGAGTTATTCCGGACTGAATTTTCTATAATTAATTTAATTAAGTAAATATTTTAAAAGAATTTTGTCCAAAAAGATTAATCAATCAATCTTGACCAAATTCAAATTCAAATTCAAAGCCGAAGCTGAAGCCAAGCCGAGCGAGCGACGACAACGGCACGAGGCTTGCCTTCTTCTTAGCTCTTTAAGAGCTACAAGATGAGCTTCTCTATATATACACAAAGATTTTCTTTCCTTCTACCAGTGAGAGACAAAGTGCATAAGTGAAATGAACTCATTTAAAATTTTGCTTCCCCCCAATTTTTTCCACCATTTTCTATTCATACCTCTTTTGTTATTATCGCAACAATCCCCCACATGAATGAGGAATGGCTGTTAACTCAAAGGAATGCAGAGATGTATGTGTGTGTTTTACAAGCAAGAACTGATTACATTTGGATAAGTAGGTTTCTCTTTGAACTTTTCGTAGTGGACTTATATCAGATATACTCGGTCAATCGGTAGATTTTATATCTTTGAACCGTCGAGCTTTGTCGTATACCTAGACAATATAAGTCACACAATCAATCTTTAACCATCTATGGTTCTTACGGTTGTGTTCGTTTCAGCCATGAACGCCGCCTGGTTTCATGATTGCTTAGAGAATAGGCCTTTACTTTCATTCTCCTTGAAGCGGCTTACACTTTACACTCACATAGGTGATTCCTAAACGTGTAATTCTAAAGACAAACATTCTTGTCATATCCTTCCACACTTAGCAAATCATTAAAAGCTTTAAGCTTTATTGACTCATCAAAAAGCCTTAATGCTTTACCTCGTTTTTAAACATTGTCTTCATCACGAGAATGGGTTGAGTTAGTTGATAATGTTGAACCGTCATTCATAACTTTGTTTGATCTCTTTAAACCTAGCTCTTGGGATCTCCGATCTGCTAGGAGAGTTACCGCCATGATGACTTGTCCTAGGCCTTTATCCCATTCCCTTTGATGATCTTTCAACAACCTCTCTAGCTAGGACCTTTGTAAGTGGATCCGACACATTATGTCTTGACTTTACGTAGACAATTGTGATAACAGCACTAGAAAGTATTTGTCTAACAGTATTGTGTCTCGGTCGAATATGACGAGGATTTCTGTTATACATAACGCTCCATGCCTACCTATTGCCACTTAACTATCACAATGTATATAAATAGGTGCCAAAGGTTTGGGCCAAAATAGAATATCTTCCATGAAATTTCGGAGCCACTCAGCTTCCTCACCGGACTTTTCTAACGCTATGAAATCGGATTCTGTTGTATAACAGCCGATACACGTTTGTTTGGATGATTTCCAAGACATTGCTCCACCCCAATTGTGAAAACATATCCACTTATGGATTTAACTTCAGATGATCCAGTGATCTAATTTGCATCACTATATCCCTCGATCACGGAAGGATATTTGTAATAATGCAAAGTATAATTTTGGGTATGTTTCAAATATCCCAAAACTCGTTTCATTGCTTTCCAATGTATTTGATTGGGATTACTTATAAACCGACTCAGTTTGCTAATAGCACATGCTATATTTGGTCGCATAGAATTCATGATATATATCAAACTTCTAAATACTCTTACATAGTCCCGTTGTGAGTCACTTTCACATTCATTCTTTTGAAATGCATAACTCACGTCAATTGGAGTCTTGGCAATTTTGAAATCCAAATACTGAAACTTGTCAAGTACCTTTTCAATGTAGTGAGACTGTGATAATGACAAACCTTGTGGACTCTTGCGAATTCTGATTCCTAAGATCACATCAGCAACTCCTAAGTCTTTCATGTCAAATTTGCTAGCCAACATGCATTTTGTAGCATTTATATCTGTCATACTTTTGCTCATTATCAACATGTCATCAACATATAAACAAACAATGACTTCATAACTTAGAGTGTTTTTAATGTAAACACATTTATCATACTCGTTGATTTTAAATCCATTTGCCAACGTTGTTTGGTCAAATTTTGCATGCCATTATTTGGGTGCTTGTTTAAGTCCATAAAGTGACTTAATAAGATTGCAAACTTTCTTTTCTTTACCAGGAACCACAAAACCCTCAGGTTGTTCCATGTAAATCTCTTCCTTCAATTCTCCATTTAAGAAAGGTGTTTTAACATCCATTTGATGGATTTCAAGACCATATATGGCTGCTAGTGCCACTAACACCCTAATAGATGTTATTCTTGTTACAGGTTAGTAAGTGTCAAAGTAATTAGGGGCTTCCTTTTATCTATAACCTTTGACAACAAGTCTTGCCTTATATTTGTCAATAACGTCACCAGCTTTAATTTTTCGTTTAAAGATCCATTTCGAACCTAAAGGCTTATTTCCTGGAGGAAGATCAACCAATTTCCATGTATGGTTATCCAAAATTGATTGAATCTCACTATTGACTTCCTCTTTCCAAAATGCTGAATCAGAGACATAGGTGCTTTAAAAGTTTGAGGCTCATATTCAAGCAAGAATATCACAAAATCCGGTCCAAATGAAGTATATGTTCTTTGACATTTGCTACGCCTTGGATCTACTATACTTGGAGTATTTTTCTTTGGTTCTTTCCGAGGTCGTTTAGGTCTTTCACTTAACGACTCGCGTTCAGTTTTATAAGGTTTGATGCTTTCAAAGAATTCAACATTATCTGATTTCATCATCGTACTAACATGAATCTCAGGACTATAAGATTTATGAACCAAAAACCGACATGCTTTACTATTTGTAGCATATCCAATGAAAATGCAATCTGCTATTTTTGGTCCAATTTTAACCCTTTTAGGTAAAGGAACATGTACCTTGCTAGACACCCCCACACTTTAAAATATTTCAAGTTGGATTTTCTTCATTTCCATTTTCATATGAAATAGATTGAGTTTTGCTGTGGGGTACTCTGTTGAGTATTCGGTTTGCTGTAAGGATAGCTTCCCCCTCCCCCCTCCCCACAAACTCTACGGTAATCTGGAATTTATTAATAAAGAATTCATCATTTCTTTTAATGTCCGATTTTTTCTTTCCGCAATTCCGTTGGATTGAGGTGTGTAAGGTACAGTAGTTTGATGGATAATTCCATATTCCGAACATATTTCTGCAAACGGAGATTCATATTCTCCAGCTCTATCACTTCTAATAATTTTGATCTTTATATTCAATTAATTTTCTACTTTATTCTTGTATTGCTTAAATGCTTCAATTGCTTCATCCTTACTATTAAGCAAATAAACATAACAATATCTAGAGAAATCGTCAATAAAAGTAATAAAATACTTTTTTCCACCTCGAGATGGTGTCGACTTCATATCGCAAATGTCAGCATGAATTAAGCCTAAAGGATTTGAATTCCTTTCAACAGACTTGTAAGGATGTTTTGCAGACTTAGATTCAACACATATTTGACATTTCGATTTATTACACTCGAATTTAGGCAATACTTCTAAATTTGCAAGGTTTTATAATTGACATGTCCTAAACGAATATGCCATAAATCATTTGACTCCAATAAATAAGAAGAAGCTGAAATTTTATTCATACTGTCAACAACCATTACATTGAGTTTGAAAACGCCCTCCGTGAGGTAACCTTTTCCAGCATACATTTTATTCTTGCTTACAACAACTTTATCAGAAACAAATACACATTTGAATCCATTCTTTACAAGTAAAGAAGTAGAAACTAAATTCTTCCTAATAGTCGGAACATGAAGAACGTCATTGAGCGCTAACACCTTGCCGGAAGTCATCTTCAGGAATATCTTCCAATAACCTTCAATCTTGGATGTTGCATTATTTCCTATGAAAATTACTTATTCGGGACCCGCAGTAGAGTAAGTCGCAAATGCTTCTTGACAACACAAATATGTCGAGTGGCTCCAGAGTCAATGCACTACTTCTTCGGATTTCTAACAAGGTTGCATTCCAAAAGCATTGCACAAGATCATCAATATCATCATTCTTATCCACTATGTTGGCTTGTCCCTTCTTATTATCCTTTTTTGGGAGACGACAATCAGGGCTTTTGTGACCAGCTTTTTCACAATTGTAGCAGTTGCCCTTGAATTTGTTTTTGTTCTGCTCCGTAGTTTGTCCAGAAGGCCTCTTCCTCTTTTTACTCTTTGGAGCAGTCTCCTCAACGATATTAGCTCCCACGATCGTTAAATTTCCACGAGACTTCTTCTCGAATGTTTTGTTGTCTTCCTCGATCTTTAGACGTATCACAAGATCTTCCAGCTTCATTTATTTGCACTTGTACTTTAAATAGTTATTGAAATCCCTCCTCGAAGGAGGCAATTTTTTCAATCATAGCAGCTACTTGAAATGATTCATTCACGACCATACCTTCAGCAATAAGGTCGTGAAAAATAAGTTGAAGCTCCTAAACTTGAGTTCCCTCAGTTTTGTTGTCTATCATTTTATAGGCTAGAAACTTGACAACCACGAACTTCTTCAAGCATGCATCTTCTGTCTTGTACTTCTTCTCAAGTGCATCCCATAATTCTTTCGAAGTATTTATTGCATTGTTCACATTGTACAAGTCATCCTCTAAAGCACTTAGATGTATCCTTTGCAAAAACAATATGCCTGCTTCCACGCCTCAACACCATGAACTTTTCATTATCCGGCATGTCCCCAGCAGGTACTAGAGGCTCTTCACTAGTGAATTTTTGTATACCAAGAGTGACAAGCCAGAAGATTACCCTTTGCTGCCATCCTTTGAAGTTGGTTCCAGAAACTTTCCCCGGTTTCTCGGCCGGAGGAACAACAGTGCGGCTTCACGAGGCTATCGTCGTTGTACCAACAGTCACAGAAGGAATTCCATTCTCATTTGCCATTTCTTAACAACAGAATAGATCGATTAATGACAAAATCGAAACAGTAAATAATACTGTAATTAATAAACAGTACGTAATAAAAAAACTGAAGTTTTTACATAATGTTTTACGAAAAATTATGAAGTTTTTATGTTCTTCAAATCGTTTTCTAAATTTCAATACTCTGATGATGTTTTTATATCTTCACATCAGAATAATAAAATTCAGACAGAATACAAAATATAATAAATTTAATTTCCTTAAGATTGTTATGTATCTGTATTACTATAAAAATCTTAAACAATAATCTTTCTGAAAACAGAAACAGAAAGTTAGTAGAAATAAAATTCCGAAAACAGTAGACTTCTTCAAAATAAATTCTAAAAACATTGTAGGAACAAATCGAGCACACTGAATACACAGTGTGTCCTTAAGGAAATTATTCCCCTCAAGTACCTGAGGTTGAGGAATATATCATCCCAGGATAGAACGATTTAACTCATCAGTGTATCGGTACTTAAAACTCTGGTGATTGGTGAACTATTCGATGGTCATATAACACACTGGAATATTTTATGCGGAAGGAGAAGAAGATTCAAAAAATTTCGTAAGTACTAATCTGGGATTTGAAGGTATATTTATAGCCAACTTGGTGCTGTTTCTGAAGAGGTTTGCAACCTTTCAGAGGAATAGGTGTGACATTGTTTTAGAACAACCATGGATGTTCAAAATATTGCGGGAAATATAAAACGGATTTAAAATAATCCGAAAAATAAAACGGGCCAGACCGGATCGGGTTGCGGGTTATGGGTTATTCCGGACTGAATTTTCTTTAATTAATTAAATAGTTGAAACGAATTTTGTCCAAAAAGATTAATCAATCGATCTTTGACCGAAGCCGGGCGAGCGGCGACGGCGTGAAACTTGCCTTCTTCTTAGCTCTTTAAGAGCTAGAAGATGGGCTTCTCTATATATATACAAAGATTTTTTTTTTCTACCAATGAGGGACAAAGTGCATACGTGAAATGAACTCATTCAAAATTTCATTTCTCTCAATTTCTTTTCCGACCATTTTCCATTCACACCTCTTTTATTATTATTTAATAACAAACCCAACCGCGGTATCCCGTGAAATTAGTCGAGGTGCGCGAAAGCTGACCCAAACACTACGGTTATAAATATACTTATAATTTTTATTATCAGTATATCTTAACTTGTCGTAAAAGGTAATGTGCTTTATTTTTAAGTTACTAATTTTACTTTTAAAAAATATTTATTCGTACATGATCTGATAATATAAATGTATTAACATTTTTATAATATGAGTACACAGAAGCTAAACTCAAAAGAAAAATGGTTTACAGACATAGACGTGAGGAAGTAGCTAGATAGAAATATGAAAGCATTTGTAGTATAAATTAGGAAAAAAGAGCATAGATTGGACGATATAAGAAAACCATGGGCTTTGTTCCATAATCTTTCTTAGCAGTTTTCTCCAAATTTGAGAGGGTGATGCCTACATGAAAAGCTTTGTCCAAGCTGATGTGATTGCCGGCCACAAATATAGTTTGCTTAATAATTCAGAAGGATGAGCGGTGGGACACTAATCCTCAAATTATGGCCACTATCAAAGTCTTATCAACCTCCAGATATTTACAAACTATAATAAAATAACTTGAAACTATCTTCTGAACAAATACCTCGAATAAATAATGGACAAAATAAAGGGAGAATAAATTAGGTTCACTAATCTCATGAAAACGAGTCATCATTGTGTGTGAATTGTGATTTATAATAAAATCAAAAGAAAAGAAATGAATGAGTGGTGTTTGGCAAACGCAGACAATTTTGAATATATATATTCTGTTTAATTACCAAAGTTTTCAGCCATTCGTCTATCTTGTCGAATTTGAACCACTCCATACTGTGGAAGAAAAAAACTACTACATACAATTTCCACACTTAAAATAACCTCAAATTGCTGTAGTCTGCAGTTTTCTGTACCATTTCTAAATTAGAGGTGCTAAAAACGAGTGGTGCAACCAACATGTCTAACAAACTACTCACCAAGAGTTTCTTGCGAGAGGCTTAAGGTTCCTTAGAAATCATTATATTCGGATGGTTTTCACGACAATAACAATAAATCAAATATAATCCCACACAACAAATTAAGTATAATCTCACTAGAGTCTAAGTCTCTAAGAGGACAATAAATCAAATATATTCTTACGAGTGGAATATACACAGAAGCCCGTACCTTAAGAAAGTAAAAAAAAAAAGTATTTTCGATACACTATCAACTTAATAAATGAGGGAAAAAAAGTCACTGGCAAAGAATAATAATAACAAGATAAAAAAATCTAGAAAAAGACATAATTTGTTCAAACTAGTTATATTAATCTGATAGTGGAAAAATTACTTATTAGAATATAAATGAAACCCTCATAAAAATTGCAAACAATTAAAGATGTTCGCTAACTTCTACTTACTTAAAATGTTGAATTCGTTGTAGAATGAGAGAACGCTGGGACCAAATGGCAGTATACGTGCACCGGTTATTTCGTTAGTGAACTAAACAATAACTCAGAGAAAGGAAAAAGAAGTAATGCACTGTGGCAAGATATTGTTAGAAATATGTTTAAAAGCATTCCTCTTCTTAATATTAGTAGTAATTGTCCTAAATAAATTACACTGTGAATAAAAATAACATATACTAGCAAATGGTCCTAACTCTAAAAAGATTAGCACTTAGAACAAATCCACTCTTACCCTATAACTATCATCTGAAATCCACCGACTACAAGATTTGGGTAACCAAAGTAGAAATGACGTAATGTAAGTGAAACGAATGGTCAAGCCGACGGTTACGACGTCTCCGAGCTTTCCAGATCAACGGTCATTGAATCATCACCGAGTCTACAGAGCTCGGCGATCGCTGTCCTGGAGCTTATCCTCTGCCGATTATTTCTCCTGATATACTCCATTATCCCGTGCATCCAGGCGCCGTCAGCCGATCCGCTCGGCTCGCTTCCGTTCTCTGTATCTTAGCCGGCGTTCTCATTTTTGTTGAAACAACAACAGCCGCTACTTCGTCACCGCCGTGTACTGCCGCCGACGGTGTTGTGTGGATTTTCGGGTGACATAATGAACGTCCGCTATCATCCTATAACCATAAACAGTAAGTCTTTCAGGATTCAACTTCACGAAAAATGAAAGAGAAATATATATAAAAAACTGAAATAACAAAATCTAGAAAAATCTCATACAACTGAATGAAGATCCGCATCATTTTCACGCCTTCGTTTCAACCTAACATTCCGACGGCCTTTAGATGAATCTTCGCTGCTGGATGAACTATCCGGCGGAGGAGGCGGCGTAGATGACCACGGTATAACTTGATCAATATCCTCCGAATCAATTTCCTCTTCATCGTTAATTTCCTCGTCATCTTCATCCTCCGTGGCACTTCCTTCATCGTTCACGCTTTCACTCTCCTCTACCTCCTCCCTGTGGTAGTATCCATCCACGCACCTCTCACATACGGAGACCGTGGGTCCAAGCTTTGGTCCGTCCGCCGACCAAGCCGTCGGCGATTGACACACATTGCAGAGCAAAGACCTAGAATGCCTCGCCGCCAGAAAATTAGCCGAGTGAACCTTCGCATCGCAGTCCCAACACAAACTCGCGTTGTCCGATTCACAGTACATCCTAGCCAATCCCTTACAAAGCTCACAGTTTTTCATCCTTTTCTATATTCTCTTAGACAAAGAAATTAGATAGGGAATTTAGGGGAGAAAAGAGGGAGCTAGTTGCAACCACTTTTAGTTTAAACAAAAATCACAGAAACACCAATTTTTCCTTAGGAACTACGGCGAGGGGTATAAATGTAATGTGATAAAAAAGAAAGAGAATTTATGAAACGTGGAAGACCTAGGGATGCGGGAGGCGTGTATTGTAAAACGACAGCGTAAGGGGGAGAAGTGAATGGTGAGAAGGAGTGACAGGTGGTAGGTACCTAAGGGAACAAAAGCTTTTTTTCTTATGGCTCCGGAAAAGATGTTTCCTTTGGTTTGTACGATATTTTTTGTTGACATGGAGATTTAGAGTTGGAGAAAGATTCTGATTTGTTGACGTGGAGTCATGGGGCCACGTGAAATGCGCCTGAAACCAAGTACTGGTGAGGAATTTGAATTGGTTGGGTGCTCTTTGGGTCCCACCTCAAATCACATCTTGGACAGCGTAGCTTTCGATTAATTATGTGCTAAGGAAATGAAATCGTTTTCAAGGTGAATGTTTTGCCACGTGTCGATTTGGTGTCGACTTTTCTTACGCCAGATACTCAGAATTTTAAATTTGTATGAAAGAAATTACTATTTGTAAGAGCAACTCCAACTTTTCCCTTCTTATAAGACGAAAAAATAGGGGAAATTTGCTTCAATCCTCTTCCATATTTATTATAGTAATAGAAATAAATAATATTTCTTAAATATGTGGTACATTATTCATTCCCAAAGGACCCATTCAGTGGTATACTTTATGGAGAAAGGCTTCTATCAGCAGGCAGGGACAGAATACTCTCGAGTCTAAGGGTTTCAAAATAAGCAGATCTAAGACAGAATACATGGAGTGCAAGTTTAGCTTCGAGCCGAGCAAAGAAGGCAGGGACGTGATGATTGGATCTCAGGCCATCGTCAAGAGGGACAATGTCAAATATCTTGGGTCGGTGATTCAGGGGGACGGAGAGATTGACGGGGACGTCACTCATCGTATAGGAGCGGGGTGGTCAAAGTGGAGGCTTGCATCAGGAGTCCTGTGTGACAAGAAAGTTCCATAGAAACTCAAGGGAAAACTTTATAGAGCTGTTGTTAGACCTGCCATGTTGTATGGGGCGGAGTGCTGGCCAGTGAAGAACTCTCATGTTCAGAGAATGCAGGTTGCGGAGATGAGGATGCTCAGGTGGATGTGCAGGCTCACCAGGTTAGATAAGATTAAGAATGAAGTTATTCGAGAGAAGGTGGGGGTGGCCCCGGTGGATGAGAAGATGCGAGAAGCGAGGCTGAGGTGGTTCGGGCATGTACGGAGGAGAAGTCCTGATGCCCCGGTGAGGAGTTGTGAGCGGCTGGCGATTGTCGGCATACGGCGAGGCAGATGGAGGCCTAACAGGTATTGGGGAGAGGTGATTAGGCATGTCATGGCTAGAATACGGGTTTCCGAGGACATGACACTTGATAGGAAAGTCTGGAGGTCTAATGTCAGGGTCGTAGGATAGGGGCTCATACAGTTTTTCGTACTCCTCACCCGGGGTTGGGTGAGGCTTGGCAGGGCTATCCGTAGATAATTTGTGTATTGGACTGTGTCTCCCTTATGGTAGTTATTTATGGCAGTTACTATCTGATATTATTGCATGCTATTTTATTTATGATTCTTATGTTTAGATAATTATTTACGCTATTTCTGCTGGAGTTACTAATGCTCTTTGGTCTTTGTTTTTGTTTTTCCTTTCCTTCACTGAGCCGATGGTCGATTGGAAACAGCCTTTCTGCCCTTTCGGGTAGGGGTAAGGCTCGTCTACATATTACCCTCCTCAGACCCACTTTGTGGGACTATACTGGGTTGTTGTTGTTGTTGTTGTTGTTGTTGTTGTTGTTGCTTCCATCAGCAGGCAGGTATTTACTTTTATGATTACTATTTATTCAAATTTTATTATTATTTTAATTATTTAATCTTTTAGTTTATCTCTTTATATATACTAATTATATTTATGTAATATTTTTATAATATTAATATTATATCTTAACTTTAGCGTATAATTTTGATAAACTAATTTTCGTGCATTTGTTATTCTTATGTAAAATTATAAGTTAATTGTACAAAAAATATATAATTATCTCAAAAAGGGGGAATGATAGGATTATTATCCCCAAAATGGGGATTTGGAGACAAAAAATGGGGGCAAGATTGGGGTTGCTAGGGTCATATGGGAGAAGTTCTATTTTGCGTCTCATACAACTGATATTAGTTGTGTAAGACTATTTTTTATCTCACAAATTTGTGGACTTCAATCTTACACTTCTGGGTCTATAAAAATCTGGGTTCACAAATTTATGAGACAAAAAGGAACCTTATACAACTAGTGTCAGTTGTATGAGACACAAAATAAAATTTTTCGTCATATGGTATTGTTGGTTCATCGGTACGAATGTATGAAGATCGATAATTAAGGTAGTAGGTAGCTGAATGTTGTCTTTAGAAAACATTAATAGTATATTATTTGTATTGGATTGTGTCCCCCTTATGGTAGTTATTTATGGTAGTTACTGTCTGATATTATTGCATGCTATTTTATTTATGGTTCTTATGTTTAGGTAATTATTTACGCTATTTCTGCTTAAGTTACTAATGCTCTTTTGTTTTTGTTTTTTTTTATTTTTGTTGTTCCTTTCCTTCACTGAGCCGTGGGTCGATTGGAAACAGTCTCTCTGCCCTTTCGGGTAGGGGTAAGGCCCATCTACATATTACCCTCCCCAGACCCCACTTTGTGGGACTATATTGGGTTGTTGCTGTTGTTGTTATTATTAATAGTATATCATTCTCGTATTTGCTTTTTTTTTTTGGTGTATATTATTACCCTTTTTTTTGCTTTGGTTTTCTTATTATCTTTATATTGATATTGTTTTTTTTCTTGAGCCGAGGTTCTATCAGAAACAGTCCTCTGCATTTAGAGGTAAAATTTATATACACACTATGCTTCTCATATCCAATTGCGGAGCCACTCATTAGCAAGGGGAATTAATTGACAACCCTTCATCATTAATTTACATGCGTAGATAGGTTAAATTTTAATTTTATGTATATATATTATATGTTGACTCTTATTGATTTCTTTGCATGCTTACTTATTTATATTTTAATTTTTTTATTGAAAATTTTGGCTCTGTCATTACTCATATTCCGCAGTCTTATTGTTATTGTTGCTATTGGTAAGTGAAACTATCACTTGGATACGTTGGTAGCTGAACCAATCCATTTGTTACGTTAATTTATGGTTTCGCGTACAGCCTTGGTTTGACTTGAAATTTAAACGACAGACAACATCGTTTTCCCATATTACAGTATTTTTCATATAATATTCCCAGAGTAAGCGTAATACTAGCCATTGTAGTTTTAATAAATCAAACAAAAGAATAAAAAATATAGCTTATCTATCCTTACAAAGTAGGATAAAATTTGCGTACATGTTACTCTTCCTAAATCTCACGATGTGAAATAATACTGAATATTTTGTTGTAAACAAAAGAATGAAAATAAAGATCGTGTTAAGATTATGCTAAAAGATAATAATGATAAATGGACTTTCGTGTGAAGTAGGGATGTACGTAGTTCGGTTTGGTTCGGATTTTATAATTATCAAATCAAACCAATTTTGTCGGGTTATTACATCTAAACACCAAATCAAACCAATAAAACTCGGGGTTTTCACTCTCGGGTTTTCTCAGGTTTTGGGTTATACGTGTTTTCCAAAAAAAAAACGGTAAAATCTTCATAGAACAAAACATATAAATTATGCTCAAAATATTTCTTTAATCCTAGTAAGATATAATTATATAAGTATTTTTTAAGAAAATAATAGAAAATATGAAATATGTCATGGCATTATCCTAAAATATTCAACAATAAAGACAATAGAATTATCTAATATAAATATTGCTAATTAAAAAGTCATAATAAAAATAAAAATAATCTAAAAGTACTAAGTCATGCTAAAATAAGTAGACTAATAATGGAGTGTTAATTACATGGCTAAAGGCTACAGAAAAATATGAAAATAGGCTATGCATTTTTATCTAAATTGTCGCAAAACAAAAAATAGATATTCAATACATTCTCGTTCGTAGTATTGAATTGAATGTCTTTTGTTCGCATTAGTATTGATTTGATTTTTATTTTGGCTTTGCTAGCTCTATTTAGTTTACTAATATGAATGGTTATAAAACTTATTGGAACATTCCAAAGTTCTAAGTCCAGCCTTGAAATGATACCTAAAAAGATGAAATTATGAAAAAATTTAAGAAATATTTATAAATTACATCATAATAAGTATATATATATATATATATATATATATATATATATATATATATATATATATATATATATATATATATATATATATATATATATATATATAATTTATATATGTAATTGTCGAGTTGGTTTGGTTTCGATTTTATTTTCTTTAGTTAAAACGAAACCTGACCAATTATGGTCGACTATTTTTTCCAACACCAAAACAGATCAAGCCAAACCATAATCACAATTTTTTCTCAATTTGATTTGAATTATCGGATTTGTGCGTTTTGTCGATTTCTTTTGTACACCCTTAGTGTGAAGTAACAGTACGAAGTGGGAGGAGTAATAATGTATTGGGGGTATTTTGAGCGTACTCTTATATGAGCATCCGATATTTTACATGGAAAAACATCGCAAAGTCTACCTTTACCAACTATGATATGACTCGTACATAAATAAAAGTTTAACTTTCTATTTGTTATAAATACACTTCTATTTAAGGTGAATGTCTTTAATTAGAGAGATTCTAGAGTCCTATTATTGGTAGCTAAATCATCCTCCTCCCTATAAATAGAGGTGCCCTCTACCATTGTAAATAACTCCTAACAATCTCTAAGTATCAATAAGAATATTTCTCTCTCTCTATTCTCTCTATTGCTCTTTTTCTTGTATTATTGTTCTTGTCTTTTATATTATTTCATAACACGTTATCAGCACGAGACTCTACCGTCTCAAGAACCATTCTCGAAAAATCTAAGGTATTTCCCTCTTCCTAATTTAATTTTTGATTATGTCTGACATTTACGAAAAGAAAGTTCGTTGCCCTTGAAATTTCGGGCAAGAACTATATGACATGGGTGTTGCATGCTGAAATCCACTTAGATGCTATGGGTCTCGGAGACACCATCAAAGATAGAGAAAAAGCATCCACCCAAGACTGTGCGAAGGCCTTGATTTTCTTGCGCCATCACCTTGATGAAGGTTTGAAGATTGAATATCTCACCGTCAAGGATCCACTCATCTTGTGGAACGGCTTAAAAGAGAGATATGACAACCTGAAGTTGGTCACTCTGCCACAAGCACGATATGATTGGGCTCATCTCAGGCTCCAGGACTTTAAGTCCGTTTCTGAATATAATTCTGCAATGTTCATAATTACTTCTAAATTGAAGCTATGCGGAGATAAAATCTCCGATTATGATATACTTGAGAAAACGTTTACAACGTTTCATGCCTCCAATATGGTACTGCAACAACAGTACAGAGAGAAAGGCTTTACAAAGTACTCTGAACTGATTTCTCTTCTACTAGTGGCTGAGCGAAATAATGAGCTGCTCATGAAAAATCATGAAAATCGACCCACTGGGTCTACACCACTGCCTGAAGCAGATAAGGTGCACTCTCATTATGCCAAACATGAAAAGGGCCATGGTCATGGTCATAAACGGGGTCATAGCCAGGGACGTAGACAAGGAAGAAATTCCAATGAAGTCCGTCAACCCCTAAGGAGAGATAACCGCCGAAAGCAGAAACGGGGTCATGAAGATCCTAAGGCAAATGGTTCAGAAACTATATGTTATCGTTGCGGTGGGAAAGGGCACTGGTCAAAGACTTGCCGTATACCAAGACACTTGGTTGACCTTTATCAAAGCATCTCGAAAGAGAAAAGGCCCTGAAACAAATTTTGTCTATGACGACAACTTGGACATCACCCACCTGGATGTGGCAGACTTCTTTGAGCAACCCGAGGGGAAAATAGATCACCTAATCGGCGATGGGTCCGTGATGAAAGAAGATGGAGTTATTTGATTTTGTTCTACTTATTTGTATTAGTTAGTGAATAAACTAATAGTCATTAGTATTAGCTCGTATTAGTTAGTTCATGATGCAATGTTAGCAGTAGTTCTTTAGAATGTCTTCAATATGCTCAAATATCAATAATATTTTTATTTTCCAGTAGGGGTAATCGACTAGCCTGAAAAACTAGTCGATTATCTAATATTTTCGCATTAAAGCTGAAAAACAATTGATCGACACTCGATTGTCTTTGTCTAACAATCGATTGTCGTTAAGACAGTGTAATCTGGAATTTTTCAAAAATCATCCACAATCGATTGTCTTTGTCTAACAATCGATTGTCGTCATAACAGTGCAATCTGGAATTTTTCAAAATAGCCAACAATCAATTGTCTATACTTAACAATCGATTGTCTTAAAACAGTGTGCTCTGGAATTTTTCAAAATAGCCAACAATCGATTGTCTATACTTAACAATCGATTGTCTTAAAACAGTGTGCTCTGGTATTTTTCAAAATAGCCAACAATCGATTGTCTATACTTAACAATCGATTGTCTTAAGACAGTGTGATCTGAAGTTTTTCAAAATAGCAAATAATCGATTGTGTGCGTTTAACAATCGATTGTCAATGTTCAACAATCAATTGTTTGAGTTTAACAATCGATTGTTTGAAGAAAATGCTTAAACTGAAATTTTCAAACTGCAAAGTAATCAATTATGGATAACATATCTGATTTTGTTAGTCAACTGTTAGCAGCAGATTTTGAAAATATTATGTGACACAAACGAATTGAACTTGTTTATTCTTATGTTCGTGTATCTCTTTTGTATGTCAAACTATGGGTAGCAAATATGGATATCTCACAAAGCGAACTTGGATCAACGTCCAACTGTAAAAGTATTTGCCTAGTTGATTCATGTACTACACATACAATACTCAAAGAAAAGAAATATTTCTCTCAACTAAATATGTGTAAGGCAAACGTTACTACAATCTCTGGAAGTAGTAAATTGATTGAAGGCTCCGGAAGAGCAATTGTAACTCTGCCCAAAGGCACGACGTTAATCATAGAGAATGCAATGTTCTCCTCCAAGTCTAAGAGAAACTTGTTGAGTTTTAAAGATGTACGCTGGAATGGCTATCATATTGAGACAATGGATGAAGATAATCTTGAATATCTCGTCATCACAAAGAATGTCTCCGGCCAAAAGAGGGTTATTGAGAAATTCCCGTCTTTATCTTGTGGCCTGTATTGGACAAGAATTAGTGCAATTGAGGCACATTCAACAGTTAGCCAAAGGGTTACTGATTCCAATACCTTTGTACTTTGGCATGATCGATTGGGACACCCAGGATCGGTCATGATGAGACGGATTATAGAAAGCTCATATGGGCATCCGTTAAAGAATTTCAAAATTCTTTCGAATAATGAATATCCTTGCACTTCGTGTTATCAAGGCAAGTTGATTATCAGGCCATCACCAACAAAGGTTGGGACTGAGTCACCCACGTTTCTGGAACGTATACAAGGGGACATTTGTGGACCTATTCACCCACCTAGTGGGTCGTTTAGGTATTTCATGGTCTTGATAGACGCATCCTGTAGATGGTCTCATGTGTGCCTGTTGTCATCACGCAACCTTGCGTTTGCAAAATTAATGGCACAAATAATTCGACTATGAGCACAATTTCTAGATAATCCAATCAAGTCCATTAGACTGGATAATGCTGCTGAGTTTACATCCCAAGCATTTAATGATTATTGCTTATCAATCGGGATAAAAGTTGAACATTCTGTAGCTCATGTTCACACTCAAAACGGTCTTGCAGAATCGTTAATTAAACGCCTGCAGTTGATTGCAAGGCCATTACTTATGAGAACGAGGCTGCCCACTTCGGTATGGGGTCACGCCATCTTACATGCAGCAATGCTAATTCGTCTCAGACCGACGAATTACCACAAGTATTCCCCGTTGCAATTGGTTTTAGGTCATGAACCCAATATATCCCATTTAAGAATTTTTGGATGCGCAGTATATGTGCCTATAGCACCGCCATCCCGCATTAGGAATATATGTTGGGTTTGAATCGCCCTCCATCATTCGCTACCTCGAAACATTGACAGGCGACGTATTTACTGCATGATTTGCAGACTGTCGATTTGATGAGACACTTTTCCCAAAATTAGGGGGAGAAGTTGATGAAACCAAACGGGAAATTTTGTGGAAAAATGCATCATTATCTCATCTTGATCCACATACCTCTATTTGTGAAAGAGAGGTACAAAAGATTATCCATTTGCAAAGAATAGCAAATCAAATGCCTGATGCATTTACGGACTTGAAGAGGATAACGAAATCCCACATTCCCACGGAAAATGTTCCAATCCGTATTGATGTCCCTGCTGGACAATCATCTAGTGTCATATCCAATGAGTCAAATGCACGCCTGAAGCGTGGCAGACCATTAGGTTCCCAAGATCGAAATCCTAGAAAGAGGAAAAAGAATGATCAATATGACACCACGAAAGAATCTCACGATTTAACAAATTCTGAGATTCATGAAGAATCCATTGAGCCCGAGACTCTGGAAAATACGGAACTATCCCTAAATCCAATTAATATTGAGGCAAATATTAATCGAGTGGATATTGTGGTAGATAATGCCTTTGCTTATAATGTTGCATCTAGCATTATGCAAGAATGTGAGGATCTCGAACCTCAATCTGTTGAAGAATGTCGAAAAAGACAGGATTGGCCAAAGTGGCAAGAAGCAATTCAATCAGAATTGAATTCGCTGGCAAAACGTGAAGTTTTTGGCCCTATAGTTGAAACACCTAATGGTGTTAAGCCTGTCGGCTATAAATGGGTCTTTGTACGCAAAAGAAATGAGAAAAACGAGGTACAAAGATATAAGGCACGCCTTGTTGCACAAGGTTTTTCTCAAAGGCCTGGTGTCGATTATGAAGAGACATATTCGCCTGTAATGGATGCGATAACCTTTCGTTATCTCATAAGTTTTGTTGTCCATGAAAAGCTTGACATGCACTTAATGGATGTGGTTACTGCCTATCTTTATGGCTCACTTGATAATGAGATATACATGAAAATTCCCGATGGACTCAAGATGCCAAACGCGCATAATTCAAAATCTCGGGAAATGTTCTCAATTAAATTTCAAAGATCCTTGTATGGTCTAAAGCAATCTGGACGAATGTGGTATAATCGTCTTAGTGAGTACTTGTTAAAAGAAGGCTATATAAATGACGCCATTTGCCCGTGTGTTTTTATAAAGAAAACAACATCGGAATTTGTTGTACTTGCCGTATATGTCGATGACATAAACCTTATTGGAACCCCTATAGAACTCCAAAAGGCAATTGATTATCTAAAGGATGAATTCGAGATGAAAGATCTCGGAAAGACTAAACTATGTCTTGGTTTGCAAATTGAATATTTGGCAAACGGAATTTTTGTTCATCAATCTACCTATACAGAAAAGGTACTGAAACAGTTTTACATGGATGAAGCACATCCTTTAAGTACACCGATGGTTGTTCGATCACTTGACGTGAACAAAGATCCATTCCGACCACAAGAAAGGAATGAAGAGCTACTTGGTCCTGAAGTACCATATCTTAGCGCAATTGGCGCACTAATGTATCTTGCAAATACTACAAGGCCTGACATATCCTTTTCAGTTAATGTCTTAGCAAGATTTAGCTCGGCTCCTACGAGGAGACATTGGAATGGGATCAAACACATATTGCGGTACCTAAAGGGAACTACCGATATGGGCTTATTTTATGGCAAGAATTGCAGCCCGGATCTTGTTGGTTATGCTGATGCTGGATATTTGTCCGACCCACACAAGGGTCGATCTCAAACGGGTTATGTGTTTACCTGTGGAGAAACCGCCATATCTTGGCGATCGACTAAGCAATCAATTGTGGCTACTTCATCTAATCATGCCGAGATAATTGCTATTCATGAAGCAAGTCGGGAGTGTGTGTGGTTAAGGTCGATAATACATCATATCCAAGACAAGTGTGGTTTGAAGTGTGATAAACTACCCACAACTTTGTATGAAGACAATGCAGCATGTATAGCTCAATTGAAGGGAGGATTCATAAAAGGAGATAGAACGAAGCATATTTCACCAAAGTTATTCTTCACACATGATCTTCAAAAGAATGGTGATATCAATGTTCAACAGATTCGTTCAAGCGACAATATGGCTGATTTATTCACAAAATCTCTACCAAAGTCAACCTTCAAGAAGCTAGTTCACAAGATCGGGATGCGAAGACTTAAGGACATAAATTGATGTTCTTATCAGGGGGAGTTAATGCGTGTTGCACTCTTTTTCCCTTACAAGGTTTTGTCCTACCGGGTTTTCCTTGCGAGGTTTTTAACGAGGCAACCAATCGGCGCATATTCAAACATGTGTACTCTTTTTCCTTACTTTAATTTTTCCCATTGGGTTTTGTTTTAAGGTTTTAACGAGGCACATCATTGAATAGACATTCAAGGGGGAGTGTTATAAATACACTTCTATTTAAGGTGAATGTCTTTAATTAGAGAGATTCTAGAGTCCTATTATTGGTAGCTAAATCATCCTCCTCCCTATAAATAGAGGTGCCCTCTACCATTGTAAATAACTCCTAACAATCTCTAAGTATCAATAAGAATACTTCTCTCTCTCTATTCTCTCTATTGCTCTTGTTCTTGTATTATTGTTCTTATTTTTTATATTATTTCATAACACTATTGATTTTTGTTGTTGATATTTAATTTTATCATCGAACAAAAGAGTTTGACTATACAACCTTGCTTAACTCAAGCTTAATAGTCTCAAATTTATTATGACTAGCGACACAATTGCATAAACTACAAGAATTTATCAAAAATCATCTTTACTTGCTCAATCTTTTATTAATAGTTTCTCCCCACTAACGCATGAATAAATTTCCAAACAATAATATCTCAAATGTCACAATTAGGATTGATCTTTCTTCCATGATCTTTTCAAGGGTTGATTATTTTTCTATTTATAAGTTTCAAGTGTATGAACTATAGAGTAAAATGCAAATATTTTGTGGCTGCAACGGGCAAATTTCAGAAATAGTAAGTAATTTAGTGTGTGCGTATATTTCACAAAAAAACACAAAATAACAATCGTCGACAGCAGGTTCGAACCTACGCGGGCGAAGCCCAACAGATTTCAAGTCTGTCTCCTTAACCACTCGGACATATCGACTTTTCTATTGAACGGTGTATATTATATATATTTTGTCGAAACATCAGGCTTTCTTCGTTCATGGAAAGCTAAACAAAGGGCAGAGAAGAAACTACTGAATGTTCCTTTGCTTTTTTAATCACCATTCTGTTGCTTGGTCTAAGAAAAGAAGTGGATTGAATGTTTAAAGAGAAATAAGTTTTCCTCTAGGCCTATTGAGTTTTCCTTCGAAGCAGTGTTTTAATTTGATTGTGTATTTATGGTAAAAAGGATAGTAGTATTCACTGCAACTTATGTGGAGCAAATTAACCATAGGCACCTTCATTTGGCTATGAATTCAAAAAGGTAATAGTCGAAGTACACGTTTTTTATTTTTTCAAGGTTTGGGAGATGATTCATTGGTGAGTTCTCTTGTTTTAGGAAATCCAATGTCGATCAAAATTCAAAAGCCTATTTACTTGTGGTTCAGAATTTGCAGTTTATGCAACCATGCCTGCTAATACGTCCAATGTTGCTGCTGCACTATGGTTTTGACTTTTGAGTATTCGTTGTGCCTCTCCCGTACATAATTGAATTTGGAAAACTTCCCAAGACATCTATTCTACATTTGTTTATGTAAAATTATTTTGGGAATGTAATGTTGTTTACTTGTATGTGAATTTCTTTTAGACTGTTGGAGGGACCAATAATGTGCATAGCTTTGTGACAATATTAACGGAGTACTATAAATACACGGCAAAGGGCTGGAACGAATTCAACCGACGCAATCCCTTTAAAAATTGTTCATATGGAAAAGCTGCTTGACATTTTTAATGTTGTGGCTTGCCAAACAGAAAAAGAGATGCGGTATGGTAACAATTCTGGACAAAATGATATTATGTGAAAGATGTAAGATATATGGACTTATATCTACATACATATGAACAATATATGGATAAATTATATGTTATGTGCTATCTTTTGGTTTGGCATAATTTTGTGGCCTTGTGGACATTATGTTAAGGGGGCCAATGTGTTGTCATATAAAGTGTAGGACTAATGTGTAGATATCCAAAAGGGTAACCTTAGTTTATGATGGGCTAACTAAGGTTACATATATGTAACCATGGTTACAAGCTTGTGACTCTTGAGTTATGTAACTCTTGTGACTCTTGGGTTATGTAACTCTTGTGTTATAAAGTGGGGGTTATGGTTCCCACATTAGTGCAAGACAAGACTCTTCTTCCTCCCATTGAATCAAGAGCCAAAAGACAAGACTCTTCTTCCTCCCATCAAGAGCCAAAATACTCCATTGTTGTCTTGCAAATAGTGTGGAAAACCATATACCTATTTGATCATTGTCACAATATTATTATTGTGAATAATTCACATATAGTTTAAGGTTTGTTTCTTGCATACTTGTGGATACATATACAACTTCAAGACATTCTTGAAGGAAGGCTAAGGATCAAACTTCATAGAGACATAAGGACAATCATCAAAAGGAGGTTCAACAATTTCCACATATGGATTCAGGTTAGCTTCCGCTCATGTAGTTTAATTCCGGATTATTCAATATGAAGGTTGTTATATTTAGTTGGAATCATAATCCTAACAATTGGTATCAGAGCCACCTTCATTTTTGGATAATTTGGAAGTTCATATGGTTCATGTTATGTTAGGATTCATGTTTAAGTTTAATTAGAATTTTGTTTATGAAATTCTACCATGAAATAGCATGATCTTATGAATGTTATGTTTTGATGTAATTTGATGTTTTAATATTATCATGTTAAAACATTGTATAAAGCATGATTTTAGTTGGTAAACAACATGTTTTCTTGTTTAAGGTGCTTGTTGAAAATCATGTTTTAATTCTGAAAGTTGTGTAAAACAGTAAGGTTCACTGGTCTAAGATAATCGATTATTCCTGGACAGATAATCGATTATCTTAGTCCAGTAGAGATTGAAACGTTTTTATATATACCAGAATAATCGATTATCTGGTTGTAGATAATCGATTATTCTGGTCCAGTGACATAATTTTTTCTTAAAAACCAAAATAATCGATTATCTGGTTTTTGATAATCGATTATTCTGGTCCAGTAGCTGAAAATTTTTTTTTAAAAAAACCACAGTAATCAATTATCTGGTTTTAGATAATCGATTATTTTGGTAATAGCTAAAATTTTTTTTTTATGTCGAAGATAATCGATTATCTAAATGCAGATAATCGATTATTTTTGTCCAGTAAGGTCAAAAACGTTTCAAATCTCTTAAGTTTCAGTCTTTTAATTGACTTATTATTGTTCAATTAAAATATTTAAGTGTTTATTATTAATGTATTATACATTAATATTTAAGTTATGAATATTGATTGTTTAAAGTCCATCTTTTTTTAATATTTTGGAATTGTCCTATCAAGTATACAACAATTAATATTCAAAGTGTTACATATCAAAAACATGTAACATATTAAGTTGAGATTCATAATAAGGATTAAGGAACTAAAGTTTTTTTAGCATCTAATATTTTAAATTAGTCAATTGAAGCATTATGTTGCCAAAGTAACCTCTATTGTGCAGATTGATTAATCTTGAAATATAAGATGACTGTGGATGTTAGTCTTCCATGCGTTTAACAACCGGACCAAAGGAAGGTTGTTATTTGACAGGAATTCGAACATGCTTGTGGTGGTAAATATGAGACAATTATTTGGTTTTCCATGTGAATATTAAATCGGCCCAAAGGAAGGTTTAATATTTGACAGGAGTTTATTGTCTATGTTTGATTACTACACCAAGAGTACCACTTACAAGTTGTTTTTTTGTCCAAAGACTAAAATCAATGTTGTGCTAGGTATCTTGTAATGGGAAATGCCTAATTTTGAATCTATAAAGTTAAAGTTCAAGTATTTGTAAGCATGTATTCAGTAATCCTTTTGTTCTATTTTCAGTAAATTCTTCTGCTTCTACGATCTCTGCCAACATCAATAGCATCCCTGTGCTTAACGGCACAAACTTTAAGGAATGGAAAGAGAACGTCATGATCGTTCTCGGTTGCATGGATCTTGACCTTGCTCTTCGGACTGAGCAACCTACTCCTCTTGAGGATACATCCTCTCCTGAAAGGAGGGTGATGGAGAAGTGGGAACGTTCGAATCGCATGAGTCTAATGATAATGAAACGTGCAATTCCAGAATCATTCAGGGGCACTATGAATGATGAACCTAATGCCAAAGTTTTCCTTGGAAACCTTGAACAGCGTTTTATTCAAAACGAAAAGGCGGAAACAAGTACACTATTGAGTAAACTTGTTTCCATGAGGTATAAGGGCAAGGGAAACATTAGGGAGTACATTATGGAAATGTCTCATCTTGCTTCGAAACTAAAGTCACTCAAGCTGGATTTACCTGAGGAACTGCTTGTGTACTTTGTTTTGATATCTCTTCCTGCACACTTTAATCAGTTTAAGGTCAGTTACAACTGCCTGAAGGAGAAATGGACTCTTAATGAGCTCATTTCACATTGTGTGCAAGAAGAGGAAAGGATAAAGCTAGATAAGATAGAAAGTGCTCATTTGGCATCCTCTTCTAAGGAAACTAAGAAGAGGAAGGGTAAGGAAGTTGCAGTTGCAAAGCCCAAGATTAAGCAACATAAGGAACCTAAGGTTGAAATTACTGCATTAGGTTGCTTCTTCTGTAAGGGGACTAATCATGTGAAGAAAGATTGTACCAAGTACCATGCCTGGCGTGCGAAAAAAGGTACATTTCTTTCTCTTGTTTGTTCTGAAGTTAATTTAATTTCGGTACCTAAGGATACTTGGTGGGTAGATTCTGCTGCTACTACTCACATAAGTATATCAATGCAGGGTTGCCTGAACTGCCGAAAACCAAATGATGGTGAAAGATACATCTATGTGGGTGACGGCAAGAAGGTGCCAGTTGAAGCTATTGGCAAATTTAGGCTGTTGTTAAGACCGGTTTTCATTTAGATTTGGATGAGACTTTTATTGTACCGTCTTTTAGACGGAATTTAATTTCTGTTCCCCAATTGGATATATCCGGTTATAAATGTACATTTGGGGATAATAAAGTTAGTCTCTTTCAGAATTCAAATCTTATTGGAAATGGTGTTTTATCAACATTTGATAGCTTATATTTGGTTGATACAATAACTTCAAATAAAGAAACTTTGCATACAAGTTTAAGTGGTACTAAAAGGAAATTAACTAATGAGAATTCTATTTCACTCTGGCATAAACGTTTGGATCACATATCCATTCAAAGAATTCAGAAACTCGTGTCAGATGGAATTCTTGATTCTCTTGATTCCTCAAATTCGGAAATTTGTATTGAGTATATCAAGGGAAAACAAACAAACAAGACTAGATTGGGTGCTAAGAGAGCTTCGGACGTCTTAGAATTGATACATACGGATATTTGTGGGCCATTTCCTACTCCTTGTCGGAATGGTCAACAATACTTTATCACATTCATAGACGATTACTCTCGTTATGGGTACCTATATCTTATTCACGAAAAGTCCCAATCTATAAACGTGTTCAAATCATTTAAGGTTGAAGTTGAAAATCAACTAAGAAAACGAATTAAATCCGTTAGATCTGACCGTGGTGGTGAATACTATGGTCGATATGATGGTTCCGGTGAACAACGTCCAGAGCCTTTTGCTAAATTCCTAGATGAGTGTGGGATCGTCCCTCAATATACTATGTCAGGCAGTCCTACGATGAATGGTGTAGCTGAGAGACGAAATAGGACCCTTAAGGATATGGTAAGAAGTATGATTTCTCGTACTCTTTGCCAGACTCACTCTGGGGTGAAGCATTAAAAACTGCAACTTATATTCTAAATAGAGTTCCAACTAAAGCTACAATCAAAACCCCTTATGAACTTTGGACTGGGCATAAACCCAGTATTCGGCATTTTCACATTTGGGGTTGTCCAGCTGAGGCAAGGCCTTATAGGCCGAATGAAAAGAAACTGGATGCTAAGATGGTTAGTAGCTATTTTGTTGGATACTCTGAAAAATCCAGGGGTTTTAAGTTTTATGATCCCACTTCTAGAACTATTTTTGAGACAGGTAATGCTAGGTTCTTTGAGGATATTGAGTTTGGGGGGTGGGGAGATAAAGTTGTTAGAGATTTTGTCTTTGAGGAAAAACATGTGTCTTTCCCTCAAGTTGTTGATCTTCTCTTCCTGACACGGATCACACAACTCCGGTTCAAGACAATCTCGAAAATCTTCCCTATCAGGAACCTGATATAACTAATGAAAATCAAACTCAACAACCTCAAGTAACTGAAATGCCATTAAGAAGATCCACTAGAGAGAGGAGAAATGCAATTTCGGATGATTATGTAGTATTTCTCCAAGAACAAGAAAGTGATATTGGACTTGAGGAAGATGATCCAATCAACTTTCGTCAAGTCATTAAGTGTTCTAACTCTCAAAAGTGGATTGATGCCATGAATGATGAGATGAAGTCTATGAGCGTAATGACGTTTGGGAGCTTGTTACATTGCCCGAAGGTACGAAACCTATTGGTTGTAAATGGATTTTTAAAACCAAAAGGGATTCAGGGGGCAATGTTATTAAGTACAAAGCTCGTCTTGTCGCAAAAGGCTACACTCAGAAGGAAGGCATTGATTATAAAGAGACTTTCTCTCCAGTTTCATCGAAAGACTCTTTCAGGACTATAATGGCATTAGTAGCACATTTTGATCTTGAGCTTCATCAAATGGATGTTAAGACAGCTTTTCTCAATGGTGACATTGAGGAAACAATTTATATGGTGTAACCTGAAAACTTTGTTTCGGATGAATCAGAGAAGAAGGTTTGCAAATTAAAGAAATCCATTTATGGGCTCAAGCAAGCTTCTCGTCAATGGTATTATAAGTTTCATGCAGTCATTACATCTTTTGGTTTTGAACCGAATATTGCTGATGACTGTATATACCATAAGTTCAGTGGGAGTAAGTATATTTTTCTGGTTTTATATGTTGATGACATACTGCTTGCCTGTAACGATATAGCATTATTACTTGAAACTAAGAAATTTCTGTCAAAGAAATTCGAAATGAAAGATCTTGGTGAAGCTTCTTTTGTATTAGGAATTCAGATACAACGAGATCGCTCTAAAGGTGTTCTCGGTCTGTCACAAAAGGGCTATATCGATAAGGTTCTGAAAAGATTTGGCATGCAGGATTGTAAACCAGGCAACACCCCTGTTGCTAAGGGAGACAAATTTAGTCTCAAACAGTGCCCAAATAATAATTATGAAATTTCGGAAATGCAGAAGACGCCTTATGCTTCGGCGGTAGGTAGTCTGATGTATGCTCAGGTATGTACACGACTTGATATAGCATACATTGTTGGGAAGTTAGGCAGATATCTAAGCAATCCGGGAATGAACCATTGGAAGGAAGCCAAACGGGTCATGAGGTACTTACAGAGAACAAAGGATTACATGCTTACATACCGGAAATCGGACCAGCTTGAGATCATTGGGTATACTGATTCCGATTTTACTGGATGTCAGGATAGTTTGAAGTCCACTTCAGGCTATATTTACATGTTTGCGGGCGGTGCTATCTCTTGGAGAAGCATCAATCAAACTCTTACAGCCACTTCCACCATGGAAGCGGAGTTTATGGCATGTTATGAAGCATCCAATGAGGCATTATGGCTGCGAAATTTTGTTGGTGGACTGCGAATTGTTGATAGCATCAAAAAGCCACTTAGGCTATTTTGCGATAACAGATCGGCAATCCTTTATGTTAATAACAACAGTAGTTTGACGAAAGCAAAACATATGGACGTCAAATTTCGGGTTGTTAAAGAAAGAGTACAAAATGGACAATTGTGCATTGAGTACATTAATACAAACTCCATGCTTGCGGATCCGCTTACTAAGGGATTGACACCAAAAGTATTTCATGAGCATATTGCTTGTATGAGTGTCAAATCAGATAAGGATTATGTATTTTAGTGGGAGTTTTGTATTGTACATTTATGTATTGTTCATTATATTCAGAAATTCAGTAATTCAGTTATATCTGCAAATATTCAGTTTTAAAGTTTTTGTACTCTTACAGTTTATGATTGATCTCAATAAAGAGAACCAGTTGGAAATAGACATTCTATTGACCACACTTTATGTTATTCCATGCTACATACCTGCACTTGCTCCATGTCGTTGGTTATATTGATATACGTGATCTATGATTGGTTCTAGTTACGAATGAGTAACGACGAGCACTTAGTTCCTATGTTGGTATGATTGATGGACCGGATTGTTCATGACAATTTTATTGTGATAGCAATTTTGCGCACCTAAGGTTATTTTGTAACATATAATGCTAAGGTTTGTACATATGTTTGTGTATCTCGTCCAAGTGGGAGATTGTAAGATATATGGACTTATATCTACATACATATGAACAATATATGGATAAATTATATGTTATGTGCTATCTTTTGGTTTGGCCTAATTTTGTGGTCTTATGGACATTATGTTAAGGGGGCCAATGTGTTGTCATATAAAGTGTAGGACTAATGTGTAGATACCCAAAAGGGTAACCTTAGTTTATGATGGGCTAACTAAGGTTACATATATGTAACCATGGTTACAAGCTTGTGACTCTTGAGTTATGTAACTCTTGTGACTCTTGGGTTATGTAACTCTTGTGTTATAAAGTGGGGGTTATGGTTCCCACATTAGTGCAAGACAAGACTCTTCTTCCTCCCATTGAATCAAGAGCCAAAAGACAAGACTCTTCTTCATCCTATTGAATCAAGAGCCAAAATACTCCATTGTTGTCTTTCAAATAGTGTGGAAAACCATATACCTATTTGATCATTGTCACAACATTATTATTGTGAATAAACATATTGTTTAAGGTTTGTTTCTTGCATATTTGTGGATACATATACAACTTCAAGACATTCTTGAAGGAAGGCTAAGGAGCAAACTTCATAGAGACATACGGACAATCATCAAAAGGAGGTTCAACAATTTCCACATATGGATTCAGGTTAGCTTCCGCTCATGTAGTTTAATTCCGGATTATTCAATATGAAGGTTGTTATATTTAGTTGGAATCATAATCCTAACAAAAGATGGATAAAATTGAGTTGAATTTAGTAATACACAATTAAGTGTATTGATTTTACTTGGTAAAATATATAAAGACCTAATTAAACTTGTTCAGAAAACATGTTTGAACACATAAATTGAATATGCGTTTATTTCCCCCCTTATTCTTATTTTTTTGACAAGTTTTATTTCGCTTTTGAATCCAATAATTTCTTAAGTTGGATGATTATACATACTGTGTGGCGATGATGGGCTACTTATCGCCGAGAAGGCTAGAGGAAACCCATGATTTTGAGGGAGCAAGTGCACAGATGGCCCAATTTGGCATATCGACATTATAAATTTGGGATTTTTCCTTTCTGTACAGTATTTAAACTGTTATTTTTATTTTGCTAAAATTATTCTAATTTTATATATTACCCGCTCTAAACAAGAATTATTTATAAATTCAGCCAAAATCAAGTCTAATCTTCAATAACAATCTCAAAATTGAGATATGAACTCCAAACAATATTCCCAACTGTTTGCAACACCCAATCCAAACAAATAACTGTTTTTGAAAATTCAAACTCAAATTCAAAGCTTCAAAGCTTTTTAATGGTTATCAATGGTGGAGAGTCAAACCCCTTCAAAATTATTGATGGAGAATTTTCATTTGAACACCAATTGTGCAACGTGAAAGGTAATTGCCAACTTAAAACTCTATAGTAAAACGATTGAAATCCATTAATGAATTCCATTAAAAATATATACAATATGAAGGGATAAGAAATAGAGGATATTAGAGGAAGAAAAATTGGGAAAGAACAGAGAATGAGAGATTGAGAGACGGAGAGAGAGAGCGCGCAGGAGGGAGAGAGAGAATAAAGATGAGAAATAATTGATTTCTTATTCAATTTCTAATATAAAAGGATATTTAAATTCTTAAAATGTATATAATTGCTAAATTGTGTATGCCAATATAATTAAATTGAAACTTGAACAAGAAGGATAATAAAGTTTAAATAGTGTATGAAAAAGTAAAAATCCCTATAAATTTTAACCACTTTTGAATCTAACTTCAGTTTTAAGTCCACTGAAGTTCCTAAAAATTCGCGTATGAAATAATAAACTTTATGTGATGTTTGTGCAAGAAATCTTCATAAGCGGTGCCACATCTATGTTGAAAGAAATAAAAAGAACAAGACAATTTTTCTGTAGAAATAGAATTACGTGGTCCTTTACAAAGTTTAGGATTAGTAAATCTATAGAAATAGAAATATTTATCACTTAGAATGTTATGAGAGCTTCGTCCATGCTATTTCCAAACAATTGAGGCTAGAAAATGCTCAAAAGTTTAAGGAATTAATGTGGCTTTTGACCACGCAATGTGAATTGTTAAGTAGTATCAATGGAAATAAATATATATGTTTGTTAAGTATTCTTTGTATGTGTCAGATGTTTCCGAGGAAGCGGTATCACGTGACACCATCTGAGTATACGTACATCTGCATATATATATATATATATATATATATATATATATATATATATATATATATATATATATATATATATATATATATATATATATATATATATATATAGTCATGCTACAATTGTGTTTAGTAGACTTGGTAAAATACAGTGTGTACTGAAACAAGAGACTGAGAGATGCCAACTCTAAGAACTTAAATAATGTCTGGTAAGAAACTGAGTATCTAATTGGTGAATAATTGTTTCTCAAATTTCAGTTTTACTTTGTAAGAACTGGGATTGTTGGGAGGAGATGATTTCTGACTTTTAGGCATCATTTGTTTTTTTTTAAGATTAAGACGTCTGGATTTGAATACACATCTGAATATCAAAATATTTATTAAAATTAAGACATGTGAATCTGAATACACATCTGAATATATTAAGATGTGTATTAAGTTCCGAATAGAAATAATTAAGAATGTTTGATTTAACATCTGAATATATAAAATTTATCTTTATTTAAAAATTAATAAACATAAAATTCAAATGTAATACCAACTAATCTAATATTATATAAAAAAATAGTTTATTAAAATATGATAGTTGTTGGTAGTGATGGCTAACGGGTGAATGCCGACTAGAGGTGGTGGTTGGTGGTAGTTTTGGTTGATGATGGTGATTCATGCTAGTAGCTAGTAGTGATATATAATGGTGGAGATTATGATTGAGAATGGTGGTGATTGTGGTTAAAGTTAATAATGGTGGAGGTAGTAGTAGTTGTGACCGAGGAATGTGGTGGATAGGTGGTGATAGGTTATAATGATGGTCAGTGCCGGCTGTGGTTGTTGATGGTGATAGAGTGGTCATTTGTGGTAGTTGAGGTGGATGAGTGTTGGTTGTGGGTGAGAATGATGATGGTCGGAGTGGTGCGGATACTAGGAGGTGATGGTCGATAATGTCGACAACTATAAATGAGGATGATTGTGGTGTGGTGGTGGTGGAGGTGGTGGTGATGGGGGGAGGGGGAGGGTGGTGGTGGATGAGTACGGTGGTGATGGTGGCATGGTGGTAGTTGATAATGATATGCGGTGGTGGCAGTTAATAATGAATATGTAATAGCATCTTAACGAAATTAAGTCTCTGTTATGGATCTTAATCATACAGACATATTCAGACACATTAAGTGGTTGTGAAGTAAAAAAATAAACACACTTAATGATTAAGATCTAAATCATTAAAATTCAGACTTTAAAAATAAACACACTTAATATTTGAAATTTAAATAAATAAATTCATACCTATATTAAGTGCAAACAAATGATGTCTTTTTCACCAATGTGAAACTCAGCATAAACTTGATATATGTTCAGGCAGTTTCCTAATGTTGATATTCAAATGGCATCATTCTACTGTATGCGACGGTAGTGCCTATGGTATGCTATATTTTCTATCATTTTCAATACATAACATTTAACAAAAGAAAGCTAAAAATATAGGTGGCCATTGACCTAGATAGAAGAGTCTGGAGATCTAGTATCAGGGTTGTAGGATAGGGGCTTTTAGTTAGTGGTCGTTATTACTGCATTCTAGTAGGTTTGGTAAGTATATCAAGTACAACAGTAGCGTCTCTTTCAATGATCAGTGGTTTGAGTTGATGATGAACAACTAATTTTAGCCCATTAAAAGTGCTAGCAATTATGTCTGGATACTGGATCCATGTTGTGCGCGTCCTGCAAAACCTAAAATCCAATTGCACTGCTGATTCCTAAAGCATCCTCCTATGCCATATTGATTCTGAGTGTTAGATGTTGACCCGTCTATATTTAACTTGAAACCCTGACCATCCGGGGGATGCCATTTTATATAAAAAGGCATAAGTGAAGTATTGTTGTTCGTAGTATTTATGAGGTAATAATATTCAACGACCTATTTGTAAAGCAGTGAAACACTTGATTTAAGAAGTTTATATTCAAAGAAATTTTTATTTCTGATATACCATAACTGCCACAAAGCAAAGGGTAAAATGATGGAAAAGGGAATTCACTTATAGGTTGGCAAAATCTGCTTATGTATGAAATTGTGTCACCAAGCAGTATGATGAATAGTTGTTGGCCCCACCATATGAGTAGTATTTACCTTAAGAGCAGTCCAATGTGCAGTAGCATTAGAACATTCCATAAAAATATGATGTATAGTCTCAGGTGCCAGTTGGCATTGTGGACACAAAGGTAAATTGATACTTTGTAACCTATGCAAATATGCAGCTGTAGGAAGCCTCTTATGACACAGTAACCATACAAAGAAGGAAATCTTGGGTGGGATTCCGAGTTTCCAAATCCATTTATAGTAAACTTCCTCATTTAAAGTAAAAATATTAGAGTCATGTATAAGAATATTATACATAGATTTAACAGAGAACAACCCATCCTGTGTAAGTGCCCATAAAGCTGATCATAACTGATGGGCATCATTGGCATATAACCATCAGTAATTAAATCTGCTAATTGAGAAGGTAACACAAAAGGCAAAAGATGTAAATGTCACCTATGGTTAAAATAGTATGCAGACACACTTTTTTCTTTCTGCACCTTTGGGTAGGAGCCCATAGATATAACTACGAATAAGAGAATTATGACATAACCAAGGATCAGTCCAGAAATTTACATATTTACCATCAGTCAGATTCCATTTGTAACCTAATCTACAATTAGACAAACCCTTAATAATGTTTGATCGAGTTCTTGAAACAGTAATTTTACTTGCATTAGAAGGCTTAAGATAACTATGAATTAAATCTTGTGCACATAGTTGAGTAGGGTTTTGAAACAGCCTCCAAGCAAGACTAGAATGCAAGGCTTGATTCTTAAGACTGAGGTTTTGGATGCCCAATGCCTTTTTCTCTAAGGGTTGAGTAACCATTGACCAATTTATAAGATGTAATTTTTTCCTCTGAGGGGTAGTGGCCCATAGAAATTCTGTTGGTATCGGCTAAGGGAGGAAATAATATGCCAAGGCAGTGTGATATATTGTATTAAGTGGTTAGGAAAGTTATTCAACGTAGATCTTATTAGAGCTTGTCTTCTAGCTTTGGATAAAAAAATAAGTTTTCCATCCAACTAACTTAGATTTGAAATTATTTATTAAGAATTGATAATCTCTTTTAGTGGGTCTTGAAATAAATATATAAAACCCTAAATACTTACCAAACTGTGTGCCCTCAGTTATTTGAAAATCTTGTTGTATGGCAACCTTCATATTAGCATGACAATTCTTAGAGAAGAAAATTCGTGATTTGTTAAAGTTGCCCCGAGTGATAAGTAAATTGAGTGATGATATTAACTATGGATTTACATGATTGAGTAGTAACTTTTGAGGTCAAAATAATGTAATCTGCAAAGAAAAGATGAGATAATTGAGGCCCTCTGTTGCCTATTGAAATAGGATTCCAAATGTGATCATCAACTTCAGAATTTATTTTCCGTGACAGCATCTCTAAACATAAAATAAAATATAAGGTGAGAAAGGATCGCCTTGTTTAATACCACGTGTAGATGTAAAATATTCAGTAGGTGTACCATTTATTAGAATGGTTGTAGAGGTGGTGATAATACAAAACATTATTAGCTTTAATAAAAGCAAGAGGAAAACTAAGACTTTGTAATGTGTTATAAATGAAATACCATTCCATTTTATCAAAGCCTTTTCCAGGTCTATCTTAAGCAACATACTAGAGCTTTTACCCTTCATTCTATGAAATCTAGAGATAATTTCTTATACTGTCTATTTTTCTGAAAACTGGATTGAGTCGGATGGATCAGCTGTTCCAAAATTGGTTTTAACCTATTAACAATAATTTTAATAATAATCTTATAGATAGTATTACAAAGTCTTATAGGTCGGAATTGTGATATAGTAGAAGCATTCTTATTTTTAGGAATTAAGCAAATAAAAGTAATATTATAGAAGGGTCAATTTGGTGATCCAAGAAAACCTTATTGAAAAAATATTTGATAGAATTTCCTATGATATGCCAATATTTCTGATAAAATAAAGAGTGTAATCCATCAGGGTCATGTGCCTTAAGGGATTGAAAGGAATTGACGGCAGTTACAATTTCAGAATCTTCTAAAGGAGTTAGTAAGCTACTTTGCTCAGCTAGGGTTAAGATATTGAAATGGTGTATGACAAAAGAATGATTAGAACTGGTTTTTTGGGTAGTAAAGAGATATCTATAATAAGAAGTAATGCCACACCTAATTCTTTGACGGCCAGTAATCCAATTGCCTCCTAAATCCTGAAGAGCAGTTATACGATTATGACTTTGTCGATTTAAAGTCGTTAGGTGAAAATTTTTAGTGTTAGCATCACCATTATTTAACCAATTGATTCTTGATTTTAATTTGCAGAATTCCTCTTCTAGATGAAGAATGTGATTAAATTCCAAAGTTAATAATTTTTTCAGACTTTGTAAAAAGAGGCTTTAGTTGGCTAATGAATAGAGTCTTGATTCCCACCTTGTCTTTCCAGTAACTTATTTTTACGCTTAAAGATGTTGCCAAAAATATTTTTATTCCAAATTTGTATCGATTTCACAAATTGATTAATAACAGGTATTAATTGAAGGTTATCTGACCAAGCTTGTTCTATTACTGTTGAGAAGGTAGGATTGGTAGTCCATATAGTTTCGTTCCTAAATATTTTTTCCTAGGCATAGAACAATGTTGTAGCTCAACTTTTAAAGGGCAATGGTCAGAATGAGTTCGAGGAAGATGTGTTACCAAAGCATCAACATAATATTCTATCCACCCATAATTAGCTAATACACGATAAATATGTTCTAATATATTAACACTGTTATATCTACCATTTGTCCAAGTGTAACGACTACCTTTATATCCCCAATCAGTTAAGAGGCAGTAATTTAAACAATCTAATAGTCTATTTGCTCTAGTATTATTTATAGGCAACCCACCAAATTTGTCTTAGGCACGTAATGTTTCATTAAAATCACCCCCTAACAATCAAGTCCCCTTATAATTATCAAATATACACCTAAGGTTGTCCCATAATACTACTCTATATGCCAAGTCAGTGCTTGCATAAATTGCACTAAATAAAAAAGTAAAGGGCAAGGGAAGAACCTGGACATGATAATGGATTTCTTCTGTAGATGTGGCCACCTGCTTCATACTAGTCTCCATGGTATATTTGCATGGCAACAGTAACTAAAAATGATGGAGCTATTTCGGCATTCAAAGGAGGAGGTGGATGATTAGGCAGTGATGCAGTAGATTTTTTGTGTATAGGTGAAGAAGATATGGTTGGGTATTAGGGCATGCTTTGAATGTGGGAATGACTGTCATGTCTAAATGCATGGATATCGATAGAGTTAGAGATTGGAGCAGGAATAGGGTTTGAAGTTTGTCTTGATTGGATCGAGTGCTAAGGCACTTGAGTACTCTTTGAGAGGTTCAATTTATTATTATTAATAGGCTCTAAGTTATTAGTAATAGGAATTAATAAAGTAGTATCATTTATAGAAGATCATCTAGTAAAGTATTATACTTATTATTAAGTAGGACCTGGTTAGTGTTAGAGGATAATTTAGAATCAGTAATTGTAGTATTAGTTACCAGAGCTAAACTTAAGTTAGTAAAAAAAAAGATGATTAGGGCTAATTACCCCATGCTTAACTGACTGACCTTCCTTCCTTGGCTCCACTAAGTGAATCATTGGTAATTGATCATTATTGTAAGAAGATCTTCTAAAGCCAGCTTTTTTCGGAAATTGCACAAGTTTTGATTCTCCATTAGCCGGCTTAGAATTAGTAGTATTAGAATTAATCACATCCATGTGTTGATCCTTTTGGGACAGTGCAGTGGAAGGATCTATGTTGACAAAGTAATTGCAAACCCAATGATTATGACCCATGCGACCACACTTTATACAAAGTAAATTCAACCCTTCATAGTGTATAATTTATTTGTGATTACCAATATATAAGTGTGTCTTTAAAGGCTGATCAATGAGTACTTCTACACATAATCTATCATATTGTCCTCTTGTAGTTGAAGCAGTGCAAGTGTCCACTGATAATAGCTTACAAATTTTCTGACTTGACTTGTGCGGAATTTGATAATCGTAATATTTCGTAGGTAATTTGGATAAATGTAACCAAACAATAGAGGGTTTTAACTTTGCCTTAGAAGCTCTAAACTTAGGTTCCCATTGATGCACAGAGAGAAAATGGTTTAGAACAAACCAAGGGCCACCTTGTAAGGCACGAATTTTATTTTCTTCCTTTTGAAGCTTTAGTAGAAAAACAATCTAACCCATAGCGGATAAAATACCTTAATAATGACTGCATGTTTCCATGGTTGATACATTCAATTTTTATCTTCCACAGATCAGTGTATAAAGATGAAAGGGTCATCAGGAGCATCCATTTCATCCCAAGTCTCCAAAGGATAAAAGGTTGGTGTGGAAGCCATAGACGGTGCAAAATCTAGACTAGTTGATTTTAAGGTTTAAAGATAAGATTTTTGTACGAAATGTGAGGCCAAAGATGGCTCATGCATGTATATATTCATACTTGTAAGCATGCCAGGGCTGTCAATGGGAGCAGAAAGTGGTGATGACATCATGTTTGAGGGTAGTTGATCTGGGGGTTTTGGTGGAATAGAGGTGGAGGAGTCATACGGGGTAGAGTAAGTTATTGGGAGCATTTTCGACTTGCTAAGTAAAAAGTTTTAGAAGATTCATGGTTAATATTTTTACATTAAACAAAGATCTTGAGTTCGAGTTGAGAATAAAAACCTAAGATAGAAAATACTCGCCATGAATTTGCCTTACTCGGTCATGAGTGGATTTCGGATATCAATTTACCTGAAACAAAAGATAAAAGTCTACACATCTTTTGACTTATTATTATCTAGCTAAAGGAAATTTTTATAGCGCCAAACTAGTTCTTAGTACTAATTTTAAGGTTTAACAATTAATATGTTAAAAATATTTATTGACTATACCTATCTTCACTTTTATTTTAGTCTATGACACATTTCAAATAGCTTTTAATTCCAGAATAACCAATCACAAAGGGATACTCATAAAAAGCACAATACCCCAGTCTGTGGACCTCCACGAAATTCCCTCCCGCATGAACCATTTCATTATGGGAGAAAATGTTGTATTTAACACGAAGGGCATTAATATGGACATGCTCGGTTTCAGATATTACAGGAGCAAGAGTCGGAAGAGGTTCTTTAAGGAAGTTGCTTCGAGACATGGGGTGCCACAGCAGTAACTCTTCCACGGTGGGAAAACTATCCCCCTCCTCCACCTTCATGTCCTCACGGTCGGTAGGGGCGCCATGGACAACAAGGTGCGTTAGAAACCCCCTAAGGAGATCGATGTGATCTAGACATATCTATGGAGATGAATGTGTTGACATAACAGAAAAAGCCAAGAACGTTAAATAGAGAGAAAGCAAAGAGAATTGCTGGAGAAAAAGGGGGAGAGAAGGTAAGGAATAACCAAAGAAGAAATGGCCAATAGTTTTGAAAAAAAAAACAAACCCTCCATCTATTTATAGGATGAGGTGGCGGTGGAATCAAAGTGTAAGGCCGCAAAATGGCTCCAAAATCGAAGCGACAAACCGTCAGCCTCTGTCTCGAAAATACGCATAATGATGACTCACGTAGACGTGACGTCATTTCTCGATAAGACATACCGCCAGGGATATCGTTGATCACGCTAACCTTCCATTGTTGGTCAAACCCTTGCAATTCATAAGGCAAATTTCTCTGCAGATGTGGGCAATGTCCGCCGATCGAGGTCACGTTAAGTTGCAACCTTAGCAAGCGGAGGTACTAATTGTATGGGTCCAAATTTGGACGACCACGACCAGTGATGAGTAAAGCAAGGGACGGGACCCGTACGATACAATGTCCTATGGTCATTGAGGAAGGCGATGACTGGTAACGGCTAGAGAATGTACGACATTAACAATAACATTGGCGCAACACGAGGCCGTTAGAATATACTTTTGAATATTCTCTTTTGTGATATCTTTTAGGGTTTAAGAGGGAATTATTCCTTATAAATAGAGGGAGAAGACTTTGAAAAGGGGGATCTTCTTTTTTAAAGATATTGGACCTCTAAATAAGAATATCCATTACAATATCTTCCTACATTCAAAGTTATCATATCGTTGATTAATCATTTGATTTCGCAATATTGAGAATCATTATCCATTGTGCTCATTCTTTGTATCTTTCGATCTAAAGTTCGTTATACTTAGTTGAGATTTACCTCTTTACCTTTTTTAATTGATTTAATCAAAAAGAAGTTTCGATAACTTTTGGTCAAACAAGTGGATTTCGAATATTAAATAGCTGAAAGAAAAGATGTAAAAAGTCTACAACATCTTTGGACTTATTATTATCTAGCTAAAGGAAATTTTTAAAGCGCCAAACTAGTTCTTAGTACTAATTTTAAGGTTTAACAATTAATATGTTAAACATATTTATTGACTATACCTATCTTCAGTTTTATTTTAGTCTATGACACATTTCAAATAGCTTTTAATTCCGGAAATAATTTATGATTCAGAGAATATGTGTTCAATGGAGAAAATAAAGGAAGAGATAATAATAAATTAAAAGGAAGTGGTGGAGAAATTCTGTATTTGAAAGTTGACTAAGACCCAGATTTTTCCTCGCGTCAATTACTCCATTTTGAGAATAAAAACATTGTATGTGACATGTACTTTTTTCAGTCAATAAATAGTACTACATAAATATAAATTTCGACATATCTTTTAGTTTTTCTGCG